>JAWMRA010000001.1:67997921-68061992 GCA_035584735.1 Pseudotriccus pelzelni | reverse complement strand
GAAGAGAAGAGAAGAGAAGAGAAGAGAAGAGAAGAGAAGAGAAGAGAAGAGAAGAGAAGAGAAGAGAAGAGAAGAGGAGATCCATATAAGGTAGTTTAACTGACAGCCTGACCATGATTCATTTTACAAACACTACCACACAAAAATAATACTAATATTAACATATATTTTATTCCTAAGTAAATTACCTCTAAGTTTCCTTCAAAAGCTTTTACCAAAGTGAATTTAGTTGAAATGTATTAGCTCTTTATCCAGAGCTCTTCTCCTATACAGTTCCATCCCTTGAGTATATTTTTTGCTTTCTTGTCCTTTCAGAAGTTTTAATGAAAAAGCTCATATGCACAAATAGTACATTTCCTTACCTAATATAAACACAAAAGACTTTTTGCTTTGGAAACAAATGTAGGGGAACAGCTGTGCTGATGAGCTACTCAGAGCTCCTATTGAATCTGCAGCTGCTTCTCTCTGTCCTCAAAAAACTCCTGGCTTGATTGACAGATGGAGAGAGAACCACATGAAGGGGAGACCAGATACTCGTCACAGGCTTTAAATCAGAGCTGTCTTAAATCTATGAAAATTACAGTTCTTATTTTTAGCTGCTGATGTGGCAGCCATTTGGTCACAAACTGAAACTTCTGCAAAGTAGGTACAAATCCCTCTTCCAGAATTTTAAGCCACTTAAAATTTATCAGGGTTCACAATAGTAGATTTGCATTGTTGGCTTATCAATCTTAACAGAGAAGTTTAAAGAAGGAAAGAAGGTTTATTGACATCAATAAAATTTTGCAGAAATGAGCTATAACAACCAGAAAATTTTCCCATGCTCTTTTACTTTCTTTGTGGGACCGCTTGATCTTGTAGTTTCATTAGAAAATTTAGCCAGTCAGGCATATATATATAAATCACATGTACTGATTGCTATCAAAACAGTGATTTTGACCTGTTCCAGTCTGAAAGGCACATTGCAGATGTTGGGTAAGATAACAACACTATGTATCTCACTGTTGCCCTCCTTGGTTACTGGGGAGATGCAAGAGTCATCAGGCACAGTGGCTAAATTGAGATCCCCATCTCCTATTAGTTTAGCAAATTATATACAGGAAACAGATGCTGTTTGCCATAGAAAACTAGAATTTTCAGACATTCAGGTCACACAGTTAGAATCTTAGGTAGCGCTTATGTCCATGCAGCAGAACATGTAGACAGAACATATAGCCTGCCCTTTAAGGTGTTTATCATATACCAATTGCAAAGTGGATTAGGTTGTTTCTCCTAAAACTCAGGGTGCCACATTGGGTGCCCAAACACTTTACTGAATTGCTGTCTTAAGATATGATTTCTTTTCTAGAATGCAAAAGCATTTATTTTTTTGCTTTAGGAGCTGCGGACTTATTACTCTACCCTGAAAACTGGTATGATTATTATTGTACAAATTGGCAGATAGACAGGAAGTACAGTGGATATTTGAAAACTTAGAGGTTGCGATCTTAACTGGGTGGAGAACTTGGAACACTTTGAAGCTGATGGCTCTGGATCCAAACCAGATCCTCCAAACCAGAACAAGTCTTCTCCCTCTCATCTATTTTCTATAGCATGGTTACCTGGGAGTGCTGTGTGGATGGGAGCCATCACATGCTTCCACCAGAAATCTGATTCAGGGCATACTGCAGCGCACACCTGCAGCTCAGTTTAGATGCAGTTAAAATTGATGTTCTGGCTACATTTCAGCTCTGCACTGATAGGTATCTGCCTGACCACCCATGAAGGGATCCTGCCATCAGTGGCTTACCGCTGCATTGGCACATGAGCCTTCCAGCAGTACCTGTGGGATGCAGACCTGGCTTGTCTCTGACACCTGTTTCAATTTCTCTGCCCTACAAATCAGAGAAGAATTCAATATTTCTTTCTTCTGGCAAGACTGAAAGACCCTTCGAGTTATTTATTTTTTCTCCTGATTCACACCCCTTTTGCATGAATCCCTTGATTAGTTTTAGTTGTTTGAGTGTTCAAGAAGGTATTTTATTGTTGCCCTAAGGGAGGGAAAGCTGCCAATGAACATTAAACATGCTGTGGTCCAGTTCTTGCATAAGAAACTATCATTTGACGCTAAGTAACTTACCAGTCAGGCCTGGTCTTAGAAGTTCATTGCTTTAGGCAAGATAGATTTCTTGGGTTTTTTTTTTAAGTTTTCTTACTACACACCCACCTAAAATATTTAAAAAGCTCATATGTATATATATATATATGTGTGTGTGTGTGTGCATGTATTTGTATGTGATTATTTGCAAGTGTTATGCACATACATGCAAACACACATACACTATGCCACATATCTAATTATCTGAGACTGCATGAGGTACTTGCTTTTACCCACCCCATTTCACTTTAGCCTTTGCTCCATATTCCTGGATCACTTCTGACAGGTCTTGGAAATTAAACACACATCTAAGCGACTTCAGGTAACTGCCACATTTTCCTTTTCTATGTAACCATAAAACATTTTTGTCTTTCTTCCCCAAGAACAGGTCACTATCTGAAAAATTTGGTCTAGTATGCAGCTATATACCATTGCCTCAGTAGTTAAAATTTAAAAAACCCAACCAAATCAAAACCAACAATTATTTTCCTGCCGTGCAGAAACAGAAGTATTAGGTTTGTCCTGCTAGAAAGAGTACTTTCCCAGTTTCAGAAGGGACATAACAGCCAGATTTCCAAGCACATAAGTGAGTTAAATAAGCATACATTTTTATGTGTATCTCTATATCTACAATTAGGCAACTTCATGGTCCAATACATCACCTTGAATACATATAATAGAGGGTATGATGGGAATGAGATTTCTGGACGACTTTCTCGGATTACACCAGACTGCATTACCACTAAATATAAAATAAGGCAACCTTCATGTGGTCTGAATGTTTCCCAACTGTTTTTATTCTGTAAATAAAAAAAATTCCCATTAAACTCTAGACCAAACTCTTGGTGATCCATTTTACAGATTTTATCACTTCCTGAAAGCCCTCTACGGTCAGCTTTTTAATAACATTAAAAGATGGAGACATGAAGTAAAATTTGAAATCTCTAAAGGGTATCTAAGGAAGAGTTTTCTGCAAAACCAATAGCAAATGGAGGACACTAAGCTATCTAATACAACAGAAAGACAAGACATAATTAGCTATCTAGCAATGCAAGTAGAAGAACACAAAATATTTGGTAAGTGATTGCAATCACTGAAAGAAGAGCAAAAGTGAGCCCTACTAGAGTCGGTGACGCTGTTCATATGCTGAAAGGAAAAGAAGTGATTAGTCACTTTATTTATTTTCAGCATTCATCTATTTTAAACACATAATTTATATTTGACTTTACCAGAATTTATGGATGTCTCTGTATTCAAAATCTACATCATACACAGTCATGTTCAGATATATAAGTCTTGAAAATAAATACAAAACCTCTCAAATGCAATCCAAAGATATCTTCATATCTATTCTTGTAAGACTAGATTATAGCCTACCCTCTACACTTCCAGCTGAATATTATTTCTCTTTAGACTAGTTTTCTATGACTACAAGAAGAAAAAGAATTAATGCCTCCACTTGTACAGAAAAAAATCCAGATAAGCTATTACTCTGGTTTACATTTTAAGTCTGTTAGAAGTATTTTGAAACTGAGTGCATGAGTCATTTTGCTTAGCAGATATTTTTACTGCTGTCTTCTTAAAAAAAAAAAAAAAGTAATAAAAATATGAATTATTTATATCTTCATCTATTTATACATTCAGCTAGTGGTGTTTTTTTGTTATATTCTGTATAAATATCAATATATTTGGGAAGGAAACTGTGCTTTAATTTTAATATTTTGATTCCTTATTGCCCTAGAGTTTTTTGAGTTAGGGTAACAACACATCTCCTTGTTGGTAGTCTAACTCACTCAATCACTACTTAGAGTTTTTTGTTTTATTGATTCAGTCTCCCAGTGCCTGTAATGTGATAAATATGTGGAAACTTGAAAATGGTATCTTGTTTACGTGGCTATGCAGCTGCCAAAACAGCTGCCATTTCAATTTTTAAAAGGGAAACAAGGGCCTCTTATCTGCTGTGAAGGAAAAATAGACTGATTCTTCCATTCATTTCTAGTGTGTCTCCAACATATTTAATAACATTGATGAGCCAACATTTAGAAAATATGATAACCTCCATGCATAATAGTGAAAGGTATTTCCAAGGGTTAAAATAATTTATTTTCTTACGTTAGAGCATTTTTGTGTATCAAGGTTGTAAGGAACTGAAAACTGAAGAAGACAGGAGAGCTTCCAAAGAGTCCAACACTTCCACTAAACAGTATCATTTCTGTTCAGCATATATCAGACAAAGGAAAAATAAAGTTTGTGTTGATGAACACTTCCATTAGAAATAAAGTTTAATATTTTTGGAAAATCATTACAGTAAAAAATTGTTAAACTGGATGAAAAAAATGTAAATTTTCCATCAAAATATTTCTTTTTAATAGCTTTCTCATTAGTAGTGAAAATAAAATGGTCTAAAAGCCAAAGCACTCTAATTTATGCTCCTCTAGATAAGAATGCAGAATGACTCATAATCAAAGCAAGTAAAAAAAATAATTGTTTTTTAAAAAAGATATTTGACAGTGTTCACAGAAAATATTGAAAACACAAATATACTTTTAGGAAATATTTTGCTTATGTTGAATCTCCATTTATTAGTGGAAAGTTGTTCAGTGAGATATTCAAACTCCAGAGCTGAGCATTCTTGGCTGGCAAAAAAAATCAGTCACAGCTCAATATCCCAAAAGATGATGCAAGACCAGAATTTTAATAGGGAAGTTCCATCTTCTGCTGGAGGACTCTTTACTGCCATAGAACACCATAATTACCTAATCTTCCATCAACTGCTAGATTTAGGATCAATATCTGCCAAAACATTTTCATGGGAGCATAACTTGCGTTACTCATGCTAATAACACATGAGCTATATGCAGCTTGTTTCTGAGGAATTAGTGCAGATGGTCTCAGTGTATTTTAGAGTAAAACTCAGTGCCTTTCAAAACATGTCACATCCTTTCCCATAACCCTTCCAGATCTGTGATGAGTTAAGTTTGCCCTTTCCAACTAATTTTTAAAAAGCTAGGAATAGAAAAAAAACCCACTTCTTTACCAAGAGTTCCCATCATGATATATATACATATATACTCAATTTATATCTCTAAATATATCATTTAGCTACCTGTCTCACCTGAATTTATCTCCCATTGAACCTGCTGATGTTCTTTATCTTCTACATTTCATTTCAGTGCAACTTGGAGTAGGAAAAAGCTATTATTTGCATCAGTTTCAAATAGTTATTTTTTAATAAAAACTTCTCTGTACATCATTGAATTTGCACTTCATTACAATAAAAATTAAGAAAGTAGACAATAATTAATAATTTGCTTTGTAAACCAAATGTAATAATTTTAAAAACTGAACTATTCTGCTGTACCTTACTTAAATTTTAAATCCTTTGGGGACCAACTAAGACTTTTTCTCTAATGATCTCTTTCAGTACATTCTATCTATATTGCTAGGAATACAAAACATAAATAGTATCTTTTTCAGCTACATGATAACATTTTTCTGCAAAGAAGCAGTAGACTTTATTCTTTGAAACAAAATGTTCATGCTATATTTTATGAAACTAGCCACAAAGGAATGATATAGGGAACTGTACATATTCTCTTGACTCCACATTTTCAAAAATAAAAGATGTCTTTTAAATATTAAAATGCAGCATTCAGATCTACTGTCTGAAGGTAGTATGTGTTTTTTTTTCAAACTATGACCTAATCTGGTGTCCTGTCATTGTTTTGGCAGAACATGAAATAGCAAATATGTTAAATTTGAGTGGTTTTCTGCAATGTTATTCTATCAAACTGGCAATTTCCGAAAGGATTTGGAAAGGAGTTTGCAATTCCTTAGACACCAGGGAGGTCCAGCAATGGCTGCCAAGATGATCTGTAGCTCAAGCTGGTCCTAATATCTGAGCACATAAAAACATTCTTTTTACTCCAATTTATTTTTAGGCCTAATCTTAAACAGATTTGAGAATCCTTCTGAGTATCCACTGTTAGCACTTAAGGATGTAAAGGACTTGATATTAGTATTTTTATACTTTGTGGCACATAGAAAAATTACACGTTGCTTTCTCAGAGGGTTTTCAAACAGAAAATATTAATTGCAAAACTGAAACCACTCCAGCTAAAAAGAGAAAGCAAACAAAGAGTAGATGTTACAAAAAAGGACAGGATGCACCCTACAATTCTTATGTATGATTCAGTTGTGGTTTGCAACCAGCTCAAATTGCAACTTCTGAATAAGATCAATTTGGGAACCTAATTCTTCAGCTAGCCTTATTGAACTTGGCCTTTGGAACAGGGACCTATGATACATGGTATAACATAAGTCTACATGTTCAGTATTATTTCTAATATGATGGATGAAGCAGAAAAACTGCAAAACACAAATAATTTATTTTATTTTGTCATTGCTATTTCAAATCACCATAGCCTAGCATCAACTTACCAAAACCTCCAAAAGTCTGGAAGTGTCAACTCATTAATGTAAATCACGTGAGAATTTTCTATTGTCTGCGAATAATGTTGATCTCACAAAAAGCATTCACACAAGAAAACTTCTCTTGTATCTTACCTGCAACAGAGATGTGTCCACTTTTATGTTTTAATGACGGCACTGAATGTAACTAATTTGCAAATAATAATGAAAAAAATATTTTATTTGTCAGCAAAAGCAAGTAAAAGTACTCACTACAGAGATAACCTGTGAAAAGCTGACACTCCTAAAGACTGCTCAACATCCTGCTGGAGAGCTTAGAAATTAACTAATATCTTCTAGGTTTCCTTTAGCAGAAGAGGAAACTCACAGAGGCAGAAGAAACCTAGTGAAGCATATAAAAATATTATATTGGAGCAATATAAAAAAAAAATTGAAGGGTACATTTTTTGTTTTGTTTTGTTTTCTGCTCTGTTTATTTTTTAAATTTTTTTTCCCTCCCAGAAAACCATACTGGCACTCTGGTTCTAAGAAGAAGTTCTAAGATAAGTTTGTGTAAAAAATTTCTTTCTAATCTCTATTTCCACAGTGCAGAAATACATATTTGTTTAATATTCACTGTGTTTAACAGAAGTAATTTAGTCTTTGCCCACATTACATATATGCTAATCAAAATGATTCTTCTACTTGTAGTTGCAAAAAGTTTCTTATAGATTCTCAAAACTCAAAATCTTAATTTCTTTGAAGCAAAAAAGACTAAGGAGAAAAATTGGTACAAGGAGCACTAATTTGGATTACAAGTTGTGATACTACAAGCCATATTTTGCCCATGCTCAATATATTTTACATTAATTTTAGTGTATCTTCAACATGTTTGAAAAACAGTCTTGTAAGGACAAAATAGAATGTAATCTCAACATTGTTGAATTACTCTCATCTAGTTGAAAGTCTTTTATAAATGATACACAAAAGTGGAGGGATTGGAAATTTTTTGGTTTAAAATATAATCTATCAAAATCATCCCTTGACCTAAAAAGATGTAAACATAGCCAGAAAATATATCAAGAATTTATAAATTAGTTTTTGGCCAAAATCCATGTTGTATGTTTAGAAACAGGAAGATGAATAGTGAATACATGATTTGTGCATATATCTTAATGGTTTTCTCAAGTTACAGACATTAAATGTTTTGTCATCTTTAAGAAAATAATTTATCTATTCAATTGCCTTTTTTCAAACTTGTTTTTAAATAAAGAGAATGGTTTGTATTTAGAATTAAATGCTTCATTTTAGTCAAGATTACATTTCTTCCTTTTTCTAACAGTTTCAATAAACATAAAAATCTGTTAGTACAGTTGTGTCCAAAATTCTTCAGCTTGCCACATCCTCCGATCTTAGCAGTCGATAGCACATAATATTTAATCCAATATAAAGGTAGGATAGTCCTCACTGACTTTTTTATGTCAGCTTTAGTGGTGTAATCCTGACCATCCAATTTAATTTAAAGAGATACTTCACTGTGTTCTTCCAAGAAAAGATGAGGTGTGAAAGAGAAGGAAGCCTTCCTCCTGAGTAGACTGCAGAAAATCATGTCCACCTTTTGTCTTAAACAAATACCAACGGATGACCAAGCACCCAAAAATTCTGGTTACAGAGGGAAAGATGGGAGCAGTAGTGTCTCTATGTAGCATATTTAGACAAAGAGAGAATATCAAGGTTTTACATAAGGTTTTATATATTCTCACTGGAGAACATCATGCAATGCATATGGAATGGGGTGTCGCCAGTTCAAAGCAGACAGAGACCTTATGCTGAGACTGTGCTACTTCTGCTTCACTATACATGACAGGCTTCTTACTTTGACTTTCTGCACCACTTACCTGAATGTGCCTGAGTTCGAAGTTCAGCATTTAAGACTTTCCTTTCCTCCATGTCTGGTCCTGAACCATTTTTGTTCTTCTCCCATCTCCTGATGACCAGTCGTTTCAGGTTACAGAACATAACATAGAAATTCTCCCTCACAAACGTGGCAGGACAATAATGATGTTGGAAGGGGATTGCTGGATTAGCCGGCTCCCAAATAGTATTTACCACTTCAGTTTGGAGGAAAAGACAAAACCATTAAAACTTATTACTGTGGTTGCTGTCCTTCACAAGGCTTGGGACAGAAGTGAAAAGGATTGGTATTTAGCGAGAAAGGACAGATCAGTTGTCCTGTCAAGGTAGACAAATCTAGTGGCCATGTAAGCACCTTTAGGTTGCAAGAATAGCAAACTCCAAAAAAAAAACCAGGAAGATGAGGTAGAGTATTCAGTACCATTACCATTTTTCTGTAATAACACATTAAGTGAGAAGTTAGAAACAAGTGTTTTTAGATAGTGCTAATGAACAAAAATTATAACCATGTACGTGTTCAAACTATTTGTGGGGGTTTTTTCCATATTTTAATACTGAATTCTATTGATTAGTCATTTGTAGTGAACAATACTAAGTGACTCAAAAAACGATATTTCAGTGAAACCTCTCTATCAGAACTAAACAGCTCCTCGTGCATCCTAGTTACAGGAAATCGTAGGTGAAAAAAACGATGGAAAATGCCACAATGTTATTCCAGCTGTTTGAGGCCTGTCATCCAGGAGCATCCCACTAAATGTTGTTCAAAGGAGGAAGATTGTAACAGCTATTCAGATTAAGGAGTATGGGATAGAATTAGACAATTTCACATCATTACAGTAAGGTCAACCACATGTTAGTATGTGTTTCATTTAACTTATTATTTCAGATAAAATCCCAAATAACTGCAGCTAAAGGGAAGCTGGATTGTGTTGATTTCTGTGAAAGAGGAACAGATTCCAGTGGTGTTTAATCAGGCAGTTTCAGATTTTTGTGGAGATTGTTTGTATATTTGAATTGTATATTTCTCTAACTCTTATTGATTTTTATAGAAATTCCAGGAGAGACAGTACATGTGGCAAGAAAACAAAGATTTTTCATGCTTAAGATTTAGTACTGCTGGATAATAACCCCTTCCAGCTCTTCTTGAAGTTTTAAAGTGTTGGCAGAGTTTTAAAAATCCTAGGGTCACAAGAATATTCAGATGGGAAGGGACTCCAGGAGTCCATTAGTCTGACCTGCTCAAAGCAGGGACAGCTCTGAGGTCAGACCAGGTTTTGCATTTCTTAAGAGCTCAGTGGTTGCACTGAAGGGCGTTTATACAATTTCCTGGACTTTTTTCAAATTCCATGCAAAAGAAGAACAGAAGGAGGAATACCTGATCGAGGGGAAGTAATGGAAAACATCTTTTTCGTCTTTATCTGCAACCAGGAGCTTGGAAAAATGCTGCATGTTTGTGGCTTTTGGAGCTGAGTATGTGGAGCTGTAATGCAATAACAAATGATGCAGGTTCGGTGACCCTGCCCTTAATAGAGGTCTTTAAAGTGTCAACAATGTCGTCAATCGGTCTACATCCGTTGGGACAGAATCTCATAATCCATCAAGCTTTATTAATTTCCTAGGATTAAAGGAATAATTACTGTGTAGCTCTGTGCGGAACACATATCTTTGCCACTAGCTAAGACTCAGGGTTCTGTTAGGTCTTCAGACAAGTAGCTAACTTTCGAAGTTATTGTCATTCACTTTGGACACTAATTCTCCTTTCATCTACATTTCAGAAAAGAATTGAATGCCGTGTTTTTAAAAGCGAGTCCTTTTCTTTCACTCTCATACTGACTGCTTACTAAACACATGGGATCTGCTAATGAGTGCTGATTCAGTTTGATCTCAGCTAGGAAATTTCATCTACTAGTTTCTTCACCCAGAAAGAAAAATAATTAGAGTGACATTGATGTGAATATAATGATAAATCTATATACAATAGGAAGGGAAATTTTGGAAACTACAAAATAAAATATGCCCAAATGATATACTAAGGAATGAAGAAGAATATATAATGTATGATGCCTAGAGATTCTGAGATAAAACTGCTGTTACGTGGTATCAATTGACTTTAAAACAAATTGCAAAATGTTACACAGGTGCATATATATTTATTATATGTGCATATATCTGTCCTCTCCCGTTTGTTACCATTTTAGTGATCCACAAAGCATTCTAGTTACAACATTCTGGAGGAAAAAAAATGGAGATAGAAGGTGTATACCAGAGATTAATAAGTGGTCAATAAGAAAACATTGTCAAAACTTATCAGTACTTCAGGCAATTCTTACAGCTCTAGTCAGGAAATTGGTGTGTTAACTTCATGTTTGTGAAATATCATTTAAATTCCATGTTTCCATGTTTCCATGACTGACAGAAAAGTTGTATTAAAGATGATAATTTCTATAATGCATTATACACTTTCTTATATTTATTAGCTTTTAAGCAGAAAGACCTGATTTTGCTATCATTTTTATGTGAATCCAATGCATGAAAAGACTCATGACTGTAATTAAGACAGATATCACTGTTAGAAAGCTTAATTTTTTTACAAACACAGAGACTTTATCAGTGTACATGGTTTCATCTGCAGAGTCTACATAAAATATATTAGGAAAAACCAACCACAATCACTTGTCAATTCAGACTACATCTCTGAGATAAAAGCTTCTTATTCATATCTATGAATAACTCTGTGCTGAAAGAAATTGCAAAATATTTTTTAACAAATGCATTTAATGATCTTTTACAGAAGTCAACACCTGGTGCATGATTTCATTCTGTTCTGATACAACTGATCCCTGGAAGTGCCTGCAAAGCTCTTCTAATTAAAGAGTGAGTTCTCAGGCAAGTGATCGAGTTACACCCCTTTAAAAAGGTATTACCCATTGGTTGATCCACAGCAGATGATTATAAAAATAGGCTCTAAATGCAAAGTAATGTAATCCACTTCATAATGATGGCTCATGGTAACTCACCTGGCTCATAGTAATGTTTAACTTTGAACATACAGGCACTTGAAGGCACCCACAATTAGCATCTCACAAGATGGTTGGCATGGCCTCTCTCTATGTGCGTCTTGGTTAAACAAATCTGTGTGTTTCAGTGGTAGTGGAGCTGAGATCATGAATTCATCTGCTGCAGGCATAATAAGAGCAATCAGCTGTTGCAGTCTTTTTTTTTTTTTCTGGTTAAACTTTCAGTTTTCAGTTTGGTTAAACACACCTGTCCCACCTTACAGAAAAAGAAGAATTAGAAGCAAAATTGGGGGTGAAGGAAAAGAAAGGAAAAAAAAGACTGAAGGAAAGGACAGCTAATACATTCCTGTCTCTGACAACTATGAAATTTTTTGCATTTCATTAGGATGTTAAATGGCAAGCTCTAATGTTAGCCACTTGAAATCATAAGATCATAAAATTCACACCTTAGATATTTAAAACATCTGGAAGAGGATCTCTCATTAGAACTTCAGTGATATTTTCCAAGAAGTCTTGGGAAATGGGAAATACCAGAGGGCTGCAAAAAGATATTATTTTTTCAATATATAAAAAAAAAAAAAGAAAATATTAAATGAGATTACCACCAGTAATGGCAATTGTAACACATATATGGGAAATAAAATATTAGACTTCTGCCATGCCTTTTAAGTTGGTAAACAAGTTTGGGAAAGCATGGAACCAACCTTATCTAATTCTACATTACTGCATGACCAAATGCAATCTATCTGTAAAAGATTCTCCTCAAACTTGATTTTAGAGACATTATAATCCCTAAGTGTTTCCACTTCTGCATTACCACATGTCAGTTCTTGGATATGTGGCTCAAATCTCGTTAGCAGTCAAATGGATTTTGTCTGTCATTATGCTGGGACGTTTCCTGAACTGAACAATGCTGTCTCATAACATACTGAGACAAGGTTCCTCTCTGTACTTGTATTTCCCATGTTAGAGAATACCACAGCCTTTGACTATACCTTGACTCTAATTTTTTCTTAGTTTTTCTCATCTTTTGTGTTGTTGTGCTCTGGACTGTTTTCTGATTTCTATTCAAGCCAGTAATACCTTTCTTTTAAGAAGGAGTTCATTAGTTGCAGGAATCTCAGCACCCACGTTAAGGCACGGTAGAACTGGAATTATTATTTCTAGCATTTTATGCAAAGTGCATAAATTTTTTTGGTGCAGAATGAACTTGTTTTTCATCTTAAGGACAATTTTTTTTATTTTCTTTCACTGGTATAACCTGCCAGGCAGTATTTTGAGATTTTTGTTTCCCAAAAGAAAGAATTTGCTTTCTGATTCCTACATATGGCACTGGTCTTTTTAATATTCCATCTTGTTAAATTTGAACATCTTCTCAGTGCTTACTAATTTATTTCAAATTCTGATCACAGACTCTTAAATTTATACAGACTCTGTGGCCTTGCTGTCATCTGTGGATGCCATCAATATAAACTCTATTCCATAATTTCAGTTATTATGGCACAGAATTAATAAAACCAGGCTCATGGTAGACTTTTAGGTAATCCAATTTGGAATAGGCTGCAAGTTTGAGATGAAAATATTGGTAATCATTCTTTGAAGTGAGATACACAGATTGTCCCACTCGTGAATGACTGAACAAGATCCAATTTGGAAACAAATGAGCCCAACTCACATTGCTGTGCTTCTTTCAGTATCAGGTTGGTAGATGGGCAGACTGTTGCCAGCCCAGGAATTACTCAGTGAAGACCTGCCAACAGGTATGAAAAAAGTTAGGAAAATTTGGAGTACATTATTATCTACTGCAAGGTTGGGTAACCTACTGAGTCCTCATAATAATACAGCCTGTATAGGGGCTTTTTACTCAAGTTCGTGTGCTTGGCTGCCTACATAATTTGTAATTATTTTGGGGCTATCAGGCCAGCCTAGATACCTTGTATTTTTGTAAGTTACCATGGAGACCAAAACATCTGGGAAGACCTCAGATCTCTATCTGAGCTGACA
This sequence comes from Pseudotriccus pelzelni, assembly GCA_035584735.1. Taxonomy (NCBI): domain Eukaryota; kingdom Metazoa; phylum Chordata; class Aves; order Passeriformes; family Tyrannidae; genus Pseudotriccus; species Pseudotriccus pelzelni. The sequence goes on along the minus strand of JAWMRA010000001.1, from coordinate 68,048,510 downwards.
ATGAATCTTGAGTATTAAAGTTAATAAGAAGAGTACATCCAAGAAAAATCAGTTCTTATGCAATGTGCTGAAGGTGCTATAGCTTAATTTGGGCAAAGGGGAACAACTGAAGTTGCACCTTTTCATTTCATTTAAAAAAAAAATTAGTTTCTCCATTGCTTGGAAACCACAATACATTCCTAAAAGACCTTCCTAATCAGAATAAAAGTCCTAACCATATGTTTGAGATGAAATAGATCTCAAGTTTGTCACGCAAATATGAAGCCATGGAAAGTTTAATATAGCATTACATAGTACAGGTGCATTGCTGAGATGACTTGCTGATGGTAACTTAGGTGAGGAAGGCCTATTCTTATGCACAGTTGAAGAAAGAATTTTGTCAGTGACAAGAAGGATGGCTTAAATGCCTCATGTTCCTCGGAGCTGAAAATAATGAAGAGAGGGCGGAGAGGGAAAAAAATCAAATTTTGACTAAGGAATCAGCAGGGAACTTAGCAGGTGCAATATTTCTTGAGACAAAAGGTTTTTTTGTTTCATCTCCATCTTATTCCATTAAAATTAACCCCTCCACTCTCCCTCTCTTTGTCAGCATGAAGTAGATTAAAATGTTGGTATCCTTTCCTGACAAAGATATTTTTACAGTCTTTAGTCAAGTTGTTGGAGCAGGATTAACTTCCTAAAGAACTTAAAATAGCTTTGCTAAGTGTAGCAGAGTTCCACATCGGTTCATTAACCTGTCCAGTTTTACTAATTATGCTGAATTACTTTCTACATCTACTGCTGCACAACTGTAACCTTTTGTACTCTCCCTGATCTATCAAAAAAGACATATACTTACTTCACTGACCTAGCATATCACTCCAATCACTGAAATAGCAACTACAAATATACTTTAACTCCAGACTGAATCAAGACTATTTAACCCCTCTATTGCTGGAAATCATGTTATTTAGTTCTGATCAACAGAAAATGTAGGTTTTCAGTAGGTAAACATTTGATAGTGTTGGGAAAACTTTTGTTGCTCTTCCCAGGACTTCTTTGAACTGCATGTTGAATCCAGAATATCACTTCACTTATGTATGAAAGTATCTGAAGTGGGGGTGCCAAAAGATGGAGCCAGACTCTTCTTGGTGGTGCCAAGCAATAGTACAAGGGACAAAGCGCAGAAACTGATGCTCAGGAAGTATTTTTCTCCTTAATTTCTTATTCTGGAAGTGTTCTTAAAATTCAAATGAACAATCAGCAGTATGATAGTATTCCAAGACCTAGGATCCAATGTACAATCATATCTTAACAAATCTGTGTGATTTATGTTGGATGAATACTATATTAAAAATATTTATATTAATATTATAATATTAAATCAGATATTAATAAAACCATATCTGGAACCTCATTTAAAGAAAAATACTAAATCAAAAGGATTCCTTGAAATGTCAGAATGCATTAAGATACTCACTAATGTTCCTTCCATAATACAGCTTCATGTCCTTACCTGAAGGTAGAACTTAGTCATTGTGACATCTATTTGTACATATCCAATTTATAGTTTCTAAACTAGCATAGTGACTGATTTACATAGAGCAGTGAATATGCATAACAAACATGTAATATAGTGTATATGCAGATACAAAGTCACTGAATGTCCAGGACAAAAGGAATGCTCCATTCTATAAATTCATTTAAATTTTAACACTTCCATCAAATAATGGTTTTTATTTTGCTCTATGTAATCAAAAGTTTCTGTGTGGAAACCTATGAAATCATCAATAGAAAAAATTGGTATGGAACAAGCAGCTTATATTTACTACTTCCATTATCAAGGGTGATTCATAATTTATTTTTTTTTTGTCATAAGGAGCAATTCTTGAGGAAACTTTATACCCAGGTCTTCATATATCACTACTCTAGGGGACATAACTACAGTTAGAATTCTTCTATTTTTGTATCAAGTCTTGTCCAGTTACTATACAGGCACAAGAAGAAGAACAAAGGATATATTCTGTTTGTAACTGTTACAGCACCTTGACAAAATAACAGCAGTGCACCTATGGGAAGGCTCACAGAAACACCAACAGAAAATCACTGAACTACAAATGGGTAGGATCTGAAAGAAATATTTATATAGGTCTGAATATATGTGTAATCAGGCCTCTGAGTGGGAGTCTGACACTCTCCTGGACAAGAAGCAGGTCTCTTTTGCCAATATCAGGGATGTACCGTGTGCCAACAGAGGTCTTAGGGCTCACTCAACATCATCACTGTTAATGTCCTCAGTAGATTAATCTCGGTGCCCTACTATGCAGAAAAGTATCTTTGATAATACATGTAATATTTCAAAGAGTGAAGGGTGATTGGATTTTAGTTTAGATCTTATTTTGTTAGGTTGATTCATACCCACATTCCCTGTGAAATCAGTACAACCATTACAATCTACATCACTATAATGGTGTGCAGAATCCAGTCACCATTTTGCTTCTTTTGAACTCTGAATAATCATGACACTCTATAAAGAAAGAAAATTATTATGTGAAAACTGGAGCATACAACTTGCATTAAGCAGGCAGAAAGAATGTCTACTATTTCACTTCAGAAATGCACCAGCAAGAGTTAAGAGAAGTGGGAATTTTAGCACATAAACTAGATCACAACAGCTGCACTCCATGTCCACTGCAGTTCCACAGAAGGATAAAAAGTTATTTTTAATTGTATTTCAGTCATTGGCTTAGATGCTCTGGTGGCAGTATATGGACTTTGGTATAATTTTGTTTCTTGACTGTGATCCATTTTTCCTTGACATTAAAATAATGGTATGCCACCACAATACCAGAAACACCCTGGAAGAGGCTTATGGTCTGTCCCAGGAACAAGAGGATTCTATATATCTGATTTTAGCTGGAAACATGATAGCAGCACGTGAAAGTCTTGAAGTGTAAGTGAGAAAAGAACGGTGAGATGAAACTGTAGGGAAAGACATTCTTCCTTACAACTGTAAGAGAGAGACAAGTAGTCTCCATGTAATAGTGTACATAAGAAGGAACGGTGTGTTAGATGGTTAAGGCGAAATGACCTTGTTACAGGGAGCCATAGTAAGCCATGATGTGCGAAGAAATTTTGAACTTTAATAAAATTTGATCAGCAGATTAACATAAATATTTGAAGAATAAATTTTGTAACTTCACCATGGGCAAAATACAGATCCAGGATCCATTTCTCTAGTGCAAAAGGTTTCTGTCAGTATCAATTAAAAATGTCGTATCCAACTGCACTGAGGAAATATAGCGAATACCAGTGACTCAGATGCTAATGCTACATTTCTCATCAGCTGTTTTCTTGATGACAAACTTTGTTTTCAGAAGCAAAGCTATTTTTGGACAATTGTTTGTCTCCGTAGTTATATGTGGGAAAAAGAATAGTTACTCCACAGTTTACTCTTTCAGCTTCCTTTTTTAAACCAGATTATGACCAGTGGTAACATCATTAAACCTAAGCAAATCCTTCTGAAATGCCACAGGTGCGATCATATGCCAGAATAAAAATTATCTGGTCAGTTCGAGGTAAATGAAGCAAAGCATTTCTGTCAATGTGAGGGTTCAAACTGAACTGATTTCACACTGAGCTTTTTTTCTGTTTTCTCTCTTTTCACTTGCCAAAGCTTCAAAATGGTTTGGCCTGAAATCTGAAAATCAGTTTATTTTTTTGGACAAAAGTAGTAGAGGCAAAAGCGTTGTGCCAGGGAGCTGGCCTGGAGGAAAATGGGACTAGGTTTGCTACATGAGAGGGCAGTAAGCTGCCTAGCAAGGTGTGTCCTGGGAATAACAGAACACAGCTCTTGTTCCACCAGCTTTGGAAGCTCTATGATAGGAGCAAAACAAGAACAGACCTTTTGTTTTACAAGGAGGATCTCCTTTTTTTGAAGTCTTCTCATGGGAGTATTCACATATATATATTTCAAAGCTTCTTTATGCAGTGAACACTGAGCAAAGGCATATTAGCACACCTAAGAGTCAAACAGAAAGAAAAAAATTAAGGTACTTGTTAGACATTTTAATTCTCTTAGCTCTGCATTTTTAACTTGTATACATTTGAAATGTCACAACTGAACTGTGCATAAAGTACTAGTAGAAGACGGTTTAACTACTTTGGAATCTTAACCACTGAAATAGTACCCACTGTTGATCACTGTCGCTCTTACGATGAAATAATATTTTTCAGAGTAATTCTTATGGTCTATGATATACTTTGTTTTATGTTGTTGTCTCAAACTATTTTTATTCAGGCCCATATTCCTGGTGAATGTGAAACCAGGAAGCTAAGTTTGAAGGTTGCTTCTGCTCTTCACCCTACTTAGATTTGAGAAGTCTTTTTTTTCACATGAAGTAGCACATTAGGATTTCCTTAGCTATAGATTTTGTCTCTGGGCCTTATCAGGAATTAGTTGTGTCTCACAGAGCAGACTTTGGTTCATACACCTTAATCAGCTGAACACCCTCTGAACAAACACCCTTTCATGGACAGTAATCTTCATCCCAGGTTTTGGAAAACAGTCACCAAGGAAGGAAGGAATTTATTTTAATTTCCAGTACTGTACATGTGGGTGGGTATACTAAAAGAACTAAATCAACATTTGTCCTTCATGTAAATATCCTTCCTCTGTGTCTTAAGGATATTAGTTGTCATGGATTAATGGCCTACTCTAATCTAAAAAAACTAAATAAAAATTATTTTTCACAAGTTTTGTATTTCATTTTTTATTGCTCAGTTTCCTAAAGAGCAGATAATGATAAAAAGCCTCTATCTAAAAAATCTTCCAAATGAACTTATATTACCTTATACTAATTTGCATAACTTTTGAACAAGATAGTCACTGTATTCCAGGTAGACTACATGTCCTGTTAGAGATCAAACATTTATTTCAATCAAATAGATCTCTGTTTTCCCCCACTAAGTAGTGTTATATGTCTGTGCTGAGTTTGAGATTAAAAGATCATGGACTGCACAAAACAATTAAATGTTTGTTCTACCATACCCCTTCTCGAAAAAGAAGAGCTTCTCTGTGAAAGAAAAACAACCAATTCATAGTTATTTTTGAGATAGGACACAGTGATCTGATACAGATAAGATGCACTCCTTTTGACCTATTCAAATGGTAAGCTATCTAACGCAAATATTATTTTCCAGGAACTGAAATCATTCATTTACCTACACCTCTGGAATACCCTGAATTTAAATCTCTTTCAGATACTGAAGTAGCTTTCACTAACTTATTTTCATGAGACACTAATGGCTTTGCACTGTGGCTTTGTTTTCTCCCTAGAATAATGAAACTTTTCAATGGTTGTATGAAAGCAAATAGTATTTACTGGTTTATTATTTCATTTCCACATATTTTACTATAATATTTATATTAAAAATCTGTGTTAAATGTTTTGTATTTAGACCTCAATTTCAATAGTTTACAGATACTTTTCATACATCTATTTTGGATATTATATGTTATGTTATAGTTTAGGTACAGTTTACCTATAAAGTCATCCTCTATCACATACTTACTTTTTCATTTACCTCAGGTCTTTGCTTGTTCTGTGTTGGTTATTTTACTGTTAACTTTGAAAGAGATTTAGTATAAAATATATTCTTTTTACTCCTTTTCTCCTTTGGAAAAATTAGCAGTCATTTAAAGCCTTAAAGCAAATGGCGGTAAGATAAAGAATCTGGAGAACAAGAACCACTTCACAAACATAAGGCAAACAAGCCATCCTTAAACTCCCTTAAACAGAGCAGCCTCCAATTGATTGAAGGGATTCAGCCAAAATAGGAAGTTCTTGTGGTGAGATGGCTGATATGGTCAGGCTGGAAAACCTCTCAACTGCTTCCTGTGGTCACCCAAATTCCAAGGCCCTGCTTAACCAGAGGACATTCCGAATAAAGGATTTCTTAGAATTTTCTCTGCCGTAGTCAGGGGTTCTGCAAGTGCCATGTGACTCAGTACTGGATAATTTGAGTTCCTTGAGCAAACTAAGATAAAGTAGAAAAATGTTTCCCTGCTTACCCTGGAAAGAATCCCATGAATAAGAGGTTCTGCAGTCAAGGGAAGTTTCCTGTGCAGCTTTGCAGAGGTTTTGGTGGTACATGGCAGCCTCCAGGTTCAAATGGCTTCACCATAAAAATCAGAGAAACTCTACTGACACCTGTTACTGTATATTCTTAACATGAATATATGAACACTATGAGTTCAGTGGCTACAATCGCACTCACTCTGAAAAGTCTTCTGCAAAAAGCTTACAAGATATAACTTGCAAGGTATCAGGTGCTGCCTCACAGCACTGCACACCCTCAAGTTTTCTGTTCGTAGTAGCAGGCTCAGGGAAAAAGAGAATGATCTTCACCTGCCTTGCAGAGTTAGACTGAGTGAAGAAATGCCTACTGCTGCATTGCCAAGGTTTTGCTGGAAAACTGATTTTCTTTGCAGGACCTCTAGCAGCATGTTCAGCTCTGCACCTTGGCTCACAGGCATTACACTGCTCTAAACAAACATGCAGAACAGATAAAGGTAATGTTATCATCTCCTCTGTGCAGGAGATGAACTAAGCTGTGAATACACTTCCCTGTAGCCACTCTGTAGAGCTGGAACAAAGCTGGCCCCAGGCCTCCCAGCGCAGGACTCTCTCAGTGGGTTCAGTGCTGTTTCAGTGCTCAATCTCACATCTGTCTCAGTGGATCCCAGGTACAGGGACCCTCCTGGAAACCTTTTCCTTCATGGATCTAGAACACTGATACATCTTCCCCTCTGTCCAGTTTCTTACTGTCCTACCTTTAGGGATCCTACAGTAATTGCATACAGATCCCTTTTGCCTACTGCTATTATTTTGTTTTCACTATGTGTGTTCAGTGTGTTAAATGGAAAATATGAAGTATTTAAGTCTAGCATCTAGGGTGACAAAATAAGTTTCAGGCTTATTTTAGGCACCTAAATCTGATCAATGAGATAAACTAATTTTTTTTGAAGCCTAGTGCTCACCTCATCTCTGATAAAACTCAGTGGAGCACATACAGAAATCCTTCAGAAATTATCTATTTCGCTTAGCTGCTTATACTAATGGCTGCAGCTGTACTGGTAAATGAAAGAGAATGCCAAGGTGCTGGCTTGCTGACAAGAGCTAGACTTCTTCAGGCAGATAGATATTGAAAAAATCTAGATGGAAAAGTTTAACACAGAGACGCAGAGAGAGATAGTAATTAAACATTGCAAAACCAGAGTTTTAGTAATCAACTTCTCCCTGACCCTCTTTAATTTGGCAATATAGACACATTCAGTGGGTTCATTGTCTGTGTTTCTAGTGTTCATTTTTTGGCTATTACAGACAGAACTTCACCTCTTTCACCCATATGTTCAAACAAAAAAAAAAAAAAAAAAAGGAGCCAGTTGTCTGTAAATATAAATTTAGATGCTCTGCATTACCTGTTGCAGAATGTTTAGTTTTGGTCAGTGTGAAATCCATGAGTCCTCAAACTAAAGTTTCCTTCTACAGTTTCAGACATGCCCTGTTATCTGTTCTTACTCACAGAAGAAGGTTTTACCATTTGAAATTATGATTGATCTAGGTCCTACTCCTAGGAGCCTAACTCTCTGCTGATCACAGTTCTTAGTTCTTAGTTCAGTAATTTCAGTCCTGTCCTTGAAACTTGCAGGCATCACTATGATTCACATCACAGTTTGGTAATCCCTGTTTGTTTCTGGCCTTAAATACATACATGGGCATTCAAATACGAGCTGTTTCTTTTCTGTTGTTGTTTTTTTCTTTTATCTGTGACAGCTTCCAGAGATTTGAACCTTTAAAAAACTATATTTGAGCTTATGAACTGGTTTTCAGTTGCTCTTGTCTACTTGTAAATATTGTGGCGATAATTTTTTTTGTGTATATATGTAAGGTATTATATGTGTGAAATATGCACAATCAGGTTGTTCATAAGGGAAAAGATGTCTTTTTTTTGACAATGGTGATTGACCTTTTTCCAAACTCCGTCTTGTTATAATTATTTGTTACTGGACACAGTATTTGAAGAAAATTTTATGAGTATAGTTTTTGGCCCAAATCCTGGCTCTCTGATCTTTTCAATACAGAAAGGATGTAGTAAGATTTTGTAATGCAGCCTTTGAAGGTGTATTCTAAGTCATTTCAGCCTCTACAGGGGAAACTGTGTTCAGAAAGAATGTCAACCAGCCCTGAGCTAGTCCAATTTGAACAATTTAATTTTGAAATGGAATCTCTTGGCCTACTGTTTCTTCCAGGTTATTGATCTCAAGAGCTACTGGTCTTTCATCTGGAAAGAATTCAGGAAAGGAAAATGGAAGAGTTCCAGAGAAGGTCTGTAAAAACATTGCTTGGAGGAGGCTAGAAATTACATGAACTTGGTGTGATTGCCATCACCATAGCAGGTGCAGTAACTTTATCACTAACAAATAAAAAATTACAAGATCTCAAGTTTTCTTTATGAGAGCATCCTCTGAATATTGATATGAGGCAATTTGTCCTGAGGGAAATGAGTGGCCATGCTTGTTCAGCCTCTTCTTCCTGAAGTAATTTTTGAAAAGGGTGTGGTTTGCTGGTAGGTTGAATCGATGCTGATGAAGCAAATTAACTCAGTGAAAAATGTACACTCCAGCTACAAAATGAGATTCAATTACAGCACAATTTGCCCTCTCCATGGTGTACCTACTGCACAAGTGATTCATCCTGCACCACAAGTTCAGTGCAGTCATTCAGAGGGAATACCAAGGTCTCACTTCCAAATTATTACTCAGGATCGAGTAGGAGGAAGTCCCTGTTTACGAGTGTGATGGATAATAGAGCTCCATTGCAGACTCCTTGGCAGGCAGAAACACTTTCTCTTGGATCTAACTTGAGTCTGAAATGTTTAATGAGTTGAGTCATATCATGAAGTAAATAAGGATGAGAAACAGATCATTTGAGTGAGGTCCAAAATGTAGCATGCCTAAATTTGGTCTTCCCCAACATCAAGCAGAGTATGATAGAGTTTACTCTCATAAAAGTTATTTTTTTAGCAATTTTAAAAAGCCAAACTTTCAACAAGAGTAATTAGTGGGGATCAGCTGCAATCTATTTTTGCTCCTCTGAAGGAAAGAAAATGTTTGTTTGTTTGTTTGGGGTTTCTTGGTTTGGCTTTTCTGTTTGTTTTCCTTCTTTTTCAGCATCAAAGAAACCCCAGTTGAACAGAATGATGGCAAAGGTGGAAGAACAGACATAGTTTGACACCAATACTGCATCTGACTGCAGAAGAAACAACAGAATTCATTATTTTTACTTCTAGAAAAGGTATATAACAAAATATATTGTTAAGTATTTATCTGGAATTAGGTTGCATTCAGTAGTAGCAACTGCTCGACTAGAATTTTTGACTACTGTACTTCAGGAAATCTAGCAAAAATCTTCTATGTGTTTTTCTTCTCTTACTAACTGTAAGCTTTGCTTTCTGCATTTCACTCTCACTCTCTTCACCTATGAAATGGGGGATCTGAAGGGCTATGATGGGTAACAGATATTCATACTACTATGAGAGAAGCATAAAGGCACAGATGAAGTACTGAATAAGATTGCACAGCCAAATAAGATTGCGGCTGAATTAGAGAAGCCAGGATATCTTGGCTACATGAGCCACATACATTGCTAAAATCAGAGGATTCATTATATGAATTACAGAGAAAGCCTGGACTCACCTTCCCCTAAACAAACAAACAAACACAAGTTGCTTTTAATGATGGTGAACTGCCTGGAAAATGAAATTTGACTAGGATTAATTAACAGGAAAAATTGTTATAGAAATAATCTCAGTCAGATGGGACTTCCATCTCATAAGCTAAGAAACTGCATAATGGTAAGTCACCGAGGGGATTCCCGTATTACCTGGACTAAGAACATTCTGGTTTTAGTTAAACTGGAACTTTCTATATATAAAGCAGAATGTCTGGATTTCATATCTGTAATCCACAAGGGGAACCACAATTACCTCATAGAATCATCATGGAATGGCATTGGTTGGAAGGGACCTTAAAGACAGTCTAGCTCCAACCCCTCTGCCACAAGCAGGCACACGTTTCACTAGACCAGGTTGCTCAGGACTACCTCCAATCTGGCCCTGAACACTTACAAGTGCGGGGCTTCCCAGCTTCTCTGAGCAACTTGTTCCAATGCTTCACCACCTGAACAGTAAAGAATTTCTTCCTAATATCTAATCTAAACCTACTCTCTTTCAGTTTGAAACCATTCTCCTGTCACTACATACTCTTGTAAATAGTCTCTCTCCATCTTTGTTGTAGGATCCCTTCAGATACTGGAAGGCTGCAATTAGGTTGCCCCAAAGCCTTCTCTTCTCCCAGATGAACAATCCCAATCCTCTCAGTCTTTCTTCAGAGGAGAGATGCTCCACACTTTCTCAAACAGGATGATGTTCCTCCTGTGCTGGGGACTGCAGGGCTGGATGCAGTACTCCAGGTGGTGTCTCTCTGGAATGGAACAGGGGGCAGAATCACCTCCTGGACCTGCTGGCCACACTGCTTTTGATGCAAGCCAGGATGCAATTGGCATTCTGGGATGTGAGCACATATTGCTGGATCATGTACAGCCTCTCATCCACCAGCACCCCCAAGTCTTGCTCAGCAGGACTGTTCAACTCCCAGCCTGTATTATCCAACCCAGGTGCAGCACCTTGCACTTGGTCTTATTAAATCTCATGAAATTCCAATGGGTCATTTTCTTAAGCTTGTCCAGGTCCCTCTGGATGGCATCCTGTCCTTCAGGTGTGTCAACTGAATCACTCAGCTTGGTTTCATCTTCAAATTTGCTGAGGGTGCACTCAATCCCTTTGTCTATGTCATTAATGAATATATTAAATCATACTGGTCCCAGTACAGACCTCCAAAGGACATCAATGTCTAATTTCCTGAAGGGAATGTAAGCCCAGTTTTGAGGTCCAGGCTCAAGAGCCTGCTGCTTCATGCCTTAAGACTCTTAATCTCTATAATATTGTGTCTTTAGAAAATTTATACCTGCTTTGGTGTACTGTGCAATAACTGCTATCTTGGAAGGTGTAAGCAGAATGGCTCCTATACCTATATCCATAAGGAATCCTCAGATTAATCCTCAAATGAATAATTTTTTTACCTAAGGCCCTGGAGGGTTCAGTCTGATAGGCTTCACATCAGCAAATCAATCCCATGTTATCTGAACAAAGAGGAACAAGAGCTCCCCTGTGTTTGACTTTTACCTGAAGATGCTAACAAAAGTACTAATGTTGGCCTAGCACTGAGCAGAAGAGAAGACTGTAGTACGTGGTTTTTTCTCCTCCGACTTTTATTTTTCCTTAATTTTCCAGTGAGAAGAAAACCACTTTAGTTCCCTAGTTTTCCCTATCAGGTCGTAAAAGTGTACCTGTAGTTGAAAGTCCAAGCCTGGGAGAGACTTCTTCTGGCTGCACAATCATGCTTATGAGCAGAGCTGGTCATCCACCTGTCTTTATACACTGGGTTTCTCCATTCCTGACCTTCTCACAAATAATCACATCAAACACAGCTCCTTTGCATTAAATGGCATAGAAAAAGAGAGGTGCAGAGAAACAGCTTTTTGGCCTTCTTTGTGACAGTCTTACATGCAAAGAAGCCTTTTTGTCTTGTCACTGTACAAGCCTATTTCACATTCCCCAATCCTTTTTGTGGTATCACAGTGCCTCCCCGAAATGGGCCCTTTTTCTCCTTTTTTTTCTCAATAGGCATATTGTAGCATTCAAATATACCATATGGTGACCTATAAGAATTTACACATAATTATTATCAATACAAATGAAGTTCTCGTAATATATCCTCGAAATTTTATACTTAAGCAGGACTAAAAGGGCTCTTATTTAAAACTTTTTAAATGTATTTTTTCTTTTGCAGTCTGCAAAGGCACTAACTGTAAATGCTTCATCATCTAACAATTTTTTTTCCTGTTGTAGGGAATGGATTCTGCTACATATTTTCTTGTTTAAAATAATGCAATGTAATGTTTTTACAAAATAGAAAAATAATTGTGACATATTGTTATGATAACCTGTATCAGCAACACATCATATTGAGAATTCAATTGTTATGGAATTAAATTTTCAGGTGCCTTTTATATGCAGGCAACTATATTACAGAAAAAAAAAAAAAAAGGAGCTTTTCGTAACTTAGATACTTATATACAAGATTTTTATCAGGATCTTATGCTTATTGAAGCCACTTTAACAATATTTCTACCAAAATTCAGCTAGTAAATGTCAATTTTAGCTCTATAAGAAGTTTACTTGAGAAGGAGATTGATGAAAAAGCTAATATAAATCTAAACCATGAAGACTGAATTTCTCTGTGTCTTCCTGGACTCTAAAGGGAAAAAAAAGGAATAAGCACTCTCTTTTGGAGCTGGGGGAAGGGGAATAGGGGAGGACAGAGAAGGATTATGCCTCAAGTTCTCTCTGAGCATTTGCCTGAGGTCTCACTGTAAATATCTTATCTAAAAACATTAATTACTGAACCAAAGTAAAGTAGGACTGGGACAATGTGCCTGTGCTATGGGATTTCCTTATTTATATGTTTTTTGACTGAAATTTGCAATAAATGTGTCTAATTTTTTTTGTTTGCTTTTGTTTTTGTTATAGCAAATGTTCAGCATTTTGTGTCATGATGGGAATTTTAATGAATGCAAAACAAAAGCATTAGTGAGGGGTAATGCCCAGGATATGAATCAGGTAGGTACATGTATTCATTAGCACTGATTGCTAACACTCTTTCATGCTATTGTACATCGTAATGTGGGTCAATCAGATGCACCACAAAAAGACTTATAAAGGAGTTACTGACACTTTTCATGTTCACTTCCAACTCTGGATTGATCCAAAGTTTGTTCACAAAAATGCTGGTGTAATCTTAGCCCAGAACACCAGAGCTTCCACTCTCTTTTTCAGAAGTATGGCCCTCTTGAGGGTTTTAGAAATGTAAGTGCCCAGAAGAAATGGGTCCTGAAAAGAGTCTGCTCCGAACAGCAACCTTTACACATGTCACAAGTGAAGGAATGTTTGTGCCTACCCATGGGGAATTAACTACTTCCCCTTGCAGCCTAGCCACTTCAAAGATAAAGTAGCAGCTTTTTTTTTCTTTCCTTTTATTTTTTATCTCTTTCAGGATGCTAAGGTAAACAACAGGTACAGTGCTGATCAATGCAGCTTATTGTATAATAGTGTCTGAAAATCAGAGAAATTCCAACAGAGCAGTGAAAAAGGTACACATTTGATATATAACATATAATATTGCTGGAATCCCAGCAGTATAATCACAGTCAACAGAAGCAGCACAATCTCAGAGATATTTGTCAGAGGCATAAGAAGACAGAACCATGCTTGATGCAAACTATTCGCTTTCAATCAGATCAGGCATCAGGTGAGTTTGACAATTATCCCTTTGACACAGCTTCCTTTTGTTGCTGCGTGGACAAAACATAGCACTCATGTTCCCTTTTTTTTTTTTTCCATTTCTGAATTGCCAGTTCCTTCAATGAAAAGTTGACACAATATGTTTTCATTTAAATAGTACACTTTTTCCCCTAAGAAAATAAACAAGTACTCAATCAAAAAATATCTCTACAAGTAATAGTGTAATGGGTTAAACCCTTCCTGTAACTAACTGCTTCCTAAATTGTGTTCACAGCACGGACATTGCTCAGTCTGAGGCCATCCATGGCTTTTGGTGCTGAATTCTAAGATAAAGTTTTAAGTGGAAGCGGCTTCTCAGTATCACTAGCTTTCCCCCCCCCCTTCCAATTTTACCACTGAATTTATCATGCTCATTAGAATTGTTAACCACAGAAATTTTCTGCTAAAGAACATAACACTTTGGCTTAGAAGATAGGGAATAAAAGCATGCTTTAGGCACACAAAGAGTCATGAAATGGGCTTTCCTGCTTCTCCCAGGGAATGATCACACCCAGCAGCTTTTTTAGCATGCTGCCTCTGGCAGTAGTCAGTGTCAGATGAAGCAGGATGGTAATGATGATAGCTTCCACAGATCTATACAGTGTGGTGTATGCACAGATGCAATTTCTTTCTGGTCTCCAGCTGTGTGTTTTTCTACACCTTGATACACAAATAAGATATTCCTACATTAAATGGATTTCTTCCAACTTCAGTCACAGTGGCCTCCACTTGTAACTTACAGTCCTTTGTCTCCTTTTATACAGTCGTTCTGCAGGTTTTACTCATTTCGCACTCAGCTTTTGCTCAGGAAATTTCTGAATTACTTCCTGCTAGATTTTACCCTACTAACCCAAGTGATACACTAGCAAGGACATTCATGACCTATTTTCTATCTGTTAATAATACTAAATATGCCACTAATTTCTATTAGAACAAATAGTGGTTTATCTAGTCTTTATCAGACTGTATCTCATTCATCTTGCCTTTCTGCAGCAGAGACTGCATCTATAAGATCTACAAATTCTCAAAGCTTCCCTTCCTTATGGCTGAACAGTTTCATATCTTAGTACTTTTTGAAGAGAAAAGTCTTTCAGCTTGTTTATTTTTTTCCCGAATGATTATCTCAAGTAATACATGCACACAGATGAGCTCCTTAAAAGTGTGTAGGTATTTCAATAGCTAAATCTCAAGTGTCCTCCTGTCAGATTTGGACCTTATTATACTTCCAGGACCCCCTTCTACAGTAGTGGAAGGGTTTGAACATCTGTTAAATAGCCCAGTAGCAGAAATAGAATGAAATAGAGAAGAAAGGGCTGTGGGTTTGATTTTTTAGCAGCTGTATCAACACGTATTTTGAAACCTACACAATGTGGAATATTTAAGCTAAATTTGGACAACTGACCAGCATCTAGAGTAGTCTATGGGGGTTGAGGTGCAAGTCACATCAGAGCCTCAAGGAGCAGCATGGATCTTCTCGTTAGCATTCCATAGCTGAGGATGCTGTCATCACCCCACCAGAACAAAGTTTAGGAAGCATGAAATGAACTCAAATTGTCTAGATCTCTAAATTTTTTAGAGGAATTGCAAATAGCTGCAGTTATTTAAACTCGATTTTTTGTAAGAAGTTTGCCTCAGGATCAGTGAGACTTTTGCTTAAGACAGAGTTCTGGGCTTCGGGGAGCCCAATTGCCCTACTATACCTGCACATTAGTGGAAAAATTACACATCTTAGGCAAATAAGATAGGTAAAGATTACAGGGCAGCTGAATTAGATGTTTAAGGATCTCTGAGGACCTAATCCACAGTTCCTCTTTATTTCTGATTGTTTTCAAACATATTTCCTCTTTAACAGTATCTGATAATTTTGTTAGTTTTCTAGGTCAAAGTATGCAGCTTTTCATTCCTATACTTTAATAATTATGTAGCTACTTCTACTGGGTTTTTATGCATTTACTTGTCTTAGTTCCTTGTTTTCTGATCAATGCATGGCAGAAACTTTCTCATCTGTAATAGCAGGCAAATTATTCTGAGGATGCAAATGGTACTGGGGGTTTTTTCCACCAAATTATTCAAAAGAGTTCACAGATATTCCCACAGGGGCAGGCTTATCAAATACCTGAGAAATTTTCCAGTGAGTCCAGGATAATTTGAATTTGATCTTTGATAACCTGTAAAAAGAAATGCTATATAAAAGCTGGATAATGACAGAATCCTTGATACAGGTCAGTACAGACAGAATGAAAATTAACTGAGTCCCAAACCATTTCTTGCAGGATGTTAGAATGATCTCTACAAAGCAGCCTTTGGTCAAATTGGGAGAAACATTCTTGCTTTTAAATGTTGGTCCAAAATGAAAACAGTTCAGAACTTTAAAAGTTCAGCTCACTGTAATTCTTTGGTTGTCTGATTCATGGATCAATTAATCCAATACAAAGACTCCTTTCGATTTTAGCAGACTTCAGATCCCCATGTGAATTGCAGGAGACATCATATCAGTGCGTACAGAAATAGAGATAAGCATTCAGATACATTCACCTTGTTTGCAAGTAGATAATACGCTTATGTTTGATGTATTGAAATTGAACACTGTGACATTTTAGACACTATGGTTCAAACAATTTTCTCTTATCAGGGTTTCTCTACTGGAAGTTAGGTCTGCATGGTTATTTTTCTGCTGTTGCTCTGAGTATGTTCTTCTGTTCCCTACACCGTTTATGACAGACCAATTCATGGTTCTATACATTTGATAATCTCATTCACCCCTGATGATATCACTCTGTGGGTTTTTGAAAGAAATCTTCTTCATTGAATGCAGCCTTGCTCTGAAGGTTTGTAACAGCGTATAGAGAGTACAAATGAAATGGTTCTTTCTCCACATGTTCAAATATTTATGGCCCAAAACAAGAGCCCAGTGGTCCTTGCTCTAGTGCATTTGGTTATATATAGTTCCGAACAAGACAGAATTAATTCCCCAGATCTTGTCCCTTCCTTTTACCATTTTTTTTATCTGTGGTTGACTTCAGTTTGCAGAGTACCTGCAGGATAATTAATTTCTGCATGAGTGTCTAAAGAGATCTTAATATTTTATAAGTACTACCACAAATAGCTTTTCTTTCTCTTTTGTTTTAAATGAGAGACATCAGCAAAGTGTAGTTTAAGACAAGATAATGTACCTGGGTTACCTCTTTTTCATGACAGTATTCCAAGCCAGGACTGCCACTGCTTTTCAGTTTCTCAGATGCTTGCTACTCATTAACAGTTCATATGAAGAAAATATATGCTGCCATTACTGAAATGAGAAAAAAATAAAAAGTATTAAACCCCCCATGAATCTAGCTGTCTTTTAAAATCATTAGTATTCCTGCTAGACCCAAATCTCTTGACCAAATAGAAGGGCAATTTTGACTATAGTAAGTAATTTATTTGTAAAACATTCAAGTTTTTCCCTACAGGTTTAGGGCTGAGGGGGGTGTGTGTGTCTGGTTTTGTTCATTTTTTGTTTGTTTGCAGGGGTTTTTTGGTTTTTTTGGTTTTGTTTGGTTTTTTTTTGTTATTTTTTTTCCCTCAGAAAAGTAAATGTCAGGAACAGACCACTATTTGCTTATTTAAATGTTGTAGCTTGAAGACATTGTAGTTTCAGTTTGTTTGTCTCAGAGAAAAAAAAAAAAAAAGGCGAAAAACCAGCTTTTCACTGTGCACCAGCTAAAAATTCAGTTACATAAACTAGAAAATTGGAGGTTTCCCTTTGGCTGGATACAGATGACCACAATTGCAGGCCATGTAAACTCTTCCTGTCCTTCCTGTACTAACCAAATTTCTGTTTACTCCAACTTTCAAAAGGGAAATCTGTCAAGGACTGTAAAAAGAATTATCCAGACTGCCATGGCAAGCTTTACATATATGTGAAATACAGATCGAACTGAAAAAAAGTGGCAATACTTTTTAGGACTATTTCTAATCAGAGAGATGAAGTATTAAAGGAATTTGTGTGTATAAGATAGCCATGTTCAGCTTGATCTAATCGTGATTATTATTGCTCCATTTCTGTAAGACATCCCTCTGTAGGACAGCACTTAAGCAGATGGTTAATTTGAAGCGTGTGTATTGCCTTGTGAAATCAATGAATATAATAAACATGTTCTTAAAGTCAGTTATGGCATTAGGTGTTAGTCTGAAAGGGACAGATTTCAATGCGAACCTAGGCATTTTCCTGAATCAAGTCCATGCTAGGATTTAACAGAAGAAATGTTTTCATGACTGTAAGATTTGTAGGAAAAAATAATGGATTTTATTAACTATTCATGATAGAACTTTCAGCTGCATGGAATTAAAATAAAAAAAGGCTTCCCTTGCCCCCAGCATGCTCTTTAACTAATATAGTAAACAAACTTTTGTGGCAAGTATAAAAAATAAAGATGGGACCCAATCCTGTTTTCTTATACAACAAACTTGCTTCTTAATGTGCTACCTATTGGGACAACACCCCACAAAGGCAAGTCTGTTATTTTTCTGCACAAATTCCCAATTGACTGCTGTCCAGGTGTTTCTCAAATGATCCAGAAGGCAAGCTTTATATTATTATTTTGTTATACTCCATTAAACTTGATTTCTGAGCCAGAGGTAATGCGTGTGGGCTTCATATCTGGTGCTTCTAAATCTCATCTCTTAATATGTACAGTGAACCTTTCTATTTGAATATTTTACACAATGAACAAAAGAATGCCATTTGCAGAAAGCATAAGAGCCTATTTCTACTGTATGCTATTCCATCCTCTCTTATCTAGCCACTTTATCCACATGGATTTTTTCCAGAAGATAAATCTTTCAATCAGGATTTCTTTATGAGTTGCAGCCCTTGTGTTGTGAGGTGTATATCAAAACTTCAAGACAAATTTTGTTCTCTTGATTTTGTTAAACAGTACAAAAGCTTAAAAAGCAAGAAACCTTAGATGTCTATTCATTCATGTTAGAAAAACGTTTTGCAATTTCTTTCTACTCAACACAAGTGAACAAGGTTACTCCATGTATTATCCTAAATATATAGAAATTTATTAACTGAATTAAGAGGTTAAACTGACCATAAATGTTGTTTTAAATAAATTTCTTACATATTTTGTTAATTTATTTCTTCATCACACTGATATGTGATGCTGGACAAAACATGCCCTCTTAAAATATCTATGAAAAATTGTCAAAGTGAATCTTAAATCTCCCTTAATGCAGCTTAAATGTAAGGATCAATACTGTTTACATACAGGTATATACAATTCCTTCATCCTTTATCTGAAATTTTTACCCTCCTTTCTCTGAACCAGATTTGTTCTCCTACTTCCAGAGTTCTGTTTTGTTGTTGCCGATCAAGAGTAGTTTCTACAGCTGGATCAAAATAATAATTTTCACTCCATTAGAAATTCACAGATTTTTATCTTACAAACACTTCATTTTCACCTATTTAAAATAAACAAGAAACCTCTACAAACCCTAAGCTACTAAACCTATCTTGAAATACTTGTACGTACCTTATACATGCCATATATACCTTAATTTAAATATTTAAATATTTAATTTTAACAAAGTCTGATATACAATCCCTCTGCATTTCTACAGCATTGCACATGAACTGTTGTTACTTCCAGTTGTGTCAGATGGTCTGTGCTAGCTGGCCAGGCAATGGTTACACTCAGTGAGCACACACACCTCATCCTGCACATTTCTATTCAGGACTCTGAGAAAATCTTGTGGGACAAGATCTTCAGGAATCTGTGATTCCCTCTGTGTAGTTCATGAATGTATGAGTTAGTTCCACTCTGATCTCAAAACTAATATGAAAGGCAAAACTTGCAGCCAGATCCTCTGAAACTGTGGGCTAAGCAGAAAAACAAGGTATGTGCTAAAGCCTGCGTGTCTCGCTTGTTGTCCTGGCTGTGGAACAGTGAGAGTAAATTCAACAGTGTTCCTGTAAAGAAAACAACAACCAATCAAACAATGGAGGAAATTGTGAGGAATTCTATTCCATCTATTCTTGAATGAGTAGTGACAAAGATAAATATAATTTCTTTTAACATTCTTTTAACAACTGAACCTTGAAAAGTAATATTCATGTTGTATCTTATGGTGAAATTACTAAATCTTAAATAAAAATGGCGAGTTTTGTTTGCAATTAAACAAATTCTATGGCTATCCTAAAATTTTAGGTACTGTAAACCTTGCAGAATTTGGTCTCAGAGTAGATCTGATACATACTGACAACTACACCCTAGGACTGTGTTGTAGTGCAAAAAGTTTTGTTTAAAACAAAAAACCTCAGGATTGGCTAAAAATCTAATTCTGTGCCTGTCTAAAGTTCAAGCATTTCCCCCACAATGTAATTACTTAATTATGACATTTTCATTTTATTAAAAATGGGAAGTTTAATATGGTACTTACAGCAAGCCACAGCAGAAGGATATTGAATATTTGAAAGATCTTTCAAAATTATGTAAACATGGCTTTATTTGCAGTGCAGAGTCCAATGTTTCCTATTAATGAAAGATTCTTTTACCTAATTCCCATAGTAAAGTAGTTTATAGTATTTTCTAAATGAACTGAGCAACATCAGCTTTCAATGCAACAGTGTTACTTTGAACTCTTTTTTTCATATTCCACCTGGGAACTGATTTAAGAACTGCACTTTTAACAGCTATGTCTTTCCTAATATTTTAACAAGTTTACAGACCCACTAGAGTGTTCTTAAATACCGAAGTCGCTTCAAGAAAATGTTCTTGTCTCAGTTTTAGAATTGCTCAGGAAACTTTGTGAAATCTTACTGAACTGAAACAAAGTAAGCTGGATGATACCATACAGTGTCTGTTTCATGCCATTACAGACTTATCTCTGTTAATTATTTTTTTCCTTCCATCATCTTTTCAAAGTTGTATATTTTCATACTCATCCTAGTTTTAAAAGTTCGTTTTTGAGCCTAATATTTTCTTTTCAAATCAGGTACTGTTGAAATCCTCATGGATGTCAGTGGAACTAGACTAATACTTTTGTTTGTGCTCTAAGCTAACATGACAAACATCCAACATCAGCTTGCAAACATGTGATAATTGTCTTTCTTTTACCCCTTTCCATTTCCAGACTTGTGTAAGTAAGTTGTTGTATAGCTGGGCAATTTCAAAATGAGTGATGTAAAATTGAATTCAAGTGATGATGAGGAAAAAAAAATAAAAATCTTTTACTGATGGTCTTTAGTGCAAAATATTTTCATATCAGGTGCTCATATCAGCAGAGAAGATAATTAATTATTGCTTTGCACACAGTAGTCATTTTTCGTTACACATAATTCAGTGGAAAATTATTATGAAGGCTTTTTTACAAATACATTGATCAGTTTTATCTGACTGTATGAAAAATACGGTGTTATTCAGGTGCAGTTTGTTTTCAGGCTTGAAATCATACAGAAAAAGGGTCAAATTACATATAGAACAGAAGAATTAATTTTTTAATACAAACTTTCTAAATTTTGTCCTTTTATATGCCTAAAATAAAATTATATCCGGGCATACCTGGCAGGATTTTCTAATCAGAAAATGCATATAAAATTGAAAAAAAAATTTAAATTCACCTCCTGAAAAATAAAAGAACAAATGCTGTTAACAAACACTGTTCTCACAGTTATGGGGGGAAAAAAAAAACAAAAAAAAACCCAAAAAACCGAAAACAAAACCATAGAAAAATAAGAATTACCCATCTCTGGTGTGGACAGCATTGAGTTTTTCACCTCATAGATATGACAGAGGAGTTAACTCTTTTAAAAATTTCCTCTACATCCCTGACAAATATATCAGTTTTCTTCTCCCTGAACATAAATCGGAAGAAATTCTGAAGCATGGATCCAAGAAATTACTCTGATTTTTAGATTAAGTGTGTGGAAGTGAATTTCATTGTTCAGGGCTCCTTGCTGAAAGAATGCACTCACCAGCCTGCTCTCCTTCAGGTGACAGTCCCACTTGGAGAGCAGATCTGATCCACTGTCAGAGTATGAGGCACACCGTTTGAGCCAAGTAGTGTGTCAGGAAGGATGGTAAATGTCAGAAACAATTTCTTAAGCTTTACTCGTAACCAGCCAATAAGTATCAAAGTATTGATGACATACGTGCACAGCAAGAACTGGTACCTAGTCCTTTACAAATACCTTAATTATTGCCCTACGATCAGTTTTTGAAGCTACGTGTAGACTACCTCTTTTGATAATTATTGTAGCATATTTTTGGTCTTTTCCCTCCAGCCATCTTGACTGCCAACCTTCATGGGGTGTGCCTTTGCTCCCACTGAAGGCTTGTGTTTGAATTTTCTTTGTACAGAATCTCACACACACATGTAAGAGTGGTGGGGTATATATGTGGTGTATATATACTTTATATACGTCTGTGCATGTGCATGTGTGAATGTGTATGTACATACATTGTGCTGGGGCACACCTGGATCTCACCACTGAATGTAGCTTAGATCAATGAGGGCACACATTCTGCTCCCAAGAGATATAACCAGAGGTAATATAACATATAATTCTATGAAAACCGATTAGTAATCAAATCTAGAGACAAATTACATAGGCTTTTTTTCTTTTCTTTTTTTTTTTTTTTTTTGGCAGGAACCATGTATTGGCAAATGAACAAGGAAACAAAACTTTCTGGTCACTGCTTCTGAATGATTTCCCATCTCTTTCTCTATTTTAGCAAAGCTGAACTGGAACATTTCTTGGGCCTCCAGATTCTTGAAACAAATAGACATTACAACATTTCAGTTACAGACAAACACATGCTTATGTCTTTTAGCTCAGCCCTCCTAATCAACAAACATTGTCTCCTCCTCATGTAAGTCCAAAGCCCTGGCAAGAACACTCACATAGCTGTCCAGCACACTGGTTGAATTCTCTACATAAAATAGAGACTACCCTCAACAGCATATTGGAAACATTTACACAGAAAACTCATGATTGTAAGTACTGATCTATCCAATGATATTTCCATACAAAATTTAATATAATAAGTGCTGATATTTGCCATTGCAGACTGAGAAATAATTTTTGTATACCATCTGTGTGGAAATGATACCTGGTTATTGGCTGACAGAGGTCAAGTCAGTCCATGCCATCCACTGAAAAGCTGTTTAAGCACAATGTTCTCATGAATCTCAACAAAGTCTGAAATATTTAATTTTAGATAAAGATTAATTCATTTGTAGGCTTAACTGCCTATATAATTTTTCCTTCTGGGAGATGTCTTCTTCTGGGAGAAAAATGTGTAAGACATTTTTATCATTAAGATAAAAATGAAGGAGCAGAAAGGCATAGGAGCTCTCTATCATCAACTTCTGGCGCCAGCTGCTTCAGTGGTAGATGCAAAAAAACCTCAGAATAGTCTGTCACAAGATATTCCTTGCCCTGGGAAAGTTTTATTTCAAAATCACATAGATAGAGGTTGACTATTGCCCTCAAGTACGAAGTCATACTTGCCTTCCAAAACTTTTTTAATTGATTTTATTTTTGGAGACCTACTCTTAGAAAGTAGTAGATGGCAATCTAAGCCCAGTGACAGAACCATTGACAGTGGCCTCAAATAAGAGACCTGGTTCTTCCCTGCAGGTCATTAGTTCTCAGGAATATATGAATGAGGCATTAATTTAAAGAAAACTCAGTACTAAGTTCCAGTATCCACAACTTAGCCAACTCAATCAGAAAATTAGGGCCAGACCCTGGCCTGCAAAGTGCAGGATTTTGCACGCTGCCCCTATCCTTCATCCACATAGCATATAGATCTAGTTTGCAAACAATTTTACCTTGAAAAGATGTCTGCTATGATTGCAGAAAAAAATAAATCCAAAGTAATCTTTTCTGTTTAGGATCTACATATTGCTGATTATCATGTTACATCAATTGTATTCACTGGGTCATGAAGCTTAGTTACTGCTTGGCTTTCTTAGGCCACACTTATCCCACCAAGCCTCTGATCGCATTCAATGCCCGAGTCAGGTGCAACTCTCATTCTGTTGTGTTAAAGGCTTAGTAACAGGAATTTCCAAGTTCCACTTGGGTCAGCAGGGAGGTGAAACCCTTCAGGCAGGATTCTCAACAGGTTAAGTGTGGACAGAGCCTTAGAGGGTTATGAAGCAAAAAGTCTCTTCTATGTTTTCACTGTCCATAGAAAAATTAGTTAGAATTACAAGAAGTTTACGAAAAGGAACTCACTTAAGGGGAGACCTAAAAGTCTGAGGAGATGTTTAGAAAAGCAAAGATTGGGACACATGTGTAAGCTAATGTACAGCAAATCCACAATTATGATGCTACCATTTTTGTTTCTTTTCAACTACAGATGCAGGTTTCCATTAGTATGATCAACATGAGAGAGTAATAAATTATGGGAACTTTAGGAGGCTGGAAGAGTCCTCAGGTGAATTGAGTGAATATCCAGTGATTGAAGGGGAATCTGGTTTCAAGGACATTGCAATTTCTTAGAGGACTCTTCAGGAAAAAAATCTGCTGGCTGCTGGTGGAGAATGATGAGGACATTAATGCTTTTAAAACAATATACATGATGGCATAAGTTGTGGGACAAAGAGTGGGCATAAGAGTGGGACAAAATATGTAAAGAATAAATTGACCCACTCCTCCCCTTCTCTCCCGTCCCACTCAGATATCTGTTCATCTATATAATTTTCCCTTTCTTTTGCCCTGCCATCTTCTCACCCTGGTTCTTGCTATTTATATTTTTAAGGTCTATCTCTGTGCTTGATAGTTACCGTTTGCCCTTTCTTTCAGACTTGAAGAGCCTTAAGAATGACTGGCATCATGCCAACTAAGGTGAAAAACAACCATTATGAAGGGCTCTTTAATAACTTTAGCCACAAAAAGCCATAGCGAATGTTCCAGGAGAAACTCACATCACAATTTCCTGGCTGTGCCAAAAATCTCCAAACTGTGGCTACAGTAAATGGGCCATTTTACTTCTAATGTATTATTTTGTGCAGAGAGGAAAAATGTTGCTCATTCTTTACATTCCTTAAAGGAATTCCCAGAGTAAATTCATCTAGCTACTCCAGAAAAAAATAACAAAAAAACTAACTTAAAGAAAAAAGAAAAAAAAAAGAAAAAGAAAAAACAAGAGGAAGTCAGGAAGCTATTTATCTTCCTTCTGGATTACATATGGTTAATCTACTATTAAAAAGGAAGAGATAGAACTAGAAGTTGACCTAAGTCTAGCACATCTGTTATTTTCTTACCACATACTATTCCCCTGGTTTATGTCCAGTTTGGTCATGTTCCCAAGATCATTCCAGAGATAATTTTAGAGTAAAATGTGTACTTACAGTCTGTGTATGTTGATTGTAGGGAGATAGAAGTGCACAATTTGTTTTGAGAAATTATAAACTTGCCTTTATTCCTGGTGCACCTCTGATGCAATAAGAACTTACTTTCTATGGTAGCATTTTCCCATTGTTAATTTGCTGTGGGAATAGTTGATTATTTGTGCTAACTTTATCACCACTTTGCTCAATTATAACTCAGCTTATGTTCCATACTATACCCTGGGGAAGGTGACTGTGATTACACCATTGTGCACATAAGTAATTATAAATATAACAAAAATTAATTGGAGACAACCAATCCTTTTTGGAGTGTGGGGTTTTCTTTTCTTTTTTTTTTTTGAGATCATCAGTAACAGAGGAAAACACAAGAAATTTAACATTGAAAACAGACTTCAAATATCCTATTTGTTAAGAGGAACAAAAAGTGTCATAAAAATATTAGATTAAGGAGTCATTTTTCTTAGCAAAAACAACTATAAAATTTCAACCAGCTTTACCCATAATTTCTCTACTTTTCAGAAAGAAAATATGGAAGTTGTTAGTTCATATGTAATACGAACAAAACATAAGTTTCCATTTATGATAAGTAAAAGATTAATTTTTCTCTTCTGCTTTTAATTCTTCTGTAATTCTGCTCCTCTTGTGCCTGTCCAAGGCCAATTTTTCATATTCGACCAAATAATACTTTTTTTATTTTACAAATAGGAGATTGTTTTGCCAGGAAAAAAGAAGCAAAAGACATGAAGGAAAACACTGATATTTTATATGTCAATCTCAAAAATAAAGTGTTCCAAACATGTATTTCTTTCTCTTTTTAACTTCTCCTTCCCTACAAAAAATGGAAGAATAAAAGAAGCTTTGTCTAGAATGTGTCTTCTGTTGAACTCAAATATATTTTATTAATCAAAGATTGACAGCCTGCCTTGTCAAATGAATCTGAGGCACATCACACTTTCCTTCATAACTGTTCTAAAGAAAGAAAAAGAAGAGCAGAATTCTTTAAAAGCTAGTCATAGTATTTGCTATGTAGGACAATGCCTTTTTTTTTTCCCTCTCTGTATCAGCAGTTCCTGAAATATTTTCCCC
Source organism: Pseudotriccus pelzelni (assembly GCA_035584735.1). Classification (NCBI taxonomy): domain Eukaryota; kingdom Metazoa; phylum Chordata; class Aves; order Passeriformes; family Tyrannidae; genus Pseudotriccus; species Pseudotriccus pelzelni. The sequence continues at coordinate 68,022,572 of JAWMRA010000001.1, read as the reverse complement.
AAGGTTACAAAAATGCAAGTCAGAACTCAGACTGGCATCTCTGATATAAAAAACTTGTACTGGTTCTGACAGTATAATACTGTGCCACTATGTCACCTCTCTGCAGTGACTGACCAGGGTATTTTCTACATCTATTCTAGATATTTCTGAACGATAATGGGTAATTATCACATTATCTTTTAGCATTTTAATGTCTTTTTATCAAAGAAAAATCTGGAAGGTTAATATATCCATGTACTTTTTACTTATCTGTACTCTTTTTCTTAGTTAAATGTCATTCCCAATTGATGGTTTCTGCTTCTGGGCAGAAGAAAAATAAGCTCAGTCAAAGCTCAAACATAATGGAGTAATCAGAAAGCAAAAAGCTAATGGTTATATCCAAAGACACTTATTTTGTTCCCCTAAGCAATACTGCAGGCTCAGATGCATTAACCAAGGTTAAATCAAACAGTCATGATGTCTGCATGTTCAATTATGCATAGCCCGAGCCAGAGACTCAGTCTGAGCCAATCTTCTACAAAGCTATGCCAGTTTACACCTGTCACAATCTGACCATGTCTCAACCTAAATCTATCAGATCTTTTTTTTTTCTGTGCACAGCTCCAGATCATGTCATAAAAAAATAATACCTGAATAACGTGATGATCCAAAGACAATAATTTTTTTTCTTAAAATAGCTCGAATGTGATTTTTATAATATCATATTCCACAGTTTAAAGCACTCTTTTTCAAGGCTTTAGTCCTCACATACTCTCAGGTGTGAGAAAAAGTGGGTTACTTTACATGTTCCATGCCTGAGCATTGTTCCGGTCAGTGTTTGACAGGAGTCCAACCGCCACAGCTCTTGGAGCAAATGGGCTCAGCTATGGAAATTGCTACAGGGCAGGTATTTTCAAAGGAATAATTTTAGGTGGTTATTTACGTGGGAAGTGGAAACATATTAATAAGTTTATTAAGAGAGTTTTATAGGTTTCAAACTCATTAAATTTACAGACAGGAGTGCATTTTATCAGCTGAAGAACTGATAAAAATGTTCATATTAAAGACATTCGAAACATGAATCACCTAATCACAATTACATCACAGCATGATTTATCTTAAAACTTAATAGATAAACAGGAGTGAAAGGAAAATTTTTTTATTACTAAAGTTTGAAGGGAGTAAATTATGGAAAGATGTCTCAAATAGCAGTTTTCAGCCTGTTGTTCAGATCTCAGATTTAATCTACAAAAGATAGTGCAATAGTTCAAATTGTAATTTAACTGCTTATATTATAAGAATTGTACAAATATCCCATGTATCAACATAAAATAATTTTCTAATTATCCCTCTTAAAATACGGTTCAAAATAAAGAACTGAAGTTTTTCTTTATGTGTTTATTTTTTCTACTTTTTGCTTGTTTCAAAATTCCTAATTTCATAAAACACCCTCTGTTATAAAATTTTTAAGGGTCTTGTAAAAATAAACCAAATACTTTTAAATTACATGAGATACCTAATCACACAGCTGAAGCAGAAAACATTTTATTTCCAGAAATATAGTGCTTATCCATTCGTTCACTTAGTTTTAATTATACATTGATATAAAACCATCCATGGGCTACGCCATGTAGCATGAAAATGATTATTTGGACAGTTATTTTCCTTTTTCTTGTTTTCTCATTTGTCCTGAAACTGCAGAGAGTGTGAAGAAAGTGCAGATGTTACTGGATCTGTCTTTTAGTGGAACATATTTATATAGTGCTTTAGAATCACAAAGCAGATCTGTTTGTTAATGTTAATGTTAGGTCAAACCAGGTGTCAGCCAACATGGAGTCACATACGAGATCTGCATGTGGAATGAAACAAAGGAACAGGCAGTGAGCAGCCTCCAGTGTCCATTCCAGCTCTTTCTCCCTGAAAATTACACCAAGAGGAGTTATTATCTTTTTTTTTTTTTTTTTTTTTTTTTTAAAAACAGTGTTCTAAGGGCTATGGGCTGCCACCCGGAAGGTGGAATTTCCAGATGCAGTATCACATTTCCTTCTATTAGGCACAAGCTTAGACACAGTCTAAGAAGTGGCAATTTAGCTATGTAGAACCACAAGAGGTGGGGGAAAGAAGGAATGAGTGAAAGATGAATTAGTGTCTTTACAGAAAGTGTTTATGTCCACATGAAGGAGAATGCTATATTTTAAAAAGGGGTAATGGAACTGAAGGTGCTGACTGAGAACACAGACCCAGCAGAAGGGAAGAGAAAGCAAGGTGCCCAGCAGTTGAACTGCTGCAAAAGAAGGGATGCCTGCAACGGGACAGGTACCTCCAAGTGTCCTCTGCCTTCAAACATAGCAGACAAACCCAACATCCAGGCCCGTTTCTTTGTCTTCTTAGTACTTTTCAGAATTTGCACTGCTGTATGAGGCTTTTGAGCCTATTAATATCTCTGTATAATACTGTCTACATCTAGCTAATGTCTTTTCCTCATGGTGTTGGCTGTCTCAGCTATGTAGATCAGATAAAATTATTTGATTTCGAATTGAAACATGTCGTAATTGTATTAATGCAAAATTTTCTCAAGTGTGATTCTATTTTCAGCAGCGACTAAATATATTTAATCCTTCTACCCCTAAAAGTAAAAATTTTTTTCTAATAGTTCTATATTTCTGTTCTTTTAAAATAATGACACAGTCTTCTAAGTACTTCCACAGTCATGATTTAAAAAAAAAAAAATCAAAATCTTCTACAGCTGCCAACTGCATATGGCTTCTTACCTGCAAGTTCTCTTGACTGGTTACTTTTTCACTTTTGTGCAGGTTATAAGTAGACAGCTGTGAAAGGAAAATAGGGAACAAGAAAGAACGTTCTTTACTGTTTCAGGAAAATTTTCCCCAAACCATAATTATTAATAAAACTCTAGGACCTGTAGACCAGGGAAATACTTAAATTTTGGGTTACTGGTGTTGTTTCTCTTCCAGGACAAATATAATGACATTTCATTTCTGAGAAAATGCAGTTAAAAAAAAATCAGGTTTGTATAATCTTTGATAATTCCTCTTGGCTTTGCATTATAATAACTTGTGGCATGTCACCAACATCAGTTTCCCTAAGCTTTGCAAAAACTCAAGCAATCATGAGGATTTGGAGAACAGTCAAGCCACAGAATATCATATTTCCTGGTGAAGTCACACCCCCTCAGTTTGCAACTCTCAATATTTTAACAACCCTATTCGTGTTACCAATTCACATTAACACAACTTAAAGATAACAGCAAAAGATATTTTCATAACAGAAAAGATGACATTTATTAAGGATAAATTCATATAGTATCATTTTAATGTGATTCTTAGGCAACAAATACCCACTACTATTGTTAAAATAATCACATACATACACTTGTATTAGATAAAATAATTATCACTCTTCTTTACCTAGGAAGGTAGCTGCTACAATGAACTGAGTAACAGAAAACCCACTGTCACAAAAAAGAACACAAAAGTCTGGAAAGTCTGACACCAAAATTAAAGAAGCAGGTTCTGTGCCTGTTGCCTTCAAGACTGGCAAAGTCTGCTTAATTTTTACTGTAATAATATTGCCACTTCTACTAATTCTTTTCAAAACGCAAAACAAGCAGCACATGGCAGTGAACTGGTAGAAGTGCTGAAGTGTAAGACCATAGCACGGATGGAATGAGAGGTGTACCAACATATTGTGACTGCATCTAGAAGTCATCAAACGGAGCAAATGTGGGATTTTGAGAACCGCTAGTGTAGCTCTGTTTAATCTTTCCTGGGAGAGAGAAGCGCTTGTCCCGCCTCACTGTCCTCCAGCTGCGACTGATGGTAAGAGGCCTGTTCCCTGAAGCTATATCCTTGCCCTCTTTCTGACTACAAGTATGGGAAAGGTGTCCACGTGCTAAAGCATCTCTGTTTACCCTTGTTGATGTTTCTACCAACAAAGAAAAGAAACTATTTTTCAGAAACATGAGCACAGGCCAGATTTATCTTCAGATAAACTGTTACACTCTGCCTAGCACCTGAACATCTTCAGTGGTTGTGCTGGTTTCAGCAGCAATAAATTGTCCTCACAGTGACTGGTACGATGCTATGTTTTGGATTTGTGCTGAACACAGGGTTGATAATATAAAGATGTCTTATTGCTGAGCAGTGCTTACCAGAGCCAAGGCCTTTTCTGCTTTTCATACTGCCACGCTGGCAAGAAAGTTGGGGGTGTATGAGAGAAAGTAGGAGGAGACACAGCCAGGACAGGTGACCCAAACTGACCAAAGGGATATTCCAAACTATGTGACATCAAGCTTTATATATAAAGTGGAAGGAAGAAGGAGAAAGAGGGGGGACGTTTGGAGTGATGGTGTTTGTCTTGCCAAATAATCCAGGTTAGTCTCTTCTGGCGATGGCTGAACACCTGCCTGCCCATGGGAAGCAGTTAATTAATTCCTTGTTTTGCTTTGCTTGTGTGTGCAGCTTTTGCTTTCCCAATTAAACTGTCTTTATTTCAAACCACGAGTTTTCTGGCTTTTATTCTTACAGTTCTCTTCCCCATCCTGATGGTGGGGGACTGAGTGAGCTGCTGAGTGGTGCTTGACTGCTGTCTGGGGTTGAACCATGACGAATGTAAAACTGAAGTGATAGAAAGAGTGATCTGTAGGTCCCCTCAAACCCACAGAGAATGAGCAGTGTACAGATGTGTTAGTTAATTGAGCTCAGTATGTTATTTAGAAGAATATAGATATATTGAGGAAGAAAGCTTAAAGACTGTGTTAATGCTGATACAGGGGAAATAACAAAGGGTGAAATTCATATGCCATGCCTTGATAATCAACAAGAGAGGAAATATATTCCATCAGCCTACCCAAATGAAAGAAATTACTCACAAGTGCGACCACTCCAAGCTGTTAGAAGCTTCCACTGTTTCCAGTGCCTTCCTTCTTAGTACAGATTACCTTACTTTCCTGCATCTCTGCTAGTTCATCCTATGCAAACTATTGTGTTTGACCAGAAAAACTTTTGTTCCACTACAAACTTAAGCTTTTGTCTCACATCCTGAGCCCTCATCCATTTTTAACAGGTGTGTGAAAGTCGAAGTTTGGTAAAACAAGGACAGTAGAAAGTTTTGGTGAGTGTGCAGATCTTGAGCAATCAGCTGTAGATACCAACTGTAATTAAGTACCAGATCACAAACAAACTGAAATCATTATGTTGACAGATGCTTCAACAGACCCAGGCTTCATTCGGGTTTCTCTCTATTCAGCATGGTTTCCAGGGCATGCAGTAAATAACCATAGCTGTACTCAAACCATCCTGCTCTGTGCCCCCCAAGCTCTCTTAACGCTTTCTACACCGGCAGCAGAGACACTGTTATCCACAGAAACACCATCAGGCTGCAGCTAGGCCAATGACTCGCAGTCAACCCCCACTTTCTTTGGAAGAGCTCTGCCTATGGAGAACAAAATATGCAGCAATGTTATCAAATTCAAATGATTCTGGTTTGTCCTGGTTTTCCAAGAGACACATTCTGATTGGCAAACATTAAAGCAGTTTCTTGGCTCTCATTCCCCACTGACATGAGTATTCAAGTGAGTTAAACAATACTAATAAATGAAAATAATAACAACGATTGTTAAACAGTAATAATAAATGTAAAGGAAAAGGAATTATCTTTGTGTAATCACTTTGTATGCTCAAATCATGTCTTACATCCAGAGGCTGACATAAATGTCATTGCAGAAGCCCACAGAAGGACCCCTTGCTGTGAATATCTTGCAGGTTTCGTGGAGCAGGGCTGTTGTCATAAAAGTGATGATGTTAAGAAAAAACACAGAAACATGAAGGAGAACCTAAAGAGAAATGTGTACTTTAAAAAGCTACAAGGACACAGAAATAATTGGGGGGGAAAAAAAGGGGGATAAATCAGAATATCACAAGCATCCAAAATAAGTATTCTCTTACTTGTTTTCAAGAGTAATTAGACTGATCATCTTCTGAATTTTATAATTTAAAAGTTGTACGGAGACATGGTTATACATCCAGCACAGATATTAGGAAAACACTATCAAGCCTTTAAATATAACAATGAAAATAAAAGAAAACTTACTTGTATATAATAATAGAACATGATGTATGTGCACAAATAACCTATGGTAAGAGACTTAGTCTCTCAGTCTGTCTCAAAGAATTGCATCAGTATACAAAGAAGCAACCGTATACAAAGAAGATACTGCCTTTTCACTGAAGTAAAAGAGGAGGGAATCATTTTACTGTAAGATTAATTTTCTTACTAAGGGAAGGAAGGACATGTTGTATTTACTGTCACTCAGGCTTCATCCAAAACACATTGACGAAAAATACATGTTCCCTGACTTAGGAGCCTGCCAGTTCATAAACTGCTGCCATGTTAAGTTCTTGTGGTTTTGCACTGATGCTTTTAAACAAGTAGCTGTGCCATAAGTGATAATCCAGGAAACCCAGATTGTTTCTGTTTGCTTGTTTATTTTTTATGTTATAAGTTAGGCTCAATATAATCCTGCCTTTGTGTCATCAAGTCTACATCAGACAGTCATAGATCATAATGCAGTATTCTGTGCCACAGTTTGCACTGAGGATTACTGCTCTCAGCATCCTGGGACAAAACAATGGTTGAATGGGATTTCTCTTTACATTTTACGTTTTGTCTGAGGGAGGGTGACTGCAGTCACTTCTGTTTAAAATTCTAAAACAGGCATTTAAAGTCAAGATAGGAGGGGGAAAGTGTTACATCATTTAACCAAATATCATATATTTTCTCCCAAAAAAAATGTTTGGCTTTATCTAGTGAACTCTTACCTCTGATGGCAGCTGTTGTCTTGGCATTGTGCCTCTAATAAAGGAAAAGAGGTGGAAAGAAGGACTGAAGGTAAAAAAGAGGGGACAGTAAAAGAGAGAGAAAGGGGAGAAAAAAAAGAAAAGGGACAAGAAGGAGAAAAAGAAAAAGAAAGAGAAAAGGAAAAAGAAGTAAAATAAAAAGAAGAAATATTTGTAAATGTTTTAGACGTGTAGTTTATGCATTGGTGAATGGTTCTTTATACATAATATTTATGGGGTATTTGGTTTGTTTTGTGATTTTGTTTCAACTTTTAAGGAGTGCCATTAATGTGATTAATTAACAAGAATTTATTGACTAAAAAATCTGCACAGCCAAACATATGTAATTTTTAAAATGTATTTTTTCAGGTGAAACTATAAAATAGGGTCCTAATTAAGCCCTGCTGTTTCCTGAGATTTTGTGTGCACTGCGCTAGGAAGGAAAGTTACATGGAACTTTACTTGATCATGGAAGAAAAATCTGGAGAGTAAATTCAAGCATTCTATTCAGTTCTAAAATACAGTCTTCACTTGAGGGCTACAGTGAATTTATGCCCATGTTAAACATTAAAGCTCTGTTATGGGGCCAAATAAGGGGAAAACTCAAATCAGCTCAATCACGAGCGTAGAACTTCAGCACCACTGCAGCAGACACCACTAGCACTGCCACATTTACTCTGAAATGCTGTGATTGATCACAGAATTTGTTATTGTGACATTCTATTACACGCATTCTCTTCCCATTACTTTGCTAAATTGGGAAGCTTATTTTCTATAATGCAAAACAATTTGTAATAAACATAGTATATTATAAAAGGGATTTGAAGCTCTGGAATTTACTTTGTAGGGATCTGAAACTATACTCCACTAAGACCTTAACCCACTTCAAAGGGAGGTTCTTTATAAAAATTGGGGGGGTTGGGGTGTTTAGCATAATCAGTGATTTGCACAAAGTTCTAACAGAATCTAGGTTTGTGTCTCCTTTAAGGTATCTACACGGTTAAGACTCAGATGTGCAAGTACAAACATACGTAATTTAACCCTGTCAAAAAACACGCCACTTTAAACAAGTGCCATAAATTACCATGGAATCCACCGAAAAGGATAAGCAGAGTTTCTAGAATTGTACAGGACACTTTTTTTTCAGTAATTCAGGAAGAAACTATTATGTTCCCCATTAGGATATGGTCCAACTTCAGTTTACATATATGCATTTGCTACAAAAAAAATCTCACTAAAAAAATTTTTAAATAGATGTTTTAATGAAATGGTAAAACATTCCTGTTGACATTTTCAGCTGTAAATCCTGCCTCAGTTATTTTTCACTGAAATACAGAAAAAAGAGTCTGTATGACATGAAATTGTGTACCTGCAAATGTACTTTTATATAAGCTCTTCTGCAGTTGCATGCCTGACTTAAACAGTTTGGAATAAAAAAAGAGATCATGATATCTGTAATTTGCACATCATTGCCTTTCTTGCTCCCCTTGCTCCATGCATAACATATTTTGGGAAAATGTAAATCATTTCCATTCTTTTTCCTGCTACTATATCTACACAGAACTTCTAGATTCCAAGATGTCGCTTTTGGCCTAGAAATGCACAGTCCTAGCATTCCATATAGACATTCAACCTCTTCATTTTAATTATTTTTTTTCTTTTTTGCACCTTTATATTTGACACAACCTGATGTAATCCAAGCAGGTTTAGTTTCTCTAAAATGGGCCTTGAAACAAGGCTTTGTTAAGGTACATCCCACTGTTCACAGTTCTCTTTAGGCTCTAAGGTAAGCTCCAGAAATCACACCCCTTGACTTTTCAAGTGTCTCATGCAAAATGCTGCCATCTTCTCTCAGCTTGAAGAATGGGGAATCGTACAACAGCACATCACTGAACAATAACACTGTGACAGCTAGACACCCTCCTCCACAATGGAGTGCCTTGACAAAAATCTTTGCTGATCCCCTCCAGCACAGTCAAACTTGCCTTGTCATGGTAGCCACATCAATGAAACACATATTCAAATGAGTAAAATATTAGGATGTACCTAGTCCATCGGGCTGCACTTCTGCTGGAAGTGATACATGTAGCAGAGGCAGAAACATCAAAGAAATTATTTTTAACTGGATGTCTGAAATCTCTTCAGCTATTCATGTCTTTCAACACCAAGCATTTGTAACAAGGTTGAAAGGCATTTGGCATTGCAAAGGCCCTATAAGAATAAAACTCAACTTTTAAAGTATTTTCGCAGTTGTCTTGTCTTTAAAAAGCCTGAAATGACTGAGAAGGATGGGTTTTCCTTAGGTTTTCCCCCTTTTTCAGCAGGTTTTAGGCCTTGGGCTATTGGTATCCAAGTAGTTAAAACTACATCAGCACTAATAGCTATGAGCTCATCTTGTATAAGCACATTTTTAGTTAAACACCGCAATCTTGGAAAAAAATGTTAGTGTGCTTAAACAGCCTGGCTCAGAATAGCTCACAATATGACGCATACCACAGGAAATAAAGTGGTATGAGGCACCTACAAAATATTTTTCAAACAAGTCATTGAAGCTGTAAGCCCCATGCCTCAGCTTTAGGAAGTCACTTATTAAGAATCAACACCAGCCGTGCCAAGCTAAGCTCTTGCTCTTGGTTATTTTCCAATTGAATATTCAGGGCCCTGTCTCGGTCTTGTTTTCAGGGAAGTACATGCCTGGAATGTTAGCAAGCTATTTGCTGGAAAAAATGCCCACAACAGGCCCAATGTTGATCACATTAATGCATTTGAGTGGGTATAGAGTGCAAATGATTGAAAGTGCTTCCAGATCTTGGTTGCCGGGGACAAAGCAGGCTCTGTTCTCTGATCTGATGGTCATTTTTTTCAGCGGAGGATGTGGTGCAGGAAGAGGGAACAGTGCCAATCTCTGTCTAATGGCTCCAAACAGGGCCTGGGCCTGGCTCTTTGGATGCTGATGAGTGGGAAATGAAACACAGATGGGTCAGATGGGTAAGGAGAGGGGGGATTACAGGTCAGGCCAAAGAGTTGGAATAAATTAAGTGCTTAAGAGGTACAGAATGGCACATTGTTAAAGCAAACGGACAGGGAAAAAACATTTCAGCATTGTTAGGCACAGTGTGCGGAAAAAAACATCCCGTCTTCCCAGAGCCCTTTCTCATAACACATCCTCTTTGGGATTACCTCCTGTTTGATATATGAATTGCTTTCCATAACATGGATGCTGCAAGGCTGTGGTGCTCTGCAGTACCTAACAGGAGGTAATTTTCCAGTAAACACTTCAGATGTCTTTACTGGGAGAAATACTTTGGTTCATGCTCCTGATGATAAGATAGTCAGCTTCCTAACTCCCTAGAGATTTCCGGTAGGAGGGTAGGTAACCATGTATTTATACTCTGGGGAAATAAAGTGGCAGAAGGAGTTTTTCACACATTCTCAAAATGCTGAGTCCATTTTTGAGTTTATTGCTTTCAAACCTTTGTATCTACATGAAGGAAAACTATTTGGTTTAAAGAAATCATTCAAAAGGATTCTGGCTAAGAAATAAAACTGAAGGATTTCCCTGGAAACGTACAACAGCAATTTTACCTTTTATGCCAAAAAAACCCACTCCCCACAATGATATAAAAAAATATTTTATTAAATAATATGTGCAGAGATTCACTGCATTTATTTTTGGCATCTCTATTCTATACATAATAACCAAAAAATCATTTACAAACTATCTGTTGACTTGCACAGATGAAGCATTACAGCTTTGAAAAAAATCACATTAATAAAACTTAAAAGATAAAACTGTGCTCATGAATTCAAGTTAAGTTTGGAGGGGAGTTTCACCAGCTATTTTTCCTTGGTCCTCAAATCCAGTTTCTTTCTTGATCTATGAATATTTATCCACCTCCTGCAAAGATGATTAAGTCTGACAGGTAAAATAAATCCTAGTCCTTCCACACAGCATGGCTAGAAATCAGGTGAAAGTCATCACAGTGTGGTACATGTGTGTATCAAAACTGAGATCAAAGCTGTGAAATGTCAGTGCTAGTGACAGAATAGCTAAAAGAAGTCCTGAACAACAGGAAAGGAAACTTTTAAGTCCTTTTAGGTGGAGAAATCCAGTTATGTCTTGAGCAGCAGGACTGGCTGGGATATATGTCTGCCTGTCTTCCATCAGCTTTCACACTACAATCACACTATGACCTAGAGTATTGTCCATTGGTAATATCTCTGAATTTTCCATTATCTCTTTTATTTTTCTGCCTTCCTTCTTCTCAAATGATAGCCCCATAAACCCATGTGCTATACTTGCTGATGAGCAAGACAGAAGACATCTGTGGAGGGGCCAGCTGGCATGCCACACAAGATACTGTGGAGTTCATAGCTTTTCTGCGGGTGGAGGCACTGAGGTGAGAAAAAGAGATTAGACATCTGGAGTGTTTGACCCTTAATAATCCATTGATCATTAGAAAACTTGAGTGAACTTTATATTTTTAAGACAATGTTTTTATGAATTTTATTGGGGCTTATCTCAAGAGGTATTGTGAGAGGAGGACAAGGAAACCTAACCAAACAGATATACTGATGATCAGAATTTTGTAGGAAATAATGCCCAAAGGAATTAGGGTAACAGTAATAGAAATAATGGGGGGGGGGAAGGAACAAACAAACAAACAAACCAAGAAGACAAGGAATACAATCTTTTTTAAAAATCGCTTTCTGAAATTCTCTGCTCCTGCCTGATAAAGAGAGAGGCTTAGATTTAGTAGGAAGAAGAACTGAGTAGGCACCAGACCTGTCTGAAAGACCAGTATTTATACAGTCAGAAAGGAATCAGGAGAGCTCAGGCTGGAATGCAGCATGCCTTGTGCTCCTATACAGTACCACACTGTCTGAGCTCTACAGTGTTTCTCGCAGCCAATGTGAAAGATGTTTTTTTTCCTTTTAGTTAATGTTCTGAGCAAGTGGCAATACATATAGCGAGATGATGCAGATACATAGATCTCTTTACCTTCCAAATTTCTGTTCAATCTAGATAGATATTTTCTAAATAACTGTAATTGGCCTTTTCTTCACCCAAATTCTTTAATTTAAAGAAGCCTTTTCAGTGGTTTCAGTCCTAGTTCAGACTGAGAGGAGATTAAATTTTAGACAGAATTGTAAGATGAAAGGACTACATCATATTTGCAAAGAATACGAATATGAGGGCTAGTGCAAAACATAAGCTATTGCAAATGCACTCTGCCTGCATTTCCCATCACTTCTTGCAATATTTAACATGAGACCCTTTCAGTAAGGTATGTATATCACTTTCCTACCTGACGCTGACCATCTGACATCTCCATAAGGCATCACTAAATACAGAGGGAATGACTTTGCAGGACAACCTTGATTGTGGTTATGCCCTGCCTATACATACTATGGAGACATCCTTGAGCTTGAGCTATCTTACAGAGTGGAAAAGACACAAGTGTCCATCTGGGTAATCTCATAGAAAGCACACTCAGAAATGTGTGTAAGCATGGACTGCAAGCAATTAAAAAGTGCAGAAGTTAAAATTATTGGCACACACTTCCTATTAGAAGAGCCATAAGACAGTGTAGACACAGGTACAGTAGTCTTGGAGAAGGTAAAACATGCCCTTGTGATCCTACAAAAGAAATTTCAGAGCTCCCTCATCTTAGCATTAGGTAGTAGCTACCAGAATTACAGTGTAGGAAAGTGAAACCATTCTGCATGGCCGACCAAGCAGGCTGGGCATTGAAAAAAGAACACATTTCACGGTGTTTTGATAAGTCCAACTTGCCTGTTCCTCCAGCAGTGGCTTCTCTAGGAGGAAATATGACTGAATTCTTCCTCACATTTGAGGACAAAGTTTCCCTTATGGAGCTAGAAAGTTCAATGTGGAAGGAAACCGACCGCAGCACTAAATTAATCCACTGCTCAGAAGCACTTGTTGGTTTAACAATAAATGATAGTGATTGCTTGTTGTTATGCAAAATATTATATCTCATTGGGAAGCAGCTGTTAATTTCACTGACACTGCTCTTTATAAAACTTTTCTAGTGGTTTCATATGCTGTTAAGTAACCTAGACCTCAGAAATTAAAAAAAAGCTTTCCATCTTCCAGAGCAAATGTAGATTTTAGCCCTCACATTTATTCATAATGAATTAATGATATTAAATAACCAACCCCTAAATGAGTCACTAAGATAATGAGAGGTATTAGGTACTTAGAATGATGGAGTCACTTAGGTAATGAAGTGAAAGAACCTAGATGGAAAAACAGATCTGATTTTCAAAACCAGCGGTTTGTGAGGAGTGTTTTTCTAAGTAAGAAGGGCAACTCAGTATGTAAAAACAGCAGTGGAAAAGTAATCTGGTCCAACTTATGCAAAAAGCCTCACTCTTCAGTATTTGCTAATTCTCAATCCTGCCTCTCTGGCCTTTACTCTTAGAACAAGGCTTCTTTAACTCCTGCTGATGCAATAACTAAAAGCAGGGCTCAGCCTTCAATGTCCAGTATTAAACTGATGCTGTGCTGCTAATGTACTCCATTTTATGGTACTGCAAACAGTAAAGCCCTCATGCACTAAGTCATCTTTTATGAAAATTATTCCATTATCAGATACATGTCACAAAGGATTTCCTCCTATGTAAAATATTGACACAAATTGCTAAGCTACAAGATTTATCCATTTACTGTGCCACATTTTTCACAGGATTTTACCTTCTTGTACACAGACATTACCTTACAAACCTATTTCTGTACAAAGAAAATTAATTTTTAAAATATTTTAAAAATCAGCATAGCATTTATTCTGTCAAGTGTTTTTCCTAGAGTGGGAATTTCTTAAAGCAGGCTTGGCTGAATACAGTATGTTATGACCTTTGGAATAAAATGAAAAGCCTGTGGGACAATACCAGATTTTGGCAGGATACCATTGTTGCTTTTCAGTTTTCACTTCAATCACTGGCCAAATGCCACACCAGAGCCCTGTTCTAACAATGTAAGTCATACCACAGCCATCACCATCCCATGTACTGAATGTCCTATACCAACCACTACCTGAAATAAAACATTACCTGTCAACTCCTGCTGCATATTCCTCATAGAGTAATAGTTGAGGTTCTCTGTATTTACAAGTTGTAGATACCTCTGAAATATTAATGTAATTCCACTTTTGTACCCTGTGCCCAACAGTTTCCATTCCCAGTTTGCCTTTTCAATTTTTTGATACTGTTTTGCTGGACAGATTACCTGTTGCAGAGAACTAAGAAAAAAAAAGAAGAAAAGAAAAAAAAGGAATTTCATATTTTCAAGGATCAATTTGGCCTGTTTTACCTGTCCATCTGGGCAACTGGCAATTTCTAAAATTATCTCCACATAGTTCTGAATCTAACATTCACTACCGAAGCACAGAAAACCCAACCGTAAAAATTCCCAACAGTCTTCGGTCTCAAAATTATACAATTATCCCAGAGAACACACTCTCTCTCTTTCTGCTACTTTTCCCAAAATCATTGGACTAATAATATATAGGAAATTCTGAGTTACCGTGGGTCAGTTCCTGAGGACCTTACTCAGATTTTACTCAGACCTAACTCAGATCATTTCCCTTGAATGGACAAGAGCTAGCCAGCTTGTGTTAAACCATAATGAAGATAACAGGATTTTCCTGGACTTATTAACTTTAACTTTCCTCTCCTTATTGTGGTACTTGGTTTGCTTGCTCTGTATCTAGAAGAGGTTAGCAATTTTCGGATATATAGAGTTTGAATGAAAAACACTTAGCACGTTCAAAAAATTGTTTTAAGTTTCTCAGGGTTTCTGGAAGTGGATTTTTCTTTACCTTGTAGTAGATGTGTGAGTGCCACTAACCCAGAGGTCTTCAGGTAGTTCATCAACATCTGAAGCTTGAGTAAAGAGCAGCTGCCAGTTACCAACGTCAGGATTTGATTGGCATACCAAAAGATGCGTTATTTTCCTCATGATTCAAAGACAAGGTCTATCATCTGACTTGAGCAATAACCAGGAAAAGGGATCAGGTAGGAGTTTGTTCCGAAATTCCTAGGGTTTTTTCCAGTGCCACATTCAGTGTATTTGGTCTTTTCTCACACTTTGCTGAAGATGATATTATGTGTAATTGCTGGCTTGCAAACAATAGCTAACTTAATTCCAGAAAAATAATGAATTGATGAATGACTAAAGGAAGCAGTGTGTAGGACTCCAGCATTTGGTTGGCATACAGGTGTCACATGGCAAAGATGTGCAAACAGATAAGGATTAAGATGATGAAGATTTAAAAAAGATAAGGGTCTTTGTCTTAATACTGCAGAATAAAATTATGAACTCAAAGGCTTTACATTTAGAAGAAGACTTTGATGGAAATAATTGGAGAGACATCAACACAGAGGAAAGTTGAAGTACACAGTGCATAGACAGAATCACTCCCTATGATACATTTTCAGAATTATTAATTATTAATACTGGGGAATAATAATGGGTTGTTACATCCTATGTCTTTTGGATGTTACAGTACCAGGTGGATCAGGAGTCCATGAATGATTCTGTCATGACTAATCATATTCTAAAATGTGGCAAAGTTAATCATTGTTTCTCATTTTGCCAAGAAAGAGTAGTATCAGTTTTATGCCAGCAAGGTTTCATTAAAGTTCAGTTGCACTGGTATAAAACTTGTGTAAAGTGTTGAAAGCCGTGCCTGATATATCTACCCCTCTTGCTTGAAAATCAATATTAGCAAGGTTTTCCAGACGTTGTAATGCCTGTACAAGCTGCTTTTCTTGGACCACTCTTGGGCTGCACAGAATCACTGCAGAGGAGGAGGGGAGTGACTGTTCAGATCCACCCTGAGGCCTGAACTCTGTTCCCCAGTCAGCACCGTGCCCTGATTTATAACCTGAGCCAAGAATCTTACCTACAATGCAGCTATATCAACACCTGCATCCCGGGGAAAACAAATGCTTTTTAAGGAGAGATTGTTGGGTACATATAAACTCCAAAGCATAAAGCTGGCTTGGAGCCAGGCTCAACAAGGGCATTAGGCACTGCAACGCTCAGCATTGCTGGTTCCAGAATTAACTATTAAAGGGATCATTGAAACAACATGTAAAATCATCCTGTTACTGTGAGGTGCTAAGTGTTTCCATTGAAATGCTTTAAGAGAGCTGAGCCTTCTCTGCATCTTATAAGATTGGTCCCATATTTTTCAAAAATGTGATGAAATGATGCATTTTTATTTTACCTCTTGACAAATCAATTTCCTGAGTGAGTGGTGAGTTCACAGAAGGGGCATTCCATTAAAAAGAATTTACTAACCGTTTTTCTTTATTTGGCTCATGTATATGGTGTTCTGTGAACACCGAAAATTAATGTTAATTTTTTTATCATTAAAAATAAGGAAATGAGGCTGAGCAGCAAGGAGCAAAAGTGTGAAAGTATGTTCAGTATTCATTACTTTCTATAGAAAGAAAGTTATAGAATGGTACTATTTTTGTTTCACTCGATAATCTCAAAGGGACACCAAATAAATTGAGGGTGACTGAACTACTAAAATTGCTTATTTAATGGCTTCTCTCTTACGAGGGGGAAAACTTTTCAGTCTGTTTAGACTGAAACAATCTAGGTGGAAAAAAATCTGGTCCCACAGATTTGTTTTGGCACAAGTTATAAACCCCTCTGCCTCAGCTGTTTCATTTTGATCATATTTAGTTACATTTTCATCAAGATGAACATGACAACTTCAGTGTGGACCATCTCTAGATACAATGCATATTAAAAGGTAATCTTCCACATATACAAAATAAGGTCAGGTTCAATGGTTGTCTATCGAATAGGTATCTAACTTAGTTTGGTTTCTACCAAGTAGTGACAATACCAGTAAAGTAGACATTCACTTAAATATTTTTGTCCTTAGGAAAATACATTAGTCTCTTTTTGCAAACCAAAATGCCTTAGCTAGCTTGGAAAAAGGACCTGGAGAAGCTCTTTTACAGAGATGATGATGCATGGTGGAAAGAGGGTTGCTGGTCATGAGAGTGAGAAAAGTCAAAGAGTGGACAAGCTCAATTTTTAGCACAGGGGAAGTCAGTGAAAAGGACTCTAGGAAACAGGGATCTAGAGTCCTGGAGAGGGGAAAAACTACTCAGGTTTCTGGCTTGGAGGAATGAGGAAATAAAGTAAATGGCTTTTTCTTGCTGCAAACTCCCCATTATGAGTGTGATGGAGGTTGAAGTTCTGACTCTTTGGAGTCAAGAGGGATAAGGCTGCCCAGTGACTTCATCTGCTTTTCCAGTACCTCAAGTGGAGTTTTTCTTCTGGTTAGTGTGTAATTGTTCCCTGCATTTGGGGAATAGGTGGCTTTTAGCTTGGGTTACATTTCATTAACATACTGTAATCTCAGCAGTTATTTTATCTCGTACATATTTTATGCTTAGAAAAATGAGATCACTTGTTTCAGAGAATCCCAAACGTAACTGCTAGACTTTCATTAGTCAAAGAACATGGATTTCACTAGGTGCTAACTAATAAGATGACTGAGTAGTTCCACTGAAAGATCAAACAAGACCAAATATTTAATATGCTTCTATTCATATGCTGGGTTTCCCAATCTGCAAAAAACAGAAAGTGGAACAGTTTTTCATATTGCTGCAATTACTATAGTCAGAGTTTATCTTTTCAAGTACAGCCAGATTATATCTTCAAATATAAACAGTAATTTGAATACAATATATAATGTCAACTTTCCAAACTAAAATGAATGGAATTGTAAACTTCATGAATTTTCCAAACCAGAAAGACAGGACGGAAATACAACACTGAAATCTGAGAAAGTTAATAAGGTTTAGCTTAGTAGGAAATATTTTATTACCATAGGGAGGTTTAAAATCACTTCAGAAAAATAGAAGTTCAGGAATTGTTTCTCTTTTAAGAAATATGTCACAGTCAGTAGTCATGAAAAAGATGATTTATTGCAGGACTTTATACCTGAATTTTAGATGTTTAGCTGCAAGTATGTGCTTATGCGCTTTTCAAATACAAGTCTATATGAGGAAGTGCTTAGGTTCAGTATTGAACTAATGTCTTAAAGATCTAAGAGGACACGCCTCAGACCCGGATTTATCTATCTGCTTTCAGCCACTTAGCAGAGACATACCTTGTCATCCTACTTTCTCTCTACAGGGAGATTTATTGAATAAAGATGGAGTCTAAGGCAAAGTAGTCCCCACAGTTAAATTTTTAGATTCAGTCAGATGAATCCACCCAACCCTGAACTGAATCTAATCTAAATAAATGGTCTTTTTGCTTTCAAGCCACCTCATTAGGAAATCTGGGAGAAAAAAAAAGTCTGCAGTATGCCATCGCCATCAGAGTATGAAATCACCTAAATCACCTAAAAAATATGAAAACAGCAGAAAGAGGAGGCGGTCAGTAAGATTTCAAGCATTTATCTGGGAAATGAATAAAGAGGAGTAAAATTCTACCTGAGGAAAACTTCCTGCATATTGTTTCCTAAAATGTGGTCTCAGCCACTGTAGCAAAGTCTATGGGAAGCCAGGATAAGGCCATAATACATTCTTCCTCATGAAGCTGTGTCATTGTTCAAAGAAGTATTCAGTGTTTGTAGGTCAAAGAGAAAATAAGGATACATCTTGTTATTGTTTTGTTCTGTGATTGGGTGGAAAGTAGTCACTTCTCATCCTTGCTGGCCAGGCTTATCATGTTTTTTTAAATTTAGTGAGATCTTAAAGGAAACTTAGTCTGTCAATACTGGGAATGGAAGTATTGATGTCCTGAATTGTGCGTTTACTCCACTTGCTCACATGTACATTTTTGTAATAGTAACATGGAACAAAAGGGTTTGTACCTAAACATGATTTAACTGCCTAAACGTAAAATTAGGACTAATAGTTACATAAGGTGTAAATGGAAATTTTTAGGATTGACTGGGACTTGAGTTAAATGCTACATCCTTTGTAAATCTGCTCACTGATTACCGTACAGTCATCACATGGTAAGACAATAAGAAATAAAAAGAATCCACTATGTGAATGTTGGAACAGTGCAGCAGTCAGAACCTGTATCAAACCTGTAACTCTCTGGAAGTTTGGGATGTAGCTGGATCAAGCTGAAACACACCAATTCATCCTGTGTGCCTGAGATATATGACAGTCAAGACAATGAAATTCAGAAAACTATTTTTACAACAGCTAGTTCTGAAGAACTTGGTGGGTTTAATGGTTTTCAGTTAGCTAAGGATGGTAATGAAGAGGCAGTTAGAAATCAGAGATCCAGAGAAACGCTTCTTATATAAGAAATGATGCAGGAGGGAAAAAATCAGCATAGCAATTTGTAACTGATCTGAGACTAAAAAGCTTGCAATATTAACTGGCAGCTCCCTGATAGAAAACAGGTCACAGGAGGAAAGGGAGTAGGGAAAAAAGCATAATCCATATGATGAATGTAGAAATCATTATTAACAAAACAGTTGAAGTTTGACAGGCAGCAAGCTTTACCTTAAGAATGAAATTTCCTGATGACTTTGCCTGACATGCCAGTGAGAGGTTTCAAACTATATAAGAGAAGGGAGTAAGAATAGGAAAAGTCCCAACAGAATTCAGAATATTGCTGAAGAGGCCAAAATATGAGCAACTTACATGCAAAGATTCTTTTACACTAAAACAGACTATGTTTTTATGCAATGAGAAAGAATGATTAGAATGTATTCATTTGCTAGCCCTTTAGACTAAAAAAGAGACAAATCTCTGCCTATTTTTAGTCTTGAAGAATTATGTACATAAAATGTGACAATTTTGCTCTACCTATGAGAGGAGACATATTGGGGAACATGAATAATGCCACATAGCTTTCAACAGGGTGCCCTAAGAAAAACAGAAGATATTTGTTCACACTCAACAGTCCCTTTGAGAAATATTATTTCTGCAGACTACCATTTGGGTTCTTTCCAGCCCCTGAGGGGTTGGTTTGACTGCAAAATGTAACTTTTTTTTTTTTTTGGTAGGGACGATACAAAAGACTATAAAGATGATGTTTAACTATGAGAAGAAAAAGTTGTTTTGCATAACAAGAACTACTGAAAAACATGGATCAACTGAGATAAATCTGGATGAAATGTAGTTTCTATGTGAAGACAACAATATATATGTGTGAGACAGTCAGTGTGCATGTAGGTCACATCAAAGTTCAGGCTTTCAACAGCAGGCATGTGTTAATACATGTGAAACTGGTACAAAATTATTTGACACTATGATTCATGTAAGCGCACTCAGTCTAACAGCCTAAACTGACTACCTGGGAACATTACAGTGCAAAGGTATTTAATAGGCATGAGAATCTGAGGCAAAGAGTCCCAGATCCTGAAATCTAATGACATTAGGAGCAATGTTAAAGTCTTAGAAGATGCTGCAAGTGAGCTATTGACTTGGTCTTCATGTAACAGCAAAGCTGAAACTGGCAATCAGTGTGGTATTCATCAAAGATTCTAAAAAAGAACAATTATTAATTTGGTTAACTCTTTGGCCAAGGTGAATGATATAAAAACTTTCATTCTTTTCTTTGTGTGAAGGTACGAGAAAAAACCTGCCCATAAAGTTGTTCTCAACTCTAGAAAGTACTCAGAAATACTCACCTTGCAGGGAATATTCCTTCAGTTACAAGTGGCTGACTTGCAGAACAATCTGACAGTCACCAGAACCCTTTCTAGAGGCCTCAACAAAAGTGATCAACATTCAGCAAATAAATTGTTTATCCATCTCTTTATTTGAAAGTCTGCAGTCTCTGTTTGAAAATGAAACAAGGTTAGTGGTGACTTGACAGTATATAAAAGGCAATTATGGCAAAAGACATATTCTGTATCACAAAAAATGGTTTGGTATCTGGACACACTTTGTGACAATAGTTCTATGACTGAAGGGAAAAATGAATATGAACAGAAGTAGTGAGCAGTAAAATCTTTGGCAGCCTCAAGAAGTTGGCACCCTAAGGCAGATATGAACCTCAGACAAACAGTAACATGTTTTCCACCTGTCTGAAGGGTGAAAACTAAGCTATATGGCAGGCAATGATCCCAAAAGTTGAGGGATTAGAGGCACAAGACATGAAAGTAGAAAGAGTAGTGCTACCTTCTGAAAGCAATGATCTTTATTCCTTGGGGAGCCTCAGTGAACCTTGACTGCCCCACAAACCTTCTGAACATGCTCAGCAAGTTTAATTATTTGATTGATTATTCATATGTGCAATGATATATTAAGTAATGTAGTTTATCAAGTGATATTATTCTGCACCTTGAATTAACAGGCTGCAGGCCTTTAAAAAAGTGTGAGTGGGGTAGCAAGTTCTCAACATTGTTTTTTAAAGGCAATTAGACCCAGGTACAGAATAAACAGGTTCTGTGAAACCTTCAAATGAGAAGTCTGCCAGCAATTCACTGTGTGTGAGAGTAATGTGAAGATGTTACATAGGCGAGATGGGGTCCAAAGTCTGTAGCTATCATGTCTTCCTAGTGACTCCCGTGGGCTATGGATCAGAAGGATTTTCTGCGTATCCACCTCCCCCCACCTTCATTCTCCTTAGTGCTGCCCAGCTCCAGCTCCTTGTTGTGGCTGCTGATGCTGGTGGGTGCATAGCCCCATTTCACAAGGCATAGCTGGACTGATAGCAGCTCTGGCAGCTGCATCTCTAATAGTACTTCCACATGCCACTGTGCAGGTTCTGTAAATAAATCTGCCAACGTGTGGGAGAGGTTAAAAAAAATCTTTGTATTTGGATCTTGTGGGTAGGGTAAAAATGAGTTTATTTGCTTTTCAGTCCCTCTAACATCAGCAACATACACATATGAAACATACCACTTCCTGATTTCCAGGCTTGGGGCTATTGTGGCATGCAGAACCTGCCCAAACCCCCTCCGGAGGAATGGAAAGGTCACTTAGAAGCACTGTATACGGTGCCCTCTTTTCCCTTAAAGCCAATATGTAGCCCCAGAATACCCATTTTGGCCTGTGGATTATGCAAGGATAGTGTGAGGAGATTGCCTCTGTGATGTGCTTTGTTTTAAAGACTAAGCACTACACTCTGTTTTGCTTGGATGTTCTACATGTGAGGAGTATGTGGGCAATGGGAAAACATTCCATTAAAGGAAATGCATACCTTGATCTGGAAAGGAGGAATATGATCTGCAAGGGGACACTTTACCGAATGCATACTAAATCTTTAGTTGGCTGCTTTTTTCTCCTTGTTATCTATCACTGCTTCAGAGCTAAGTGGAAGCTGGCAAACACAATTATTTGGGCATAAACATAACTTCAGTTATAACCATTTGCATTTACTTGTTATCTGTCACATTACAACTTGTATGTGTTCCTCATGAACCAGGTGTTCACAAAGGGAAAAGGAGGCAGAGAGGGTTGCAATTCCTCAGGCTGCAGGCGCTTTAAGAATAAAAGGCGTAACTTTTTAGATGTTATGTATTCTAAACCCCTTCACAAACAAACATAGCTAAAACCATAGCACAAATACTTTTACTTCCTCTCGGCTTAATTTTACAGCTTTCAGCTTATGGAAACATTTGCCCTAGTTTGATTCAAATAGTCCGTCAGAAACTTTTAAACAGTCTAATGAAATCTTAAGAGGAGGGGGTGGGCAGGCTGTTACTCCAATTCCTGTAGTTTAAAAACACCCTTTCTGTGGAATTTGCTTGAATCCCTCCCTAGAGAAGCATAACGCAATAACGATAAGAAAGACTACACCTTGCAGCACAGATCCATGGGGCTGTATGAAAGGGGCTGCACAGTTACCAGCTGTCTGTTCCAGTCCCTTTCTGGAGAACAGCTGGAAATGCATTCTCCAGAGATTGCATCTGGCTGGATTCCCCTGCACTCAGATCCCATTGATCTGGTTCCGTTCTAGCCCTCTGTACTTGCAGTTCAAAGAATAGCGAGGTCTGTAAAGAAATTATTGCCATATTGTTCAATCGGCCACAGTGAGCAATATATAGGATTATAATTAGGAACACATTAAGGAAAACAGCTCAGTGGAGATAAGCTGTTTGACTGCATATGCTTTTTGATGAGGGCTTAGTGCCAATCCCAGAATAAAAAAGATTAAATGTTTGTTACCAATTCTTTTGAACTGCTGGCAAAACATGTGGTAAAGCATTTTTGATTCAAATTAAAAGCATCCTAGGATAAAAATAACCCTGTTCTGTTAGACCTTTCCAAGTGAAACCATTTGTAGGCTGATTTATTGTCTTTTACTTCACCTCCTTCCACTAGCGTGATTAACATATGCATTTCTGAATCACGTGTATGCCTGGACAGGTATTTGTCTTGTTACACATCTGTGTAACAAATGGCAATACGAACCGTACACAGAACAGATGTAGATTTTCAAAGCCTTGGCAAATTGTATTTGACTAAGCACATAGATAAAAGTTTTACCAAATAAGTTTTGTTGTTTCTTTCTGGTGGACACAGTTTTATGAGGAATCACCAGCCTGGAAGTGACAATATTGATGCAGAGCCCATTGTAGATAAAGCAGACAGGTTTATAATCAGGGAAAGCCTGCACAAAGTAAAACGCAACCAAAGAAGAAAGCAAATCTCCACTAATACTCGTATGAAATGCTTATCGCTGCATTCTGTGGTGTCTACTTTATGTATCTGGGAGATATCATTTTTAGGATTCTTTTTTCAATCTCTAGTAGATTTTGAACTGGCACAAAGTATGCCAGAGAGACTGGAATTTGACAGATTCATGCTGTGTTCATGGAACCTCCCACACTGAGACAGGTTTATGGTGTTACTCTGCATAAATCACCAGGGCTGAGGGAAAGAGCTATGTTCTCACTCACATCCTCCTACACACAGAAATACCATTTCTTAACATCCATTTTAAACTCCATTTTTAGTGAGCTGGTTAAAGTTATGCAACTGGATAGCTACTGGTTGCCTGGACTAGAAAATATACATAATAACATTAACAGAAATATCCACAACAGGCTGTTCAGCTCTGTTGTAGAAACAGAGGTTAAAAAAACGTCAAGAAATTTGTAACAAGTGGATTTAGGAGGCTAAAAACATGAAGTGATCATACATTCTGAGTAGTATTTCTTCTATTTTGGGAAATCCAGTCTAATAATACTAAATGCTTTTAAGCAGTACTATTTTTACCACATGTGGAGCTTCATATGATTGCCTCAGTTCCCATATACTTGGGATTTAGAGAATCTGTGCTAAGTCTAACATACTATAGGAACATATTTGTGCCAAGTAAAGAACAGTCATTTCACACAAGATGTGGTTAGGATATGGCAGCCTGTTGTGAGACAGACTTCCAGGAGATTGCTGACCAAAATTGCTGACAGTTTTTGTCCGGGATGATCCCCAGGTGTCATCTTTGTAGACAGGCAGAAATTCCCCTCTGCTTAACAGAGGTTCTATTTCTCCATGACAAGCCCTTAGCAGTTGTGCCATACCTGAGAGATGTCTGTAAAGTATCTGTCTCCCCGTTCTGTCCCTGCTGCTTGGCATGGAGGCTTTACCCTTTCTTCAGAGGTGACTCACTTTTCGTTTTGACTGCAGCAATGTTGGCTTTGACAGACCCACCCTCTGCTCATTCTTTTCTCAAGGAAGATCATTTGAATTCATTATGAGATTTCACTGAAGGAATGCAAAGGACTTGTCATGGGTTTGCCTAGGGGACAATTTTGTACCACACCCCCCACAAATTGCTCTAAGGTGAGAGAAGCTTTATGCAGACAAAGAGATCTGACTGGGGAGAAAATAA
>JAWMRA010000001.1:67960573-67997821 GCA_035584735.1 Pseudotriccus pelzelni | reverse complement strand
CAGAGGGGCTTCAGTGCTGCTCCTGCCCCCGGCCCAGGGCCGGGGGAGCAGAGAGGCCTGGCCCTCCACCTGGGGGGCCTGCCACGTCCTCTCTCTCTTACATGGCTGCCCAAGATTCCTTCCACGCCACCACCTTCTCTTCCGTTCCTTCTTGAAGATGTAATTAGCAAAGGCGTCACCTATATTCCTGATTGGCTTTTGTCCGGAAACTCATCAGGACAAACTATTTCCAATCCCCAAGGAGGGGGACTTTTGCAAACCCATGACAGGAATTGGCACGTATTTTCTGAAGTCTGACTATTTTTTTGAGATCACTGGTTGAAAGCTGCAGTAGATGACATGAAGTTATTATTTTAAGATGTCAAATAAAATGTATGGGACTTAAATTGAACAGGAGACAGTCACATTAATGAAATATTTACTATAGTGGATGTTTATGATAATCATATTAAAGCTTTATGCCAAAACTTTTGTTAATTGCTGGCAGAGACAGTTCCAAACTTACTCAGAAACTCAAGAGCAACAAAACAGCGTATCGGCCTGGGGTCTGGCCTGGGTCCCAAACACAGAGAAGGACCAGTTTGGTAGCTGAATTCAGGAATCAAGATCCAATCCACCAAGAGCATCTGTAATTCCTTGGCCAAGAAGCATTCTTTTGCCTGGAGGTGGGATCCTGATTCTCCACTTCCTGCTTCTGTCTTTTTGAAATAAAGGCTTTGTTACGTGCCGCCCAAGTTTACCCACATAGTTCCTTTGAAGGTACAAACAACCCATGCTGCAGGTCTTATCAAAAGCCTGTGTCTGTTGGGAAGTAAGAGAAGAAATCACCCAGACCCACTGTTGCTTATTTGATTTACCTGACAGGTTAGCGTTACTCATGTTTTGGGGGCTAGTAGGGTAAGAAAAAAGTGTAATATTACAGAGATAATCAAATGAAACAGCTTCCTGTATTGTTGCTGCAACAGTAACATTACAGCAGGATTATGATAACAAAAAGTTTATATGTGACTCTTAAAAAATTATAAAAAAAAAAAAAAAAGAATAGAAAATAGAGGAGATTAAATTCTCAAAGCAGGAAGAGAAGAAGGAAGAGAGCTAACAATAACCCACTAAAGCTTTTCTGAAAATTACAATAGAATTTTGAATACATTTTTTTTTAGATTTTTTTAGAAGGTGGGGAGTAGCTTGAGAATGGAGAGCAGAATAAAAATTTTTCATTTAAGAATGGCAAAGCATTTTTTAAAAATTTTAAAACAATTTATTATCTCCAATGCTAAACTCTCAAAAATAAACCTTTAAGTTAATTTTCTTCTAAGGTAGACAGAAGAAAGCACACATTACATGTATTACATAGTAAAAATTAAATAATTACTCCTTTTTATTAAAAAAAAAAAAACAAACTGAAAGGTTTTACCAGAAATGAATATACTTCTGCATTTGCTCATTCTTTTTTGCACAGTCTAAAATCCTTTCTTTCTGTCCCCACCACCAAGGAAAAGTATCCCAAAATAAGAGATATATGTCTTTGTTCGCCATTTGAGAAGACTTGGCACTCCTATTTTTCACAGAATGAGCTAAAAGCAAAATAAAACACCTTCAAAGCAACCACATCACACAACTTGTTCCCTTGACTTCTAAAGTGGAAAATACACACCTACCCAACTGAGGAGCATGATTATCCATTGCCTTGCTAGTATACACACTCACTTAAAATTATCCAAAGGAATTGCAAGATGAGAGCCAAATACCGCTAGTTTGGGTTTCCATTTGGCACCTAATTTGCACTCACCTTTCCAAAGGAATAAAGAACTATAGATTTGAAACAATAAAGGAGTAACTTCACAAATGTTTTATTCAGAAACAATATGCTCTCCCAGACTCTCCCTGGCAGCTTCTCTTCAGCATAACATTCATTTGGCCATGAGTGAACACGCCCCACTCCCCAAGTGACTCTTCCCACAGACTCAAAAACCAGACCACCTGCAAGGCCAGTACAGGTATAAAGTGCAGCAGCTGGGTCTGGAGTTGGAGAACGAGGGTATATTAAGTCTGACACTTGCTATCCTTGCTTCTGGGTGCAGGCTGGCTTCTATTTAGACTAAAAGAGTTTTTGTATTGGCATCTCCTCTTCTTCCAGAGAATAATTCTAGCCAAAGCACAGCTTTCATGAGTGGCAGTCTCCCCAAAGGCCACTAACTGTAAAAGAGAGCTAAGGGAAGTGTCTCCCATGCCCATTTGTATCATCCCCCAATGCCAGTGGAGCTTGCCAACTGAGAATAATTATATTTAGATATAGATAGGAAGTTGTGGACAAGACTGTCAGTTTATAAAGTAGAAGATAGGCTTCTTGGACATGTGCTTTACTATGTAATGGGTATTAAACTGCAGTAAGTGAGCCAAATGAAGAACAATGCTAGAAAAAGGTAGAATACCCGGAAAGCATACCTAGGAGGTTCTGTGAACCATGACAGGTGGCCAGTGTTTGTCACTGAAGAGTTCTCACATTGGCTTTTCATAGCTTGATTTGCCATTTTTCTCACCAGCATTTTCTATCCTCTCTTTCTTAAGAGCGAGTCTATGTTTTTTATCCAAATACTCTTAGAAGTCACACTGTGCATGCTACAGTAACTGAACCTGTTATTCAAGACGGTTTCTGCTCTTTTTCATTGCTGCACAAATTGTGTGTTCTCCACAAGTTTCCATGAGAGTCAACTATGAAGTTGATCAGACCCTAAAAAGATGTAGCTAGGGAAAGGAGCTTAATCTAAGAAAACAGAGAACATTTCTGAGCCAAGTTTGTATTATGTTTAGTGTTGCTTTTGTGGAAAGGCAAATGTGTGTTTAGGATAACACAGCTGTCAAAGGAAATATTTTCAGCCAAGCAGTAGGACCTCAGGAGTCCAAGCACAGAGGTTGTTTGCACATCCATACACACAAATATAGATCTATGCTATGCACAGAGTCAAACTTTCAGAAATCTTCTCACAAAAAAGCCTCCATGAAAACCATGGGCACACACACATGCCTTTGACCAGGACTCCTGCCTGCCTGGGGCTTGTGGGCACTCAGCAAGAGCCAGGTTTTAACTTAGCTCCTCTTCAAAGCAAAGAATGGCATCTTCACTGGCACTTTCCCAAGAAAAGTCTTGGGAGGTAGAGCATTTCTGAGATGCTGTGGCACATTTTCTCTCCTGCTTTCTTTTTCTCCAAAGTGCTACTAATTCACTGCAGGCTTACATCAGCATTGAACTAATTCCACGTCACCTCTAGCTCAGGTGCTTTAGCCAGTCGGTAAAAAAAGTAACGGTCATGCTCAACTTTTCCTTCCCAGTCTCATATTCCACTTGCTTTCTGTCCACCTGCTCTCAGCTGATCAGTGACCAAGTACTATTAGTTTTTCTGCTCCTGATTCTTTCACTTGGACAATCCAAACCACTGTCCAGCATCAAGTCCATGAAGGATATTATGGCAAATTTTCCTTCATTTTAGGTGCCTGTGGAAAATCAGTGAGGTATGGTTTATACTGTACAGTGCAACCAACTACAGGAATTTACTAAAATATGAGGTCCTAAAGTAAAACTCTTACAACATGGAACCCAGACCCAGCTATCTGATTTTTTCCAGAAACAACTGCAAGGCATTATTGTTTAGAGAAAATACTCAGAATATGATAAATAAATAATTTCTAAACATTGTGAATGAAAAAGTCCAACAGGAAATGGTTCATATAACTTGGAGAAGCCCCAGCCTTGCTGAGGAGCAGTCTTGGCAAGTTTCAGGATCTTTTCATATTATTGTTGGCAGGCCACTGCCTACAACCATGATACCTTCAGTTGCTGAGGTACCACACTTCAGAAAGCTTTGTTATGGCTTATTAAGCAATAGGCAGAGCAAAGATTGTTTACTCTTTATTTTACAGCAACATTAATAGGGAAATAAACATGTGAATTGAAATTATGAATTGGCTCAGCAGTTTCTCATGATCTCAGAAAATTGCAAACAGTCTGTTCTCATTTGTCATTGACTTGCAATTTTTCATTTGAATCAGAGAGCATAGTATCTATTCCATATAAGGAATTTTATATATTTAAAAGAAATTACTTACTTGATGCATGTTTCCTGTTAAAGTATATGCTTTGCAGATGTCATTGTCATGGAACAATTCACCCCAGAATTTGGATAAATTCTTCTGTTTTTCAAAAGACATTCAGTGTTATAATCACATTGTTGATAATAGCACAAATATATAAAATTGAGAATAGATAGGAAACCTGTGCAATTACTCTATATTGGTTTCTATGTAAAATATACATATATGTTCATCTTCCAAGCAGATAATTCCATATTACACAAGAAAGTTCTGGTTACCTCAGGAAAAACATACGTCTAGTCTAAAATACTGTTTTGCTACAGTGAGAATGATAAGCTGTCATTAAAATGTACAAAGGCAAACACCTTGAGGAATGATGTTTTAGTAGCTGTTTAATTAAAATGTATCCCACTCATGAGGCTCATAAACTTTTCTATTTTATTTTTAGAGAAGAAAAGCAGGTAGATAGAATATAGCAAATTGACTGCACCAAAAATATGTGTTGGTTGTTCTTAGTATTTTCTTTATATTTAGGACCCTCATGCACAAGCTGTATCAGAGTCACTGAAGCATTCACAGATAGAGTAGGCCACATTATGTATCACGTTATTCAGAAGGATGTTTCACTGTGTACTGTGGAAATCCTCTAACACTTCTCATCCTGGTTTCATTTGTGTGTAGATTTGCCACTACTAGATAACCTAAGATGCTGTAGGAAACAAATTGATGAAAATATGTGATATATTTCATTATGAAGACTTACTTCCCCCTACCATTACTTTCAAATTTAGGTATTCCAGATACAGCTATAGTAGAAAATTAAACATCACTTGAAGAGTTTCCTGGCACTGAGGCCAGCTGGCACAGAGCAGGCTGCATTTGTGTTTTTAATCTCTTTTACCTTCAAAGTCAGGGTGGCTACATTCACACTGCCTGCTAGGAGTGGCTGCTGGCCTGACTGTGTCTGCTCCCAAACCATGCCAAGAAGTTAACTGTGGGAGTCCTAAGTGGAATAGACCAAATTCACTCCATGGGCTGTTTAAATAATTGAGTATTATATATAATTGAATTTCAGTACCCAGGATCATTCCTTGGCATTGCTTAATTTACCATTAGGGACAAAACTGTCAAGGAATGATTCACCTAATCTAGCCATACATGTCATCAATGTAGATATTTTCACCTGTACTAATGCCACTATGCCGTTTTCACAGCCAAAGAGTGAAGTACCTACTCCTGAAGAACAATTACTTTCACGTAATTTAACTGTCTGCATTAGAGTGAAATGAATCATTATTTTTTTACCCCCTACTGTTAAAGAAGGCTCAGGTGACTAGTTCCAATGTAGATGTCCACCACAGATTGGATTTTTTCTTCATGGGACCCAGAGAACTGATTTTTACTACATGGAGGTAACACTGCATTGCTCCTCAGAATGTCCCTTTCTCTCAGGAGCATGTGCTTGCCTTTTGTTTTGGGACAGAAAAATGACAAAAAGCACAGCAGATAAATCTTTTTATTTGCTTATAATTACTAATAATCAAATCTGTCTGGAAGTTACACAAAAGCCCAGTATCTCTGGATTTCCATTCAGTCTTTGCCATTAGATGAGAAAGCAGATAACGTTAACAGCAACTCAAACATTTCCAAAACTGCCGACTTTCCTGAAAAATACATCACAGGCAATTAGGAAAAAGATTAGGGCTCAGGGGATACCACTAAATCAATTTCCAACTGATAGTGCAAGATTGCAATGCATTCAGTGACAGGTGACTGCTGGGAATCAACCTGATTCAGTTGTTGGGAATCTCCCTTGACTAATCAAACTATTAAGTCTGAATTGTCAGCTCTCTTCTTGCAAGGCTTCTCAGACTTGTTCAAGCAGCATGAATAGATTATATGCATTATTTATCTCGCACTAAAGAGTGCAGTTTATGCAAACTTGCAAATAGTGACATTTTCTTTCCCCAAAGAGTAGCAAATTAATGGCAGACAAAAACAAAGTGTCTGGCAAGGAGTAGGAGAATGTAACTGTAGAGTTACTTGCACAAATACTGCACTAGAAGTACTTATGGTTTTTAGTGTGCTGGATTTAACACTGTGATGCTTCAACTTCACATCTCTGTAAATCTGGAAAAATCCATATAATTCAAATGCAAGAAACAAAACAGAAGTTACAGTAATCAATCTGCACTTTTACATGTAAAAATCGGTACTTTCAGATGTGATCTGTGAGTGGATTATCTGCTCGTCCAGAGACACGAAGTTAGATGAGTTGCTCATTCATGATTTAAAAAAGTGTCAAGCATACACCTTCTAGCCACTATGTTCCTATAAGGTGTCCTAAAAAAACTTAGGTTGTGCTATTCCTTTCATAAGACTTTTTGAAAGAAGTTGATTAAAGAATGAAGCAAAAATATGAGTGGTAGTATAATAGAAAAGCAAGGGGAGAAAAGCATTTTCTTACTATATTGACTACAAATCAACTTCTCATCAAACATATAAATGAGATTTGTTTCTTCTTGTATTTTTTTCTCACAAGAAGATCATAATACACTTTTTCACTTAAGCTTATAACTTTGGGAAAAATCTATTTGTTTAAAACTGTCTAGTGGTTTGAGCTTTCCCTCTGAGAATCACTTAAGAGGGCTTAATTTTGGGGAATCAAATCTTTAATGTCCTCTAAAATCCAGGAATATTGCTGACAGTTTCAAAAGAAGTGAGAAAGAAATCACTCAGATTGTTCTTCTCCTGGCTATCCTACCTCCAGAAAGGGTGCAATTTCTTCCTAGAAAAGTACAGTCTAAGAGGACTAAAGTACAGTAACGTCTAATTGGTTATTTTCATTCACAGCTGTCTAAAAGATGTGCAAAGGTAAGAAAAGCAACTTGTTCACAGAGAAAGTGGAGCAATGGGCAGAGAACGATGGAGTGTTTTGTTTTATTTGCTCTTTATAAAACACTTTCCAGAAGTATATAGACAATACCCAGCTAAGCACAACAGCACCTGAAGTTCAGTGAGAATGGCATTCATAGTTCTGAGTTAAGTGCTCACTTGTATTAAGCTCTAGACTTGAAAGCTGCCTATACTTAAAGTAGGAGATAGGAAGCCTCGAGCCATGTAATAGCAATGTTTAGGCATGAAGCATGTTTGAAGTCTTGTCTCTCTCACATACATCTTTTTACAGTGTAGATAAAAACCTACATGCAACCGGGTTTTACAGCTTGGAAACTCCAAGACTTGGAGGTAAGAATGAGGTTTCCCTCATTAGGCATCTGGAAAGTTTCTTTTTAAACACATGGATAGAGAAACATAGTTGTGCTCAGACTTTTGCACACTTGTTTAGTAGTTATAGCACCAGATGTGTAAGACTATTTCCCTCACTTTCCGAAAAAAAATCACGTCCCACAGCTCCCACCTCCTTGGAAAATACCTTCACCACCACAGAGCCTTAGGCAGAAAGTTTTCCACTTTGCAGAGCAAAATAGGGCCATTGAGAAAATAAGCAAGAAGAAAGCTGATTATCTTATTTAGTGATGAGTACAATCCTTTAGGTATAAAAAGAGATTTTAGGTTCTCTTTAACTACAGCATGAATTGTCTATCCATTATTCTTTAAGATTTCACAGAGAGACTTCCCTCTCCTGTCATTTCAAAGAATATTCTGAGTTGGAAGGGACCCACAGGGATCATCACATCCAGCTCTTAAGTGAATGGCCCACAAGAGGATCAAACCCATAACCTTGGTGTTAGCACTTATGCTCTAACCAACTACTGACCAAAACAAAGTCAAAGCAAAAGGTCAGCACTTCAGAGAGTCCAACAATTCACATCAGAACTTAATGGAGTCATGTTCTCCTGGCTATTCTTATTCTCCATCTTAAGCCTGGGATGTTTAAAGTGGTTTCATCATTCTTTGCAGTGCAGTGGCTTAGAGACAGATCTGAATGAATGGAGTAACATCCATTTGGTGGCTGGGCACAAGTGGTGCTGCCCAGAGCTCAGTATGGGGGCCAATTCTGTTTAATATCTGTGTGCATTTCTGGGCCCCTCAATTCAGAAAGGACATTGATGTGCTGTAGTGGGTCCAGAGAAGGGCAACGAAGCTGGTGAAGGGGCTGGAGCACAAGTCTTATGAGGAGCAGCTGAGGGAGCTGGATGAGTTTAGCTTGGAGAAAAGGAGACAGCAAAGAGACCTTATCACTTTCTACAACACCTGAAAGGAGGCTGCAGTGAGGTGAGAGTTGATCTCTTTCCCCATGTGACAAGTAACAGAAGGAGAGCAAGTGGCCTGAAGTTGTGCCAGGGATAGACTGGATATTAGTGCCAGTTTTTATTGGATATTCGGAAAAAATCCTTCACAGAAAGTCTTTTTTTTCCTTTTTTTTTTTTTTTTTTGGTAAAAACAACTCCACAAGAACAGGTAGCACTTCCTGTTTCTACATACTGGCCTGGCTTGAACCAGAAATTTTAAAAGTGACTACAGAACAAAAATCAGTTAAGAAAGGTTCTGTCAACCTTTTTCAAAACCAAAGTATTGATTCATTGGAAACACACTTTGAGTTTCGCACAGTTGTTCAAGTCAGTTCTTTTGTTTAAACTTCTTTGCCCATTCCAGATTTGACAAAGACTCTGTCAGTAGTATCATCGGGGAAAGTGGTCTCTCGCAGGTTCAACTTTGGTAGTAAAGTTAGTGGGTAGAGTTTGCTAACAAAATCCAGCACTTGCCAACCTAACCTGGCCACATGTGATGAATTTTCAGCAAAAACTAATGAATCCAGACTGATTAGTTTTTTCTACCCTTGTGAAGGCAAGAGGAAAACACTTAGTGAAAAGTGATAGAGGAATCTTGGAAACAATTTCACCAACAATTATGATTAGGGAATTTTAAAGCTCCAGAATTTAAGGCATCAGAACAAAACCTGTTGTTCTCTCATGTAATTACTCAACAGTATTTTTGAGTAAATCAGGCCTCTAAAGCCATGCTTAAGCTTATTTTAAGTGACCCTTCATTTTGCATGTAAAATACCTTACAAGACTGAGGCTGTTGTTATATCTGTTGTTATTGAATTGCTGCCTTCCAATATCACAACATTGAATCCATACAAACTAAAACTGGAACTCTGTATTGGAATATGTCGAGCAGCTGACTATAAAAATGTAAAAGTACATTCAAAGGATGTCTACGTTTTCATGACAATAGAGATATTAATACTTTAATTTGGTTCTAATGCCAGGAGAATGGTTGCATTAGGAAAACGAGGCGTTCAGCCTTCCTGATGACCATATTTAGACATACTCTTTCTTCTCCACATGTGAAACAAGAATACAGTAGAATTTGTCGCTGATACCAATATATGTTCAGAAAACTATTTTGTCTTCTGATTGTGCATTTTGAATGCAATTAGATGTTTCTACACACTTGGTAAAAGATAAAATTATTATCATAACTTGACTGGGAAATATCATAGGAAATATTAATTGCAGACCTCTTTTAATCAACACGATATTCTTCAAAGAATCACAAAATCACAGAATCACAGACTATGCTGAGCTGGAAGGGATTCAGAAGAATCATCAAGTCCAATTCCTGGCCCTGCACAGAACCATCCCTAAGAGCCATACCATATGCCACCCAAACACTTCTTTGAAGCCACAGACACACACTAAACTCACAAATATTGTATAAGCCTTTTTTTTTTCTGCTTATTTCTCCTAAGAACAGATTTTTTCTGTTTCTCCATCATATGATTTGGTTCATTTTTTTTCATGTGTTTTTATCCTGGCTTCCAGGTAAATGCTTGCCAAACCTAAATTCCTGCAAAATAGCTGGGCCACCTGCATCCAGACGGCAAAACTCCTAGAGGTGATGATTGAGGGTCGTGGAAGGACTGCTCTCTGTCTCCAACTTCATCCTTAGTTTGGCATGTTGGCTTAAATTCTGGTGCAAATGGGATTTATTCAGAGTTTAAAATCAAGCATGTGCTTAAGTACTTTTGCAAATCATAGTATCGTCCATGGAACTCACTCTGTATATTAACAGCAGACCTGAAGATATGCAGTTGGGCATTTTTTTAAGGTTTTACTGCATGAAAAAGTATTGATTCTGTCTGACCATTTTTCCAATTTGAATTTGCAGGCAAAAATTTTATAGTTCACCACTCGATGAGAATGTTAGTGATGAGATAAAAATCAACCTTTTTTCCAGCTGCTGGAAGGAGTTGTGTGTTTCGTATTAATCGGTCAAGCATCAAAGATCAGAGATACTGTACCTGCAGATCATGCACTTGTGACTCTGCTTGCACATTCAATTTTTTTTCCCTCTCCTTTCAAAACTGCACTTTAGCCCTTCAGGCACACCACAAAAAAACCATATACTGGTCATTGGTATCTTTCTAAGGGAAGCTGGAGTTAGAAGACTTTGAGAGGTTGGAATGCCAATCTGTGAGGTAGAGTGCAAAGATGGTTGTGAGTATTTATGGTTGCTGTCTGCTATTATTAACTTAATTTTACTTTTCTGAATTCTCTATGTTTCTGTCAGGTATCTGAAGAAATTTCACCCAACTGACAGCTAAGGTTACGTGTATTTTTATATAACATTTTTTGGTGTCATCACACATGTCAGAAATTATTGAAACTGCATAGGAATAGATCCCTCTGTCTTTCCAAAGTTATTTATCTCTAGAGATCAAGTTAGCCTTTTTCAGCTTGTTAGACTGTATTTCTGAGCTTGATTTTTACACTTTGTATTGAGTACTGTGTGAAAATACATCTTGCGGCCAAATCTTCAAATAAGCTGAAGTCATAAAGAAAATATCAGACATAGCAGTTGTGAGACACAGGAGCACTACACATAAAATGAATGCGCGGTGCCCCGGCTCGGGGGGACCGGCGGTAGGGTGTTCTCAGCGGAGGGCTCGCACTGCTGAAACCTGCTTCCTTTGGCCCCGTGCCAGAGCCCCGGTTTGGCGAAACTCGGAGCGCGATGTAAGGCCTGTCTGTTCAGCAGGGCAGCTAAAATACCGGTGGATTATTCTTAGCAATAGGATATGGCTCGGGGAGTTGTGGGGGTTTTTTTTATTTTGTTGTTTATAAGATCCTTGATTATAAAGAGTTCTGTATTTTTTTTCTGATGCTTAGGATTGTCATTCAGGAAGTGCGGGGCAGACACACCATAATGAGAGGCCAATATTAATTAATTAGATTTGCTTCATTTTCAATGAGGCATTACACACTTGAAGGAGAGTGCAATAAAATCATGCTCTCAATCGTAGATTAAGGATGAATATTTCCTTCTTAGCAGAGAGCACAATTTTTAATCAACTGTCCTTAACTTCAAATACAGACTATCCTCTCAGACATGTCACCTTGCATTTAGAAAATTAATTGCACATTTTCCAATTTGAAGTTATCTGAGTTTTGCCAATTTGTACTGGGATTAATTTCTGAGCTATAGACAGTTTAGGAGGGGGTTGTTTAAGTTTTTGTTTTAAAATCTGCTGTGTTGGAGGGAAATGAACCTTGACTTTGATGTTCTTAGTACTTTTACAACCGTATAGTCAGTTCCTCCGTGCCTCCTCAGGTTTCCTCAGAGAAGAACAATGGGATACAGCTAGAAGCCTCTGGGGACAAGATGTCTCTGGGTGAAGACTGTGGCTGAGGAGTCTCACAGCCATCAGATCCTGGCTGCCAAGGCATTACCCGCAAGGGCTACCGGAATTAACTCAAATTGTCCTCTATTAATCTATAGCTTGCTTTGTTGCCTTGATCGCAAGACCAACTAGATGGTTACAAGTAGGATTTCCCAGTTTTTCTCTCAGGCTAAGATACCTGGCCTCTTTTGAACTTAATTCAAGGCCATATGAGAAGGTCTTTCCTCTGTTTTGTGAATTGTCCTTGCTACTGAGAAAAATAACTAAATAAGCCTGGTTTCCTACAGTTTTTTGTCTTCTGTTCCATACACTGGAATATCCCTATTTGTCTTGCAAATCCTCCACTTTCTGACCTGCTGGAAAGGAAGGGGCATATTTCTTATGTCTGAATCATGTATGTGTTGATGAGCCGGTTACTTATGCAAATGCTTCTGGGTCAGATAATAGTTGCATCTTGACTTTTGATCATCCATATGGGAAAAAGAAGAGAAGATCCCTCTGTACATTCTCCATAAGTGAGAAACTAATAGGCCCTCTTTTCCAAACAATTGGTTACTTCTGAGTAAAATCATGAAAATTATATCAAAAAGTGCCCAGCAAGTTTTTTACAGTTTTAGGGGGGAGAATAGAAAATAGTTCTAAAGCCAGATGTTCACATATGCTGACCAAAAACTTTTCAAGAAAACTTTTAATAGGTAATACAAGTTACTTCGCATTCTGTCTTCTGCCAAAGACAATTTAAGTGGAAAATTTTAATAGTCTTTCTTTCTTTACATATTATATATCCATTATTTATGCTTAGAAATAAATTCTGTATCCTACTCTGTGAAAATCTGTCATAGAATCTTTGCTTGTATTCATAACTGAGGTTGGAGCTTTTTGTCTTAAAAGGATTCTTAATTACAAGCATACACTTATGCTATCCAAAATTATAGTATTTGCTCTTTAAATTTAGAATTAAACAGTTTCTTAAAAATTACAAATAAACTGAATTAATAAATTGATTGATTTAAAATTGATATTTTAAGAAATACCCTATTATATATATAATATTTAGGGGGGTTTCCTAGAGTATGGAATTTTAACAAGCACTTTTGTCATGAAGTCCATGAATATAGTCTAAAAGCATACCCTTCAGACCTAGATTTGTTTTAAGCATTGTAACTGTCACAGGATCCAGAACTTCCTAAAAAGTGTTGCAGAGGTTATTTGCTTCAGCTTCTGTTTTGCGACCATGACAAATCTTTTTCTGGTGAGACATGTACAGACTCGGCTTTTAATTAGCCATCTCACCAGACATTTTCAAAGCAGATGGCCAAGAGAAGATGAGGATAATGTAAGTTTTGCAAGAAGGAGTGGGAAACATGCCAGGGAATGAAGAGCACGAAAAAAAGAGAGACTTTCAAAGATACGGTAGGTTAAGAGACATGAAGATAAGGAAAAGAAGGAAAAATATGACCATTTTAGTTACTTTCTACTGTTCTGGGGAGAAATAACAGCTATAAAAACAATTCATCAAGCAAATCCTTTCCATAGGCTTTGTACTACTGTTCACTAAACACTCGAAGAAGCCCACAACATCTGAAAAAATACATCACCCAGGCAACACCAGGAGCGGGTGAGGCACAATTTAAGAAGTATACACCTCCAAAAATAAGTTTAGATTTATCGAAAATTTCATGTTAATTGTATGATTTTTAGGTTTCATACCCTTACTTTCAGGATCACCTCACCACAATTTTATTAACCAATGGTTTCTCAGTTCAAAAATGCTATTTTTTAAAACTAAAATATTCCAGGCTTTTTAATTTAATTGCCTAAATAACCAGATTGGCTCTGTGGCAGCTTATCAGATTCCTGTTGGTGTAACTGACCATTTGGGTGCAAATCAATATGATGCCCATGGCTGTGAGGCTCTTTAGCATCTACAGTCTCCAGTTATTAAGCCAGCATATCTCAGGTGTGCCACAAGAAGTTTTTGAAAAATCCATTTCCATTTGTCTGCATTTTATTTATCATATAATTTCAAATATCATGATATTTTAAACACATAGTTCTAAATGCTTTTAACCATGATAGTAAATTTGTGTCCCATCCAATCCTAAGACTAATGGAGTAAATAGAATATTACTGTTCCGATTTTGGTTTGTTGTTTGTTTTTTCTTTTGCCTTAAAATGCTGCTGTGAACTGTTAGGTTCCATGCAATTTTAACCTTACTTTTGGCAAAAAAATAGAAATATGAGGAACTGGGAAGATAAAAGCCAGAGAAAGTCAGCTATATATTAGCTGAGTGGGAAATACCCTTCTTTCTTTGATGCCAGAGTTTGATGTTCTAGAATAAATACAAGGTGAATTAACATAGTCCAAGCACTGAAAATTGTTATTGATTTATAAATTCTATATTCTTTTAAAAACTATTTGAATTTTGCTTCTCAGTCTAGATCTATTTCAATTATAGCTCTGAAGCACTGAGCTCCCTCTTGTGACTAGCACTTGAACATTATTCTGATTTGGGGACTACCTAATTCTGTATAGCCTTGGGAGAACTAGATTGCATCAGATCAACTTTATTTGCATTTAATAATGCTCTTAAAAAATTTCAACAGTGGCTATCTGGAAAGAATATAGACTTAATCTTCCTCATTTTTGTTAGATCATCCTTTGTATAGCTGCTCTTTCAAAGACAAAGAAATTGTGTCTCCTCCAAAATCTCCATTTCTAATGGTGGATTGTGTCTTCATGGAAAGTATTTGATCATGCCTTAGTGACCGATGATGCAATAAACACAATATAGTGACCAGTAATCAAACGAAGACTAAATATAAATTTACCAACCATAGAGGCAGGAAATACAATCCATCATATCTGACAGCAATTTCCTTTCAGAGTTGTAAGATTGTATTTCTTTATTTACATTTGGTGATGAAGGTATAATGGTTCATTAGCGTGGGTACAGTCATTTCTATATGATCCGTGTTGACTGTGCAGAGCTTATTCCAAGATGGTATCAAGGAATACCATGCCTACCTACGTAACTATGAAGACAGTATGTTTGTACTAATATACCAAAAACAATGAACTTTCATTTGATACAGATATTGTATATTTACACAAAACATTGATAGAAATGTTTTGTATAGAAATGATCCTCAGTAGAAGACTGAATATAAGAAAAAGTCTGAAATGTACAGAACAAGAGGAATCCAGGTCAATATGTCCTTCGTCAGCATTCTGACCTGGAACATCAATTCTTTGAGACTATTTTTGGTGGATGAGAAAGAATAAGCAACACCCATGTGTACATAAATCCAAGTTATGTGATGACAGCTGGGAAAATATATCTGTGAATAATCCAATCTATTGGTTTCCAATAGTTTTCCACCTCTTCGCATATACAAGAGGGCTATGAAGGCATTATATTTTTAATATCTTTTAAGCAAAGAGAGCAATGAAAGGACAATTAAAAGCTATCTTGCTTAGTAGAATTATTTGTAAAAACATTAATTTTCACCTCTTCTACTTTCTAATATTAGCTAGTACCAAAAACTCCAGACTGCCACTCTAAACATGCCCAGTTAACATGATTCCCGTCATCTGGCAGTGTAAAACAGGATTATGCTTACAATTGCTACCACTGCAAAGGGCCCCAAATCTAGCACTGGATATAAATCTCCTATTTTCTCAGGCTGTTGAAAACCCCCATTTTATTACACCTAATGCACAGGTAGGCACATGTCACTGTGACAAAGCAAATGTCTTTCCTAATCTTATTATCCACACATGCAGTAATATATTTTTCCAGGCAGGAATAAAATACATACTCTGAACTCTATAGTCCTTACTCATACTAATCTACTGCTGAAGTGGACTGGAGCTTTGAACAGTGTAGAGTTACAGTTTAATGAATGCTGGTTCTTCTGTATAGGAGAAATTCATATGCTTTCATACTCTCTCAGCTTCATTTCCTTCCAAGGCTCATTAATTTTTAAAAGAGCTAGCTTTCTTACCCTACCCTCCTAGTAGGTGGTGTTGCACTAGCATAAATATAAGGGTATTTATAATTTTAGCTGGAAGAAGAGGACAGGAGTATGATAAAGCTCAATTGCTCAGCCAAAGAGGTTTGGCTAAGTATCCACATCAAGTCTAAGCAAAAACGTCAATAGAATTCATGGTGGTCACTGGCTTGCCTAATTTAGCCATATAACATTTCTGTTCTTGTGCAGCAAGCAGCCTGATTGCATTTCTAGGATCGTAGCAATTTGTCACAATCCAATCACACAGTGTGAAGAGGTAAACGGTCTTTTTCAGAATCCCAAGTTTATCCCACTACAACTTAGGGACTCTTACTACAGAGTGAAGAATGTAATAAATAAAGCATTCACTCTGATGAGTTCAAATTATTGAATGTGGAGGGTTTGAATGTTGTTGCTGAAGCAGGCAAAGGAGACAAGTGGAAACAGTTGCCCACAGCCATGAATGGCCCAAAAGTTCTGACAGGAACATAAGCAAAATCTAAAATATCACTTAATTACCTTTCTTTTCAGTTCCTCATCCTCATAGCAATGCTCTCAGTCATGGTACTGTTGACATTCCCTTCAAGTCAGTAAAAAATCTTTTCCCTTTCATTCAGTTATTATCCTCTTTATTATTTTATCTTTACAGACTAAGATATTGAACACCTTATGTGGTGTATTTCCATTACTTACTTTCTTTGATTTTTCTGTTCATTCTTTACTTTTTTAAGTGACTAGACAAAATTCCAGAGCAAAACCAAGAATGTGACCCTCTGACTGATGAGTGAAAGGTCTGGCGAAACCTGCCAAAATCCTGGAAAAACCTTTCTCTTTCCTTTTCTCTCCTATTCGGCTGATCTTGTCCTAGTTATCTGAGAAATATTTCACAGGCTCTTTGATTCATTGTACATTGTCAAAAGCCAGAATTCTACAAATGCAACCAGTAGTACTAACCACAAGGTCGTCATTAAATAGACTCGCATACTAAGCTGAGTTTTGCTAGATCAGAATTAGGGAAGGATTTTTCTGTGCTCCTTTGTGAGAACGGTGCTGTGCGTGCTTCAGTGTGACACAATATATGGTGAACAATAATCCTCAGGTTGGTTAGAAGAGGAAAACCAAATTTTGTTCACTGCAGAGAATTTTGAAACATTTTCCTGAGCATACTTAGGCAAAAGAACAAATTTTTCAGAGGTCAGTACTCCGTGAAAGGAGCTTGTGTGAAGTCTAAAGCAAGTTTGATTCGAATTTGAATCCTCATAGCATGGACCACTGAAGCTCTGGGCAATCTTTATGTTGATACAAGGGGGGAAGGAAACCTCCTTGCTTCCCACTGTATCATACATATGTTACATACACAAGAGCAATTCCTGTGCCAAGAGAATGGCCATGAAACTTTCAAAATATTAGTTACAGAACAATTTATAATTGTGGCTTTCAGAAGAGCTGAAAAGCTTCAGTCATAGAAAGATTCATGAACATGAGTTGTAAAACTTATCCCTAACAAAGGCCCTGAAAACAAATTGAACTTCTGATAGCTAATCCTGAAAGCACCTTGAGTGCATAATTGCTGACTTGTCATCTTGAAGGCCCCGTATCCTCACATTTACTGTTTTGATTTTATACATAATATTCAAACTTCTGACAGTGCACAGCTGTATGGTGGAAAGGGCTAAGATAACTTGAAGTCAGTGAGCTTACACAGTTCTTCATGCAAATACTATTTTGAAGCATCTTTGTCTTACTCCAGACTGCTAAGAAAGCCCAACTGAATGAGTGAGCATTTTATTTTCATTCAGGAACCAGAACAAGATTCAGAGAGGTTTTAAAGCTCATACTCTAGTGACAATGAAATTAAGTGCTTAAATACCCGTCTTTATTGAATG
Organism: Pseudotriccus pelzelni; assembly: GCA_035584735.1. Lineage (NCBI taxonomy): Eukaryota > Metazoa > Chordata > Aves > Passeriformes > Tyrannidae > Pseudotriccus > Pseudotriccus pelzelni. The sequence goes on along the minus strand of JAWMRA010000001.1, from coordinate 67,980,181 downwards.
TACCCCTTACACCCAAAGGATATAGGAATACCAGTTCCTCTGGGCCTCTTTTTTTAATTCCTCTCCCTTTCCTATCTGAATGGGATCCGCTCTCCTAACCCGGGACTGGCTTTTGAAAATCTCATCCTTAAAATGGTCATTATTGTGGAAAACTTCACGTAGCCATCAGAGAGAGTTTTCAGTTGTGTAAGTCAACCCAAAGTGAATGTGGCAGGGTTCATTCGGAGCACTACCCCTGAGTACATTTTTCAGTAAGTAGGTAAATTAGCCGCGCACGCATGCAAGGCACAACTTCCTTCCGAACATTCAGCTGTCATTAAAACTGCTGCTGCTATTTAAAAATGTCTAAGCTTGTATGATGTGCAGTTTTCAAGGGCTCATAACTCAACTAAATCAAAACCAAACTGCTCCGAGTCTTCTTGATGAAAAAGCTTTCCTTACTGAGTGCCATTGTTTCCAGTTATTTCATCCTGCTAGGTGTCTGAAAAAGAAAGTCACAAGAATTTGTATTTGTATAAGAACTTTCACTCTCTCATTCAAAAATATAGCACTGAGGATGAGCTTAGCAGGAGTAAGAAGGATTAGGCATTTATGTGGATAATGAGAACATCCATGATTACATCAGGGGGGTGAATAGGATGAAAACACTGTGGTGACCAGCCCTCTCCTGGAATTTTTTAACATTTGTTTAAAAATTTTATAGGAGAAAAACTCCTATAATGCTTAAACAAAGGGAGAGGGTTAATCAGACATGGATTAAATTAAAGTCACCCACCTAAGCACATGGATTGTGCAGATTAAAAGCACCATCACCTTTCATCTATCTTGTTTACCTCCCAAGCACCCTCTGGCTTTTGTGTGGCATTTTGGTTTCCATGGCCACTGAAGGTTCCTTCCTATAATCAAAAACGACCTCCTGTTATAAAAGACTCAGAGTCTTTGCTCAGCAGGCCATTTCCCCCTTTTATTATTCTTTTCTCTTGCCTTCAGGGAAAGCTTTGTGTGAGCAGGACAGAGCACTTGGTTGGTTGGCGGTTGACCTCAGTTGCACACAATGAGCGCTGAGTGCTACCTGAAATGTGTGACAAAGAGGGAAGGGTCACTGGCTTAGAGCATTACAAGGGCATGGGCAGGCAACTGTGATGACACTTGCCAAATGTCAGCATTCACCTAATTCAGGAGGGTCCCCGCTGACTGACAGTTCCTCACTCTTCAGCAACTAAAGACAGAAAATACACAAGTTCATTAATTAATAGCCCTGCTAGACACCAAAGATATAAAGACTAAAAAAAAAAAAAAAACAACCAAAAACAAACCAAACCAAACCAAAAAAACTAACAAAACCCAAATACCCAAAAGAAAGCTGCTAGAGAGGAGGGAGACAGCTCAGGATGAAATATGTACAAAGTATATATGTATATATATTTTAAGAGCACGCCTCACTAGTTTAAAGCCATTTTAATAGCCTACAGGCAACATTTGTCATGGTATGTAGCTGAGTGCTGTGCTTGCTTAAAATGCTTTTGACAATGTGAGGAAAGCCTTTAAGCATTTGATGAAGGTAAGTTAGTTAGCAGGGCTTGGAAGCAGTTTGCAGGTTCCAAGATAATTCCTCAGGATCCAATTAAACTGTTGAATTTTACATTCATTCCATTTTTCTAATTCTTTTAGTTAAGGGGATTTCTCCCACACATATCCCCCACCCCCTGTCCCCCATACTCTCAAACCAATGATTTTAAATACAGTTCAATGTAACTTTTTAGCTGGTTTCACCCTTTGATTGTTGAAGTGTGTTACTCTTAAAAAAAAAAAAAAAAAAGAAAAGGCTTGGAGCACATTTTTTTCTCCTGGCTACAGCAACCGGGAGATTTAATACTGTTTATCATAGCTGAAATAGGAGATTTGGTTTTGATTGCAAAGATGTGTATGAGAGTAGTGCCTCTGGATAGTTGCTAAAGACAGTACAATGTTGATAATTCCTTATATCAGCTACTTACTGTGCTTCTCAAATGCCAGCTGTAGGATAACAAAACACTATACAAAACAGGATGTGAGAACAACAGAATTCCTCTTGCATATGGGTACTCACACTGGGGAAATACATCATCATCAGAACTACCAAATTTTCAACCAATAGTACTCAAAGATTGCTTCAGCTGTTACTCTAGTGTAAGAATTCTTGTGATAAAAAAGAAGAAAATGCGGGAGTTCAAGGTATTAATACTATTTTTACATGTAAGCACAGCAGCTCCTGGTAGCACAACCTTTATTCTTCCATGTGGGGGGACACAAATATTTTCTGATGTTTTCCAGCATGTTAGTATCTTTCTTTAACATGAGCATCAGTATTACATCATAACAAAGAATATGTTCAGCGATCAGACTTAAAAGAAATTAAAATCTGTCCTCCAAAATGGTCTTGAAATCATGCAATATCTCAAAAACAGTGATGTAACATTGTACTGTATGTTTTATACTACATTTCACTCGGTCTGACTTAACAGCTTTTAGCAGAGTGAACTCTATCAGAAATCATGAGAGAATTAAGACATTTATATGTATTAGTCCATCAAAAAACATTTGAAATTCAACACTGTAACTTGTCTTCATGGTTTAAAACTTTATAGTGGCAATACAAGATACCAACATGACCAGTGAAACTCTCATACCACTTAAAACAGTGCAATCACATCTGTAGAATGCTGCAGTTCACATGGGAGTAGGCACTTTCACTCCTCAGTTGTGATGAACATAAATTGATCTTGTAGCTGAAAACATTTCTCCTGACAGAGGATTTTGAGAACAGAAATTTCTGCCAGGAACTCCATGCTGCTGTTCATGCAGTTTTTATCTTTGGAGTGTTATGTTCAGATTTGCTTTAGATCATAAAAAACTGTGAATTTCTCCACATTAGTAGGAATTAGGGCACAGTATGGCATAAGCAGAATTCAAAGAAGGAAGAATTTATGTTGCTGAAAAAAGTTTCTTTATCAAAAGAGAGTTGTTTTTTGTTAGTTTGTTTGGGATTTTTTTTTTCAGTATTGAATAACAATATCCAGAAATACGTGACAAGAATAAGTGGTGGGTTAAATTTAAGCATACTTCAACAGATATTTTTTTCTCTACAGAGCAAAGAAAAAACAGAAGGAAGTAAGGCCAACAGGAGACGTAGCTCTAACATGGTTAAAATAGCCTTGTCTTAATTTTTACATGCTAAAATTGTCAGTGAGGTTCATAAGAGAAATAGAGAGTATGTCATACTGTAACAGACATAAATATGGCTTGTAATAAACAATGCAATTATTTAGGAGTCTACTGCCTTAGGAGTATCTAATGACATTGTCGAAAGAATCTCCATAGACTGGGGATGATGTTCACGAAAGACCCAATTAAATTTCTCCTGAAAAGCTACCACTGACATCAGTGGACTTGGAATGCCCTTTAAATGATAATCAGTTACCTATCACGAATAAACATTAGCTAAGTTCTGCTTCTTGCACCTTATTTCTAGATTCCCTTGTAGTTACATTTTCAAATATCAGACAGGTATTTTTCATGCTAAATAAGCAATCTCATGAATCCTTCGTTCTAAATTATCTTCCCACAGGCAGCCACTAAGCTTCCAGTGCCTTCAAAAGCAGCTAAGCTAAAGCACCTGAATGGAAATTCAGCATTAAAAGAATAACGTTATACGCATCTGGAGGAAAGGTTATTTAGCAGATTGATTGGTCACTGAACATTTTCCCTGCTGCCATCTTAAGACTTATACCTCTAATCAACTGCAATCCGTGCTCCATGACCTCCAGCAATACTGTTCTTCATTCCAATGGCAACAGTTCCCAGTCGGCTTCATGTATTGCATGCACTGTGAACAAAGCTCCTGGCAAGGGGCAGTTTTCTTCCTCTGTCTCATCTGTATTATCTTCAAGCCATCTCTTTAAAGGAAATAAACTGCAGGTGTGTATGCTTCCCCCTCCCCTCTTTCCCTTCACTTCTCAGAAAGGTCAATAAATGGGATTAAAATTCTCTCACTGCACATCAGGCTCTCAAAGTGAGGGCAAAGTGCACATGTGAATGAGCAAGTGTGCCCACACACACTCACATCCATGTGCGTAGGAATACGCCTACACTTGCAGAACATGCCTCTTTGCATTTGTGCATATAATAGATGTTGGTAGGGGCCATGAAACCTACTCTCTGCTCCCCTGAAAGCAGGATTTTGCATGCATAGTACAGTGGGATTGACATCTCGGTCCAGGCTTGTAGACACTATAAATCAAAAATATCAAACAATAAATAACACAAAGGCAGATAAGAATATAACTTTACCTAATTCAAAAGAATACACCAAACTAGCTTTCTACAGTAATTTAATTTTAAAAAAAGACCAACACATTAAAACAATTAGTTTTTTCCTGTGAAGAGCAAAGAGGTGAAACATAGAAATATACTGATATTTCATTATTCTCATTGAGACACTCCTTTCTCTTCTGTTAGGTAAAATATATGTAGGCAAGCATACAAAGTCTTAGAGAAAAAAAATCAGTCCAGAATCAGAGCTACATATTTCAAATTCAATCAACAGATCCCCATATCAAGATTTCCATCAACTTTTAATTTAAAATTTACCTCAGGAAAAACTTACTTATTTCGCCAAGTCATGTAATTCTATTGAAATTAATGGAACCATATGTGTTATCAAAATAAACTGTAATTAATGATTTCATTCTAACTTTTTTTGCCTATTCTAGCTTAACAGCATTATTAGAAATATCTTTTAAATAAATATTTTCTTTCTGAATCATGATAATGGAGTTTTCATGAAGAAATTACATAATCAGATTTTGAGCTAGGGATTAGAAGAGCATTTAGGGATTAGAGCATTTTTACAGAACCAAGACTTGGAAAAATGTAATTCACTGCTTGACAAACCCTTGGTTTGGTGTCAGGACAGCCATTTGGCAATGTCTAAGTTCTTGGCATGGTTTAAAAAATAAACCAAGAGGTGTGTTGAAGAACATCTTGGAGGAGACTGAAGCCAAGCTACTACCTTCCAGAAAAGGCCAGACTAACGCCAACACTCTTTTCTGGGTTTTAGAAAACACCATATTGAGTGGTCCCCTTAAGCAGAAGACAAGCTGTTGAGGTGTACTGTGAATACATGACATTGTGACACAGAAGCTGGCAGCATGGGCTTAGATAGGCTTTTGAGACTGAAAGAGGTGATCTAAATCCGTGCTTGGATGTATACACAGAGGTATTTATCATAGGGAGCCACAAGGTTCAAGGGCTACAATTCAGTTCATATGGAAACCCTGCTTTACACTTTCTGTACCTAAGAAGCTATCTTCCTCTCCTGAGTAAGAGCATCACTATACAACCAGCTCTCAAGAACTTACCCCCTTCATCTCATTTCTCAAAAGCAGATGGAAAATGAAAGCCTGATCTGTCAGCATATGGGTCATTTTTTCCCTTTGGAGGTTTCCTTCCGAGTCTGACATTTCTCAAAGGTATTGATAGGCAGATTTAGCTTTCAAGCACTCATTCTCTCTGTAGCAATGGGGTTTATATATTGCATCACTCAGCATCCCTTCGAGATGGCATGCAGAGAACTGGAAGTCTAAACACCTTCATTTCCTTCCAGCCATAAAGTGAAACAGAAAGGTTACTGAAGAGGCTGATTATTACTTAAATGAGATGTTTGTGTTTTCCAGCATACTTGACCAGTTTCAAAAGACATCACCTGCTCTTTTTCAGAGCATGATCCTCTCTTGCTATGCTGAAATTTTCTGTCTGTCAGAGATGGCTTCTAGCCATGGAGAGCACAAGGTGTTCTTCCCCATTGTCTTCTTATGGCAGTCTCATTCACAGTCCAGTCCTGAAGAATTAGTCTGTAGAAGCACCAGGGAGCTAAGTGGGGTCTTATTCATCTGAAAGTTGTATTGAGGTTTTAAATCATGAAAATTAGGGCTCTTAATCTCACAAGGTATAAGGCATTGCAGAGTTACCTGTTTTGTGGAGAAAAAATGGCATAGATTTTAAACAACTACTAGGATGCCTTTGTCTCTAAACAGATTTTGTGCTTGAATAAAGTACATCTTAAGGATGGATTTGTCAACAAGGAATATAATTCAGTTTTTCTAATTATGTTCTACACATGCGTAGCCTTGCATATCACATGTATATTTGACTGTGTAGGGGATACCAATAACTTACTTGAGACTGACTTCCTAGTCAGTATATAATCTGTGTGGTAATCAACTTAGTCCATTAATTGCTTATACCACACATTTCACACAAAGGCCACCCAACCATTTATAATCCAAATAGAGAAGAAATATTCACTGTCACACAATTACTAATATGAATATACCAGTTCCTTTGAGCAGTTCAGTATGGTGATACACACATCATCTTCACAAATGAGCAGGTACCTACTGAGACAGCATCAATTGCGCTGAAAATTTTAACAGTTACTGGGATTATGAGACAAACTCCTCCTTCAGCAAGCTTGCAGGCAATTCAAAATTGGGCAAAATAGATAATATACCAGATTAGTGTGCTCAGAGGAACCTTGACAGGCTTGTGAAATGAGCTGGCAAGAACCTCAAGTTTCACAAAGGGAAGTCCAGTGCCCTGCTCCTGATGCCATGCATCTGTATATAAACTGAGGACCAACCAGGTGGAAAACAACTCTCCAAAAAAGGACCTAAGGGTCCTGGATGGACATTGTGTTAAACCATGAGCCAGGATTGTGCCTTTGCAGCAAAAAAAGCAAGCAGTGTACTGGACTGCATAAGAACATTGCCAGCACTTCAAGGAAGGTGATCCTTCCCCTTTGTTCTGCACTGGTGAGACACATTTAGAGTGTATCAAAACAACCTCAGATTTTCTTTGATTCTGGGTGATTTAATTAAATAAATGGTCCCTTCCATTCAGAAAATTATGAAAATGGCCTGTGATAGCCTATACACAGCTCACCAGCAATACAGGTACTGCTGTTATCTGATATCACTGCCTCACTCTGAGCTGAGCTGCAGTGCTCTCCATATCTGCTAGCCTGGCTCAGCTTGATGTGGTGATGGAATACATGGATTCCGCCAGGCACTGTTTTCTACTTACCTGGGCACAACATCCTCTCAACTTCTTCTCAGCAGATATGGACAAAAGGTATTTGTTAGTCTACCTAATCTCCTAAATGTTGAGTTCTTTTTCTGGTATATCTTTCCTTACCACATATGAATATTGAAGAGGAAGAATATCTGACTAGGCACACACACCTATTTTCACTTTTAATTTACCATATGAGATGTTTAATTTAAGAGCTTGTGTAATGTACCATGCTGTCTCAGTTTGTCTGGAGGACATGGGCTCTAGCTGTACCTTACTCCTCAAAATGGCTAGCCATTACTGTGGGCAGCCCTGCCACAAATGAACCTCACAGTCAACTGCACATATGTTTTACCACAGGACACTTGCATATGCAGTGAAAGTAAACAGTTGCAAAAAGATATCTGGGTAGGGAACAAAATAGCATGCACTGCATTTGTGATTTAAGCATCTATTAGGAAAAAAAAAAAGAACCTCTCACGAATGTGTATGAAAATCCATCACCTGATAATGATGAAGACATTCCTGTGTGTCAGCATGAAAGTATGATAGGTTTCCAGATGAATTTACCTTGGGAAAAAGAGAAATTCAAAGTATTTTGCAGCACTTTGTCTCACTGGACCAAATTTATCTCTGTCGTAGCCTGATGATGTCAACAGAGTTACAGTGTGGATGAATACAGGTCATTGTTTGTGAAGCTGGCAGAGAGTGCTTGAGTGGGAGGAGAAAAATGAGATCTTCTAACCCATATTTGCAGAAAAAACAGGAGTATGAGTTTAGACACATACTCCTATTAAAACTGCACCATAATTTGCCACTGAAGTTTCAGGACAAATGAGCTCCAAGTGAAACAGAATGAGGGTGTTTCTCCAAGCTATTTCCTGCACTGCTGTCAGTGCTACTGCATGACAGAGTGTGACCACATGATATTAGGCTTGAGATGTAAAACACGGCAACTGGCTTTTCTTGGTGGTTTCCAGGCCATGAATTCCAGCTAAGCTAGGTGTCCGGTTTCTGCCTAGAACTTACCTGGCACTAATTAAAGTTAAGCAAAGAAAAAAAAAAAAATCCACTTAGATCTCCCTGCTATGTTTGACGCTTGGTACCCTGGGGAGATTAAGTGCTGTGTTAGTTATCCAGTTTTCTTCAATATAAAGATTCTTCTGAATCCTAAAATACTATTATCTGTAAAAGGACCCAAGTGCAATGCAGAAAGCTACAGCACAAGTAGTGTTCTAATGTCCTGTGATTTTAGCGTTTGTTGTGCTCCACAGTGGGTCATGCTTCCAGCGACTGATCACAGGTGTCCTAAAGGTCTTTGCCCCTTGTGGAAGATCCCACTGCTGGGCCACAGAGATATTCCTTACAACCTGCTTGACTTGTAGACATACTCCCAGTGTTTTTTTTTGCTTTGGGTCTTCATTGCCAATCAGAAATCAATGTATTTAACTTCACGTAGCAGCTTTGGGAAGCAGTGAAGTTTTCTGGATGGGTACCTGCAATACAAGGTGGACTACGGCAGAACATGTGTATAACTGACACAGGGTCAGATAAAAACTGTTTTCTTCAAGACAGCTGAAAAGGTTACTGTGTTATCACCTCCATCCAAGCTTCATTCCCCATTTTGCTGACCTCTGCAGTGTTTTCCAGAACTCTTTGTCATGAGTAACAAACCATAGCAGAGAGTCCTGGAAAATTCATGAGCCGCTATGGCTTGTGTGAATCAGTCTCTGTACATGGGATGGGAAGGAACCACTGGGCTTGGCATTTGGAAAGAAATGTAGCTTTCCTTGTCAATCACTCCTTCAAAATTGAGCCACCTGTATAAAATTGCTGTGATTTTTGGATGATATCTAATAATAGCCTTTGGCATCAAAAATAAGCATGTTGTCCTTATTGCTAGAAAGGGTGAATGAAAATGAAAAATGTGCAAGTTGGAGGTGGACCTTGAAGTGCATTGGAGTGTACTGATACATGCCAGGACAATTTCAAAACTGCTCTTCCATTTTTGAAATTATATAAAGAAAAAAAACACACTCCAGAAATCCAAACCTGTCTGTTTTACATATGCTGCAAATGCAAGTTTACAAACTTCTGCCAAGAGGATTTGGGATTTCAGGTAGTATGAAATTCCTGTCCACAGCCAGTAGTATGAAGTCTAAAAGAAAATAGTTCCATCAGGCAGACTTTTTTTCATAATGCATACACACCTTCTGCACTCACCCTGAGTAGCACACATACCTCCTTCAGTTCCAGGGAAGCATCCCCCGCTTCCTGCTCCCCCATTTAAGAAACAGTACCCAGTACACAGTAAATTTGTTTATGGCCTCCATTTTATTAATAGTGGCAATCAGAGGAGCTTTTATGGATATGCTTTGTTCGCTTCCACTCTTGCTTTGTCTTCCAAGTTGGTGGGAAACCCTGCAGGACACTCATAAATGGACAAATTTACAATCTAGCCTGTGTAAAGTGCCCACAGCAGCATCTACATCCAAGTTGTCTTTGTGCTCATGCACCAGCTGTGATGCCAGAGGGCATGGGGTCAGAGCAGAGGGCTTCCTCTGGCTTTCTACAAACTGGGATCAGCCAACCTTCATTTATCTATGGTTAAGGACTTGTTTTGGTTTCTCAGATCATGACTCCACAGAGCTGTTTGGATATTTTTAATCGAAAGACAAAGCACTTCCTCTTCCAAACTTGGTGCCTGCAAGGAGCATAACAAACTAATCATTCAGAATAATTAATTCTGTCAGAAAAATCTCTACAATTCTACTAACGCTGAGTGTTTTGTAATCTTAATGAAAGGAAAAACCTGTCACTGTGATAATTTTCGATTGACCCATTTTCTCAGTGGTTGGGGAGAGGGGAATGTTGTTTGTTTTTATCTCTAAGGACCACAAGCATGAAAATGATATCCATAAATCTTACATTTCAGTCTTGTATTCCCAACTCAACCTTCAAAGGAAACATTAGCTAGTCAAAAGGGCCCAATAAGATTGTCAGATTGATTATTTGTATATGCATAGCAGAGTGTCTTTCAGTTACCTGTGACTTCAGTTTCAAAATATTCCCAGGTTAGAGAAACATTACTTTTCTCCATTTTTAAATGGGAATCTGAGATGGAGAAAATATGAGCAACTTGGCAAGGCCAAGAGGTAGCTCTTGCAAAGCCAAGGACTGGAATCCAACTCGTGAGTGCTTTAGCCTAGCATTTGAAAGCACAGCCTCCCTTTGGATTTTAATGTAATATAAGAAGTTTAGGATGGAGAAACCATTTGTAAAGCCAGGTTTTATGAGAAAGTGTGGAAAACAAAATATTAGTTTCCTACATTTGCCTAAAATATTGTAAACACCCAACTGCCAACTGTGGTAAGGAAGCTGCCAAACAAATACAAACAAAATAAAAAAAGCACTTAACAAGAAAAATTCTTGAAGTTTTAGAGGTTTGTTTTCATATTGTCATTCTTTGAGGTCATCTATTTCTTCTATATTCGACAGCTGAAAGTTAAATGTGGCAGACAGTTGCATTTCTCATTACTGAAGACAGAATGGTATAGGAAATTTGGTCTTTAATATGAAGCCTTTTATTTCTAGGTCACTAATTTGAATCGATTCCTGATCAATGGTGACTGAAAGGCATTCATATCCGGCAGCTGTTCTGTGGTCTGTGTTAAATGAGGGAGCATCTCAGTTATTTCCCAGCAGCAGTCCCTCACTTGTGCTACCAGAACAAGCTGGCAGTTTTCACAGAGAAGCTATGGACTGATTGCACATGGCACTCGCAAATATCTGAATAGTGTTTGACCTGTTTTTGTAAGGGGTATATTTGTTTTTTCAAATTGTCTATATTATCTAATGGTGAGCTTTTCAAATATTAAATGGGATCATCTTGCTGCTTTTGTATAAACACATTCTGCCTGCGTTCAACATCATGACTGCGGATGTGATGCTCCCGGCAATAGTCAGAGGCTGATTCTTCACATGCACAGTGAGGAGTGCCAAAACGAGCATAGGTAGTTTCTGTGAGTGAGATTCATAACCTTTCACTTCAACTATCTACAAGTCTTATACCTAACGTTATCTGTTTGGTCTAAATGAGTCATCTAATCCATATCAAGCAGAGGTGTTAGTTGCTTTCAGAGGAATTCCAGCCTGTCTTCAACATTTTTTTACTTTCCCTTCTGTAATAGCTGCAGAAACACTCTATCACTGTACAGAATAAATTAGGTTTGTTTTTAAGGATCCATCTATATTGCTTAGTGGACATTACGGTTGAGAAAGGCAAGTTTAATTGCTGGATTCATATTTTCCAGGCACCAGATTCCTGGTGAGCTGTTGAAGATAATGAAATGTGGTGGGGTTTGTTGGGGTTTTTTCCTAAGTTTCTCCTGCCACTCTGGTCTGACTTCCCGAAAGGTTGACATATGGTATACAATGCACAATACTTTTGCTCCCAAAATATCTCTGCTTTGAACAATGCCTTCCACAAATTACTTTCTGTCTCTGCCAGTGTGCAGAAGCATAATCATCTATCTATTCACAAAAAAAAAATTCTAGCCTTTACTACCATCCTTTCTTCCCTTTTTCCAAACATGTTAATACCTGCTGAACATAACACTGAAAGTCATAATAATTGTCTACTGCCACCTAGTTCCCAGACATAATGAGTTGTTGAGTTTTCCTTTTAGCATTTTGATAGCAATACCATGTAGCCAAATTATCTAGTAACATTAAAAATTGTCACAGGAAGTGTATAACTTGGCTGAAAAGATTCACTGAAACTTGGCATAAAAGATCTTAGGGTAGAACCAAGTTTTCTTTACAAAATATAAAATTAAGATTCTTTTCACGATCCTAAAAGCAGCTTTCAATGTTTTCAAAGAGACAATTAAACTATAATATGTCTAACTATACTTGTGAGAAGAAAACACACAGAATGAAAAAAAGAAACTTACAGTGCCTTCAAGATTTCATGTACAAACAAGTTTATTTTTAAGTGGCATTTTAAGGAACTTCATAGACATTTAGTTCAGAGCCTCAAAGTTCATTCAGAATATTGCACATGAAATACACTTCATTACACATTTTGTTTTTTCTGTTTTTCTTAACGTCACATTTTCTACAATCTTGGAGAGTATGAGAGGAGATATATGGCAATTACTGGTCTCCATAGGTGATCAGAAAAACTAAAATAAAGAGAAAATTTTTTCACTACCCATATAAGCATGGGTTCTTTATGCTTAGAGTTAATGGAGTTACTCTTTATTTATTTATTTGATTTATTTAGGTACTCTTTATTTAGTTGATCAAGAAAGTTATTGCTAATAATTTTTATTTGATTTACCCAAGGAAAATAAAAGCCTTAGGCAGGAATGAGGACCCCATTGCTTTAGGCACTGTACTAATGAGAACAAAAAAAGGAAGATTTCGGGGTCCAAGTGCTTACACTAGATGAAATCAGACAGCCTGATGGAAAACCTGAAGGAAACTGCAATAAGCACTAGCCAATGAAATAGACTTTTTGAGGTCAGAAAACAAAGCAGGTTTGCATGCATTAATGGGGATTTCCTCCCACATCTAGGTGGAGAGAAAGATAGAAAATTGGAAACTCCTGTCTGAAAATTGGAAAGGAGATGATAGAAACTGATAACTCCTAATGAAGATTGCAGTCAGCCTTTTAGTACTGATTACAGCATCGTTTAAGTGGGAATAGGGAAAGGTAGTGTATTTATTAAAGTGGAGAAGGAGGATACAGTGCAAAGAGACAAAGAGAATTATGTCAGACACAAGGCAACAGATGGGGATAACGATCTTGACAGCAGCAGTCCAAATAGATATGATGAGAGCATGGTTGCATTTGTCAGGAACAAAAGCACAAGATACGTGACTGAATATGAATTTTAGCTATACAGATGAGAAAAAAGGGCCAGTGTTCGTGATAAAATGTGAAAAAGAACCAGCAAAATATAAACACATTCTGGAAATGAGGACCCTTGGAGAGACGATCTACAGAGAATGTCACTCTCTGGAGCTAAGTGACAGGTCAGAAGGTTTGTTTTTCCACAGGGATCAAAAAGAAGAGGCTGTGAGGCACTCTGAGGATATAGATGTAATTGCTGTAGCCACGCAGGTCGTGGACTGAATGATGAAAAGGAGGAGAAGAATAAGGAAGGAGACAATGCAAAGGAAAGGGGCAGAGTAAGAGAGACGTGAGAGTCTAGTGGAAGCCAGCTTTTGACGCCCTGTTCCTACCAAGGAGCCTTTCAGTCTCCTGCTCCTGAAGTAGTATTTATGCACGCATCAAGAACAGTACCACTCATCTCACCCACAGCAGTTACATATGCCACAAGTGACAGAATCTGTTCCTTAGTGCTTTGAAAGATAGATCACAAGACCATGAACCATTTAATTCACTAAAGGTCTTTCTTTAACACCCTTTTTTTTAAATTTAGGTGTTTCTGGGAGTACCTATGTATCTTAAATGTTACTACCTTGCATAGCTTTGGACTTTGTTTGATTTCTTGTGCTCTAGCACCACTGATTTCTACGTCATTGGTTAGACGGCTCGGAATTAGAATATTTACCCTCATAACTCTTTGGATCTGATTCAGAATACGCCACTCTATTAAAAATCCAGTATTTTAAAACATCTGATTTTAAAGAGATTAGTGATGGACCACATTCTGTCAAGAAATGAAAAAAATCCAATGCACATTAAGCACACTAAATGTGCTGAGATTTCAGGTTTCATTTAGCTGAGTTCATTTGGAACCTCCAGTTCCAGCCAGATCCCCACCAGTTCTATCCCTTTTCTCTCTACTTATCCAGACATGTTTCCTTTCCTCAAACCAATTTTAAATATCTCAGTTTTGCATTTGCATATAAATGCAGATGGATTATACATATAGAACTATCATTTTGGCACTCAAATATGTGTCACACCAAAATATTTTTAGGCCAGATGCTCATATATGTGCACATTTTTTGACTCATACAAGGAGAATATTCTTTTAATATGCCTCAGTGCTGTCCTTAATATACAGTGATATATACACTGGTGTTCTTAATATCCACTCCTTCCTAGAGAATGAAAAATCTTTCTCTGCCTCATATCTGTAAAAGGGCTTTTATTTATTAAAATCACATTTATTCTAATGTTTTAGGGATTTGAGTGTGTTAGTCTTTCACTGTTTATTTGGTTATTCCTTTAGTAAAATCCCCCCTCCTTTTTGTTTTTTTTTTGCATGTGATAAATCAAGTTACTTTTTCACTCTGGACTCCATTATGGGATCACAGTGGCTATACAAACCACACAGAGTTAAGCAAACAAAGGAATTTTTTCATTTTCTCTTTCATTCAATAAAGTTCCATTTTCTGTCACCCTGCAACCTTTTGACCTGCGTCCTAATGGCACTGGTCACTCAAGGGCAAAAGTTCAGCTGTAGGTTAAGTCTGTATGTGTTTGCACTGGGCAGGGAGACAGTGGGTTCTTGCTTCCTCTTGTCTCCCCCCAAGCCCAGCCATCACTCCCCAAACTGCTGGCCTCACCCCTGCTGTGAGCTCTCCCTGCTCCAGACCTCCCTCTGTGAGGAAGGTAAGGAGGACTGGGAGTGAGAATTTCCCCACTCTTTTGTTTTTCTTGCAGCTGTCAACAAAAAAAAAAACAAAAAACAAAAAACAAACAAACAAACAAACAAACAAACAAAAACACCAAAAAAAAACAAAACCAAAAAAAAACCCCACAACCTACTCTTATTTTCTTGCTCTGGGGGTAGAAAAAGCAAGACAGAACTATTCAGTTGGGGTGCTTATGACTGCAGTCAGCACTAACTGCCCACTGCCAGTCGTTTTGATCACTGTTACATTTTTCTTGACTCGTCATCTATAAGTAGCCTGTATTTTTGAGAGAGAATACAGACCCCTTTCGTGCTCTGGGTGCTTGCACAAATTTTCTCAGGTTTTTAGCTCCTGCCATGAATGGGGAACTCCCTATTACACAGTTTTCAGTGTGATTTTTCAAGGCTCTCTGAATGTAAATGATACCTCAGGTGCACCCACCTCTCCCCGCTGCCTCCAGTGGACATTTCCAGGTGGTCTGGGAATAACCTGTTGACACATTTCTACAGGTCGCTAGAATCATGGATGACCTGGAGACTTACACCGCTAGACATAGTATCCCTCTCCAACTCAGTGACTCTGGTATGACATGCTGTCATCTCTTGCATAAGAATACAGCACTACCCAGTCCAATAGTTCCTTCAAGCCAGTTCCTCTCAGCCTCCTCTTGGTTGCCAAACCCTGAGCTCTTAAGCCAGGCCATGCCTCATCACCAGACACTGGGCTACCAGACACCCAGTGATGTATGAAGTATCATACCTGATACACCTCTTTGAATAGCTGAATTATCTAAGAGTGTCAGTGTAGGAGGAGCTTGTATCACTTTTGAAGGAGTTTCTTTCCTCTCTGGGTAAGAGCACTGGTGAACAGGGTGTTGCTGAGTCCGTTTCTGGCTCTCTAGATAGGCAGGAGCAAGGCACACCATGTGCAGAGTGGCTAAGACAGTTGCTCCTCTGCAAGAGATAGAGATAAAATCTTGAGTATGCTTTGACATTGAATAAAACCTCAGCCTTTCCTTTGACCTAAAAGTCTGACAGGCAGCTGTAGTATGAGCTCTTTACTTCAAAAGCGAAATTATGTTTACCCAATAACAGTCTGTTTAAGAACTTGCAATGGACACAGTCTTGCCCCAGAATGAGGGCTGGTAGCAGCACAGATGGTGCAGTTCCTCAACATCTCTCCTGTGAACGACCACATTTCATCATTTCCAGAGCATCTCACAGCTCCTGAGAGCTGCAGAAGGGGCCCAAGTTGTCGAGGAACTTTGTTGAAAGTTAGGCAGTTGAACAGCCAAGAGCCAGTAACTCTGCCATGGACTGTTTGTCCTAATGGAGTTGAACCAGACGTGTGAGAAGTGTGGAATAAGAGTTTCTAATCATGGATTGGACTATAAACTGCAGAGGGAACACGTCCCCTTGTGCAGACTTTCACCTCAGCCACAGTCACACTTTATTTCCTCTAAGTAAGCAGAAGACAGTTACACTAGCAAAACACCCACAGATTTTGTAGGCTTCCACATCCTCAAGATGGGAGACCGAAGTTGGAAAACCATGCCTGCAAGGATCAGCCATAAAAGACACCCAGGGAGATAGTAATAAAGATAATGAGCACCTGTGTCTTGAGGCAGATGGTCCACAGGTGGCAGACGAAGAGTCCCAGGTATGTAACCTTGCAGGAAAGCATGGCAAATACATTTAGAGTCATGTCTTTGGAGATTCGTGCTTCCTTTTCCCTAATTTTATCTCATACATAATAGAATTATGGGCTGAATGAAAGCAAACTAGTAGCCCCCAAGTTTGTTAACTCTGCAGAAATGTGTTGGTGCTACAAGAGATCTTGCTGATAAGTGCCAAGCTAGAACATTGCCCATGCGTAAATTCGCTGTTTTCTCTTCAGTAACCTGTTGAAAGCCATAAACCCAGCAAGGCCCTCCAGGTGTGTTTAATGTAAGAGGACGAAAAGAGAGTCCAGATGGTCCCATAAATAGTGGAGCTGGGCTGTCTTTGCTTCTGCCATGGGACTGTGCCACTCTTGAGCTGCTGTTTCTGCATGCTGCAACCCAGACTTGGAGGAAAAATGGGCATATAAGTAAATGTTTCCTTTCTAAGTCTCACAGACAGAATAGCTAATGGCCCTGCCCTGAGGAAACTGAGGTCTTGACTCAGACAATCCAGTTATATATTCTGACTATTAAGTGTAGGTACACCAGTTCCAGTACAACCTCTCATGTGCTGAAGCTTAAGCCCAGGCGTAAAAATGCTTGCTGTATAGGATAAACCAAGCACTCCCTTAGTGCACAGGGAAATGTTACATAAGATTTAAAACTTAGGTGGGGTTCAGATTGCTCTCTTTTACTCTTGTTTAAAGTAGTTTGTAAATATCTATAAACAAGTTGTTAGAATGCACCGAAAAGTTTGGACAATCGTCTGAGTATAAAATGAATAGGAACATGAGATGTTAGAAGGAACTGAAGAAACATACCAAGCATTACTTAATTGGCAGACTTTCAGTGGCCCCCAACAGCACTAAAACTTGCAGATATTCTAATGCTCAGATATTTAGAACAAACAGTTAAAATCAACTTAGATTTGATTATCAGGCAAATCATTAATGACCTGGTAAATGGCAACCTGGCTTGGCTGCTGAGGAAAACTGGCATAATGAACAATTATGTACTAATTAGATTTGCATACAAACACAGAAGCCTCATTTTCCAAAGTCCACCACACTGTTTAGAGACTGGCACTGATCCAAACATTGCCTGGCTTTGGGATCCCAGGGCTAGTGACACCTGGAACAAGCTAACCATGCCCACACTATATAGCAGTTTGTCCAGAGTGGTCTTCAGTATCATGAGTCCCTGAGATGTTGTTATTACTCATTAAATGTTTTGTTCCAGTTAAAAGTGCCTAAAATAGCATAGGGAGTATGTCACAGATGCCAGGGAGGACTGAAGTTATTTATTGCCTTCTTTAGTAAGTGCCATGAAGGCCTGTATGGGTTGGGATGCTGTCAGAGGATTGTTTAGGATAGACTAAGGTCAGATTAGTACAGTTGTGTTATCTGAAATGATCTCTACTTAGCCACTCGTGAGCTTTGTCACAGTGTCTTCTAACTGGGGCAGTCCAAAATGAAGTCGGGGAATGAAATGGTAGTTAAGCAATATGGAAAATCACGGATCCATCAGGATTCATTTATAGTGGTAGTTGTACAGAGAATGCCTCAGAAATATAGGAGGGCAAACAGTTACCCAAGTATCAAGAAGGTGCTGTTTCAGCTTCTGCCAAGTGTGCCTGTTAAGGTCCAGATGACTACAGAAGTCAAATAGATTTAATCAATACATTTGCACAAACTGTTAGATAAGACATAAAAATGTTAAGATTTTTAAAGAAAGCCAAGGTTCCTCCACAATCCCTTTACTCTGGCAATTAAAGCTTTTGGAATAAAAGCAAAAATATTTGCATAACAACAGTTAGGAACAGTAATATTGTAAACACCATTCTAATTGTAATCTATACCCTGGAAAAAAACCTGACCTAGAAGACCAGACATTGACTGGAGGTCTAGGAAGACCTGGATTTCATCACTAAGGAAAATGCATCTTTAAATGATGAGAAGATTTTACTAATCAGCAATTAGCTCTCTATTAATGTATTTTTTGGAGGGCTGTCTGACTGTACCATTGTCTCTTCCCTTTTCATTGTTAATCTGCCAGACCAAGCTGAAGGGAGACATCTCCAAAACAGGTTGATTTATGCCAGGGACACTTTCTGGACCACTGAAATCAGGGAAAAAATCTGGCACTCACTTTATACTGTATACAAAGAAAAATGTAAGTGACTGGGGAGAGAGGAAAGTTGGATGTGCCTGAAGAAAGCTAAGAATTGCTAATAACCTCTTGGCAAGACTGTTAATACCTTTTGTTATTATTCTGATATTCCATGTTGGTAGCCCAGTGGTTTGTTAATTAATTGTTTTTAAAATAAAGTTTGCATGTTTTTTAGTGGCCTTCCATGATTTCAGCTATTTTCATTACCCCATCACCACTAGATTCTAAGTAATTACCGTCAAAGTGACACACATGTGGTTAACACATGAGTATCTATGAATTGGTTTCTTTAACAGTGCCCAGGGGATAATTCTTAAAACTGTCTGTCTACATGCTGTCTTATTTTTATTACGAAAGGAGGGGTAGTTTGAAGGAGGACACTTGTAAATTGAATATACTAAAGTATGTGATCCAGATTTATTGTAGTCAAGCATGTTTCCTTCATACCAAAGTTTAGGGAGACCCTATGGTGGGAAACTGTTATGTATATTAAATGATGCTCCTACGACTCTGAAAAGAGAGGGATTGTCTGACCATCAGCATCAAAACCAAACCTTTCAGAAGCATATTTTTTATACCCCTTTCCTGTCTCTTCTGAATCACAAGGGATATGTTTAAAGCGAAGGCAGGGTCAGGCCATCATCCTGGTTTCCCAGCACTCTAGTTCTGTACTGGGTGGGTGTACTGGAAAATATCTCATCTCTGCAATTGTTTTTCCCCCAAAGTGTGATGGTAGAGTACATGCACTCCTGACCCTGACGTGCAGCCCAGAAGCACTTGGGGACATGACTATGGGGCACACTGCCCAGCTTGGTTAGCCTTCAGAGGGTGCATTACCCAGGTGACCCAGACAGATAGGACACCACTCTAAAGGAAGGACTCAGCCACAGAGCCAGACAAAGAAATGTCCTGGGAACAGGAAATTGAAACAGGGGCTGCACCACATTCTGTTACTGGCAATTTCAGACAACAGGCATTATAGCAATACTATTAATATAATAGACGAATAAATAATGGGTCCGAAAGGACCATGTAGACACCAATATGGCGTG
>JAWMRA010000001.1:67913581-67960473 GCA_035584735.1 Pseudotriccus pelzelni | reverse complement strand
CGCATGTGTATCAGAGGCCTGGGACTACATTTCCCAGAGTGCCTTGCTGGCAGGCCTGGAACCCACACTGCTACAAGGCATCCTTGGAAACAAGAGTCCAGAGAGCTCACCGCCCACAGCTGCCTTCTGTTTCCATTTCCTGAAAGCTGGGACAAGGGCAGTTTCAGCCCATGCAACTGCTTATTTAGGCATTATGAGAAGTAAAGGACAAGAGTCAAAGACAACCATTTTCAGACTTCAAGACAGATTTTTTAATTTTCTTTCTTCACTATGGCACTTTCTTCACTATCATCACTTTCTTTCTTAACCATTGGCCCAAACTCCCTAGAGAAGTGCTAGGTCCTTCATATCTCAAAGCCTTTAGATGTAAATGGAATGTCCCTCTGGAATACACTTTTTATCCAAAAGCACACTATGGATTTCAGTGCTGGAGTTCACTGGAAGGAATTATGACACCTTTAGGTGAAGTAGGACTGGGTTATCTAATGCTAGAAAGGAGCATTATGTAAACCAACAAGTTTCCAGAGAAGACTTCCCTGAGTAACCCCTTTATTTCTTCTTTGTTCTGATTGTTATAATTAATCCCTTTCTTAATACTAACATCTAAACATAGTATATCTTGGAGAGTGACACAGGGGTAAACACAGAGCAACAAGTACCAGTATCAGAATTTCTCATTCAATTCAAACAATATTCAATTTCTGGAAAGGTCATGTCTTGGCTTACCTAATTTTACAGTTCATGCTTGGGACTTTTTACTGTTTCATTTAACAATGTCTACATGATCTCACTAATTTTAAGTACAGGTATGATTCAGACCTGCAATGCCTCTCTCTCTATTTTTGAGGTAGAGGCTTTTATTTTGAGCAACTCCCAGATACCCTTAGTTGTGGAAGTAGCCCTTGTTATTTGCACCAGCTAAATGAAACTCGTTCAAGAACTCTGCCGAAGGAAAAGCGAGAAAGAGGGTAATTATTGAAACCTCCGTGTGCTGTTTTCCTGTACCTATAGCAGATAGATAAGCCCTTCATGAGGTAGGGAAATGTCTCCCAGGCAATTCAATTGCACAGATAACAGATTGGCAGTACCTAGCCAAAGGATCTCTCAACATCCCTAATTTGCTGAGGATGGAAATGAGACTCTATTTGTCTAATGCATTCTGGAGTTTAATGGGGATAATTCTGCATCTAAACTGTCAGAGAAGACAGGAGCAACAGGTCGTCTTCTTCCCATGCAGACAGCTGTAAAAAAGACATGTCCCTATCTACTATTTGTTGAATCATACCTAGACAATAGTAATCCTGCTGTAACAACACAAAACCAAAACTAAATTAATCCATTTTATTGAGCACTGTAGATTGACTACAACAATAAAGTGGTAATACCTGTCCTCCAGTGATTTTATCTTTATTGTTCACAGCTTAATTGTCCCTCTAGAACTAGCATATACAAATGTGTTATTAAAATGAGACATCTGGCAGTGGCCCTAAATGCCTCTATGTCAGGAATTTACTATCTATTACTTGTAACAGTAAATCTGTTGTGCACATCTGCAGCGGCAGAGAAAATCACATCTGACAGCAATGATACAAAACATTCACAGGAGCTTTGGAAAGGCGTAAGACTGAATGAATCCAGGCTTTTACAGTCCTTTAGGATATTCACTGAACCTGATCGAGCTGAAAAAACCCATTTTATGGCACTTTTCTCAATTTCAAATCAGCCATCATTTCTCAAAGCAGAACACCAAGAAATCTTCCAAATGAATATGCCTATAATGAGCTCTTTTTCATGGCACTCTTTATGAACTGGAAAATGGGTAAATGTTTGTGTCATTCACAGACTGGAGCCTAGCTGTTTTGTCTACCAGAAATAATCTTAGATGCTCACATGAAAAAACAAACCCCAAAGACTCCTAAACGATCTATATGGCCAAGTTACTACCTCCAAACTTTCTGTCTTTAGAAGACATTTGTAAGAAAAGGATTTCTTTGAAAAATACCCAGTAGTGTTCTTGTAATTAAGGAAATGTTAGCATTTCTATGTTAACATTTCTATATTGTTTTATCTTACCCTAGGTTTAAGAAAGAGAAAAATATTGCCTTGGAGCATACCTTCACGTTTAAAATCTTATTCTAGAAACAAATTAATATAAGGAGTTTTTGACAGGTACACACTTTTGTCTTGTCCATGTGCCTGAAAGTCTGGTAATATTGGAGAT
This sequence comes from Pseudotriccus pelzelni, assembly GCA_035584735.1. Taxonomy (NCBI): domain Eukaryota; kingdom Metazoa; phylum Chordata; class Aves; order Passeriformes; family Tyrannidae; genus Pseudotriccus; species Pseudotriccus pelzelni. Next base: position 67,958,252 of record JAWMRA010000001.1, on the reverse strand, counting down.
ATAATTTAAAATTAGAAATTCTGATCTCTTCTTAGCCTCCCCATATATGAAAATAATTTAGTATGAGGATCAAAGTTCTAATATGGAAAAATAATTTACATTTTCATTTTAAACATGCAAGGTCAGTTGTACTGTTTTTTGGGTTCGATGGGGGGAAAAAGATACACTAGTATGAATACTTGCAGGACATCACAGCTAAAATAATAGATTTAGTCTTAACAATATACACAGTGCTTCATGTTGTCTGAGATACATAAGCTTTCATAGAATAAGTGCCTTTGAACTCCTAAAGTTACAGAAAAAAACTGACTTCATAAACAAGAGCACAGATTTTCTCTGTATTTTTCAGTGCATTTTTTTTCAAACATAGCCATAGTTTAACATAGTATACAATAAAGTAGCTATTTGGTGATCTTCTCATCTGGTAATTACTTTTCATATGTCTATCTTCATGTGTCTTCATATATTTAAAATGGTGCTGTCTGGTCAGCAAGCCAGAGCACCGGTTTTGTCTGCCATGACTAATATACAGGTTTTTTCTGCATTTCTAGATCAAAGGTATATCCTGTCATATATTCTGCTGCTTCTCAAAATCAACAATAAGTTAATATAGACTCAGAAAATACTCTTTGATTTCCATATGCCTGTTTTGCTTGGAAGATTTTGTTTTTCGTGATAGCGAAGAACCAACTCCAATATCAATTCTACTGTCTTAATGTAGCAGCCAGGGGAAATAACACTATATCTCCAAATTCTCTCTTTGCTCTTTCGTCAGACCAGTAATTCCCTATTTGGGTATCACATTTGACAAGTAAATCATGAAACACCACTATACGTTCTAGATATGGTTTTGCAAGTCGCAGGGGGAACACTGCAATTCTTTCTCAAGAAGAGAGCAGAGTCTGTATTTGTGCCAGATAATTCATACGAAACCGTGAACATATCTGATCAGGAGCAGGGTTAAAAAAAACCTACGAAGCTGCACAAACGAGCAAAAGAGAGAGAGTTACACACTGAGGCAAGCACACACACGCACTCTTGGCATGAAAGCGTGGTAGCTAACTGCTCTGTTGCAGGATGTGCCAGCCACAGAACAAGCATTGCTCATTTTAATTGCCAGGAGCCACTTCTCAACTGGCAAACATTTGAAGTACGGAAGGCTTTTAGGAATATCAGAATCAACACTTAATATTATACCAGAAATATAAAATAATAATATAGTTTAGTTAAAGAAAATGGAATCAGTGTGAATTGAAGAGAACTGGTTTTGTGTACTTCTTGCACCATACAATTGTTATAAGCAAAATGTTTTTTCTTAGAATTAAGTGATATTTTCCAGTGGTCTGTACAGCAGTAATAAGCATCATGGTAAGCTGTCATTTGCATTTATCCTGTCATGTGCATACTGTTTCGCTAACAGATATCATGTGAGAATACAGGATTAATCTCAAACATCTCTACATTGTACTTTTGCACAAGGGGTGAGTGAACCCTTTTAATAAAAGGTATTAACATTATTCCTGCTATGATTTCTCTCTGCTTGTCTCAGGGTACCCTTGTCCTTGGATCCAGAAAAATCTTCTCCCATACTAGAGCATGCAGCCTTCTGTCATGTGGAAAGAAGCCATCAGGAAGAGTAAAATTACAAACCAGCATAAGGATGGGAAAGGAAAGCTTAAGCAGAATGTATTCCACCAAACTGAAAGTTGGCGTGTGCCCAAGAGTTAATATTTCCACTTGTGCCAAAATTGACTGCTTTGAGACCTTGAACAATAGTAATCAGTCATTGCATTTCTCTTGCATCCCAGCAGAAGATCAGTCCTTTAAACAGCACTGTGTACCTGGAGGATAGTGGGGCATGAATTCAATATTGACAGAGGGAAGCTTGCCACCTACTGAATCACCACCTGAGTCACCCTGAAGTTAAACCACAGATTAGAGAGTTGGAAGTGTGCACTGCTGTGCTGGAAACCATCAGTGACGATGCTACACTGAGGTCTAAGGCAGTGGAACTTCACAGGTTTCAGGTTTTCTGTCTTGTGGTTCCTTGGCACAGGAAACACTAAGTGTACACAACAGGCTATAAAATCCACTTTTAGTATAAACCACGGAGCTTGACGTGCATGAGGATTGAGAAAATACTTTCCATTTTCTGTAATAGTGATAGTGTATACAACTTCTACCTGTAAATGTAAAATACAAGCTTGAACTATCTAAACATCCGCCTTTAAGCCTCTCACAGCTGCAAAACCCCTGAAAGAGCTGAAGGAAGAAACATGGCAATGGCTAGTGCTACATTTGAACCACTGGAAAAATAAAGACTGATCCTTATTAAAATCTTAAAACTATTTGAGAGGTATTTTCCAGACCATTGAAAATGTTAAGGTGGCGGTGAGTCTTGAGCTCATGTCAGTTTGCTTTCTGTTGCTGCTGCTTTTGATACTGTTGTATGAATCTGAGCACTGTTACTTGAAGATTTGCTGCACATTTTTGCAGAATGAGCTGTAGTTACCCTGGTACACAAGGTACACCAGTGGATCACAGAGTAACAGGTAGGATAAACTGCATCCACGGTTTAATTTTCCTTTACATATGTAAAATACAAGCATGATATAGTTAAGAAAGAATCCTAATTTCAATGCTCCACATTTCACCATTCCTCTATTATTTATATATCCCTTTGTCATCAACTGACAGCAAGCTTCATTCATCCCAGTGTACAGTGATAAAGGCACTCACCACACTGCCTTCTGCAGGATGCTCCCCGCACCTCCCCTCTGAGCTCTCTGTCTGAAGCAAAGCCGGTGAAAAACACCCTCTCCCTGGGGCAGGGCAGCGGCAGAGTGGCATTTTGGCTAATGGGCTTGGTCCTCACCACTCCACTGACACTTAGGAAACAGAGCTTTGTTTGCGGCTGAAGGCTGCAGCCACGGTTACTCAGGGTATAATGATACCAAGAGGTGGGAGATAAGTGTCCAGTGTGTCTGCAGAGGGGATGTGGTGCAAGCAAGGGAACAAGGGCGGACTGTCCCTTAGGGAATGATGGCAGGTTTCAGCCACCCTAGGCCAGAGATTGTTCAGGGAACCGGCCCCAGGCCCCGCTTTTGTGAACTCGTTAGGCAGGCAGGCTTTTATTTGCATGAAAATAGACTTTAGGAAGCCATTAAAATGTAACAAAAAAGTATTTAATGCCCTAGTGCATACCGAGCTTATATCAATCTCCTTATTAGACCTTTCTTTTCTTTTTTCTTCTCCTCCCCTCCCTTGGCAGGGCTCTGCAGCACAAACAGCCCATATGGAAAACAGTGCAGCCTGGAAACACCTAGCTCTCCCTGTCCTTTTTTGCTTTTGGCTTTTGCAGCTGCTGTTTTCTCAGTGTTGTCTTGGGGCAGTTTCCTGTTGCCATAGCTGATAGCCTGCCAGCGCCTGCCTGGGCCTTTCAAGTGTCAACACTGCAAAGTTCGCTGCGATGGCCAAACGCTTGTTAATGAGATATAGCAGCTGGGTAGGGGTGAACCACTGAGATGTATAAAGGCACGCCGCTGGTGCAGGAAGCGATGCCTTTTGAATCTTTTCAGCGCTCTGAAAGCATTCAAATCAAAGAGGGTATGTTGTATTCATTAATAAACCGAAGTTCCCATGCAACTGTGTTAAAGCCAGGAGTTTAACTTTGCTATGGACAGGTGATTTTTTCAACAGTGTTTTACACCGGAAGACAAAGGGCAAGAAAACAAGAGTTTATGTACTGCCAAAGGCATTACTTCCCTATCTTACAGCCAGACAGAATTGTTAAACTGAGCTAGGTATTTGCCATTTCCTGACAATAAAAGACTTCTTTTTTTCCTTTATTTTTTTACGCTTCAAAGCTCACAGCAGCCTGCTTGATCTACATTGCCCACACGTTTTTTTTAGACAAGTTTCTTAATTTTTTGAAAACCATGATTAAAAGCTAGAATAAAAAAAAAAAAAAAGACAACTTGTTAAAAAAAAAAAACACCAAAGAGCCTATAGACAGGATTAATGACCAAAGCTTCTTTCATTCAACTGAAGCAGTCCATGTGATCTGTAGTCTGCATCTGTTTTGCTATAGCAGAACATAAGAGTGCCCAACAGCTGGGCAAAACTGGCAAAAAGCAAAACCAAAAAACCTTAACATCCAGTGCAAAGTTTTAAAGGCAAAGAGCATCTTAAAGACTTTACTAGCATTTATTTTTTAATTGGGTTGAGACTTTTTTCCTTTTCCTCTCTCTTGTTTTGTTTTTTGTTTTTTGTTGGTTTTTTTTTTTAGAAGGGGGCAGCTGGGGAAAAGATTAAATGCTAGGAAAACATGTTTAAAACTGAAACAACCACAGTAATAATAGTGACAAAATTGCTTTGGAAAAGTTAAACAAAAGAAGTGTTAGAAACAGGAAAGAGCCATATGGCTCAACAGGCCTGCCATTTTCTGGTTTATCTTAATTGTTTCCCTCACTTCTCCTCAAATGAATACAAGTGTCTCGGACTCATTTATATGCTTTCATTTCCCTTTCACAGTAACTTGTTCCAAGGTAATTTAAGCCAAGCTGCTTAAGTGATATTTAGCTATGTGACTGTTTAGAGAACAGTAGTTTAGCTATATTCATCAGCCCACAGCCGTTACTGGACCTGTTTTCAGGATTTAGTAACACCAATCAACTGGCCCTCTTTGGAGTAAACTAAGTCAGGCAGTCCCTGACCCAGAAGTTGCTAGGGTCAAGAGGAGTCATGCCATTCACTTTAACAGATTTTGCTTCAGGCATATTCTTCCATTCTAAAATTTAATTCCAGTGAAATCTAAAGGTTTTGGGTAAGTCTTGTTTCCTTCCCAAAAATGTAGGCATTTAGTTTATATTTTCTGTAAAAAAGTTTCATTTTAAGGTAGTCATCTATCACATTCTTATATTTGAAATGACAGATAAAACCTGAATTCTCTGTAAAACTTCCCAAAAAGACTTTCCATCAGAGTCTGTTTCTGTTGGGGAAGAGAAAGGGAGTAGTGAGGCCTAAAGGATACTTCTATATGTGAAAAGTTTTTCCAAATTGGAGATTTCAACTCAGGCCAGCCCTGTCCTGAGACTGTGACCATTTTGCCCTTGATTTTAGATGCCGTTATTCAAGTGCTTTCTACCTGGTCACACAGATATGACTGCAGAAGATGTGGAAAGGGATCGAAGGTAGGTGCATTTAGATGTCTGGGGATGGCTATGATGCAAAAAAGAAACTTGCAGGCAGTCAAGAGAGTCAAAACAAAACACTTCCTATTAATAATAACATCAAGTGTAACCATGGCAAGCTGTTAAGCCTTTAAATAAACATACCATGGCAAGCTGAAGCATAAGTTTCAACCAGCCTGTTAGAACACAGTCCTCTGCCATGACAGAAGTTAAGATGTTCTGCATGCATGAAGCTTGTGCCAGGGCGTAATCCAGCTACTCAGAGTAATCAGCAGATTAGTGGGGAACCACTGTTAATGGAGGAAGACAGTGCTTTTCTCATCTTCAAGTTCTTTTCAACCTCAGAAAATGCTGACTGGTAGAATCTGCTCAGAAAACTCTTGTTCAGACACAAGCCAGTAAATTTGCTCATTCTTATGCAAGATAATGAATGATTAATAAGTGAGTCAATTCAGTGAATGTCTGGCCTGTGCTCCTCCCCATACGGTTTCAAGAAGATAACTGCAGCACTGGGGACACAGAAAGAAGGGACAGACATCTGTTGAGTGATAGTGGAAATCATGTTTTAAAAGCAATTTCTGTAGTTTCACTCAACAAAGAAAAAGAAGGGGCAGAAAAATGATTTTCATATCAGTGACTTTACTGAGTACTTAAAACAAGGCAAGAATGTAAATATATACTTCCTTCTTCCACCATAGTAACCTCACAGATGGGAGAGCAGTGGGATTTCTAGGTTGCCCGGACCAGAACTCCTGCCTTCAGCAGAAGATTTAAGTGAAAGGAGTTGGAATAGAAACCAAAATATTCCCAGACTTGTCCACTGGGGTTTTTTGCCATTTTCTGCCTAGCTTTTTAGATGTCCACAAAACTATCAAACCCGTAACTCAGTATCCCTGAAAAGCAGGGAAAAAATTAACAGGGGTAGTTGCTGATACTGTCATAGACAATTAGCCTGTACACTGCAAAGGTAGGAAAAGTGTAAACGCCTTTCAGAGACAACCTAAATGAAAAGGAGCAAACAGCTTTAAGGTCCTCTGAAAAGAACATCATGAAGGATAGCTCGTGTCTTTTGGAATCATTTGCATTTGCTACACAGTTTAATTGATTTTACATATATATACAAAAAAAATCACTGGCGGGGTGGGAGGTGAGGACAAGGAGCTTTTCTAGATCCCCAAAACTCTGTTTAATCTTATCATAGCACCCCAATGTGCTTTCTGATAGGATATATCTCTTTGTAAGCCTAGGCTTAGTTCTTGAGCTTTTTTGTCATAAAGTCTCCAAATCATGGCTTTTTCCATATTGAATGCAACCTGTATTTACACTTCTGAATATACATTGTTTTTATTATAGTACCAACATGTGGTTTGTGCTCCAAATACATTGTTCTTTCCTTTGGATGTGTGAGATTTTCTGATTCACAGACAGACAGACTGTGACTGGTTCCTTCCTTGTTTATGTTAGCCCTGACTTTTTCCCCAGTTTATGCCTTCTAAACTTAACTTTACGTGCTGTTTCTGATGACTCCTCCTCAGATCTTTGGTTTATTGGATATTTCCCCTAACCTTAGATACAAAATAGGACCACTGTTAAATGCAAGCTCCTGAGAACGAGGACGCACAGCTCTTCCCCATATTTGTTCTTGGCACCTTAATGATAAAGCCACACACACACATTCACTATCTTTCTCCTTTCATTACAAAGACTGCGGCTATATGTGCATGTTTGTCATGTCCCTGTTTCAGAGAAGGACAGACCAAGCCCATAAGGGTCTCAAACTCTCCTGTATTCCTAAAATAGACACTTCTGTATCCCTACAGTTTCCTTCAGCTTGCTTTCCTGCAAGCCCTCAAACACCATCACTCCCTCGACGAATTACGGACTCTGAACTCCTGTTTCTAAAACAGGCAGTTGGGACATTTCCTCAGGGGAACACTATGACTTCTTTTACACAGCCTTCGCAGAGAGAACCTGCAATAAACTCTGTGGATTATGGAGAGGAATGCTGGAGGGGATCCCAACATTATGTTAGATTGCCAACCTGACAGGTTCAACAGAAACCTCTGAAGTTTCCTATCCCCATGCAGTGACCCGTAGCTAATCTGCATGACAATGTATTGTGTAATTGCAGGAAGCCACTGCAATATCATTCAGGAACAGGAAGCTTGGGAACTGTTTACAGCCTCCACCGCTACGGTGACAAAACCTGTCATTACCTTGTGCACTGTTTCTTCAGAAACATGGATTCAATTGCAAAGTCTTATCACTCAGCTTTATAGGGAGTATCTGCTGAAGTAGAAGAATAACATGAGAAGAGCAAAAAAAAAAAGACTGGGCTTGGTTGATTGCTGTCATGATTACATTACAGGGGTTGAAAGACAGTTTCAGCAATTGCTTATTGTGCATGAGAAGACAGAATTGTTTGCCATCAGTTAGACTTCAGTTAAGTTTACTATTCCTTATCTCTTGTTTAAGGTAGTACTTCAAAGGAGTACTTGCTTCTAGCCCTTTGACTCAAGTGGGCACAGCAGTGGGATGCCATGTGGTAGATGCAGATTTGAGAGCATTCATATACTTCCAGCTTTCAGGCTAACAAGAGGTATCAATTCTGCTCATGTTTCCCATGCTAATTTAGATTAACTCATTAATTCATGTGCAGAACTTTCAAAAAGCACAATTGTACTCCACATGCTGAATATGGCTAGCAAGCAAAGAAATGCATCACAGGTCCTCATGGCTGAGTTTTGGACACATTTGTAGCCAAATGGGGGTTTTAGGATCCATGCTCATATTCCAGAAGAATGAAAACAGAGAAAGACTGTTGCTAAAGGAAACCTATGAGCTCCTAGGGCTTAAGACCAAACACAGTTCAATAGGTAAGGTTCATTAAGGAAAAGAAGCTGACTGTAGCTCCAATATACAGAAGCTGTTATGATCTCAGAAATTTCCAATATCAAGGTGGTTCTTATTATGTACTAACAGTTCAACTTTACTTTTAAAAATTCTGAATTACTTGTTTAATGGATATCTCAAGCAAGCAACCATCAGGTCACCAAGTGCAATAAACACAAAGGGGATGATGTACTGAGCAAAGGTAGCTAGACAGTACCACCTTCAGACATGGCAATGAGACTGTCCACAGCAGAAAACATTGTCAACTCAGAGAGGAGACAGTGGTGCTAATATCACATCTTCTTAGGGGAGTAAATTGGTTTGCTGGACCCAAAAAGACTGAATAGTTTTCAGAGATTAAAAATATAGTAATAACTATTGCTAGAACTGACAGACTTATCAATTCTTTGGTTCACTAACCAAGCTCTTCCCTATCATTCCAAACACCCTGGAAATAAATTTGATGAATTTGGTAGGAATGCACGAAGTGCTACAATATCTCATATTGGAGGGGGGAGTATTAGTTCAAATTTTTACTAAAATGTATTGTTCACCTGACATTAGGTTTTGACGTCAGTATCATTTTAGCCACAGAGAGCTAGTATGTTTCTATTTGATGTAATTCTGAAATTAGTATTATTTTTATTACAGTAGTAATGCCCATGTTGTGGGGTAGTAGGTTGTGTTCTGACCTACCGAGCCAGACACTAAGAGACCACTTGTGCCTCAGTGAAGAATTTACAGCAACCAAAATATTTAGAGCAGAATATAGGTAACAAACAATCTGATCAACAGCTGGTCAGAGACAGGTACAGACACCATAGCAGGGACTCATCTGTCCAAATTTCAAAAGCCACACAGAGTAAGCTTATGTTTGATGGACTTGGTTTTCTAATCAAAATTTTTTTAAAAAGCTTAAAAGCAGCTCCCAAAAAAAGCAGAGGTAGTTCCACTGAGGTGTGTCATAGTTGGATATACAAATCATCTCTAAGCTGCCCCGAGTCCAGGCAGCCAAATTCTCCAGAGGGTCAATGCCTGCTGGATACTGTCACCTGGTTTCTCAGACGTTGCTCTAGTACTGTCTGTATCAAACCACAGGATCACAGGAAATATGGAGATTCAAAACCACTCTTTTATTGACAATCAAGCAAAGTAAATACTTTGGGATCCTGGGACTTTCATTCACAAGGTGTTTGAAGCAAGTTGCCTTAGTATCTTTCAGGTTGGTCCACACTGCAACTTCTAGTCTGTATGGCTAAATTATGTATACGTAGCTAACCACGTTAAAGTTTGGACAAGACAAGTTTCCCTCCTTCTGGCATGTACCAAAACGAGTTCACTTTGGTACCCATACCACTCTAGCATACATGCTTCTACGTAGTCTGGCTATTCACACGTGTGTTCAATTTGCTCAGCGCGTGCTATTGCCTTTTCATCGCAGCGACACTGCTTTGGGTGTCCAAACCGCCTTTGATAATTGTACACTTGGAATACATAATGGAAACATCTTGTACAGGTGACCTTTATGAGTTTAAATGATCAGAATGTGGTTAGTTTGAAGGAACATTGAATGCTACCATTAGATTTTCTGCAATCTTAAGGACTCCTGTGGACGAGGGTACTACTCATTCTAAGAAAAGGTATTTGATTTGGCCCTAAACAGGTTACTGTTCAAAAAGCAAGAGAGCTCTTCTATTTAATCAAACACCTTTTTAGAGAAGATGAGAAATTAAAGGAGCAGAAGAGAAAAAGGAGAGTGAGAATATGCCTAAGAACACATTCTAGTGGTTTCAGTCAATGCCTCCCATGTCCTTAAAAATACCACTGATATCCAATCACTGAATTTTAAGTAGAAATCTCTGAACTGATTGTACAATTCAATCATGTGTTTTATTTTTTTCTTGTTACAAAGGGGACAATGAAAGAGAAGGAGAGAGTGAAACTATATTTCAAAATATTAGATGTTTTAATCACTAACACTTTCCACTGTTCAAGATTGCACTTTTATTAAATGAGTGTTTCACTTTCAAGTACATGGAAGTATTTGAAATATTTTAAGGGCACTTCTTTCAACTAGACATTGCTGCCACCACTGAACTGTTATTTAGAAAGAACATGAACCAGAGATATTCTGACCTCACCAGTTAGATTGCTTCACTGACAGGCATGCAGTTAGATGTAAATTAAATAAAATGCTTATTTTTCATCATTTCCACAGTTAATCGAGGAAATTACAGAAAACTCAAAAAAAGTCAGCCAAAATTTTCCAGTCACCCTCTTAGCTGCAGTAGAGCTCAGAGAAGGCAGTGAGAAGTATTTTTTCTTTTTGTTTTTTGAGACTATTATTGTTAAAGGATTGTCATGTATTTTATCTTCTTGCTTGTAAACAAAGTGGAAAACAAATTCCTTTGCCTACATGTTTTGGCTTTTAACAAGACTTTAAAAACAAGTTAGAATCATAGAATCATTTAGGTCAGAAAAGACCTCAGTTCAAGCATTAACCTAGAACTGCCACGTTCACCAGTAAACCATGAGTCTAAGTGCCAGATCCACATATCTTTTAAATACCTCCAGGGATGCTAACAACCACTTCCCTGAGCAACCTGTTCCAATGCTTGACAACCCTCTCAGTGGACAAATTTTTTCCTACTACGCAATCTAAACCTCCCCTGGTCCAACTTGACACTATTTCCTCTTGTCCTGTTGCTTGTTACCTAGAAGAAGAGACAACCCCCTCCTTGTAACATCATCTTTTCAGGCAGCTATAGAGAGAAATAAGGTCTCACCTGAATCTTCTTTCCTCCAGGCTTACCAACCTGAACTCCCTCAGTCACTCCTCATAAGACTTCTGTTTCAGTCCCTTCAGCAGCTTTGTTGCCCTTCTCTGGACACACTCCAGAGCCTCAGCGTCTTATTTGTAGTGAGAGGTCCAAAACTGGGCACAGGATTTGATGTGTGGCCTCACCAGTGATGAGTACAGGGGGACAATCATTGCCCTGGTCCTGCTGGCCACACTATTTCTGATACAGGTCAGGATGCCATTGGCCTACTTGGCCACCTGGGTACTTGGCTGGCTCATGTTCTGACAGCTGTCAAACAACACCCCCCAGGGCCTTTTGTACTGGGCAGCTTTCCAGCCACCCATCTCCAATCCTGTAGAGATGCATGGGGTTGTTGTTACTAAAGTGCAGGACCCAGTACTTTGCCTTATTGACCCTTGTACAGTCAGCCTCCATCCATCAATCCAGCCTGTCCAGAGCCCTCTGTAGAGTCTTCCTACCCTCCAGTAGGTCAGCACTTCTTCCCAGCTTGTTGTTATCTATGAACTGACTGTTTCCCTCGTCCAGATCATTCATAAAGTTGTTAAACAGGACCAGCCCCAACACTGAGCCCAGGCAAACACCATTAATGAACAGCCATGAACTGAAGAGTGCACTCATTCAAGCCATGGGCAGACATTCTCTCCAGGAAAATGTCGTGGAAAATGGAGTCAAAGGCTTTAATAAAGGCCAGGTAGACAACATCCACAGCCTTTCCCTCATCCACTAAGCATGTCACCTTGACATAGAAGGAGGTCAGGCTGGTCAAGCAGGACCTACCTTTCATGAACTCATGCTGGCTTGACCCTGGTCATCTGGTTGTCCAGAAAATGCTCATGATGACACTCAAGATGATTCTATTCTATGACCTTTCCCAGAACCTACGCTCAGCCTCACAGGCCTGTAGTTTCCTGGATCCTCCTTAACAGCCTTTCTTGTAACTGGGTGGCACACTGCCTAACTTCCAGTTAAGTGGGACCTCCACAATTAGCCAGAACTGCTGGTAAATTATGGAAAGTGGTTTGGTGAACCCTTCAGCCAGCCCCTGCGGCACTCTTGGGTGGATCCCACCCAGCCCCATAGACTTGCGAGTGTCTAAGTCATGTAGCAGGTTGCTGACCGTTTCCCCTTGAATTATGGGAGCTTCATTCTGCTCCCTTTCCCTGACTTCCAGCACAGGAGGTTAGCCACAGTGTGTGGTGGATTTACAGGATTGTTTAAGCCAAAGCAGACTAGACAATTCTGCTTCTTAATGAGACTCCACCCACTTGTAAACTGCTGCTCCGGTTAACTTTTGAGTCACCTGGCACCAAAAGCCATTCTATCTCAAACATAATGGCTCCAAAACATCACAGAAGAATGGAAGTTTTTAATAGATGGTACAACACCACAGGCCATCTCTATTTTTCAAAAGTGTTTCTAAATATTTTCCTTCATATTCCACAGAGAAATATCCTATCTTTATTAGTAGTATAACAACTACTCCAAAAATATTGTGGAAAAACACAGCCTACTTCACTTCTATGTCAAGTAATGCAAATCAAATCTGTGGCCATGCTTTCATTTTGGGGTCAAATTCTGTGTGCAGGTGATTCTCATTGAATTCAATACTATCCCAAAGAATGCAGCAGAGGAATGAATTTGGCCTCAATCAGCCTAAATAGATGATGAGGTTCTGTCTTTACACTGTATTGGAAAGAGATAGTGTACCCCTTTAGTTTATGAGTCTGCTTATTATCAGCCTATGAGAAAGAAAAGATGGCTAAATATAGATTTCCACAGAATGTTTTGATTTAAGCAAAAGAATTCATTGACCACCAGCTTGGAACATCCTTCTTGTGTCAGAAGCAAGCAGTAAGCAGATTTGAAAAAGCTGTGCACGTACGCTTAATTGATTGAAGAGGAGAACAAAGAGAATGTCAGCTTTCCAGGTTTAGATGAGGATCAGGTGGTTTCAAGCCGAAAAGGCACTTTTGTTTTGTGTTAAGCAAAATTCTGGGAATCTCCATGGTTCCAGGCATTCTACATTTCTCTAAATGCAGGAAAAAAAAAATCTATAAAAACACTTATTACAACATTTTTTGCACTCATTCATTCTGATGGGACATGAAACTTCCCACTGTTCCCGTCTTTGCAAAAATTCTCTCAAAACCAATGTTCTAATTTGACATCAGGTCAATATCAGCTAAAGTAATGCAGTAACACTGGATCACAGCACTTTTATAGGATTAGACATTGCAATGCTTCAACGAGAAAAACCATAGCCTTGGAAGTAACTTTTAATTATTTAAATCCTACAGGACATAAATAAATAAATAATCCTACAGGAAATAACTAAATTAATAATAGACAGGTAGATAAATAAAGGCATAGGGGAAAGCAATGCACTAAAAATGTCAGAATGATTGGCAGTGCCATCAGCAAACTGTAGCTCTGGGAGGATTAGTGCCAGTAGCAAGAGATTTCTCTCTTATTCCTGTCCGAACACGTGGCAGCTGGAGCTACTTCCTGGCTGAATGTTTTCCTTCACACTTCTGCCCTGTAGGGTTAGAAAATTCCAGCTTGCTCACACCTCCCACTGTAGGGACCTATGTAAATGGAAAATTAATATACCCCTATGTTTAGCCCTCTGATCATTTGGCTAATATGGAATTAATCTCTCAAGCTTGCCTCAGAAAATGCACCAAATAAAGGAGCCCGGGCACTGAGGAGAATATATTGCTCTCCTATAACATAGCCAGGAATGCTGCATCATAGGGTGGCCAAATGAATTATTTTCAATAAATAAATTATTTTTGGGGGAAAAAAAAAAGATGGCTCTTTCAGCTGAAAGTGATTCTTCAATATGAATCGGATTTGGCAAATTTGGACTGGGGCAAAAGAATGAGGAAAAACATTAAAAAATTACAAATTGGCTCATCTAAGCCTTTCTGAAAGAAATAGAAAAAGAGGGACTACATTTATAAAGAGGATTTGGAACAATTCACAAATCAGAGGAGGTATATGCCTTACAGGTCCAGAAAATATTATCTAACATGTATAGCTAATGTTCAGATCTTCCCTTTTCCTCATTCAGTGTGTGAGCTTAAAGTGTGTCCTTCAGCATTGCAGAGCACATAGCCAGCCTAGCAAGCACATGGGGTTTTCTGTGGAAAGCTATTCTGCTTTGGATGACAAACAGTAGCCACTATGTCTGCAGCCAAAGAATGACCTTTCTCTCTCCACTGTCTGAACTATAAATCTCTAGTCTTTTTCTTCATCCAATCCATATTTATTTCAAGTGCATCAATTTCAGTAGGACAGTAAAATAAGGCCTCTCTTGAGGACCCTATTATTTCGTTATAAGAATTCAATTCCCTAGTGGAAAATCCTAACCCAAAGCCCGGATCTGATGAGCTGGATGCAAAGTGATTTGAATGCATGTGTCTTTCCTTCACCACCAGCTTAATGTTTAACACTAACATCTGTATCTGAAAGGGAGTAAACTATTCTCCCTCTGGCCTAAGGATTTTTTTCCACATCAATTGATTGGCAGCCCAGCCTCCGTAGAAACGATACAGATTTCCTCCATGCAGGCATTGCTTATACAACTGCAGGTCTCTCAGTTGCCTTGAGGTCCGTGTAGTTGCACAAAATGAGGACACCTCTATAAGCTGTGCTTCTGGATAGAAGACAATGTGGCCATTTCGCACTGTGATTTTGATTCTATCAAAATTCCATCAAAACCAAGGCACTGTAGGACCAGATCTCAACAGGATTAACCTCTAACTACTTTGCTATTTTTGTCTCTTCCTTCAATGCATGAAATCAAAATAATTGTCTTGTTACTCTACGAAGTTAGAAACTGAGAACAGTGAAATGCACCCTAATGAAAGGTAACCCACCTAGCTGATCAAGGGAAGCCAGATGACGTAATCTTTTTATATTCTCGTAGATTTCAATAGTGTCTCTTAAGGGATCCTTCTGGACAAAATGTCCAGCACAGCTGGATAAACACATCATGCAGTGGGTGAACAATTGGCTCACGAGTCAAGCATAGAAGGTAATAGTGAATGGGGTAACATCAGACTGGTGACCTGTCACTAGTGGGGTTCCACAGGACTCCATCTTAAGCCCTGTACTCTTCAGCGTCTTCATAAATTACTTGGACGCAGGACTGGAAGGGGCACTGAGCAAGTTTGCAGATGACACAAAGCTCAGAGGAGCTGTTGAATCCCTGGAAGGCAGGGAGGCTCTGCAGAGAGACTTTGAGAAATCAGAGGACTGCCGGATTCTGCACCTGGGATGGGGCAATGCTGACTGTTTTTACAGACTGGGGAATGAGATGCTGGAAAGCAGTGCCATGGAAAGGGATCTGGGTGTCCTGGTCAATGGCAAATTGACTCTGAGTCAGCAGTGCCCTGGCTGCCAGGAGGGCCAACCATGTCCTGGGGGGCGTCAGGCAAAGCATCACCAGCTGATCGAGAGAGGTGCTTGTCCGGCTCTGCTCTGCCTGTGAGACCTCACCTTGAATATTGTGTGCAGTTTTGGGCAGTGCAATATGAGATGGACACTAAGCTCTTAGAGACTGTCCAAAGGAGGGCAGTGAAGATGGTGAAGGGTCTTGAGGGGAAGCCGTATGAGGAGCTGCTGAGGTCACTTGGTCAGTTCAGCCTAGAGAAGAGAAGACTGAGGGAAGACCTCATCACAGTCTATAACTTCCTTATGATGGGAAGAGGAGGGGCAGGCACTGATCTCTTCTCTGTGGTGAGCAGTGACAGAACCCAAGGGAATGGCCTGAAGGAAGTTGTCACAGCACCAAGCCTGACGGAGTTCAAGTAGCATTTGGATGATACTCTCAGGCACATAGTGTGACTCTTGGGGATGGTCCTGTGCAGGGCCAGAGGCTGGATTCAATAATCCTTGTGGGTCCCTTCCAGCTCAGTATATTCTGTGATTATGTGTTTCTGTGATTTCTTCAGTGGACTTGTCCCTCTCCACTGACTACAGAGGTAGACGAGGCAAGATATTACTTCCTTCTTTCTCTTTCCTGAAGTCTGCTTCATGTCTATCCTAAAACAACACATTTCTCTGCCTTTCAGAGAGGAAATATCTCTTCCTATGTAACAATCTGATTGTAGTGCTCCGTGGATCAAACAGCTTTACAATTTCACTATCATGGCAGCCCATCATCTTATTATGGAGTTATCATATTTTCCGTATTATGTGATTCTGTGAAATTGATCAGCTTTGAAATGTGCTTATGGCTATTATACCTCATAAGAAGCTAAGTAATTTCATATCTGAAGAATAAAGTTGATACTAACTATATATAGCATAGTTGTATTCGAATGAGAAACACTGTCTCTGTCTCATGGCAGACATTATTTTTGGCTGATACTATCTGGTTTGTGTAAAATAAACCTGGTGTCACCATGCACATATTTTAGGCTATCAAATTCCCTCGTTTGTTAGTATTAATGTCATTATCAGGTGCTTCGTGCATTTGACACAGGTAGATCTTAAAAAGGAAGTTGAACCTAAGTGTACCTGCATCTGGAAAAAAAAGGAGAGATTTATTTCTTCCCCTTGTGTATTTATCATATCATGATTCCTGTTCCTGTCTCCTCTCTGTTTTAAGTGCCAAAACATCTTTCATGTATTTCCCATTCTTCGCTTAAAAAAAAAGATCTCAGCTGTTCAAAGTTACATCGTCCACTCGATGGTTGTAATCCTAGTTATAACTAGTTAACCCTAGGTTGTAACCCTAGTTAAAACTAGCTGAAATGCTACACGGAATATTTTTAGATTCTTATCAATTCAGCAGCTCCATTTTTTGAGATGTTACTTACCATAAACGGTTTCTTTAATTACATATTATTTACTGAGAGCAGCATTTTTCATGTATGAATGGAAATCTTTAGGAATTTTGATATACTTCAGTGTAAGTTCAAATGAAATCAGGTAGCTCTTCGTAAGGGAGATTTTCTGATGTAAGACTGAAGCAGGCAAGCAGAAAATGCAGGACTGTAATGCACATTCAGAGCACCTGCTCCCTAGAGCCATGGGGGCTCTATCGCACCTTAACTCCCACAGTGTGTGGCAGGGCTCTGAAACACATCTTTGCAGAAAGGAAAATTAGGTGTATATTCTTTAAATACTGAGAGCTCAATACCTAAATAGCTTTGAGGATTTTGAGCAAAGAGAAAATTCCTCTAGTGGTTTTGTGACGATTTTTGCTTCATGAGCAGCTCCCACTTAAATCAGAGCAATTTGAGAGAGCTCACAGGAAAACTATAGTCCCAGTCGAAAGCATTTTCTTATTTCTGTCTTCAACACTAAAATATGTATTTATATATAATTAAAGATTTGAGTTGGAGCACATTTAAGTGAATGTTGAAACTGGAACAGAGGAGATGGTAACTTCTGTCCGATGTGATACTGAATAATTGGACCTGTGCTAACCAGCAGCACATATGTCAGCTGCTGAAATCTTTGAATCTCATTTTCAGTGACAATATTACAGAGAATGATAACTACCTATAGATTGGTATAATTCAGAGCTTTATAGAAAGACCATGTGCACTGCCATCAGGTGCTCAAAATTAATCCACATCTTAGTTCACAAGGTCTTTTTTCAGTCCAAGACCTCATGATAGGAGGAAAAATACAGAAGGAAAAATAGCGGAGATTAATTTCCACATATTACTAGGGATAATCAGGATTCTCACAAGCTTTTCATTAAATTCATGTGCTAAGTTTGGGTTTGGTAGTTGTCCATCAAGCCTTTCTTGAATGGAAATAGAATTTCAATAAGAAATCAAAACTGTTACGAAAAGGCCTAAAAATACATTGTATTCTCTTCAGACTACAGCGTAACCTGATTTCCCTTTTATCATTTTAATATTAGGAATTCTAAAATTGTGCCTGTAAAAGGCAATCCAGGTGCTCATATTTTAAGTGGAAAAGTGATAAACATTTATGTATTATCAGAGATATCTACTTATAGATTGAAGAGGAACTCTAAAGTGTCTTTGATGGGCTGACAGAATACTGTCTTTGAATCTGCACTACAAAAAAAATGTGCTGATCTGTCCATTAGAATGAAGAATTACAGCCTAGTCCAGAAGTCTAGTAAACTAACAAAATATTTAAGTCCCAGAAATAACTAGCTTGTGATCCAAATGCTCTGTTTTCCCTTTTTCTCCTTCTTTGGTTAAATACAGCCTAGGAAAACTCCAAGATCCTCAGCTGGCCATCGCCAACTTGAGATCAGTTCTCCCTGCCCTCAGTGGTACATATAAAACTTATTCTGATTTTTAATCATACTAGATATGTACAGATATGCACATAATTTGTTCAGTGAGCAGTGGGATGAACTAGCTGTTTTCCCTCATGTATTTCCAGTACATGCATCCCTCCACAGTCCCCTGAGTCCCCCTGCTCTTTGGTCAGGAAAGCAGCAGCATGTGCTGCCCTCCAGTCAGCAGTGTGTGTAAACTGGTCACCTGCAATTCCTTCACATGTTACAGAGCTGGATTATAACGGCTTTTCCTTCAGTAGGAGTCCTTATTTGGTTCTCCCTTGACTCCACAGACATCAGTTTTGGCAAAATGTGTAGGAAGTTTGGGGTTCTGGGACTTACTGCTTATTAGTTTTGGTTGTCACATATCAGCTAGTTCAAAAATTATTGCAGAGGAGGAATGAGCAAGACATATGGACATGCTCTTCAGCGTGTGATGGCCTAAGTCTCATTCCTCTCAGAAACGAAACAAAACTCACACATGTATGTGTATATATTTAAGTTAGGGTAAATACTAAGGCAGTTATCTCGTTTTTAAATATACAGATTATAAGAACTGCTGAAGAACAGATCAACAGAAAAGCCAGGAATTTTAGCGACACGTTTTTAGCTGTCTCACAATTTAAATGAAGTGGTCATGACGTTTCTCATTTCAGTTACATCAAAGTGTAGCACGTGCAAAACATGCACTCAGGCAGTTCAAGATGCTAATTCAAGCTAACAGTAGCCTTGTGAAGGGAGTGTTGCTTCCCAGTTTTACTCTCTTTCTTAAAACATGACTGTATCAGATTCAACCTGTGAAGTCTGAATTGTGTCTTGGAACTCTATCAAATGATATGAAACAATAAACTCATGAAAGCAGCAGTGTCATTTAAAAAATCAGTTTGAGGTACCTTGTCATCCAAGGAATTAAAGGTGGCAATGAATCCAAAGAAGTATTTTGCTTTTTGACAACTCTGGAAAAATAACCTTAGATTTTTATAGAAACCATAAAACAGTATGATGAAGTATTTTTTATGTGTTCTTGGACCAACTCTTGTGTTGCTGGAACAAAAAATCCTTTAAAACCAAACAGAAGCTTTTGTATGAAAGCTTTGGTCCATGGCCTATGGGAAAGGCTGATGAACTAGTAATAGCTGCATTCACAAATCTGTAGAACAGTATTTAGATTTCCCTAAAAGATACTCTACAGAGTGGCAGAAAGCTCCAAAGCTGCAGAATACCCGCTAGTCAGCAAGCCTTGGTTCCCGTCTCTCACGCTTAAGTGTCTCAGTGTTATGTAACAGGAGAAGGGAATGTTCTTCTCTTTTGGCAAAGGACACTGAACCCAGCAATTTGTCTTGACAGGACTGAGCAGAGTGCATGAAACCAAGTGAGTTATTGCGGCCTGTGGTTTCAGGAACTGGTTTAAAGATAGCCTCCAAATTATCAAAATTTACATAAAGAGAGACATCTGACTATGGCCATGAAATACTTCTACCAAGTTTGGAAAGCAAAACTCAAGCAATGAATGGTCTATGTCATAAATGAATTTTTTGGCTGCATGAACAGGCCAGCAAAGAAAGAACATTGAATAAGCAAAGGTTTTAATATTCTGACAATTATAAACAGTCTTTTGTTTTTTCTTTTTCTCTTACATGCACATGGGTGTGGGCCGGGGAAGCCATAAATTCATAAAACATCTGGTGTTCAGCTTGTTGTTATAATCAATCCGTCTTTTATTTTATTTTTCCAACACTGAAGAGAAAAAAAAGACTCGGACTGCTTAATTAAGAACCAAAGCCTCCTCCTTCTGCATACAAAGCCAGCGGGGTCTGGCTCACAGTTGATTAATTGCAAGATTTGCCTTAAAGAAGAGAAATCCTTACGGTTGGAAAGAAGAGTTTCCTGGGGTTTTAATATCTTATGGTAAAAGCTGTTGAACTGATTGTCTCCAGTGCAATTGTTTACTCACAGGACATAGAATGGGATTGCTGATTCACTGTTTTAACACATTTACAGTTATTAGTCCTGATTTAGAAGGGCAATACGTAGTGGGAAAATGATACTTTAGCTTTTATTCCCTATACTTATAAACATAGTGATACACAAGCATATTATAATCCTAAACATACATAGTAGTGTATTAAGAGTACAAAGTAACAACACTTTCACAGAACTGCAATGCTGCCTAGCTCCCATCGTTAGCAACAAGGCATTACAGCTGCCCCGAATGATTTATACTCTACTAGCACTAAGTTTGAAACCTCATGCAGCAGCTAAAGTCACCCCATTTGGTAATAGTGGTATCTTTTTGTACCTCACTGTCATGGGTTTGCAAACTGCAGGATTTTTGTAAACCTGATTCTGTTTCCAGAAGTTTAGTTACTGACACTGACTTTTATTTGCAGTCTTACCTGAAGGTCTGTTGTTATTCATGCGAGAAGAGTTCATGCCCTGGCTGTCCCTTCATCCTCAGAACTTTAGACTCTGAGAAATCCATAAATAAATACTAAAAATTAAATTAGGTATCATCCACACCTCCTTCGATGTGCGTCTGTAAGATATGTCATGTGTATATGTATGTTTATGCTTCTGCACTAATCTAACTACATGCTGACCATTAATATGCTCTCAATATGTTTACTTGAGTGATTGTTGCTAAACCTATAGTTTCTGTCTTCCCATAGCTACATGCAACCTCTACATAAGTGGTGGGAAAGATAGCAAAGCCAGGAGTCTGACCTCTCAAAAATCACTCAACAGCAGCACTGAGAAGTCATACAGAGAAGAATACACAATAGCAGAACAAAGATCACATATGTGCATACTGCAGTGTACTGATAAAAACCAACAAAGGCTAGGATTCAGCTCCAAATTCAAACAATTAAAGTGCACTTGTGCTGCCTAACATATCTGTGGCACATGAGATAGAATGGGATATCCAGATCACCCACATGCGGCTGATATGTAGGTACAGGACTCACCTACAGGTGGCCTGAACCTCTCTGAGGCACCAGAAGGAACCTGGTGGGAGACACTCAGGCATCTCATGTGACAAAAGATACCCATACTCAAGTAATTGAATCCTGCCCTAGGTCTCCAGTTCCCCACTGACAGGAAAAGAAGCTTAACTGTAGTTTACATGCAGAGACTTTTACTTAGATAGTCAAAATCGTGTGTCTGAGTCTGCGGGTGAGACCCAGTCAACCAGTGTGATTTCTGTCCTTACTGGACTTCAGTGACCAATTTTGATAACTTGGAGCTTGTCTCTGTCAGTGACTAAATGAACTGAGAAGCAGAGTCAGTGACAATATGAATGATAGATTACCAAGTTGATTTTCAAGCATTTTTACCTGTCTTTAAATAGGATGTAGCACACATTTTCACATGTAAAATAAAACTTTAAAACTCAAAAATGTGTTTGAGCTCTTTCATCTCTCTTAGAAAGCCTTTTTTCCCCCCAAGGTTCATCTTTCATAAACGTATTGAAACACCACAAGCAAAGGAGTAAGATAACTCACTGATGAAATGACTAGCCACATAAGCGTCCTCATGCTGCAGGAAACCTTGCCATGACTTTGCCTTTCCTACACATTAATGAAAAAATCTTATGTTTTGTAAACAAGCTCTGCTAAGTCTGGTAGAAAAGTGCTTTCTTCCTTGTTTCATCAATAAAGTTACTATGTGACTTTCAAAAAATTCCACTGCACTAGGAAAACTTCTGTTTCCTTTTATGTCCAGATTTAGCAAGTTTTTCAAAGCCCTTCTTATTGAGAAAAGTTGTGGCTGGAAACATGGGTAAGTAGCTAGAAGGATTCCAGAAGCTATAAATATTCAGGTTATGATATTCAAGAAATTATCCTCTCTGAGGTGGGCTTTATTGTCTCCTAGGGCCCACCTGCAGCTAGGTAAGGGCCTCCCAAAGTGAAGTGGATGGCCCTAAATGATCATAGGTGGTTTTTAAAAAATAAACACAAAATTAGTTTCACACCTACTTAGACAGTTTAGAATTTTAATGTGCAAAGTCTGCCAGGGCTTTGCAGTGAAATAAGGCCATGCATTCAAGCTCCCTGAAGCCAATCAGAAAGGCAGGCTGAGTACTACCCATTTTGCAATTAGGAATCACTGCTTCATTCTAGAGCACATCATTAATGAACTGTTACTTTGATCACATTTTAACATTTAGAAGCTCAAGAAAGCCTTTTTTTAAAAAAGAAAAACAACTGTTCTAGCATCAAAAACACCAAGAAGAGTTGAGATATGTTTCATGTCACTGCACACAATCTACCACATAGCAGGCTTTTCCAAATTTTTCTGAACGTGCACCCCTTCACCCCTTCTCCTTCCTGCTGAAAATCTCCCTCTAAGTGTATTCTGATACATTTATAATTTTGCTTGTGACTTTTGGATGTCTGCTAGCCCTGGCACAGGTCAAAAGCTTTGTACCTGGAGTCACCAGCCATATGACAAATTGGTTCTGTCTCCTCTAAGGTGTCTTGTCTGCCCACCCACCTTCCCCTCACATCTCCAGCAAGTAGCAGCGGACAGGCAGCCCAGCACTGCCCCTTGTGCTGCATGTGCAGCCCATCCAGCATGTTCTACATTTGTCTTGGATTTATTCCACATCTGCCAGACAGCTTTTATACACATCACCAATTTGGAAAAGCTCTAAGTATGACCGAGCTGTGCTCAAACCAGTCAGTGGCTTTAGAGGAGGGATTAATAGATGCATGTTTCACTGGTTTATATCAGCTTGTCTTTACGTCATTCGACACTGGACAGTGCTTTTTCTTACTGGAGCTCTGGTATTCTGAGTGATTTAACTCTACCACCTCTATTTCATCTTTGAAAGAAGCATGATGAGGCAACTTACAGATTGTACAGTTCTCCTATCTCGCCTGTAGATCCTAAATAGGGATCAGCCTTCACTGCGCCTGGCACTGTTTGGATTTGTATGAAAGAACATTTACTCATCCTGAAAAAACCTTGCCAAATAACTCTGCACTGTTTCAGTTTGTTTTTTCCATTTGCTTACAATGACTTGTAATTTCCAAAAGATATGAGTTAAAGATAGTAAAATTATTTTGCTATTTTTTATGAGTGCATTTTGTATTTAGGGTTTCAGTCCCACAAAGTTATTGCCCAGCACCACATACAAACAATACCACAGTATTAATGCCCTTATAACTAAGTTCATTAAAGGACTACAGTGCCCAAAGTGCACCCACACTTAAATCCAGTTAATTTAGTTAGTCAGTGCAGGACAGGTGTCTTAAGAGGACTCCACTACAGTCAAAATATTATTCATACAGGGAAATAATTTAGGATATAATATATAGTAATTTAGGAAAAAAAATTAAATTCTTACACTGCCAGACAATCTTGGCACTCTCCCATACACTCCTCATTATCATAAGCAAGATAATTCATAAATACTAATTAGCTCTCTGGCTTTCTTTTGAAATAAAGTGACTGATTCCCTATGACATCAGACGTGTGAGCCATCCTGGACAGACACAACTCAGGGATCACTCCCACCAGCCCACCACTGCTACAGCCCTTGCTGCAGTGACATGGCTATTTTGCATGAGCTGGAGCAAATGCCTTTTGCCATGTAGACACAGTCTCTGAGGACAAGGGGTCCCTGAAACATTACCTCTCCCTTACTGAATCCCAGTTACTTGGAGTCTGTGAGCTGGAATTATTTCCAGTTTTTCCTTTACTCTGCTGCTACTACTGCTGATACACTTCTATATAATAGCCTATATCCAGGTCTAGGGTGGCTAATTTAAGCATCCAGCTCTAGGGCGTATATGCCTACACCTGATGTGTATCACCATAAATAAGCAAAACAGTCCTGATAAATGCTGCAACATGCTTCCTTCTGCACTCAGTGAAGAGGCATATGTGCCTATGGAGAGCTCCAGAAGACAAAACAAGCACCCTAAGCATGTATTTCTCTATACAGACTGAGCAAAGAGTCAGTGTAAATGCTATGTGACTCCTACCCAGTTGAAACCCAGGTCATCTCCCCTCCCTCCAAGAAGAAGACAAGTATTCAGAAAGATGGGTATTTTTGCACAGCAATGTAATTGTTAGAACATGTGCAGCATCCGACTCTACTCCTGATAAAAAATTTGTGAAAGTATCCCCTGTTTCATCATAATGACCCAGCTACAAAGACCAGGTTTAAATAGCAGAGTATTAGTTGTCCTTTTTTGCTTACCTACACTAGCAACTACACCATTATAATTTCTTTAGGGGATAGAACAGCATTAGCACTGGAAAGGAAATGTAAAATTATTTCAGAAGCTATGATTTCAGTTACAGTCAGTGGAATGGGGAAAAGGACAGAAAAGGAAATAAAAATACAAAGGGAATATAAATAGCATTGCCACTTAGGACATTACTATTTATCTTACTCTGAGTATAAAGTTGCTTTATTTTCGCAGCTTCCTGCTTTGGAAAGCAGCCACTAAAATAAAAGAAAATGTGGTTTTGTAATGCATTTTATTTAACTAATAAAACTGCAGAATCCAAAGCAATGATTAATTTAAAAAGGTTGAAGAAAGATTTAGCTGATTCCAAATTCTTTAAAAAACCAACCAAAAAAAACCACCAAAAACAAAACCAAAACCCAAACCCTTAAGTAATTCCTTTCTAAATAAAAAGACTTCAAATTAATGAAGATTATTAAGAACAGTTCCCCTTTCTCATATATTCATTTGTGGACTGGTTTTGCCTTTCTCACATTCATCAGCAAAGTTGTCACTTGGGGAAACAACACCGAAACTGATGTCTACTTATAGCATAAAGTGCTACCCATTTTCAGTATGGATATCGTAATTTCCTAAAGAGCTATCTAGAAAAAGAAGCAAAAAAAGCCTCACTAGATTTTGAAATAATTTCCTTAAAGAAAATGTGTAAACCTGTGATTAATGAGTAAGTGTATGATAGAGTTGCTTAAAGACTGTTATTGTGACTGTAGTTACTACAGCATAGCTAAGTGGGTACCTGGCTTCCATGCCAGATGTAGATCCCCCATAGGCTCTGGGCTGTGTTTGCCAGCACCAAGTGGACATGTTTGGTTCCTTAGGGCACCTCAAGGTCCAGCTGGGAGTTGATTATTCTCACAGCCATGGTCCTGCGGCTCAGGGCACTGAGACACCCTTGGTCTGTCAGTCGTGTTGAAGACAGATGCAAAGAAAGTGTTAAACCTCTCTTTCTTGTCCCTGTCCCTGTTTCTGAGGGGGACATCCTGTAATAGGCCAATGATATCTCTATACCACCTATTGTCAATAATGTATTTGAAAAAAACCCTCTTATTATTCCCCACATTTCTAGCAGCTGGGCTTTGGCCGCACAAATTTTCTCCCTTTAGTGGCAAGCAGCATCTCTGTATTCCTCTCATGTCACTTGATCTTGCTTTCACTGGTCATACACCTTCTATTTTTGCCTTATTTCCAAAAGAAGATCCCTGCTCAGCCAAGCTGGATGTCCAGCCGTGCCATCCATCTATGGCTTCGTATATACTGAAAATGCTTCTCTCTCTCTCTCTCTCATTCCCTTCTGACTGTAGGGGCACCCTGATCGGTAACTGTAGACCAGAGACCGGACTTCTGGATGAATAAAACAGGTGAGACAGTTCCCACATGTGGCTAAATTTGTCTATTGATAAAATTGCCTACAATATTTAGATCAGGTGAGACCAAAAAAAGTAAATCTTCCTGTGTATCTGGGCCTCTGTGAAGCTGCACTCAGAGCAGGTATCCAAGCACTGGTAGTGGGGGCTGCAGGGGCCTCTGTGAGGAGTGGCCAGGGCTGACCCATGCCAGAAGCAGATGGTTCCAGACAGCTCCAACCAACCCATCCTGCAACCAACGTGGTGGCACCTCGCAGAAAACATATATAAGAATGGGGAAACAAACACAGAACAGAGAGTGGAGAAGGAAATGAAGAGAGTGAGAAACAACAAAAGGAACACCCAGGTCAGAGGAGGGGAGGAGGTCCCTAGGAGATTCCTCTGAAGTCAGGCCTCCCAAGGAGATCATGATGGGGCAGGTGTTTCCCTGCATCACGCTGGAACAGGGTCCTGGAATGAACTGCAGCCCATGCAAAGGATCCATGCTGGATGAAGGAAAAAGTATGAGGAGAAAGGAGTGGCAGGAAGGAGCTGTTCCCCATTCCCTTGAAAAAAATCATGGGAAAGGAGGTAGAGGCGCTTGGAATGAAGGAGTGAAGTTGAAACTGGGAAGAAGGGGAATAGGGGGAAGGTGTATGAGTTTCAGTCTCTCTCACCATTGCATTCTATTCAAATTGGCAATAAATTAAATTAATTTTCTCTATGTTGGGTCTGTGTTGACCATAAAAGTAACTGGTGAGTAATCTGCCTGCTCTTATCTCAGACCATGAATTTTTCCATTTTTCTTTCTTCCTCCTGTCCTGTTGAGGAGGGGGAGTGAGAGAGAGGCTTGTTGGGCATCTAGTAGACTAGTCAAATTCCCACTGATCTAGCAGCAGAAAACAAACTGTGAGAATATAGACTGAATTCACATGCACTGTGCTGGTTATGAAGTGATGGGATACAGTGCCAGGAGGTGGAGCAATGAAGAGTTGCATCGGTCTACGCCAAAATGCCGTCCCAAACCATTAAGTACTTCTTGTTTAATACTGAAAATTTTCTGTACTTTTAGGAAGAGAACGTTATAACCTACTTTCCTCAACACGCTGGAGCTCATCCTCATTTTCATTAGTCCCATTCATGATTGCAAGACAAATAGAAGTGCCATAAATAGAACTGTGTTGGCATAAATGTAATTTCTGTACTTGGCATTTGAGTTAGGTAAACAACCATGAACTTCCAGTGAGCCTTAAGTTTGGAGCCTCATCATTTCACACTGTCAATGGGGACTTCTGCTGATAGACAATTTAAATCTGAGGCAGATTGAACTGACTGTTGGAGTTGCCTGCTTTCCTCCACTGAGGATGAGTTTTGTACAGCATCGCTCCTCACCTGTACATCTCTGTCGCTTAGGCTGAGAATCAGGTCAGGATTTCAGATGCAATGTGCTCTCGGGGATGTGCAGACCTGGGGCCTCACAGGTCAGGCAGATCCCCAGCACACCACTACTCTGCAAGGCAGCAGAGCAGGCTGGTTCTCAAAATGTTGACATGGACAGTGTTGAACCACAACACACCAGCTGACAGCAGGATTTCATCCCTGGGGGGGAAGGGTGCTCCTTGCCCCCTTTTTTGGATCCCACTGGAGTCCAAGAGTAGCAGGAGCCAAGACTTGTACCTTGCATAGAAATAAGACAGCAGTTGCAATTCCTTGCTGCCAGGAACAGAGGGAGAGAGATGTCATCTGATCCATCTGTCGGTAGCCACGATGCTGGGTTCTCCAGTGTTTCCAGAGACAGTTCTCTCAGTCATGTTAATGTAGAAGTCATTTACAAGACAGCACCTCCAAAGTCAGCTTTCAAGTGTTACAGTTATAACACTAACAGTAACTTATAAGAGAATGCCCAAAGATTAACAAGATTAATAAGCGTAATTCCACGCTACTTTCTCCTAGGAAAAGAAAAATCATAGGCAGATTTAAAGAATAATAAAGATGTAATTCAGCATCTAAGAGTTGGTTGGTTGTCATAACTGAAACTCCTATTCCTTAGCTGAATCCATGTGGACATGTCTGGGACTGCCAACAGATTGAGTATTCCCAGGTAGTGTCCTGTCTGTATATCATCAGCTGCAGAACTGCAGAAGTGAACAAGACCTCAAACTCATTTGCAAAGGAAATAATGTTCTTGCACTGAAAAAAATCACACCCAAAGTTTAAGCAATGCATTTGTGATTTTTACCTTGTTGTGTAACACCAGTTGGTGAGCTAACTTCTTCAACAGAGTTTACAGAGTCCCTCAGTGGCAGTGCTGTTCCAAGTGAAGCATGCAGCAAATAGTTAATCATTAATTCTTCATGGTTCATATTTGCTGTCTGCTTTACTGCATGTAGTTTGATATAGTTCCTTCCAATAGACTTAATGCTTTCATTAGGAGTCACATGCTGGATCTTTATCTGAACTATTATCACAGTCCAGACATAGCATTACAGCATCCCTTTGTAAGGCAAAGTTATGGAGTTCAGAAAGGCTTAAAACTTCATAAATACTATGGGTTTTATGGTAATGGAACAGCTGCAGTGGCAGACTGACACACACGCTGACTGATCCTGCCTAGTTGTTGTAAACAGGTGCACTTAGAGGATAAAGCTCTTATTTTTTTATCCATGACACTAATTTCATTGTAAAGTCTAGCCTGACAATTATGTGTGTGTTAGGATAATGTAAAGGAATCCAGACACATGTGGTGAGCAAAATTCCTGGCTCTTGCAAAGGGCGTGATTTTTTAAATTGAAATTGCAGTTATTATTGTACAGATAAAACAGCCAGACATTTATAACAAAAAAAAATTAATTTAAAAAAAATCTTTCATTATTTTTGGAAATTGTAGGCTGTATGATATGGGGAGACTGCCCTTAGAATAATAAAAATTACCACAAAGTGGTGTGAATTATGTTATGTACTGTTCATTCTAGGTACATTCCAGGAAGTTCTAAACCTTTATTTTAAAATACTAGACATAGCCTGGGATCAGATTTGCATGTGCTTAGGAAGAACTAACTTCTCACTGTGTTAAAGTGCACAAGTAGGGAGACAGAGGCATTTGAAAACTTCAGCTCAAGTGCCTTAGATCAGATCACTAGGCCTGTGGCTAACCTATTTAACCACACTAGAAACACTTTCCTCCTCCTCGTTGCACATTAATCTGCTTACTTCTTGGGAGATAATCGTTAAGATCAGGATCAACGGTAAATAATTACATTTGGCGTTCCCATTTGTTGACACCTTCCGTAGGAGATGCAGTGAATTTAATTTACATTGGATGAATCACCTCTCACACAAATGTTTTCTTCCTTCCAGCCACTTTTGGAGAGTCTGCTTAACAGGATGTGATGTCCTAAAAAGGCCAAGTGAAATCTAAATGGGCTACTGTGAAACAAAAATCTCTTTGCATCAGTACAACTCTTTCTATAGGCTAATAAGCTCAGCTGAGAAGCAAATGGTATGAGCTGGGGTGGATAATATGGTCATGATGCTTCCCATAACCCAGAAAGAATATCCAGGGTGGCTTCCAGTATCTCTTCATGACACTGAACCATGCCATACACACATACCCTCAGACCATGGCTTTTAAATGGGCAAGCTTCCCTTGTTTTGGGTAATAAAGGGCTTTTCCTCATCCCTGTGAAAGATATTATGAAGTATAATAGAGACGAAGCCAACATAGGTGTAGAGAAATGTTCTGTAGAAATTAATTTAGAATTAAATCCTTTTTGAAATTCTGTAAGCCATCCAATAAAATTTAACACAGATTACATCTCTGCTTTAGAAACTGAGGAGTTGATTGAAAGGTGGAGATTCACTTTAAATTCCATATGGTTTTCCTTTCAAAGACTGGAAATTTTGTAGAAATTGAGGCATGTCTTTTTAGGATTCATATTCTTCCAGCCAGACAATGAACCCAGAGTTTCCAAAGACAGTTTTTGTCACCCCTTTTTTATAGAGCTTGGCTTTTAAATTGGCAGCTGTGACCTGAACATTTATGGAGATGTCACAATCAGGCTTCCTCTGCTTGATAGATGGAAAAGTCATCTTTATTTACCTTGAAGAAATCAAACTTTCCAGACAATTTCCCCTAGCTCTGGACTTGTATGTCTCAAAACTGATTTAGAGATATTTCTAAGAGAATGCTTTCAATAATCATCAACCAGAGGGTTTTGTGGGGTTTTTTTTGCATAAGGCCTACTGCACAGTGTCCAACTGGGTTTGAATTTCCTTGTGTTTAAGTCCAAAAAGTTCCACACATTTTTTAGAAACTAGTCTATCGAACAGTGGTTTGCTGTCAGATTTTATAAAAGTTAGTTACCACCTGTGCTCAGTATATGATCCAAAACAGGAAGCACAGCATCCGATGGAGTAGATGACAAAGAGCCAGCAGCAGATATCTGGAATATGCATTCCTCAAAAAGAAAAGACATTTTGCCATTGGGCAATAGTTCACAGAAATCAGCTGCAATTGTCTCACTTGCTACTCTGCAGTTCAGATATTTGAATTGTTCTGAGAGCCTTCTTCACACCCCTTGAAATTACTGAAGAAAATGATAGTGATTAATCCCTTCTTCTGTCAGTTTGTCAATGAATGAAGAACATAATTTCCCTTTAACAGTTCTTAAGCATGCACTGCAGATTTACTAATCCAGTATAGGCTGTCATTTAGATTTATTTTGGTCAAATTTTAAAGCATATATGCTTATTTATCAACCCTTAAACACTTTAGCCTTCCCTATAATCCCTATTGCACAAGCCAAGATCACAATTTTTGTGGTATCTTCCAAGACTGGCAAAGCCCAGCAGCTTTCAATGTTTCTGCAGTGTCTTATGTGTCTTAAGGTCAGTCTCTCTCTCCCTTATGCAAACTAACATTTTGATTAACATAACACAAGAGTACTCTGGAAACACTTGGCCCTCCTGTGAATTTCTTACATCAATGTTGTAAAAGATTCATCTGTTACTTTTCATTTCTGGTCCTTACAAAATAATCTATATTAATACATTAGCATGTATACATTATAGATATTTTTTGCTTATACATAATTATTGCCTAAGTATAATAGGAACAGAAGTACCAGGCATAGAAGTGATGAGAAAAGTGAGGGTTTTCTAGATTTTAAAGCTGTGGTTTTTATACATGCCAAGAGTTAGCTTTGGCTGTTTGCAGAGAACAGGGCCCACGTACCTGGAGTGGCCAGAATGCATTCATTTATACTTCTTACTATTCTTTGGTTGTTTATTTTTTAAACGTAGAAGGCCTGAATTTGATCACAATCAGTTCCTTCCTTTATGTTACCAATAAATCCAGTATTCTCTTGTCTCAAGTTTGTGTTTCAGTAAGGATACATCGTTGGTTTTCTCTGCTATTTCCATTACTTCCCTTAATTTGGTCCACTTTCCCCTGCTTCCTTTACAGTCCTTCCCCAGATCTTTTGTGTTCAAGTCTGTTAAACAGACAGACAGCTATGAGAGCATAGCACTAACAAGAATATAACACATAAATAAGTCTGTTAAACAGAAATTACTGTACTTCTTTTGGCTGTTCTGTGGCATGACAAATCTAGTTCTACTGGTCCACCTAAAGTGAAGTGTTACTGTATTTGCTTTCACTGAAGCCAATGTAAACCAGAAGTAAATTAGAATCGTTAGCCACACTGATGAAATTGGCAATACTCACCAACTTTAGCAAGGAGAAAGGCAAGCACAATATATATGACAATACACATGACCCAGCTCCTTTACAGATCAAGATGTGACTCACAAATTCTGGAGTCATGAAACTGGCAGCAATATAGCCTGGTCAAGGGAAAAGCAAACTCCCAAGGGGAGATTACATTACATAGTAAGATCTAGTTTTGAGGCTGGTTTTTACAAATTACTATTTTACTTTTCCTCAGTTACTGCAAGAAGACTGCCAGCTGCAAGATAAAAAAAAAATAGTAAGAAAATTTAAATTAATTACCCAGAACTACCAGAACATCCAGAACTACCAGAAAAGCTCTCATCGATTGCTAGATTACATTTACATGTCTATTAGAGAAGTCAAGCAGAATCTGCTCAGAGGTTCAGCTACCAGCTCTAAATGATTACCCCAGAAACAGGGAGCATTTGAAATAAATGGAACAGCTGTCTGTGTCGCTTCAGCTGTAAAAGAGACTGTATCTCAACAAAGAAACACAAATAACAAAGTATTTTCTCCAGTTATGGCAGGACACAATTGGGAGGTTTTCCCTTTCAGCCTGCTGGTTCCCCCTGAAGCTTAGAGACCACCTGTTCCAAGGAGCTTCTGTGGCTGAAAGGATGGAAGGTGCATTTCCTTCTGAAACCAAACCAAAAGGCATGGAGGCTGCCAGCACTAAGGGAAGGCACTTCAATTTTTTGGTGGTTTTTTTTGCTTCAAATAGAAGGGTGATTTCAGCCAAATATTATGTGCTTGCTCAGGGCTTGTAGTTTTGGGTTGGGTTTTTTTGGGGAGGTTTTTGTGATTTGTTCTCGTGCTTGCGTTTTTTAATCTATGTTTTAAAAAACTCAGTGGAATAGTTTTTCTTCTAACTGATAAGGAACAAACCTGATAAGGGGTTTTCCCCTGACTCTCATTTACACTGAGCTGTTTTGAGTCATCTGACTCATGTGACAATGCCTAGGCCAGTGTAAACACCTGTTTTCTAAGCCACAAAATGTTATCATATAGCAGTTAGTTCTGCAGCCTAACACAAGTATGCATTTTGTCATGATTTTAAATGAAAGGAAACCTTGATGTTTATAAGAAATGCTTGCATTATTTCTGGACTGGAAGGAAGGATTAGAGAGGAATCCTTTCGATCACCTTTCTTCACTTTCAGCTTTCTGCTGACCACTGGGAGAGTGCCTGCATGATACAGCACAGCCTCTGCTGTAAATATAGCAAGAACAAACTACTAACCGCCTCTGCTCCCATTCTCACAGAGTACGGTGCAAGCCAGGGTACAGTTGATATCCAGGGATGCACCCTTGGAGATTGACACCAAGGATGTTCATGGCTAAGTGGTTTTTGCAGTTCATTGTGAATTTTCAAGGGAGAAATTCCACATTCTGGGTGAGGAAGAAGAGACGGCTATATTGTTTGAATAAAAACAAGTTTTGGTTTTTCCATTTAAAAAAAATCTCTTACGAAACATCAAAGGCTCTTCCATTAAAATATAAACCTCATTTTTAAAGTGTATTAAAAGCGTTAACACAATGCCTGCTGCCAGAAGAGCTCCACTGCAGTGCTGTCGAAGGAAGGAGGACAGCATCGTTATTTATGAGCATCTGCACTCTCTCAGCCTTTCATGAAACCCTAATTTTATCTGGCAGCTCTTAAGAATCTCTGAGAAACTGGGTCCTTTGTTACTACTGCATCCATCTAACTTTTGCACCTAAAAAGACACGGGCACTTTTTTCATAAATAAAGAAGTCCAAACATTCTGACATTAATGTCACACTACTGTTTTAGGTCCTACAAATTCAGGCTCCTCTCTCTGGGCAAGTACCAACAAGTGCCCCTTTTTGCTCAACTTTCAACTCTAGATTTTACAGTAGTTTTGCTGAGAACAGAATCAGGCCTCAGTCATTTGTTTTCATCAGGGGAAAAACAAGACAAAACAAAACAAACAAAACCCCTTTATTACTCTTTGACAGGAGTAGTGTTAAGCCCAAGGGGGTTATTTTTCTTCCATTAACTTTTTCTAACCTCATCCCTCCCTCATTTTTTTTCTCAGATTTACTCCCAAAGAGTTCCTGTGCATGTGTGCATATGTCTGTGAGTCTGTCTGTGTGTGCATGTGTGTGTACGTGCACATTCACCCTTGTAACGAAAAGGAATCTATCTGTGAAGATAATTTGCTGTTGTTTGCAACGTGATACAGCTAGTCCTTTTGACTTCAGTGTGAATAAACAGTCTGATCGCTTAAAATAGGCCTTTTCTCTCCCGAGAGCTTGTTCCAAGATTGCGGAACACAGGCTAGCAAAGAACATCTGCAACAGTTAGTTAGTGGAAGCCCTAAGAATTCTTGTGAATAAATAGATTGGAAACGAAGTTGGAAATTTCTCAGTGAGATATAAATTTTAAAAAATGAAATCCAGTTGAAGTACCCAGATTCCCTGGGAGAATACAAGTCTAGCCAACCCAAGTCTAAATACATATGGTAGTGATCACTGTATGCTGTTTCCAGTTTATCATCAAAAACAATCATAGAAAAATTATTGTCATTGAAATTTAACTTCTAATAAAGAAATGTTACAAACCTCCTTTATAAGGAAGACTTTTGTTAGAAAAAGATGAAACAATGCATTTTTTAAACTTCTTCTGTTTTTGTTTTTTTTTCATTATTGCCAGATATAGCCAGATGAACCTTAAATGCATCAGTAAAGGCCACCAGTGAAGACCAATACAGATCTGTTAGATTTAATGGCTGTAATTCAAGTTTTACATTGGTCTGCTTTTCAAAATATTTGCGATGGTAACTGTTTGCTGATCAGACTCAGTAAAAAATTGTTCAAAGGTCGAGATCTCTTTAGAGTTTCACTCTTATACTCTCTCTTCTCTTAGATGTGCCTTCTTCATTTCAGTTGCATGCTCATTCTCCCTATTAACCTAACACAGTCCTTAGAGACTGTCTTCAATTATTTTGATGCTTACTTCTGGCAGAACCTTTAAAAGCAAAACATTTGAGTTACATAGATTATAAGTTAATAGATATGAGTTACCAGCTTCGTGGGAAATACTTCACCCTTATAAAAAAAAAAAAAAAGAAAAAAAAAAGTAAAAAAAAGGCAATATTGTTTGGCTTGATTTAGTATAGCTTTGGTAAGCTGAATAAATCATTTGCAGCTGGCTTACCCTTGCACATGCTCAGGGGGTGAGGAACACATGCATGTTATCAATTCATTATTTATGCTGCAGTTCGTTCCCACTTGTGTGCTGGACAGCGACATCACTGTCTACTCTACATCTGAGGGTATAACAGTAATGGCAATAGATATCAAGCTGTTGGGAAGAAAGCAAAAGCTAGACTGTGGTTGGATTAACATTTGATTGCCTAAACAGTACAGCTTTGAAAGCATGGGAAAATTTGCCTAGTGAGCAAGCTGGATTTTTTTAAAAAAACATAAAGCCTGCCAAGCTCCCAAACCTAAGGGGAAAAAAAGAGCTTGTGGAGAACTTTAATTAAAGTAAATGGAGAAATCTCCCCTCCTTCTTCTGAAAAGAACGTAAATGTGCTATTTTGACCCTGTGCTCAAACCGGCTCTATTTCTCTACCCCAAGAAAAG
Organism: Pseudotriccus pelzelni; assembly: GCA_035584735.1. Lineage (NCBI taxonomy): Eukaryota > Metazoa > Chordata > Aves > Passeriformes > Tyrannidae > Pseudotriccus > Pseudotriccus pelzelni. The sequence continues at coordinate 67,923,125 of JAWMRA010000001.1, read as the reverse complement.
GTGAAAGCAAGAAATTTTCACTAGTGTTTTAAAGTCTTCCCTTTTTTTTTTTTTTTTTGGCCTTTTATGGTGAAGAGGAGAAAGTCTGTTCAAGTGAATACTGGCCCAAATTGTTCCAGAAGACCTAGTGTTTCTCATAAATATGCGCATGTACCAAGTGTTTACTCAGTTTAGTCTACTTTGGAGGCAATACGTAGTTTTCCCCCACTCCTTGCTATATGGACACAGACTGTTGAAGTGACTGTACTAAGGATGCCCTCTACTGAGAAAAAAAGGATAGGAGTCTAAATATGAGAGCTACAGAGAATCTTCACTAGCCAGTACAAGTAAGAGAAAGCTGCTTGTTTCCAGGTGTAGAGAATATTAAGCTTTATTTCATTTTTCAGTTTGAGAACAGTTCTGATGAGGGTCTGGACAGACTGGGCCACAGAATTATAAGTTATAACTATACTAGCAAATTAACCTGGGCCTAGGAATGTTCCCGAACAATTTGGCTTGATATTGTCCCTGTTCAGGTGCTAGAAGGGTCTCCATCCATCTTTTGATGACATCAATGAGCAGCTTCCCAAACAAATTCTGGGCATGGTTTGGCATTTGGCACAGCCCAAGTGTCCATCTTGAGTAGGGTGGAGCTAGCCACCTCATTTTGGGTGGCCAAGGGACACAAATACTATAGATAGACATTGCTCTATATTAGCTGGAATCATGTCAGAAAATGATTCTAGGCAGATTTAACTTATCAGTATAGATGTAGCCTTAGAAAACAGGGATACAGGGAGCCTGATAAGATCAATTACTTCTTGCAGTGGGTAGGTAACACATGACAAATGCTCAGTGCTCTTGACAGATGTTTGGCCATATGGTTCTCAAAAACTTCTAGGGACAGAGATCACATAATCAGCACTGGCTGATCATTTAATTCATAACCATACTTAGTTTTATTCAAGTTCAACCTAAATACGCCCTATAGCAATGTTAGGCAGCTAGTACTTTCCTATCCCATTGACTGATGAAAGACTAAGTTTCTTTTCTCTTTGCAACTGCCATTTCATTATTTGGGATTATTTGAGGTGACAATATATGGTTTCAGTGGTTTTTTTTCTTAAGATTAAAAACACTCAGCTATTTAAAAGTTACTTGTCAGTCATGGTTTACAGATCTCTAATATCACATACATGTATGTGCTATTTAAGTCAACATATTGACAAGTAACAGAGCATAAAAAATTCAGCCAGTAAAAGGACTCATTCTCTGCTGTCAATGTACAGATATACACAGCCTCTGAGGTTGGGTCATCTCCTGCAAAAACAGCTAACCAAGGTATGATGAGTATGTTCTGAAGATACCTCTTTCTTTCCACTGACAACAGAATGAGTCCAGCTTTACTATTCCTACTAAAATGCTTTACAGAGAATTTCTAAAACAAGAGCTGGGGAAAGAAGGGTGATCTATTATTACTTTTTGTGCCAAGAAGTCTATCAGCAAATCCTGAATTCTTGATAAAACCACACTTGTGACATATTGTTGTAATAGCCACCACAGGCACAGAGACAGATAGCTTCCTGACAATATGAATAATTTTATTCTTGTTCATATGTTTTCATGTTCAATAGTTTCATTGCAATCAGCTAGCACATGGGCTGCAGACATTTATGGAAAAGCAGTAAATGCTCTGTATGCTGGGCATGAGGATCTGATCACCACAACATTTGTGTTCAGAGGAGTCTCCTGAGGGAAAAAACAACATTCTGTCTGAACGTGGTCTACCTGGTCTTCTTATTATTATGCTCGGGGTGACATACAAAGTGTAGGAGAGTACCAACCATTTATGAACGCTGCCCTCAAAAGTGACTTTTTAACTCACTGTAAGAACTGTCTTCCTGGTGCCTGAATATCTTCTACAGCATTAAGGAAAATATTTGTAATGGAAAGCAAAGCATTTATTTTTTTCACTAGAAGGAATGCAGTACTGGGAAAATTATTTTTCAAATTATGTTACCCACATGCATTATTTACCAAGTTTTCTCCACCCTATCAAAAGCAAGCCCTTGTTTTACTCCTAATTTTTGTGTCAAAAGTGTCCCACTCCTTCCTTAATGTGGGAGGAGGGAGCCCACCAGCATTTTTTCACTGGCACAATCTGGTCACTCTCCTGAGTCCCCTCCCTTTTCAAGGGTCTTTGAGGTTTTTCCTTGTCTTTTGATCCCAGAAAAGATGGAGTCAGACTGGCAAACGCTTCCCGTCACTTGATGTCCTAGCCATTGTTATCCAAACTCCTTTGAAGCTGGGAACCTGAAGCTCTTATCTGTGCCATTGTCTCACCATTCCTGGTAACTTCTGCAGCCTTTCCTTCTGCAGTTTCCTTTGCCTTTGCAGAGCATTCAGACAGGCACCAGTATGAGAGAAAGCAGAACCACACAGAGTCCCTCAAAGACTTCACAGTTTTCCAGCATTGCCACAGAGGCGATTTCAGAGCACGGAGGAACAGCATATTTTTTAAGAGAGTCTGCCCAAAATATCACAAGAAAGTGATTTCTTGGTGACTATGACAAATCACACAGTGCATGTTGGATGTCATTCCCTGATTTCAACAATGAGTGCCTGGAAGGTGCAACACAGTGGTGTGAGACTGCAGGTCCCCAGAGGCGGAGGCATCCTCTCGCTAGGGTCACTGGTGAAAGGAGCCCTTAGATAAAGTTCAGGTATTTGGAATTTTTTCTGTGGAAGGATATTCTGTAATCCAAAAGCTATATGTCTGAAAATGAATGAAAGCAGTGCTGTGTACTGACTTCAACAATGCAGAGTTTTCCGTATTGACATTCGCACCATGTGACGCAGAAATCTTCAGAGTTGCTTGAACAGTTGGTTACCTGGTAAGGCAGCTAGGATCAAGATTTAAGTAGATATTTTGCACAGATTAGTTTTAAATTAGTTAATAAAGTGCCTAAATGAAGAGATTAGTGTCACTTGCATTACTGTATTGTCATTGAAGCTAGAGAGGCTCTCCAAAATACTGCCTAGAAAATATCTCTCTCTAAAGCAGTATTACTTTGTAATGATAATGTAAAAAAATACAGGTAGGACAATATTTGCAGGAAGAGGTAACATCTGTTATTTGATCAACTGATGTGGGTGGAAGAATTAGACAAGCAACAAAAGCTTTGACATCTGGATTTGAAATTGAATAATATATTCCTGTTAACGCTTATGATATGCAAAAGAAAGAGTTATCAGTATGAATTGTACTGAAAAGGAAGGCATCCTTAAGAAAATATATTGTCAAGAAAAGAAGGACTGGTTGTAATTGCTGGATTTTTTTGTTTTGTCTTAATAGCTTTCAGTTTTGTTTCAATGGCTTCACATAATAACTTTAAAAAAAAAGTAAACGCTTCTTATTACTTTTTCATAGTACTAGTATTTTTCTAGTGAAAGCTGCAATCTCAGCCTTTTATGGTTAGGACTGGAACATATACAGAGAAATAACAGTAATCTCAGAAAAGAACCATATGAATATTCATATTTTTGTTTGGTAGAATAACAAAAAAGAACAGAGAATGGAAAAATGAAAACAGTTCCAAAAGAAATAAATAATCCAAGTAAGAGGTTTTTTTCCAAAATAACCAACCAAGCTTTTGAAAGAGTTTTGGATCAATATAAAATATTTCAATTCCCAATGAAAGGTATTACTTGTAGTTTAGATAACTTCATGTCCATTTTTAAACTTTTTTCATCTTTTTCTTGTGGTTTCTTTAATTTAAGTTACAACTTAAATTAAAATATTGCCTTAAAATGAAAAATTAGAACAAAAAACTGTAAATATGCCAAAAAATCCATAGGTGGTCTCCTGATAGTCTGATAGGTTTATACCACAGGTTACCGTTATAATTTGTATTGCGTGATTGTTTTTCTTCTTTACAGGTAGGCTGTTTTAAACTCACATGTCAACAGCCTTTTGCCATCTCTGTGTTTCTAGAAAATCCTGCCTTAAAAGAATCCTGCTGTGTGTGCAGGGCTCTTTGAAATTGTAGCCATACGTAAGACTTGCTAGATGTCTTCTCATGGAACTGTTTTGGAGGGAGAAAGGTGATCAGTCAAAAGTGAAATAACGCTCTGAAATTATATGAGGCCAACAAAGTTGTGAAGAAGCTCACAAACTGCTGGTTCTGAAAGCTTCCACCCAAAAAGCAGATTGTTCCTATCCTTTCGCTTGGCTTGCTGATAAGCTACCGAGCAGAGTGCTGAAGAGCTGAGCCTGAGGGCTGCCAGCCTTTGATCAGCAGACATGGTAGATAAATAAACAACCCTGTGTAATATACTATTCTCAGAGACTGATGACTGTGTCTGGTGCCACAGGGTGCAAATGCTGCTGGTAGTGTGCGCCCAGCAGTGCAGTTCAGCTTCAGCCTCTCAGTGTCCACTTTTCATAATGTTACTAAGTTACTTCTGAGCCCCTTGTTTTTGCATATTCCCTAAAACACTATTTGATGAACACATGCTGACCAATAAGTCCAGAAAATCCCTGGCACTTAACAGAAAAGCTAGTATTGCAATGGAAAGCATTATTTTGCAAAACTGTCCAAATGCCAGCAAGGCATTCATTGTTTAGACAAGAAAGACGGCAACGCAAGGACTACCTTAAATGACCTCTCTTAAGTGGAGTATTTGATTATGTCACAGCAGAACATCTGTAGATCTTGAAAGCAAGGGTATATCATTAATTTGAAACTGAACAGACATACAGGCTAACACAAGGTCAGAAACAACAACACTAACATTGTAAGAAAAGTCCAAGCTAAAGAAATGACACATATAAAAGTGAGGCATTTTTCAAAGCTGGTTTTATATCCATATTGAGAATCTGTACCGTGGTTGTGAACAATATGTTTAGAAAGCAACATCATTCATTACACTGTGAGAGGAAGATCCTCCCCACATTCGGTGTCAAAGTAAAATCTCAAGTAGATATGATCAAACCTGAGTTTCTAGATTGGCCATTGTGAAGTTCCCTTTCTGCAAATCATAGGATGATTAATGTCTCTATAAATCAGAGAGTAAGCAAAGGAGACAAAAAAAATGAGCCATTGTAGAGAGGATAGATAGACTTATTCATTTGTATAGACACAGAACAACCAATAAATGTAGAAAAAGATAATATGGTCTGCAAAGTAAATTTTTTGAGAGATATCACTGACATAAAGTATTTTTCTACCCTTGGAGACATAGCAGCATGTTTGTCTATATTAAATGTTATCTTCTGGGAAAATAAGCCTCCATATGGCTGGTATTTGGTAACAAGGTTTTTTTCAGTGAAAATAAAGTAAATGTTTTGATGGTAAGACAACTAATAGGGTCTAAGTAAATAGCATTTTTTTCCCTTGGGAAAGACAATTGAGGACCACAACTGGTGAATCTGAAGTTTTGGACGAAGGCAGGGATATTCTGCTAAACAAAATTAAAATTTCATAATAAACAAACCAGAAAGTCTATCAAATAAGAACAACATTATGCAGAAAGAATCCAATAAAGGATGATGGAAATACTCTGTTAACTTGGCTACTTGGTTTATGCTTCCTATCCAGCCAATAAATGTGTGCCAAGTCCAAAATCAGACACACCATAGGTTACCTCTTCGTCCAGAGGGGATACAGAAAGGAAACCCAGGTAGTTTGTAAGTTTGTTGAATTGTCAGTGATAATTACTAGTTATTGTTATTTCTGTATTTCATGAGGAATAAAAAATATGAAGAAGCAAGAATGTAGGAAACACATATATAACACAGTAGAGTCATCACTTTCACTGCCGGTAAAACAGCTTGCAAACAATTTTCACTCAGGAGTGACTAATTCACTTTCAAACAGCTTAAATCGTTCATTCTCCTCCAGAGAATGACTCAGAATTTTATTGATCCGGCTGTACACTGTACCATTTAAACATGGGCTATCCTTCAACTAAACACCCAGTTAAAGCTTTCATACTCACTACATTTTTTTTATGGAAGTTCCCAGGCTTCTCCCCATGACCAAAGATGCACAAGCACTTTTTCTTTTTTCCCTTCTTTTTTCAGATCACAAGATTTTCAGTGCTCATAGAAGAAAACCAGAAGTATTTTAATGAAAATACCAGATAATACCTGTTATTTAGCCAGTTAAGAACTCACACTCCATACCACTGAGCAAGTTGAAAACACTTACAAGAATGGAGATAGGCTTTAACTGTATTCATCCATGCTGTTTGCAAGCAGAAAATTATTCTGATATTTCAAAGAGTTGGGGGGGGGGGAGGGGAAGAAGTTAAGACAAATTTTCACACCAATTTTAGTTTGGTTTTTCTTTCATAATGAAATAATGGAAACTGCAGGGAGTTTCCTGGAAATCAGATTGTGATTAGGTTTGATGAAACAGTCATTAGTGGAAAGGAAAAAAAAAATGATTTAAAGCTTAAAAATGAAGAGAAGCATATTCATGAAGATTTTACTGAATTGCAGTCTAACTCTGTCACCATCAGTTAATCAGTGTTAGTACCATTTATTTTTTAAGTTATCGTAGCACACAACAGCAAATTCTCTAGGAATCTGAGAGAGCAAGCACAACTAGTCAGTTATTAACCAATGTTATTGTGCCTAAAACTGAGCTGGAGATAAACACGTATTAGAAAATTCCATGTTGGAGCTGCTAACGTGTAGACTTTAGGATCAAGCATAATACCAATCTGTAACAGAAGAAACCATGAGGATGTATATTTTTAGAGCTATAGGATTGTTTTGAATTCAATCTGACTAGACTACATCAAAAATACTCTCAGAAAGGATGTTACTCAAGTTACTTTTAAACTCATGGTATTAATGATTTCAGTCAAGCTGGTGAGATGTTATATTTCGGGGCATAACAAGTGAAATATTTAGTGTATGACACTATGTTCTCTTTCAAGCAAAGGTGTCTGATGGTAAGAAAAAATAATTTCTGGTTTTGAGAATTACATTTTTGATGAAAAAAATAGAGAAAATGAAAAAAAATGAAAAAGGAAAGTTGATTTTAAAAATCCATGAGCATCTGTAATATATTTTTAATGTAAAAAACCCTTTCCTCAAACCTCTGGTCAGGTTACCATGTTTTGCACCTACTAATCAAAGTGGAAAAAAAGGCAAAGTGATTAGTCAGGGACTTCACTGTTTGAGATGAGAATACAGGTTTTATGAACAGTAAATATGTTGGAAGGGGAATTCTGGAGGCTCAGTTCCGGTTCTTTGTATTAAACAATAGAAACATTTGACATGTGGACTTACCTTTCTCAATTTTATTAATTTTTCAGACAGTGCATCAAAATCCAGTGCAGTGCAAGAGTACCCAATGAATGTAGTTATCAGAGAATCAATCTTTTTTCACTAGTTGAATTCTAAAGGATTTTGCAAACCAAACATACCTTCCAGGTAACATTTTCTATTTCTCTGCTCACACTTCAGAGATTCAAGTCTAAGCCCTTGAGGTAGGTGTACTGCTTTGATAGGATAGAAATTACTTTTTCAGCCTTTTCTGGCATACATTAAATAAGAAAAGTAGCCATGCAGGATAGGAGGAATGTAAAGTGATAAAGAACAGTGAGGTGTATAGTGCACACTGTATTTTAAGGCCAAATTTTATGTAAGCAACATTGCTTTGACAATGGACAATAAAGAAGTTTGCAAAACGACTAATATGAATTAATGCTGAAACTTATACATGTAAGACAAACTATGCTTAATGCAGTCTCAGAAATCACCTTCAGCAACAGCTCAGTTATTTTTACAACAGGAGTGTGAGAGAAGCAGCTGCTTTGTACTTGGGGCATAGCTGCAAATACACGAATAGGTCAAACAAAACATAAAATCTATTTGCAGAAACTTATGGAACTTGACCAAGAATCTTATAATTTAGTACTGTTTGGTTTAGAAGAGAAAGTGTATTTCCTGACTCAAGAAAAGTGGAAGTTGAAAAGAACATAATTCAATTTTCTTCTCAGCATGTGGTCACTAAACTTTCGCTGAGAAGTCGCTGTCAAGCAAGTCTTGATAACTCTCCAAGAAACTCATTTACTTCACAATTAACTTCTGAACAAGATAATGGGGTGATGGGAACAGGAGGAGTGGATGGACCACCATCTGTGCCAAGTGACAGGGCACAGCCACTTTCATTGCAACCAGATGATGGTTTTTGCCCCAGAATCATTCCTTGAGATGTAGTGGGGAGATCAGTAGCAGGTAGCTGATTTATACCACAGTTTTTAATTTATACCATGGAGAGGGAAGCTGTAGGGTCCCACAGCCCCCAAGGGCTGTATGACTTGAGGCAGGGGTTGGCACAGGAGGTAATGGAGTCCTCATCCTCACCCGATACAATAACATCAGAAATAGTGGTTATAAATTTCTGAGACAGAGACCAATATAGCAAGTGTATTTATACATTTACAGGAGAGAGAAAACCAAGATAAAGAACTTGAGTATTATTCTTTGCCATTATTTGCTTTGATGTGATATATGTGTGTGTATGTATACACATATTTATATATTTGTTGATGTCCAAGGTTTGCAGGGCATGCTCTATTTCCTTAACACAGAAACTCATTGCCAAGGAATGTGGAACAGTGTTGCAATTTAGGAGTATTTCAAGCTTGATTGATATCTGTTTCTTTAAAAAAAAAAAAAATTATTCACTTTTCTTGCAAACAAACCCTAGAATAGTTTTTGTCAAAATTTGTATTAACATTTTTCAGATCTTGGAAATAAAGGCAAAAATTCCTACTTCCGCAGGTAAGTCTTAGATAGTAAGAAATTATGTAAGTGTTCTCCCTGTGACATTTTCTCAACTCAAACACCTACTGCTATAAAACTTAATGAAGACAGAAATTTTCTATAAAAATTCAACAAAATTGTGTAACACGGCTGTCCTAGATCCTACTGAAGGTCATTGAATTCCAGTCTTCTACGTCCAACTGAAAATAGGAATAAAGCACAATATTTCCATTAATGTTTAAAAATGAGTTATCTTTGTGCTTTACTGCCTACCAGTCCAGCTATTGTTGATCCTTTGCCCCGGCCTGATTTGTTCTGTCCTGCTTTGTAGTCACCTGCAGCCATAAAAAACTGCTGGACACTGCTAATAAGAAAGCACAAAAGATCTTTGCACCTGTTTTGTCCTGTTATTTTAAAAAGCTTTCCCTTCAAGAATATACATTAGAAGAGATATTTTAAGACATATAATTGAATAATAATTAGAAAGTTTATGCACCACAGCAGTATTTCTGTCATTTGTCAAATAATGGCCAATAATCTTCTGTATTGTTTTGCCACATTTCAGTGACTGAGCAATTTGGAGCCAGAAAGTCATTCCAAAACATTTTTTTAGTTTTTGTCTATGTGCAAGGAACTGAATCAGGAATGGTTTTGCTCAGCCAGACCAGATATGGCATTGAATCATAGAATCATAGAATCATGCAATCATAGAATTAACTGGGTTGGAAGAGACCTCCGAGATCATCAAGTCCAACCCTTGATCCAACCCCACTGTGATTA
>JAWMRA010000001.1:67898319-67913481 GCA_035584735.1 Pseudotriccus pelzelni | reverse complement strand
TGATGAGGTCTCCCCTGAGCCTTCTCTTCTCCAGGCTAAACAACCCCAGCTCCCTCAGCCTCTCCTCATAGGACTTGGGCGCCAGTCCCTTCACCAGCCTCATTGCTCTTCTCTGGACAGAGCTGATATCTGTCCTTCTGGAGGCCATCCCTGCAAAGATGAATTGTTCACACTCAGGCACAGAGTGTAAGAGAGGGGAACAGACCTACACCCTCTTTTTTCCTTCCTCCAAATACCATGCCACACTACTTGTATGTGGACCAGGACACTGACAGACAGAGGAGCCTGGCACACATAGACTAAGGCTTTTCCAAAGATCAGCATGATAGCCACTTAAACTGAGTCTTTTGTAAGGAGAGGAGGAATGTTCTCCATCTTACACCTAGTATAGATGTAATGTGATAGACCAGTGATGAAAGTGGTGAGGGGAAAAATAGGATGGGGAGGTTTGCTTCAAGTCTTGCCATCTGGTGATGTCTCACTGAAGGTGTGAGACAAGAAACAAGAGTGATTATTGTGAACTTTCTCTATCCTGCAAAGTCCAGAGGATGTTTATGTCCACTTACCTGGTGGCTACATATCAGATATTTCACAATATCTATCTGGAAGCAAACACATCTTTTTATGAGCTCTTTCCCACCTGACTTTGGATTTATACTCAGTCTCCATGGACCCTGAGAAGTAAAAAGATGTGACCAGTCTTGACAAGCAGGTGAGCTAAACAAAGAAGATGCCAAAGCAGGAAGACAGTATTTCTACCTCCACAATTATGCACACACTGAGCAGCAGAGGAGAGAGCAGGGCCATGAAATTTGTGATGGAGAGGCAGCAACTGGTTAAATTTAAAAACAGTTTAAACAAAAGGATTGAACAGGACTGAGAATGAAAAGAAAGGGAAGGAATGGAAGAGAAAGGAAGGGAAGAGAAGGCAAAGAAAGGGAAAGGCATAGCATTTTTATTTTAGGAGTTTTCTTTGGTACAATTTCTGTGTAGCTTGGTAAAAAATTGAGAAATTGTAGGGGAAAGGATAGACACCCACCATTCTTCCAAGTCAGTTTTTGTTGTTTATCCCTCAATAATCTAATAGAAAGAGAATGCACATTGCAGTTAGCTGGGTCCAGCTCGGCTCCACTAAAAGCTCTAAGGGCTCCACAGGCTCTTTGAAAGAAAGAAAGATGCTAAATAGCATTTCTGTTCTGTTGTCAGGTTTCTATCAGTGCGCATCTACCCAGCATCTCCCTCTGTCTGTCAGCATGCAAGACACTGCTAATCTCCAAGCACTGTCCAAACATCACATGGTCAGTGTCATTGTATCAAATGAAAGTAATCACTGGTTTGATGAAACCCCATTTTTAATTTCCTTCTCCAAGGAGCTTGGGCGATGTGCCTATCCTCCTCAGCTTGAGTCCCAAACTGCTTTAGATGACAGACAGGCACCCATTTCCTAGCAACAGCAATCCAAGTGTTTGCAGGTGAATCAAGCCAGGAACTGAAGGAGATTTCAACTAAGTAGTAGGGCTTAGTGGCTTAGTAAATTTTAGATGTCTACAGGATGAAGCAAAACTGGAAACTGAGTGACTTTTAGGGACCTACGTCACGGCATAGGCAGGATTTTGCATACCGGGTCCTACTCAACATTTTTATCATCTGGTATCTGAAATGAACTGATTCAATCACCTACAGCTGCAGGCTGATTTCACTGTTCTTCCACCTTTTGTGTCTCAATTTATCTGTGTCAATTGTATCTAAAAAAACCTAATGAATATCAATTCAACCCAAAGAGTCATCCAGCAATGGTAATGACTGATATTTCTGTTCCCTGTCTTCTCACTATCTGCATTCCAGTTGGACTCCAGTACTGCTGACGTTGCCTCAAGAAAAGGGAAATGCTCAGGTAGAAACTGTGGAGCAAGACAGTTCTGCCAGGAACTGCAATACTTTTCCCCTGTATTGTCCCTTCAGAACTGTCCCTTTCTGCTGCAGGTATGAAAAGGCAGTAAGCTTGTAAGTAACCGACATTCCCATAGTTATTATCCTATAACTAACTCATACAATATAGTAGAGTGCTTCTACAATACAGTATTTCACAGGATTTCCTTAATAAGTGCTTCAGGACCTATCCAGGACTGTTGTGCAAAAGCTGTAATTATGCCTCTAGAAAACTGAGTAATTGTAAGAGGTTTTAAATAACATGATTAAGTGTTTAATATAATAAAATTTATCAGGGTCAGAGATCTCATCAGAGAGTAATGAGAAAGTACAAACAGTGTTCTTTTTGCCACAGCATTCTTCCTAGCACTGCACAGCACTTGGTATGTGGGCTTTCCGGAGTAGCTTTTTGCACAAAAATAAAGAGTGTGCAAAACTTCCCTCGATTTCCCTCTTTTTTTTTTTTTTTTTTTTTTTTTTTTGTGTGGAAATCTTAGAGGCATATGTTTGCTGCTGCAGCAAACACAAGACTCAAGCTTGTGCACAGCCTCCTTTGCACATTGAGGGTGTTAGTGCTTTCTGCAAGCTCAGCTTTCGTTCAAGGCTGGGCTCCAATGAGATTTTGTACCCATATGCCTGCCTTCTAATTCCTCCCATTCCTCTTCTCCTCTCTTCCACCTTCCATTTCTACTATCCTTCTCTAAAATTTCCTTTCTACCTAGTAACTATAATTTCTTCTATCACAGCTCTCTAGCTCCCCACCGTGCTTACCATTTCCGGGGTTTATTGTCTATTTCCTTCACATATATTTTTTTTTCATAAAAGTTGTATCTTTACTTGAACATCCATGATCCAAATACAACTGTAAAAGATTTTGTGATTCTCTAAGATGCTGGAACTTTGTGATTAGAAGTCAAGTTTTTCCAAGACAAATACCTCACAAGGTCGTGAATGCCACAAGTCATCATTACCAAGTCTAATTAATGTGCAAAATTAGCAGATGGTACTGCACACTCAGTGTAGAATCCAAACCCTCATTTTATACTTTCACTCCCTTTCTGTCATTCTCCCATTCCAGAGTCCACAGTGTTTTTAAAAGAAGAACTAAAGATGTATGACTCCACGATTCTTCTGGGAACACTGATGAAACGCAGCACTCACATGCCACAGTACCAGCACTTCCATCAGACTGCAGAAGAGGGGTTCGTGTACCCTACTGCAGATGTCCAAATCTTAGATGAACAAGTCTGAATACAGCAGACAGAAAGAGGCAAAAAAAAACCCCTCAGCGTTTAATCAAAACCTCTCATCTGACCCCAAAACATTTCTTTTTTTCTCCCACTATGTTCCTTCAATACATTTTAAAATTATACATTTCTACTAAGAATAAAGTTCAGTGCTGACAGTTTGAAAGTCTGGTACAGCTTTTCCCTCTGTACACATCCAGTCAGCTGGAAAAGCACTGCCAGAATAATTTGCTTAGAATGAAGAGGGAGAAGGACATGCCTGTTCTGGTTTTCTTTTTCATTCTTTTTTTCATTACATTTAAGAGCTCCCTCATTTTTCCAAGGGCAGTACCAAGGCCTGTCAATACACATCTATCTGAAACTGAAACCCTAACAAGCAAGAACTGATGGATACACAGCCAGCAAAATTTCAAGTTCCCTTCTGATAAAATTTCATCTTTCAACAGCTTTCTTAAGAGTTAGCTTTGCACTGGAGTGAAGGAGAGGTGGCAAGGAACATTCCCTGATGTATTGTCAAACAAAACAACTTCTCTAGCAATGTGGTTTGTTTAATTCAGTTTCATGTATATTTGAAATATGTATCCCCCTTTTTTAAAAAAGCAGACAGCATTGCCCTGCATTTTTGTACTGCCCTTTATACTTAACAACACCCTCTCAGGGTAATGTACCTGCCTAGCTGTATTCAACAGAAACCAGTTCAGCACCAACACAAAAAGAATTCTGCCCTAGAAGTCAGATATATTAATTAGTTAATAAGTGAAGGGCTGAAGGAACAAGCTTGACAAGAAACTTCCAAGTGATGTTGTCAGGACAGCGACTTGTCTCAGCATGATACCAGCAAAAGGAAACACCAGGGAGAGAGAAAACTCCTCGCCTAACACACAAGGGTTGGCTATAGCCAAAGGTTTCAGCACAACAGAGAGGAGCAGAGATGGATTTTGCCCTGCCTGAAGCAGATGTGAACTTTTGATCATTAAAAAGAAAAAGAAAGATGACTGACAACTGATGAAATCAATTTCCTTTATCAGAGCTGAAGGTCTCACAATTAGCAAAGCTGAGGGCAATTACAGGACTTAACTCTCTTCCCTTTTAAGTTGTGTGGGTTTGTTTAGGTATTGCTTTACATTACTGTATTTCTCCAGCACTTTCCGGCCTGAAATGACTTTTTGGCCGCGTGCTGAGATTTCTGTCCTGCAAGCCAATCTGTGCAGTCAGACCAGAGAAGTTTCTGCACAGGCAAGGAACTTTGCTGGAGATAGAGCTCCCCATGATGAGGGTGTTGGGGTGCCATAGCGGAAAGGGACTGTGGAGGAAGCCAGCTGCTACCCAGGAAAGCAAGTGACAGCTGAAAGAAAGCATAAACCCTTGAACTCAAAAAGACAAGAAGATATTTTTAATTGACAAACAAAATGAAGAAGAGATTGATTTTGACACCCCTGACATGTAAGAGTGCAGAACAGCACGGCACAAAATTAGCAGCAGCTCTAAAAGATGTAAGTCTATCATGGGGAAATATGTTACAAGATTTGGGACTGTCATTGCTGTTCAAGCTTCTCCATGCAAAACAAAACAAAAAAAAACAAATGCCAAACAACCCCCCAAAACCAACAAAACAAAAAACCAAAACAAACAAAACCAACCAAAAATCAACTCAAATTGATCTTTGTCTTTTTTTGAAAAACAAAAGCATAAACAGATATGTCATTCTGTGTAATTCGCGTATTTCAACACTTTGAAATAATGTGTAATGTTATTTGTACTGTTTGTGTCCTTACAGCATCCAAATAACCTCAGAGGCACACTGTGCTGTGCACACCTCATAGAAGCCAGTCCCACGTGTCATTTCCCTGCACACACACACATTTCTAGTCAAAATAAACACAACAGACAAAAAAGGTCTGAAGAGAAACCACTAATACAGAGCTGAAATGTCCCTGTTTTCAGTGAGGCAGCATGTTGATGGTAATTCCATCACAACATACCATGCTCAGCTCTACCAGGAGCCTTTACCAGATCTCAACCCACTAATGAATTTGGGAAGCCAGGTCTTTTCTTCAAAACTGAAGCCTCCTTCCATCCTTTCAAGAGATGGACTGGGAAGACTTTCCAATTCTATCCAGTAACACAGTATTTAAGGCTCAGTTCTGGTTTGCGGGAAGTGGAGGAGTAAAATCAAAGGAAGCTCTGCCTTGTCTCCAGAGTGTTTGTTTCATGCCGCTGCCAAAACCCTGCACAAATGGAGACACGGGTGAACCCAGCTCACTTGGCAAGTAGTTTGGAAGTGCCCATGTCAGCTGATGCAGTGTCCAAACACCTGCCTTTTCTCAGGAGTCCACACCACAGCCTTTCTGGTTTCTTGTCCCCAGACGACATTATGGGAATAAAAGACTCCTTTGTTTCACACAGTGTTGTAAATACAAATACATGAAAGACACAAGATGCTTGGACCCAATATTAAGAGAATCATCCTTCTGTTCTGCAAGAATTGTTTTAGCAAAAAGCATCTCTCTGTTACCAGTTTCAATATGAACTTTTTTTAAAGTGCAAAAATGTGCGTACAAATGTATTTTAGGAGAAAACTTGATACACATTTTCCTTTAAAAAGGACAGATCCTTCTCTGTGTTGAATTTTTTTAAACATCCTTAAAAAACAACTACCTGCTCTTCACCACCGCCACCCCTGGCCTCTTATCCAGAGCCTCACTATGTGCCTAACTAATCAAAGTGTTGTGTTATGATTGCCATAGCGACTGCAATCCAACAGCTGCCTTGACATTTCATCTTCTGCTGCTTTCAAAATGCTTTCTTTTTGCCAAGGAAAACTTTTCACAATTCTCAATTTCTTTTACTACACACTGTTCCCTCCACTAACAAAATAAACATTTAGGAAAAAAATCAGTGGAAACTGCCTTGGTTCTAACCACGTTTTGCTAATTGCTTTTATTCTCCTCTCAAGTAATTTTAAAGGTTTCTGATGCTGTACACTAAAAAGCTTATGCTTTATTTTGCAGATAAATTGATGATTATGCACTACTGTGTAGGGCCACCATGGGTGGCCAGGAGCCACCTCCAGCCCCCAGGCGCAAGGCCAGCTGCCCAACCCTATCCAGACTCCTCACAGGGATTCACCAACCCCATCCTCACCCTCCCAGGCACTGAAATCTAGCCCTCTCACTTTGTTATCTCCCAGTTTTGCTGCTCACTCTCTCACCAATTCTGTCAGCTCCCAGCTTTATCAGTCATGCACATTTCTCATGGAGCTTTAAGGCTGTTGCCATTTCTCCTGTCTTTTGAGGAGGTGAGGAGATAAGATAGTAGAGAATGTGATTAATATGCAGGTTTGCTCCTGCTCTAAAAGAAGGAAGGCTGTGCATTGTGAAGCACCTGGCTGGTGTGGAAGCCTGCAGAAAGCGCTTTGGGGAAGCCAAAGAGGGTGGAAGATCATGGTCGCCTGCTGGTGACACAGCCGTAGGGTTTAGCATCTGAAGTGGTTATTTTTCATGTACAGACAAGGAGAAGAAAGTGCCATACAGGTTTTAAGTACATGCAGATGAACTCTGGTAACCGATAATTCATTTCACCGCTACTCATTTCACAAACAACAATTTTTAAATTAACCAAGCTGGTCACCCCCTTTCTTTTCTAAAAAGAGGGAAGACCATAGCTTTCCTTTGAGCAGCCTGGAACATGTGAGAAACCTTCTCTGCAGCCTTTAAAAATGCTTGCCCCTAAGATGCTTTCCCTTCTTAGCCTGCACTTGAGGATGTCTCAGATAGGCTGGTGCCAGCAAGGTGTGGCTAGAGACATGCTGGGACATGGAGATTTGTACAGGATGTATCGAAAAGAAATTTATTCAAAATACCAGTGGGTTGGATCATCCGCAGCCTGGCCAAGGTAGGAGATGGAGGATACACGTGTGTGCACACAGGCGCTCATGTGCTATGTGTTGAAGGGAATTTGACAGTGGTAAATATAAGGTTAAAACTCAGAAGCATGTGAGCTGAGAAAGATTAGAGTCTAAAATAAAAGGTTGAAACCACATTTTTACAATTTTTCTTTAATTGTGAGATATGATGACAAATTTGAATTAACAACACGTCTGAAAAGTATGTATATTTAACAGAAGGAAGAAGGAAAACACCTTCAGAAGCAGTCAGCTTCCTGTCTTATGTTTTTGAAATCCAGCTGATGGCTCACAGAACGGATCTCAAATATGTATAAATATAATCCCCACAGCTAAAAGTCGTCTATTTTAAAAGACAAGTGTTTGCTCACACAAGGAACATTGTACTCAAGCATTCTGACTTTGTGATCCATATGGATTTCATCAACTTGTTTGCCAGGAATTTAGGAAAAACAAACTTTATTCATGTTCCTTACAGAAATTAATCCAGTTCATGGTCTGCACAAAAAGAAATACAGCCTGGGAAACAAAAGCCCAGGACATTCCTGGAACTGGAAGGTCAGGGAGACAAAACAATTGGTCCACTCTTAATAAGTGAAATGAGTGACTTTCAGTGGCATCTCCATCAGCACTGGAAGTACATGGTTTCAGCTTAGAAGGTGATTTCATGTCCCATCCCATAAAGGGCCCCCTCCTAGAACCAGGCACTCCCACTGCTCTGAGAGCAGCATTTACCTCCAAGTCCCAGGTTCTCATTTCCGCTCCTCCTTTTGCTTGAGGATCACTGAAATGTTTTCTGGATGGTCCCTAGGTTGTGACAGAGGTAGAATTACATGTACTTTCTGCACCATGCAGCAGATACAAAGGAGAACTGGTCCCAGCACAGACTCAAACCCCATCTTCTCAACCCCCTGCCCAGTCTCCTGGCCACTGCACAATCAGTATATCCCTTCTCTCCTGATGTCACTTGGGTCTCAGGATTCCTGCTGTCTTCATGTAGTCATGGCAAACTTCAAGAGAAAACTGGAGGCTTTCCTACCTCCCCAGCCTTGATCCAGAGCACCATTCAAGGACATATTTTGAAGACATCTCAGTTTCCCTGGCACCTCGGCTTTCTACTTACCAAGATGGAATTATTCAGGAAAGGTTGACCCTCTTGTATACTTGAATTAACAGAAAACATAAGATCTTACCATTGTGATGATACAAGATGAGGAAGGCTAACAAATACTAGAGAAAAGAGTTCCTGAAAGAACAAGAGGAAGCTGCCAAGTCCAACCAGTGCATGAGTTTTCTCGTTGTCTGTCTGTCCTTTCATGATACAGATCTCCCACAAGAGATGCAAATGACTTGTTTCTTCAGACCTGGGCATCTACTTCTGCATAAAATATACTTGAGATGACCATGTGCTATTCTGAACCTCTTCTTCATGTCTTTGAGGGATTTACTTCACATAAAACTTTTCCTTTTCTCCAAGATCCTTAACTTTTGTGTTTCTTGCAATATTTCTAAGCAGCAAAAAAATACTGTTTGTCTCGTTTGCTGTTACATGGTTAAATGGAGAGAAGAAAAAAGACAACTTCAAATGTGAACTTTTTCAACTACCTTAGACCTTCAATTTAAAGATGGGTTTTGTAGTCCACTAGAAGCATATGTGCCTGGAGATCAACCTTCAGGCAGCTAAAGTTAGATGAGATAAGACCTATTCTAAATTACCCTGTAACATGACTTGGTATTTCTATTTGTGTGTAAAGAATTTACTTGTATAACCTTAGGTTTGGTTTTCCAAGTTTGATGAAAACCTATGGACCTCTACATGATTTATCAGTATTTTGTTTTCTGTATCACAAAGAACAGGTGGCATCTGGAAGTTGTGTTAACATACATTGCTACTGCAAACAGAGACACTTATCTGCAATGACACTTGCTTTAAAAGTACAGTCTGATGCAGGAAATATAAATTCTGATTCATTCCTAAAGCAAATAATTATGCAGAATAATCTCTATACTGCCCAAATTTAAACAGCCAGCTTAAAATTAATGCATTGCAACTCTTTATGGTTGTGACATTATAGTATGCTATCTCATCAGCTTTTAAAGGAAGCTGCATTAATGCTCTGCGAGAGGTTTGTTACATTGAATTAATGTTGCATTAGAACCCTTTCAGTAAGTCAAATCGCATTATTCACTCATATAGCATTCTTGGCAAGCCTCAAAAAACATTTTTAATACTCAGGAACTGCGAGACTGCGCCAGACAGTGATTTGATGTTTAAAATAGGACTAGGCACCTTATATCAAAATTGCAGCAGAGGCAAAAAAAAAAAAAAAGGGAAAAAAGAAATCATTAGATTCTTAGACCTAAAGCACCTACTTTTGGTAGATGTTTCTACAAACCCCTGCATTTTGAACAGAGTAGAGTAATTTACCCTTTTCTTCACACATTACTGTGAAAAATAACTTGTGAAGCCACAGTTATTCTTAGAAAAGCGCTGAGAAAAATCTGTTCTTAGGAAATGAACCGGATGTATTTTAATGGAGCGTGGGGGACCTGCACAGCCTGGTGTTGGCAGAGAGGGAAGGACTGTTCCCTTCTGTCGCCAGCAGCATCTCCTCCGTCCCATTCTGTGAACAGTGTAAAAGGACCAAATCACATGAGCAAATCCATGGTTACCCCTGTTTAGCATTCAGATGATGGCACTTGGCTTGCTTTTCTCATGGCAACAGCCTCCCTCAAATGTATTCAACTCCTTGGCTGTCCACCTCTCAATGAGTCTTCAGGTGGCTCATGGATAGATGCTAAGAAAGTGAAAAGTTCTGCACATCGTGGGTTAATCTTTATGTTGATGATGACTGTAGCTGTTTACTTTTTAAACAAATGCCTGATATACAGTGCAACTGGCTGAGTGCACAGGCAAAAACAGACCACAGGAAATCTCTTTAACAGCCAGGAAGGCAGAATTCTTACCATGGGTCTGTATTACAGTTAAAAAAAAAAAAAAAGTTAAAAATAAAAAAAGTTGTGGTATCTCATGGAGAAAAGCGGATGCTACAAACTCACCACAAATGGCTGGTTTCTAAGAAGAGACATCCATTAATAGCACAGGCATAAATAACTCTTTCCATTTTATCTGAAGTATTATTGTGGCTTTTCACCCGAGTTTATTCCAACGGAAGTAAAGATGGCTCTGTAATACCAAGCAAATAAACCAGCCTAATATAAAATGTTCACTGGAGATAAGAAAGCACACTAGGTTATTTATTGCTGTATTTTTATATTTTGTTTCTGTTCTCCTTTGATCTGTGTTAACTGACAGCTTAGGGTCACAATACACTCTACAATATTGAAAGCTGGTCATGTATGAGGGAGTATTGAACTGTTCCTTTAGAGCAAGTTACATGTTTTGCTTAATGCAGTTCTTCAGAGTCTAGCTCCATCCATAAAGATAAAATGCTTACTGGGTTTTTTAAAAAGTATTGGATAGATAAACTGTGCGCACTCCTGGTTTTTTTAAGGTGTAAAACATCTGCAACAGACATCAGGGTTGATCCTACTTCCAGTTACGGTGGTGTAACAAGAGTTGCTTCACAGACGGCAGAGGAATTTCAGCAGTAAATGAAAAAAGAATAAGGCTCATTGTGCTTTTAATTTTGTTTCATGTAGGCAAGAGGGGAGAAAATTGATTTTAGTCCCAGTCTCATACATGTCACTGATGCATTTTCAACCCTTGGAGAATTGGTGAATGTGGGAATACAGGCTCTAATACAAAACACTTGGCCTGTTTTCAGTTCCTAACACATACTCCAGAGTTCATGTTATGGTTATCAGAAAGAATCTATGAAAAATGAAGCTGCACACAACTGCAGACCATCAGCGTGGCTTAACCCCGTCAGGCGGGGATGAAGCAGGAAGTGCTTTGTGACACTGACTGGCAGAAATACAAACTGATGAAGAAAACACGCGGCAGGAAAGAGGGTCTTAGACAGTGAGTTAGAGCCGAGGACATTAACTACAACTATATTCTGCCAGGGCCAAGATCAGAGGAGCCTGACATACTTGTTAAAGGTTTCATCAAAAGGATTAGTTCCAGCAGCTTTTTTTAACCTTTCCTACAACACAATTTACCCAAAGGTGGCCAAGGGCAACAAGGGCTGCCCTGTGAGATAACATTTTTAATTGTACAAATGCCATTCTTGATGTCATAATCCCAAGGTTAATGTAGCTGCAGGTCCTGAACAGATGTGGTGTAGGCTGCCCTGTCGTACAGAGAGGTGGCCACGCAGACAGTGAAAATGGCCACAGTTCAGTGAGGACTTAAGCAACCATCCTGGGTGTTTTCCTACATTTCCCCTATGCACTTTTGCACTCTATTAAACAATCTTTGCCCATATATAAAGCAAACAAACAAACAAAAATATCATTCATACAATGTACCACGTATCGACAGTCAAATATAGCCACTGCCTAATGGCACAACTCTTGGACAGGGTAAGGCAATATGTGAATGGAGGAAAGAAAAAGGAGAAGAGGCAGAAAGCACCAGGATACCACCACACTAAATCTTAAGCCTTGTTGTACTGTAGCAGTACTGATGAATAAAAAAAAAAATTTCAAAAGAAGAACTTTATCTTCTGCTAAATTCAAATATACCTGTTAGATTTTATCAGAGATCACGTTTTTCACATGGGGAGAATTTTTCAGTGGGTTTCTGGATGATGTGCTCTCTTCCTTAAAAAAAAAAAACAAAACCAAAACCAAAAACCAACCAACCAACCAACCAAAAAAAAATGTTAAATGTTCACACCACACAGTTCAGAGATAAATGTTTTCTTCACTTTTAAACAGCAAATGGTTTGTTCCACGTGCTAAGCTGTTGACTATATCACCAGTTCCACACTTCTCTGCTAATGGCCACAGTCTTGTACCTCACATATGGCTGAGAAGTTAAAAGATCACAGGGTAACGCTTTGATTATCAAGGATATGGTTTAAATTTTGGACTACTAAGTTATTAAATCCTCTCTTGAACTGTTTCAGTTCTACATACTAGTTGGACTTTACAATCTTAGGCCATGCCCAAACTTTGACAGTGTGGTACTTATGCAGTTTACTCTTGCGAGGCATTGCACAGAATACAACTCTTTATGCAAGCATGACCACATAGTCATAAGGGCTGAAATTTCCACACAATTCCCATCCTGAACTGCTTTGCATCATTACACCTTGCAGCCTTTTGCAATGAAAACCCAGTATTTGCAAAAAATATGTAAAAAGAGGATTATTCTTCCTGAATAGTGGATAAGATAGGAATAAAGAGGAAAATGATCATACAAGGAAAGGATTACTTAGTGCAGTGGAGCCAAGTTACTCAAGAAAACGGATAGAATTGCAAAGGGAAGGGGTTATTTCAAATAGGATTTTGGGGAAAACTAAGAGGTGCTGTGGAGCACTCAGGTCAGATGAAGACATCTGCTGTAGATGTCAAGAGCACAAAGGTAACTCTGTGTCTGGGAGCAGAGGGTAGCATAAAAATGACAACTGAACAGGAAATGTGAAAAACTGGGACTGCAGAGGTACATCCCAGAAAAGCAACAGGGTGTCAGATGACAGAGTAAAATACAAACAGACACACAAAACTGTGAATGCAGACACTTGTGAGAAGCCTTGGGGGGGAAAAAAATTAAAAAGAAAAAAATAAACAGGTGCACTAGGACAGCAGGCACAGAGCAACGATGGTAACATAAAAGCATTTCTGAAATGTGACAGAGTAGTAATATTAAGGCAGAATGCCCTTCCATCAGTCTTTATAAGTGAATGAGATGTCTTTTCTCTAGCTCTATACACAGTATAGACTTGACTCAAAACTGCTAGCTGGCCTATGGGCTGCATTACATAGGAGATCTGATAGGATGTTCTCAATGACCCTGTGACTAAAACATAGAAATGACCCAATATAAAATATAACAGATGGACAGATCAGCTTGCAGAGATGAAGGAATTTATATCGGCAGTTCTCTGAGATTTTAAGTCATTGAAAGCTGATCTTTTTCCTTTAACAAATACGTGACTACATTTAGTTAAATTATGGTAAAGCACAATGAAACACATGTATTCATTCATTTAAAGGAGCAAAAAAAGAGTTAAAAAAGAAACTGTCAGAGCTTTTATGCAATACGCTTTCTTTTAATACGAAGACACAGAACTCTTTCAGTTAATTGAATGTTTGATCATCAACATCCTGTCTTTTGCAAGTAAATACTCCCACATAAGAAATTCAAATAAGGCACTTCTGAGTATAGAAGCCTTCAACTACTATCAGTTTATTTATCTAGGTTATTCCACATGTTTGAGTTCGTCTTTCTCACAAGAGAACTTAGAAATAACCTATGTGTTGAATTTTAATAAAAGGCAATAAAACCAGCGAACAATGTAAATGGAAAGCAAACACATAAGACCAGTAGCATTGTATGACACAACAGGATTTATGAAACAGCTCTCATCAAAACAGTTGATTAGGCTATCGTTTCAAAAACATCTATACCTAGGCCATGTGCAAATTCACACTCTGTCTCTAAGAAAATTGTTTCTACAACAGGTAAGCACAGCTTTGCTCCGGGCTTCTCTGCAAATAAGTGTTTATAAGGATGATCCATTTCCACCAATTCTGTGGCAAACGTCCCATTTGTGGTAGTGGTACAGTACAAGGTACTCACCCAAACACTACAGAGGTGTCCCAGACAACTCTGTAGTGTTTGGGTGCCCAGAGGCAGGGCTACCTCCTTCTGTGGGTGATTCTTGCTCTTTCCATTGCCCTCATAGGCAAAACAAAGGTGCTTTTAAGCTTAGATACTTCTTTTGATTTTTGGTGCACTTAGGCTGCAAGTTTTCAGTCTCTCAGGTTTTGAGCTTTAGGGACTAAAAGCAAGGTCTAGGAAAGCTATGGGGTCTATCCCCTGTGCAAATAGAAATGGTACTACAGGACAGGTAGAAAGGTTCATAACTCAGGCAGCAAAACACAACAAAGTGAGTCACTTGCCCAATGCTGGCGTGGACCCAGATGGTGGAATCTGTTACTTAAGAACTGGAAGTCCTCTAGCCCCCGCAGCCTGGAATTCATGGCAGGTAGTACAAGTGAGCTCTCGTAAGGACTCAAAAAGAGACCATGGGCTAAGCTCCATGTGGTCATACAAAGCAGCTACCAGGACACTGCTCTTCTACATTTCTAAAGCCAAATCTGGATTTTCAAATTCTTTATCTAGATGCCAACTGTTTCTATATTTTTTTTAATTAAACTTTCTTTGTTACCTAAACATCTTTCTCCTGAGCACACCTGCAATAGCCTAAGAGTTGATGGTGGCAAGCAAGCTGGCCTTTAATTCACATCTCAAGACAGGCAATTCACATACCACAAATTCTTCTACCTGCAAAGGTTATCCCGGAAGCTCATTTTGTGACATACCATTCTACATCTCTATAAATGAAGTAGGCACTGAAGTCTGAAACACAGTATGCATCCCTCCATGTGGAATTCATAGCCAAGAACCCTGTCTTGGATGACTGCTATTAAACCAGCCATTTCTCACAAGTGGCAGTCAAAAAATGAAAGAAAGGTGTCATATTTCTGACATATCCAGAGAATACTTTAACCCTGGCTCCTGTGTGCTTCTGGCCTTTATGACAATAGATGCACTAAGGTGCATCAGCTCTGGGAGTTGTTTCATGGTTGCGACCCCAGTCAGCACTAGGCATTTCTCTGAAACATTAAAGTTGGTGTTTCATTTTCAGAAGTAGTGCCTAAAACACACTATCTCATAAGTGCTTCTTAAAAGCTAGCAAAGTTTTTCCACTCTGTACTGCCTTCTGTGTATCTGCTTTCTGGCACTTTCTCTCCTCGTGGTTTGATTTCACTACTGGCAAAGACACAGGTTCCTCTAATCTAAAGTCAGCAGTCAGAAAGATGAGTGTGTAATCCAAACTGCTCCTCTAGGCTCCCTCTACGGTAAAGTAAGTAAAGTAAATGGCCAGTCTTCGCGAACGAAGATCCGGGGAAGGTCTTTACACCTTCAAGCCTGCGCATTGGATT
>JAWMRA010000001.1:67846860-67898219 GCA_035584735.1 Pseudotriccus pelzelni | reverse complement strand
TTACAGGGCTAACGAGCTCCACCTGCCCGGGGAGTATCCCTGGCTGGAATCGAACCCTTGGCCTCGGCAGTGAAGGTGCTGCGATCTAAGCAGAGAGGAATTGGTGTTTCCAGACAGAGCCACAGCCCTTGCCACAACAACCCTATCTCAAATGGCAGACTGGATCCACTTTTTAAAGGAACTTATAAAAGAAACAAAGTAAAATGAAATTGTGAAATATGGTACCAGTCACAAAAGTTTCCCACTTTCTACTCAATAACACTAAGATTTTCAAAGGCTTTACCTAAATCTTTAACACCAAATAGATGTAAATTAGTCCATTCCTATGACTGTAGAAGCTGAATACATAATCTTCCAATGCAAAGCTATATAAGGTTTTCCAGTACCAAAAAGTGAATATTAGAAATGGCAAGAGCCCATATCAGAGAGCGAGCTAAGCACTGACAATGTTTGAAGTCAAGCCAAAAATACAGCCCCTGTCCAGATCCCAAACAAGGCAGGCAACAAATGCAGATGGTTATAGGGGATACAGTGGCAGGGATGTGCAAACACATGCACAGCAAGACACAACACTATACCATCAATTTTTTCTCATGCTACTTCATTTCAGTTTATTTCCTGGAATTTCTTACCATTCTTTAGCTATTATATATTCATCCTGAAAGATGTTTTACCAAGTTCACAAATTCACATCAGACTAGGCTTGGCTGCCTGGTTCCCAGGTTTGTGTCGTGTAACTCATTAACTCAAATGGCTTTTCATCAGTCCTTACTGAGTAATGCAGTGCCAATCCAGAGCTCTGTTATAACCCCTGTATTTGCACATTCTTAGCACAGTGTTAAAATTTCCCCTTAGCCCAGAGTCATGAGTTCAGTCATTCCCCAGTTCTGTATGAGACAGACTCCTGCTTTAACTCTCCTTCCTTTGCAGCAGCACTAGGAAGGACACTGCAGTGCCCAGAGGTCAGTGTTAGGAAATGCATTCTGTAACTTCAGAGCAGGTCCATCTTTCTTCAACTGATCTTGTTTCTTTACATAAACAAAATTTGCTTAACCTTTTATTCACAAACATCTAGTGGCAGATTTCCATGGCCTCTGAGTCTAGGTTAACATTTAGTCACCCTTTATGTAAGAAAGTCTTTTGGCCAAAATCATCTCCTCTCCAGTTTAATGACATTATTGAAATTATTTATTTTCACAATGGACCTGAAAAGAAGATTAATTTCCTCCTTTTCGAGGTTAAGTTTAAATGTTATAATCACCCTCCAATCTTCCACTGCATCTTCTTACGTTATGCTGGGAATCAGCAATTAGTTTTGGTGAGTAAAAACTGTCACATGTATTAAAGGTAGAAGCACCATCCAGCTTTTAAAGAAGACCCATGTGTTGCTTTGTGCTGTGGAATGTTTTGAGGAACTGTTACAAAGGTTTCTATATCAACCTGAGCATTCTCTGGGTGCCTTGACTTTCAGCTGAGAACTACCTTTGCTTGCTCATGGTAGGATTTAACTCATCTAAAAGTTAAGCATTTAACATATAGGCAGCTAGCCTAAGCATACTGCTTGGGCCACCCCTGAATGAAGGGAGAGAAGAATCCAAGGAAAGGGAGAAGAATCCCTATTTCAGACCATTCCTCTTGAGTGGGATGAATCCACCATGCCTAACCACAGATGAATCTTAATGGATGAGTTTAACTTGGAGCAAGAGAGACCTGAACCCTAGCAACTAACTCTAGGACCACAAATTGTGCTTTTACATGTCTACTTCAGAAAAAAAAAAATGTAGTTTTCAAGTGTAGATTTTTCAGGAGACACGATAAGGAAGTTTTTACCACTTTTCAATCAGCATCCTGTGTGGTGCTGTAGGACATCAGCAATACAGCTTGATCCTACCCAAAGTGTGGTGAGGCCCCTTCCTGTTTAAGGACCACTTTTGCACAACTTTGCAAGTAGCATCTGAGTGCTGTAGCACTGGTGGGAATTCACATGGCCTGCATGGAAACATGGAATGTGTCACATGAAGTTACAGGAAAACTTAAGACAAAAACTCAGGCTTGAAAAGTCAGAAAATAAAGCTTTTAATTGGCTCTGGTCTGGTGGAGACCATAAGGTTAGAAAATGTTTGGCCGTACTGGTACATGGCTTGTTTCTTATAGTCTACAAAAAGAAAAAAGGAAAAAAAGAAAAGGAAAAAAAAAGAAGAAGAAAAAGCACCAGAGCTCCTTCCAGACCCAGAAGGATGGTTGTGGGAAGGATATTCTCCTGGCTGGTACAATGCACTCTGCAATTTAATTTAGTGTGAAACTGTGCCTTAAAGGATCAGTCTATCTCTGAATAAAGAATAGAGGATATGGTTTTGTAGCAGCACCAAGAGTTTCATTCTTTCTTTTTTTTTTTTTCTTTCTTTTTTCTTCTTAGTATTGAATGCAGAGAGGAAAAGGCAGGCAGATGCATGTCATAAATAAACCCAAAGTGAACAAAGAACAGATGTCCTGAGGAACTTGCTGTCTCAGTATTTGGAGCACAAAGAAATGAAGTAAGCACAGCCCTTCATAGAGGAAGTCCTTCACTTCCTCAAGAAGTTTGAACATGCTGAGAAAGCAAAACAATTTCACAAGGCCAGAGTATACAGGCTTCTAATCCCATGAAAGTAGTATATGGTCTGTCACAAACCCAGAGTCAACAGAGCTTTCCTTTAACACAGGTACAGCATAGTTAAACCACGGGCCTAATACCGATAAGGTTGATATCTCTTAAGAATTCTATCATAAAGTGTCAGGGTTTTTTTTGGCAGGATTAAAGGAGAGATTAGAAAAAATTACCTTGCTTTCTCCTTTTTTCTTCCTTAGCTAATTCAATGCATTATAACATAGACGGATCTTAACATTCTTCAGGCCTAGGCAACAACAGCATGAGTACGAGGAAAACTCACAAGCATTTTAAAGCACTGTCTGCCTTAAAACCTCTGATTCATGGTAATTCATGTACTGTAAAAAACCAGTAAAACATAATGAAAAAACATGCAGAACTCACCACACATTGCAAAAAAAGGTTGGTAGGATCTGCTCTATTTACTCTGCATTAAATGCAATTTTTTCCCCTTCATCAAAGCCCCTAGAAACAGACCTGTGAATGAATGCAACATTAGGGACACACAGCAGACCCAGACATCTGGAAGGGAGTTGGAGGGAGAAACCACTCCAAGCAGCACAGCTCTGGCCACAAATATTTACTGATAAGTACTGCTGGAGTGATGATGGTCTAGGAACATAAGTAAGAAAGAATCTGGAAGGTGATATCATATCTTTTATTGGTCCTAACCACTGAAGAAAAAAATAAAGACAAGATTTTATGACCTAAAGCTGAGCTACTATATCTGGAAGTTGTCTATTTTTTCAGCAGTATCAGCGTGTCTAAATAAAAGACATTGCTTCTCCCTGCAGCTAGCTCCATGGTTCGTATGTATTTCCAGATCAGTGGTTTTAACTATTACATTTCTAATCCAGCTTTCCAGAAAGCTGCTGGAAAAATAAAAATTAAGAAGCCACCAATCACAAGTTGGAGGGAGATGTAAATAAATAAATAGACTGGAAAATTGTTATAAGCCAAGGAATCACATGGTTCTTGCCAGTTGCAGTTATTGAATGCAGGCATATACCTGTTTTGACAGCTCTCAGTTTTAGCATGTGTTGAGGAAAAGAAAAAGGAGGGAGGCAGTAGCTGAAGTTCCCTGCTCACCTGTCATAGTGTTACAGCAATTGACAGACTGGAACGCAGACAGAACTGGATTCCACTTCCAACTGTAGTAGAAGATGGCCAGGAGGGACAGTAAGGACATAGGATGTTCAGTGCACAGCAGAGACATGACTCTGAAGTGTGAGGCTGGTACCAGTGCTACAGGCAGCACCTCCCCTTGTATTGTATGTAGGGGCTGTGTTCTTATTTTCACTGGACTGACACTCAGGCTTGTCACCACATCCCACTTTCAGTCTTGTCCTTATTTTGCCTTCCCTTTGCATCTGTTTCTGTGCTCCTCTGCACTCCCTTGCTCCCCTGCACTGCCAGAAGCCCCTGCCCAGCTCTGCACTTGTCCCTCTGTCTCTTCCTGGACACATCCTGCCCAGAGCCTGGTTAGCTCCTGCTCTGCTCAGCCAAGACAAGAGCTATTGGCCCCACCCAGAGCTCCTTCCCCACCAGCATGGCAGCAAATTGTCCCCAAGGCACTGCTGTTATGACAGGGGATGGAGAAGGATGGCTTCTCATCTGCAGGGAATGGCTCCTCCCAGCCACAGTCCTGCTACGTGTGCATCGTCAGTAGTGGTGGGAGCCTGCAACCAGCAAAGGCAGACCCACTGATGGAAAATATATTAGACCACGGACACCTAATTCCAACAGGACATTTTTTTTCTACACAGCCCAGATTTTCTTACAGACAAAGGTTCTTTCACATCACCATGAGCAGGGAGCATTGTGCTGCAGCAGGGAGAAGATGTGGGGGATCATGGAGACCAATTCATCCCTCCGAGTACAGGACTACGCAAGAGGCAGGAACATGCTTCAGTTTCGCAGTATGCTGAAGGAGAAACTCAGGAATCATAGCATTCTGAAAAATCACATCTATAACTATGCACCCTTTTCATCCCTTACTTAAAACTTTGTATCATCTTTTCCCTGTACGCACCCCTTCTTATGTATTGTCACAGCTGAAATGACAGTATTTGCCCTACAAATGGCACAGAGAAAAGCTACAAATATTGTTTATTCTTAGAACATTTTTCTATTTCATTCAGTAGAATTTAAATATTTTTCTGTAATTAGATTTCAAAGAGTTAACTTACTATGATATGGTAAAAAAAAAAAAAAAAAAAAAAAAGGCTTTCAGCTCCTGAGATAGTATCAGCCCATTAAACATAGGTAAGAATATGAGAGGGAAAGAGAAGGGAAGCGATATTATATATGTAAGGAAAATTAAAACTCAGGATGTTGGGTGTGGGGGAATGTGCTTTGAAGTACAAAAGTTCCATTGTTAATGTGGGACAAAACCTCCCCAGTATGGGACAGAGATAAAAAGGAGGGAGTTTCTAACAGATCAAGGTCAACCAAGATATATGAATAACATAAATGCTATTAATCTCGTACAGCATGAATCAGAGAATTGCAGCAGGGTATAGCTGTGTGGCGGAGTTCATGGCATGAGTGTTTTATGCCACTTTGTATTAGATAATGAGTGTATTCATCACATACTCCTACACATCATCCAAACTGGCAGAGAAGGAGCTCTAAGGAGCTTGAGAGAACAAATCAAAGAGCTGGATCTAAAGCTCAGAAAGGTAATAGGGATGTTCAAGTTTACATATTTGCAGGCATTCATACAATCTGACTCTGCAGGAAATAGCGTGAGAAAGAAGTTGTTAGTTAGACAGCTTGCTGCTTATTATTTATGATGCTGCCTGTGTTATAACAGCTGATTTTACCAATTAAAAAAAGCCATAGAGCCATATAGGAAAAGACTACACCAGAAAAAGTCTTTTTTGACCCTTTTTCTTTTTTTTTAATTATTTGTTTTTTAAATTCTCATGGCTGCAAATTCAAACACACAAAGAGAATCAATTTTCATCTTGGAGGGCTTAATCTAAACATTGTTGGGAAGCAAGGGACTGAACCATACTGAAGTCAAGAAGTACATAACCAGATGTAATTCTGATTACACATGTTGCATTTCCACACATTTTAGTCTCCTGAAATTCCAGAGACACATGTGTTCCACAGGAGAAGCTTAAGGAATAATTTATCTTGGGAAGGAAATGAAAATGTATACAAGTGTGTATATAATTCTGACAACAATCTGCAACCAGACTGTTTGCAGTGGTTTACACTTCCATTTATTTATTCCAAATAAACATTTTAACTCAATGACATGGATCTATGTAGCATGGTTTTCCTGATTGTTATGCTTTCAGATTTTTGAAAGAAAGCTGAAATACAGTTGGGACCAAATTAAAATTCCAAAACCAACTAATTCTTTCTCCCTGAGGTTAGCAGGGTTTTCTCAGCATGAACCTAGCCTTGCATTCAATTCTACATTTTGGTGCCATGTAATCAATGGAAAAGGGCAAGCCCCATAATGGGGCCAGCTCTCCACAATGAGCACATCCAAACCTAAAAAGAAAGAGATTTTGAAATAGGGGCTGGTTGTTTGTATGCAGTAGCATCTAGAGGCTGCTCTGCATTTGGAGCTCTTCTGCAGTACTCTATGTATGCATATATATACAAACATCTATAAATAGATACTCTCTGTGCGTACGTGTTCACTGTGCATGCATGCATTGTACGTGTACATTCATACAACATAAACTGCTTCTCTACCTGATCTTTAGGAGATATGTTATTTAAGCTTACTGAAGGGAAGTTGGAGCAAGGGAGAGGGTGGAATAGAAAGAGAAGAAAGGGCTGGAATGGTTCAAATATCTGAAGACTGCTCAAAGGCAATGCTAGTATTATTATCACGAAAAATACCTTCAGCCAACTTACCAAATGGTCTTTAGCAGGACAGGGAGAACAACAGGAGATCAAAGGAAAAGCAGCCGATTGGTTTCAAACTGTCAGCAGAGTCATCGATTTGTGTAGGGAAAATCAGGTGAAGGCACAGAGCAAGATTCACATCACCAAATTCTCCTTGAAGTTACCTATGTCCAAGTAGCCAAAGGATCCTGAAATCTTATAGTGGAGAGCAACACCAAAGCCTGAGGATCCTAACTCCCACAGAGTCTCCCTGGTGAACCTGGGAGCTTCCAGAGCTCCTTATCTTGAACACGCTCCTCTCTGTGAAGAGGCACCCATCTTCCACACAGGCTCTACAAGCTCCTGCTTCACATCACGCAGCCCTTATCTATACTATTGAATATAACAGACCTGGGAAGGCAAAATGCTCTGCCTCTTGAAATAGGAGCTTGCTGCATCCATGGTCCCTTCTGGGTGTAGCTCTCATGCCCTATGTGCACAAAGTCTCTGAAGAAGGTGTTTCAGGCTTCACCTACAAGCTTACCTAATGAGCCCATGGTACAAAGAAGCACCTTGCTACATGACTGCCCTGGCCCCTGAACACCTTACCTGGCAGGACAAGCCATCAAGAGTGTTAGTTGGAGGAGAAGGAGGAGTCAGGGGCAGAGGAAACTCTACAGGCTCATCTTCAGGGCATCCAGCTAAGAGGGAAGAGTCAGAAATATCAGATCCAGCTTATACAGTTTTTAACTCAGTGCCTGTCTTATCTAAGATCCATCCCCAGTCTCCTTCCATTCCCTGAAAATTGTCCGCTATGCTAAAGAGGTATCCTCAGGCAGCCGGGCTGCTCTAGTAAGGGCAAACTGAGGCAGCCTCCATTTCCACAGAGGGAGGAAGCACCATGAAAGAAGGCACAAGAAATGGCACATTCTCACAAATAACTGAAGTGTGTCAGAACATCTTCTTTCCAGATATGGAGAATTAATATATGAATGCTTCACTTCTGACAGCAGCCCCACAAAGCTGGGAAGGCAGCAGAGGACAGCTCAGCCTTCACTCCTACCCCGTCATACAGACACTCAGCCAGGGCATAAGAACAACCAAACAAAAATGGTAATATTCACAGTTGCATGGAATTGTGAATGTAACGTCGGGGTTTTTTCAGTATAATTGCTACATTCCATTGATTTGGGCTTGTGCGATAAAAGAAACACCTCTCAGAAGCTTTTACCTCATAGTTAAATATAGTGGTGAAGCAGTTAACATAGTTTTATGCATCACCGTGTTGGCACGGGGTTTTTATCTTTTATTGGCACCGTTTTATCCCCGGAGACAATAGGAGATTGTTCTCGCTGTGTGTAAAAAGATCTTGTTCTGGCAAGTAGGGTTCTCCCAGTCAACAAGTTTAGAATCCTTGGTAAGGCTGATATACGCCGTGTTGGGACTGGCCTGCTAAGCAACTCCTCACCACAGCAACCACTTTGCCATTAACTGCTTGCGGGGCTGCTGCAGCCTGAGCCCATGCCTGCAGCCAAAGGCAGGTGAGGTGAAGGAAGGAGTACCAAACCCACAACCCTCTGCTATACTGTTACTACAGACACAGGGGAAAAAAGATGATTGATCTTCTACAGACATAACCTATACCATAAGTGCTAGAAACTATGTGGCAAGAGCAAAATATGTGTGCTTACAAGCCATTTGCTTTGCTAAAAAACACAAAATCCATATGAAACAAAGGTTATGATACCCTGCTTTGAGTGCTTTTCTGTGCCCCAATATAAAAGATGTATTTTCTTTTTTTATTCATCTCTTCCTGGTTGTATAAATAGTGCAATACACAGTTACAGCAGTCAGAGGCATTAGGGATAAGAAGGTATTTACATGAGAGATGTACATACAAGATTATGTGAGAATGGTAAACTTTTATCTCCATCTTTAAATAAGTATTATGTTTCACCCACACCCAAAGTGTTGAAAGAAAGCTGTTTTAGTGTAAACAAATGACTTCCTGGACAATTGTTCAATTTTTTTGATGATGTTGCTGAAAAATTCAGATTCTGTACTGTAGAATACAACTTGCAAATTTTGATCAGCCAGATAATCCACCCCAAAATCACCCAGACACTGGAGTTTATTTGCAGTCATACCACAACACATGGCTGGCCTGGTATTTCAGTTTCT
This sequence comes from Pseudotriccus pelzelni, assembly GCA_035584735.1. Classification (NCBI taxonomy): domain Eukaryota; kingdom Metazoa; phylum Chordata; class Aves; order Passeriformes; family Tyrannidae; genus Pseudotriccus; species Pseudotriccus pelzelni. The sequence goes on along the minus strand of JAWMRA010000001.1, from coordinate 67,889,539 downwards.
CATTTGCAGAGACTGGAAAGTGATTTGGTTGCTACCGGGTTTGTCAGCAATTAGGAATACAGGCACGAGCAATGGCAGCCTCTGCTGTATATTTCATGAGTGCCCACAGCTCAGCCCTTCTGCAAAACGCGCCTCGGGTCTCAGATTACATTGGAAAATAAAGTCTTTAGCAGTCAGCTTTCAAAACGTTTACTGAGCATAAGGCTCGGTAAAAGTGATTACAAATCCAACCAAACCCCCGGGCTCTGCAACGATATGAACTGACCAGAAGGTCAGAGATGAACAGAGATCCTATAGCCACAACTGCTTTCCAGATGAACTGAAATTCATCATCCTGTGGTAGACAGAAAATGAAAAGCTATCTCCTTGCCCTGCAGGGATCAACCTGCAGCTGCATTTCCCTTGCTGCCTTTTCTCTACAAGGCCCAGAGAGCTACAGATGTGTCAATAAATTCCTTGTGTTTTTTTCATTTTATTTAAGTCTTGGAAGTAAACCTCTGAAAAAAAACTAAAAGGCATTTTTTCCAAAGCAAAATGGGACTTAAGAGCAGTGTCCTCAACAACACTTAACCAAACCAACCAAGCTGTTTCAGGGCAGACAAAACGTTCAAGTGGCTGCGCTTCAGCTTCATTTGCAAAATGAAGGCAGTCGCACTTCTATTCAACAGCTTGCAGGCAGGATTTGGGAGATACTGGTTTGGGATATGGAATCCTCAGCAGTCATCTCTTGGAGAGGATCCTGCCTGCCCTAACAAAGCAGCCCTGCTCTGCCAAGCTCTGCTCTTGGAGTTCTTCCACTCCTTTGTATAAAGTAATTACTTAAATATACATTGAACAAAGAGAGAGGGAAATTACTTTAAGGCCTATCAGTTAGGGCACTCTGCTGGGAGGTAAAGCAAACCAGTAAATAATTCATTAATGATGTTGCTATTTCAGTGACCTAATAAATCTTTATTGAGGAAGAAAAAAGTTGTCATCAGAGACTGGGAAAGTAGCCCCCAGACACCTTGTCACTTGGGGGTACTTACTATTTTTGCAGGGTAATTATCATGTTTCAAATGGATATGGATTAAAAAATCCCCTGCAGGTGAAATGAGAATAGGAGACTCCCCAGACAGGTGTTCTAGTGACAGAATTTTTGAACAAAATGGGAGATGAGGTTTGTTTGTCTCAGAGCCTTGAAAAGGCTCATATCTTAAAAGAAAAGAATTACAACATAAGGCTTTTAAGGAACTCAAGTCAGACCACATCTTTAATAAATTAAATAAACTTAGGGCTGAACTGCAGAGTTCCTGAGCTAATTGTTTTAAAAGCATCCTCCCTGCTTTATTTGGAGGCTCTGGACTCCAGGCAGGGTGCCTCTGGGTCCCACCAATGTCTATTACGGCTCCTTTGTTTGCTGGCAGCCCAGGAAATGCTGGAGGTGCCGTCTGGGCAGACGGATGGCCTGGGAGCAACTTAAGACACCACAAAAATTAACAATAAACTCCCACATTTCCTAACATACCAGAAAGGAAGGAGACCAAGATGCTTGACAGTGCCACATTATAGGCCCCAAGTGTTGCTGAAGCAGGAACTGGGAAACGCAGCTTAATAAACCAAGTGACATCAGGAGTAATGACCGTGTCTGTCAAGGAACTCTGTGCCCACAATATCTGCAGCTTCAAACCACAGTAAAGCAAAGAGTAAGCTAGCTAAAAAAGGTAAGCTAATGCAACACAAAGTAAGTTGTTGGAGGATTTAGACAATTCTGCTGCAGAAAGTGGTGACATGGTGCCCTGAGCAGAGATCCTTCTCCCACCTCTTCCTGCCCATGGAGAAGTCTCTCTCTACTTTCCAGAGCTTGAAGGCTTTGCTATCTGTTCTCACTTGAAAAAATGCTCATTTTATCTTTTCCATTTGTCTTAAGTTGGTTTTAAATAGGAGAGGCTTAAAATGCAGGCTGCGCAATAGCGTACGGTACAGTTAATTTCTCTTGCCATCTAATGTTAACAACATATGGAGACCGGCCTGTACTGCCAAGGACATAAATCTATCCTTTCCTCCTGGTTTGTTCACTGAATCTCCATCTTTTATTACTGCACATTCCTCCACAGGACTTCACCAAAAGGTGGGGACCTTCTACAGGAATGAGTCTCATCCTTCTCAGAGAACAGATTTCTCTTCCCACCACCCCAAGAAAACATCCCATCCCACATCAATTTCCTTTCCCCCAAATCCAGATTCCTGTTTCCATTGATAAAGCACATTGCATTAATAAAATTAATTCACGTTTACAGTGTTATACAAATGTCTACAATGTTTTTTTAATGTTGTTTGACTTGTGGGTGACTTCAGAGCTCCTGATGTCAAGGCACATTAGCATCAGCGGGAGCAAAACTGACGGCAGGCAGGTATTGTGCCAGCTTCCGCGTTACTTTGCCAGCTGACCTCACTCCTGACCCACCAGTTGGCTGCTGTTCCCTTCCCAGGCCAAACTATGCAGCAGTTTTGAGATGCATACAAATAAACTATCCAACATGCTGAATTAACCAATGTTTGAATCTCAGTTTCAGGATGAAGATATTTATACAAACCTTGAATTTCACTGCAACCAAATTTTGGCATTTCAAGAACACTTGCTCAACTGGATATCACTCTTGTAGCTTTTATTAGTTACTGTAGAGAAATAGCAGATGAAATATTGAGATGAAAACTGTAAGGACAATTTCATACAGAGTTGCAAAAGGGCCTAAAGATCAGCTCACTGGAAAACTACAGGACCAGACAGCAACACTGCAAGCTTGAAATGGGCATTTTTCTTTCACTTTCCAAATACAACTTCATGACAAACATAGATTTTTTTTTTCTTCCTCCCTGCATACAACATTAAACCATGCATTCTTAGGTACCACAGACATGAAAGATGGACTCTGCTTGCAATCAACATGTGCACCTGGTCTCTCACAAAGCCTGTATGTGAACATTAAAAGGGAACCAAATCTGAGATGTGGAACCCACATCTGCCTCAGGTGAAAGCAGATGTTCATTGATGCTTGCTTATTCACCTCTTTATGTATCCTGCCTCTTTACAACTTATGTAATGTACATATTTCATCTTCACTGTAGCAGTATGACTATCTTTCAAGTCTGTCAGAGATGGAGGACTAGGCTGTCATCAGTACAGACCATGAATTCCTTTCTGTTCAGAGCAAAAGTTATGTAATTACAGTTAACTGGTGGCATTTTCTTTAAAAAGACCTTGCTAACTGTCTGTGGGACAAGTCTGACTGGAGCTGTCCACAGAAGTTAACTTAGGACTATTTTCAAAAAAAGTACCTGGCTTCATAACCTTGAGCAAAAATTGTCTTTCTCTGTATTTACTGAAATATCAGTACTGAATTATTCCTTATACACGTTTTCTGCCATATTATCTTGCACTGTATGAAGTCACTTGGAATTCAAAGAATGTGTAAAGTTACATCTTCACTTTTTCAATCACTTTTGTTAATTATTTTGATGTGGGCTTGGGGCTTCTTCCCAGTTCTGGTTCTTAATCCCATTTTCAGGAACATATTAAGCCTAATCAACATGCAAAAAGTATTATTTCAAAGAAGTGTCTTCTCTTTTTATGGAGAAATTAATCCACAGTTCCTTATGTCTGTAGAAAAACCCCAACCTTGGGATCAGCAGGTAGAAGAGGAGGAAGAAGGGCATGTCATGCCCCACGCAGGTAGATGCTGGGGTCTTTCCTTGCAAAGCATGACACACCAGATCCAAACCTGTCGCATTTTTGGTGCTTGGACGCACTTTCACAAGCAGTGAAAGAAAGGACACTGTATGCTGCAAACTCTACCACTATTTCAACAGCAGTATGGGCCCCAGCATCTAGCAAGAGTTGTTTGCATTGGACCTGAGAAAACTCATCAGCCAGCAGAGACAATACACACCACCCATTTCACATCAAGGTCACTATTTGTTTTGGTGTTGATACAGCAAGGTGCAGAATTAGGGTGTCCAGCTGTTGTACTCTCAGCTGGTGAGTTCAGGTCAAGCTCTTGCCACCTCAGTTAGGCCCCATGAGAGGGGACAGGGAGGAAGGGACAGCCACAGGGCAGAGAGCACCCCTCCCATCCTCACTGTTTACTAATGTGGAAAGGAGTCTCACAAATCGGTCACTCATTAAAAATTTATATAGCTGAATTCAGGAAGCCTCCTCTCAGTAGAACAATGATAAAGAGAAAAAAACCAAAAACAAATAAAAAAAAACCCCAAAAACCCAACCAAACAAAAAACCAAAACCCACACCAAAAAAACATCAACCAACCAACGAACTAAAACAAAACAAGTTTTTATTGAGGCTTCTGGGTGGGCACATCCACTAGGGCTGAAGACAAAGCATTACCTTCCAGATACCCATCCAGCCCCTCAGAGAGCAACCAGTTATCCTTTATGCTTGTGTCAACAGTTTCGTCACCCTTTCCGTATGTCCTTATAGAATACCAAAGAAGGAAAACTTGACTAAAATATTAAAACAAGTCACATTTTCTGTGTTTGTTCTTTAACCAAAGACACTGATTGAGATTTTTAAAAAAACAGATGAAACTTCAGTCCTAGAAAGAGAGGCCTTTCTTTTAAACTCCCTCACTCTTCAAGAGCAAGGGGAGCACTTATAAACGCCAAGAGAAGATTATATGCTAACATTGGCAGGATTTGACGTCTTACAGCTTGTGAAACCACAAAGTGTGGTCTCTCTGTCTGGACAGGGAGAGTGTATTCAGTAACACACCTTCCTTTCATAGTTGTTTGGAACCAGGGGTATTTTCAGAGCTCGCCGCAACTTCCTTCCTTTGTATGGAAACTGGCCTGCCAGAAAATGGGATGTGGAGTGGAGGTGGGAGTGGGGAGGCACTCCTACATCACATAGGATGGCAATTAAACATTAACATACACCTTCTGCTACCTGCCAGGAAATCACACAGTCACAGCATTTTAATTTGTAGAGTGGTGGCAAGTGCAAGTTTGAGCTCAAGTCATGTTAGACTCTCCTGTCCTCAAATCTTTATCTTACTGCACTGTTTTGGATCACATCTCATTTCATCTCATTTCATGTAACAAACTGAAATGTTTAGGCTTAACTTTCAAATTCACTAGAAAATCTTGCTTATTTTGGAGCAACTGAATCAGTTTATCAGACCTGAGGGGGAATCTACACTACTTCTTAAACAATATAGAGGCTTCTTACAAGCTTTGTTTGATTGAGCTTGCAGCTAAGTAAATTCATGGCACCATGGAAACAGGTTTTAAGGTTATGCCACATGGCTCAGTGAAGGTGTCATGGACTGAATGCAAGTACTGGAGCCCCAGTATTCTGCACAGAGGTCATTCTCTGCTGCTATTTTGCTGAGTAAGTTCTCTCCCCATTGACTGAACCTGGAGGCAGTATGGGCAAGAAATTATTCCGGAGGAGGCTCCCACCAGGCAATGTGACTAAGATTGCACCAGGTTTGACTTTCATTCCTCTTCTACTGTCTCAGTTCTCGAAACACTATCTCAAGAAGACTTGAAACCATTTGAGCACATACATGAAAGTATGGATGCAATCAGTCTGCTAGATCTGTGCAGACGGAAGCCGTTCTGCACCACTGGCCTGGGTGTCAAGGATCCCTTTCTCTCTGTAGGTGCAGAGCACTGAGTGTCCCAGGCTGTCTTGGAAAATTTGTTTAATTCATGTCAGTGCAAATCCCTAAGCCCCATCTAGAAAGTGATACCTAGCTGTGGAGCAGCACTCCTGCAGCAGGACTGTTACTCTTCATGCCAAGTGTGTAAGACTCAGAACTGGTAAAGCTCTCACCACCACAGGGGAAGGATTCCAGAACCATATGGAGCTGTAGGCCTCACAGTACTTTGGAAACCTTTCAAAATCACTCAAGTAACAATTAATCCCAAAATACCTAGAAAGACTGTTCATAAACTATGTAAACAAGCCGGGAACATGACAGTCATTTTGATTAGCAGCTTGCTGTGTGGCACACTTAACACACCTTGCTAGCTCTATCATGAAAACATACAGCCACCACAAGCCATACCAAAAAGGAGCCTGGCCATGTAAATTGGTTTCTTTGGTCTTTGTAAAGAACTTAGCTACTTGAATCACAACAAATATCAAAATACTGGGGGAAGGAGTACCATAGCTCAGTGATATGTTTAGTGAAAAAAATCCGACATCTGCATACTTGCTCCATCATGTCCTGACAGTTCTTGGATCAGAAAGGAGCGAACAGCTGATCCTTATTTTCTTATGAAACACAGTCCGTAGGAAAACAGGATTTCACAAAGCCCAAACTATTCCATTCAAAACACCACAGACTGAAATCTATTGCCAAATACAAGGCAGGATCCGGAGGAAACCCACGGGACTGGCAACTCTGGAAGTCATGGTATCCTCAGCCACAGGACAGATGTTCCCGAAGGGCAGGAACAGCGGAAGCTGGGGAAAATTGCACAACTGAATTTCACAGAAAGAAATAAATGAGGAACTCTTCAGCAAGCTCCACTGCAACCGAAAGCTATTGTTTTCTTTCTGCAGAGCACATTTTTTATAACGTACTGAAAGGTGCAGTTTGCAGTTCCAATACTTTTCAGTGGTGATTCTGTTGACTCCATTTTGGACATATGGCTTTGGGTGGAAAAAAGCATCATTTGAAGATGCATTTCTTGGTCTGATGATAAGAGTAATCCTTTCTGACTAACTAGACTAGATAACCAATGCGAACTTTTAGGCAAATGAAATGATATTACATGAGTCCCTCAGCAAATGATCCAGGTACTTAAACAATCAGTTAGTCTGAAATAGGAATCATTGGAGAATACCCAGCTGCCATGTATTGAGGAAGACACCTCATGGGGGAGATAATTTTAGGAACTATTCAGAGTACTCACAGCACCCCTTAGTGTTAAGACGTTGAAACAAGCTGGAAAGTAATAGTGGAAGACCTGTCATACCTTTTCAGTGTTGGAAATGTGAGCAATTCATTAGAGGTTGGACACTCTTTCTCTCAAAATGCTTTCTCCCCTTTGTCACTTGATAGCAGAGCAGTTTGCAGGGCTGCTCAGTAACTCAGAGACCTGGGTTACATCCCTGTTCATGCCAGGATTCACCTGTCGGGGAGAACTTGGAACACGGGGATGCTGTGGAAGGAGGCCCTGAGCACGTGCCTCATCAATACTTGGTCAGTGATGACAATGAACGAGGATTATGAAACACTGGCACAAGTCACCCAAGACACATAGGAAATTATTGTGCTCTGGGGTTTTTTAAGACCCATCTGACAAAGTCTTAAGCGATGTAGTCTGAATTCAGAACTGGCCCTGCTTGAAACAGAAGCTTGCACCAGATTACCTCCAGTGATCCCCTCCAACCCAAATGACTGATTGTGCTCTGAGTGTGGAAACTATTGGTTCAAAGGAAAGCACGTAAGAAGCTGTTGAAACCTGGAGTTGGGATGCCTGAGAAATTTGATGATTTTTATTTACGCCAATGTAGAAATAATCCTGAAAGCAGGGCTACACAACAGGTTGAAGCTGAAATCAAGTAATACACCTAAAACTGGGCTCATAAAGGAACTTAAATGCTATATACATCAATCTGAGACTCATTTCTTGCTATCATGAAAAAAGAAGGCAACTTTTCCAAACTCAAACCTAAATCAAAGCTCTTAGCAGTGAGGTCACTGTGACTACACAGATCAGCACAGACCTGGCAACCAAACAAGACCAGTACAGGTGTCAGGCCGTGGGATTCACCGATTTACCACACAGATAAGCTGCCTCTGGATAGCTGAGAGTTAACCCTATGGTATTTCTCATTTGAAGTGAAAAACAACTCTGTACTAATTAGAAGTACAAATACTACTGGATTGCATTCTATGCATTTCACAAGCCCCAAGTCTGGATTAAATCACACACATGAGCTGTTTAATCACTTTTGTAACACAGATGGTCTATAATGAGAAGCTCTGAAAAAGATGGGGAGTGGAGACTGTGCTGAACACCGCACAAAACATTAGCACAGGCGTCAAAAACAGAACAAGAAAATATCCAAGGAAATAAAGACATAAAAATTGCCATTATCACTACAATTAACAGTTTAGAGCTGAGATGCAGAAGTAATAAATGGTCTGCTGAAACTTCTAAAGCAAACCAAAAGCAAACTTCACTAGATTTATTTTTCAAAAATACCTCCCACACTTTCTTTTCTCTTGATATCATAACTGAAATGTGTACTGCACGTACATTAAACACAGTAAATCAAATTCTAGATATAGTACTTATATAGCACAGATACCATAATGAGCAAGACCTTATAAAATCTGCAGAGAAAAAACAACAAACAAAAAAAGCTGTGTGATAACATATAAAAACAGTTTGTTGTCAGAAACCTTTAAAGGTTATCTAGTCCAAACCCTGCAATAAGCAAAGACATCTGCAATTAGATCAGCTTTCTCAGAGCCTTGTCCAACATGGTCTTTAATGTTTCCTAATAAATGTCTTTATTGCCTGGAGAGGTAATATGTTCCAGTATTTCACTATCTTAATAACAAAAAATTTCTTCCTTACAGCTAGTCTAAATCTAAACTCATACAGTTTGAAACTGTTACCCCTTGTCCTATTGCAACAGGCCTTGCTAAAAAATTTGCCCCCCATCCTTCCTGTAGGCCTCCTTTAGGTACTGGAAGGCTGCTATAAGGTCTCCCTGAAGCCTTCTCTTCTCTAAGCTGAACAACCCCAGCCCTCAGCTTTTCCTCACAGGAGAATCATCCCTCTAATTGTCTTTATGGCCCTCCTCTGGACTCACTCCAACAAGTCAGTATCCTTCCTTCCTGTGCTGCGGACCCCAGAGCTGGATGCAGTACTCCAGGTGGGTCTCACCAGAGCAGAGTAGAGGGGCAGAATCACCTTCCTCGCCCTGGTGGTCCCTCAGCTTGTGGTGCAGCCCAGGACACGGCTGGCTTTCTGGGTGCAAGTGCTCATTGCCGACTCATGTCCAACCTCTCATTCACCAGCACCTCCAAATCCTTCCTACAGGGCTGTTCTCACGTCCTTCACCCCTCAGCCTGTAATGAATACTGGATGTTGCCCCAGCCCAGGTACAAGATCTCGTACAGTTACTTGACTTTCTGAAAGCAAAGAGCAAACAAAGAACAATGTATCTTCCTGTATTATCAAGTTACTCATTTTTATATTACAGAATCAACAGTCGCAGGATCTTCTTGCATTATACATCTTTAGGAGAACTGAGGTAGACAAGAGTCGTTATTATCCTGTATCACACATACTTGTCAGATTTAACACATATACCCAGTCTTAGGAACTGTACTGGTTTCATGACATCCCATTGAAGAGTCTAATCATGGAGGTAAAAAGAAAATCCCAGCATCACTTGTCCCAACAAGACATTTCTCAGAAAATGGCAAGTGCAAAAAATTTCAAGCTAATTATTATCTTATAGTACATAACTAACTATTTTGTAAGTTGAATAAGGTTTCTTTGTAGGAATTTTTTTTGCTTTATTTCTTGAGCATACCTCCATTATCAATTTGATTCTTAAATTCTTGTTGTTCTTGAAACCTCCCCAAGTAATTTTCAGGTTCACAGTTCAAAGATGCACAACCCTTTATGGACAACCAAATTAAGTAACAGCCTTTGAGAACTGTAATACTCACCATTTAGCTCTCTACATCCTCCAAACTCATTAAATGTGAAAATCAGTTAGAAGCAAGTAAAAAAACACTGCAACATAAAAATTTTAACATGGCACTTGCATTTTTTACTCATTGAAAAACATAATTTATTAGACACTTAGAACTACTATTGTTCTGGTCTACGACCCCCCTCCAGCTGTTGCTGCAGCAGTTTCTCTTTAAAAAGTGCAAATTTTATGAGTAATTCCTAAGCAGTCAGTCACAAGTCTTAGTAACCCCTTTGCACAGGGGTCCGCTCGGGATTAGGAACAAGTGTTAATGAATGCATCACATTCATCTATGAGATTTTAAAAAGCATGCTGGGAGAGAACACACCTTTTTCAACTTTAAACTTGTGTAGGTACAACACGAAGCAAAAGGGTAAAAAAGGTACTCAATGTCATGAGATTTTTGGCAAAATAAAAAGTTGACAACATTGATTTCTTCATTAATGTAAATTTCAGTGTTGAAAGAGTTGAGAAGGCTGCATACACCACACAGATTGTACAATCAAAGACAGGGGTGCAGATTGCATTCTTGCCGGCAAGGCAGGATAACATAGAAAGGCATTTCCCATGAGGCCAGCTAGGCTAACAACTGCTGGCCAAGTGCTGTAGTTGACAGCCAGCTGAGACCTCCTCCTCTCTCTGTCCATGGATGGCGAATTCGCTATTTCAGTTTCCTCCAGGAAAAAAAACCTGAGGGCCCTTTTTACAGATTACATAGGTACACAAAGTGGCTAGTCAAATGGGGAAGAAAGGGATGAGGACTGCACTCAGATGTGCTCTTGTCTTGCTAGAAATACCTGCTATGACAGTTGTTGCAAACCCAGAGTTAAAGGTCCAAACAGTCCTTCTCCCCTTTTTTCTCTCCCTTCACAGTGACTCTCTGCTGAATATGCAGCAATCTCAGCTTGAATCTATGAAATATCCAGAGCACACTGCATCATTATGAAGGAGGAATTAGGCAGAGAACTGAGCCAAGTAATACGTAACCAGCCAAGTCCAACAGGTCACGTCAGCTTTCAGTCAGAATTCAGAAACATATTAACTCCTGAACATGTAAACTTACAAGTTTTATAACCACAGGATTATGCTGTCAGTGTTTCTTGCACTTATGTGTCTTCACATTATGATGAATACCAGCAGAACTGGTGCAAATTTACAACAAAATAAAGAACAGCAAAAAACCAACAAACACAACACCAACCACCCAAAACTCTGACTTCTCAGGGGAAAAAATAGCAGCACTTGAGAATCCAAAGTACAGTAACACTACAACTGACTGATAATTATTTACAATAGAAATTCCTGGGTTTGGTTTAACCACAGTGAGACTATCCTCAAAGTAACAGCTTCTAAGTTGGGATCTGATTCACATTTCAGGTAGAAATGGCTTATTGGTTTAATCTGCAGAAATTACATCCATTGTTCTGTGCATACCGAGAAGTGAACTGATAGTGCTGAATTCAGAAGTTCCTTGTTTCAAGAGGTACGGAGCTAAATTTATTCCATCAAAAACAACTTGTCATCCTTTAAGATGAAAATCCCTTATAAAGACTTCCTATGAAAATTCTGTGAAAAAGAGATAGTGTCAAATTAGTTAATTAGAAGTCAAAGAATCAAAGAATTACAGAAACATATATCATTTGGGTTGGAAGGGAGCTTAAAGACCATCTAGTTCCAATCACCCTGCTGTAGGCAGGGACACCTTCCACTGGACCAGATTACTCCAAGTCCCATCCAACCTGGCTTTGAACACTTCCAGGGTGGGGCATCCACAGCATCTCTAGGCAACCTGTTCCAGTGTCTCACCACGCTCACACTAAAGAATTTCTTCCTAATATCTAATTGAAACCTGTTCTCTCTCTTTCAGTTTGAAGCAATCATCCGGTGTCCTATCACGACATGCTCTTGTAAAAAAGTAGCCATCCAGCTCTCCTGTAGGCCTGTCGAAGTAAGCAATGGTCACCATAGGTGCTCATGCTACCACTTACATGATGATTAGCACTGGCTTTATTCCAGTAACACTTACACCAGTAATATCTGCAGACTTCACTCAAGACTTCAGATTCCAGGAGAAAGCTCTCACCAGCTACATACAACAGGAACAGAACTGGACTGAACAGCAATACTACCGCAATTATTTTAAACTAAAAGACTCAGCTAATGAATGCATCGAAGTGAAGCACACTTTATAGTCATTTAAGTCATAAACAACTTATAGCAACAGGAGTCCACGTTCCATGTGTAACTGGGCATTTGGGAGTCCTAGGACTAAATTTAGAAAACTAAGAAGGATCGGCACCTGTGCAGCTATGTATAGTGAAGCATCAATGAACAACTTGTCAATTTACACCAAGGATACCCCCACAAACACAGTTTCTTTGACCACAAGAAAAATTAAGAGTGAAGACTAAAAGAACTAAAAACATGGGGATAACTCTGAGCATCCCTCAGTATGAAAGAACCAAATAATTTTACACTTTTTTGAATAGACATCATTCTGGTTTACACACTAAAAAAATAAACAATAGCTGGAAAACTGATGCTGTTTGCAATACTTCTAAGCCTTACTGTGTGCCAGTTTCCTCACGTAGAAAATACACCACAGGTAAAAATCCAGGAAAGCTCACTTTGTTTCATTTTAAAAGGGTTGTGGGGGTGAAGGCAACTACGTATCAGGGAAACATTTCAAGATCATCTTAGAGGTCTTTTCCAACCAAAGTGGTTCTATGATTCTAGGCAGACTCATACACAAGCCAAATTCTGCCATCATTTTAATTCCACTTGCACACATAGTGCTTACAAACAGGTGGATGCCAAGGTTATGTATTTTAAGCATTTTCAGTTGTCTGAAAGCCACTGATTTTAAAAGTTGGCTTACCTGGAAAATATGAATTTATGAGGATACAAATCATCACTGCATAGGACAAAAAATACCTCTCTGGATTTGCGAAGTGCTTTATTTGTTAACTGCAGCCAACATACAGTAGAGTAGCCTTCTGCCTATCCTTGCTGGGTGCATAGGCAGTGCAGAGAGAAAGAAGGGATGTGGAACTGGAAAGCATATGCTAAGTTGAGAACATAGAGAGGGTAAAAGTATCCTCAAAACTCCACTGTTTCCGGGTGGAATGTGCACATATGCTAATCATGTTTTAGCATGATAGAAATATATCTTCTCCTTTTTAAGAGATACTTGTTTCCATGCCAGAGATTTTTCACCTTCTCTTCAGAAGTTCAGGAAGCTACAGTCATTCCATGAGATGAACTTTTCTGCTCAAGTGAACAATGCAAGCAATAACACAGGATGGACTAACATAGAGTATTAGGGGAAAACATTCCCAAAAAGTGGAAGAGATTAAAAGGTTTCTGATGTTATGGTAACACATGAATAAAGGCACTTATCCTCACCTGTTGTCACTGTTCAAAGGGAGGGAAGCAGATACAGAAAGAGTAGGGTGTTGAAATCAGGTTAAAGAGTGTTGCAGAATGAGGACAGTGTCCACACTCTAGGATGAGACAACAAAGCAGAAGCTTGGGGACGACCTCTGCTCTGTAAGAAGATTGGAAGTGTGAGTCAGGGATCATTTCTGAAATACTTCAATAGAATCCCACAAACTACCTAAATCACATTCAAGATGTCAATCTTCCTGTAGTGTCTACATCAATAGAAGTAGGTGACAAAAAATCAGAAAAATTATCATAATGCCAGTTGCTCAAATAAAGTGGAATTTTCTCTCCTCACTTCCCCTCCTTCAGCTGTTTTTGTCCCAAGTTTGAAAGCCTTATTTATTTGCATTCATACAAAATCTGTTTACAGTCAACTTCACTGTGATACTGGAGCTTCTCCCCCTGTCCCCCCCAAGACACAAAGAAAAGCTGGCCAGGTGTCTCTAAACCACAGAGCCAGCTGCTCCAAACCAAGCTCACAGGAAATAGCAAGGAAAATATGCAGCATTTGACACATCTGGAATAGATTGCAGAGTCTTTGAAAACAGTGTCCCAGTTCCCTTCCTCCTGCTGATGAGATTTCAGGCTTCCAAACTGCTGCATCAACTATAAAGGATTAGATAACATGGACATTTTTAACTCTACATATTCTTTCTGTCCAAATGACAATTTTTCCAAGGTTGTACACAAAGTATCTGTATAAAGCTTTCTGTAAAATGCAGTGGACGAAACAGAAATAGTTCTATCAGAAGTCTGCTACTTCATATGGGAAAATTGATATAGTTGGAAGATATTACTAGTTGATATTGCTAAGCATATGGTAAGCAACTGAGGCAATACTGTATACCTTGCAGAGTCGCATTAACTCCTTAAAAGAAATGTCCTAACAGTTTCTTCACATAAAATATGAGATAAGAAAGAGAAGAGAGTACCTATTTTCCAAGTAATTTTTCTATAATTACACGTTGACACAAATACTGCAGTGTGCATTTTTCAACTTGAAGTACAAAAAAAATCCCCCAAAACATTGTCTTAATTAGCAAAACAAAGCAATGCTTTATTATCCACTTCTTTTTCATCTGGACAGTGAATGCAAAATAACAGAGAAAAACAGATAAGTTTAGAAGGAAATCCCAATAGGATACTGAACATAATACTTAAACTTTCTTTTTTTCATAGAGAAGTAGAGGTGCCCCTAAAATTTTAGTCACTATCTGTATCTCTGAAAGATTAGGAAAATGAATAGTGTGACCAGTTTACCTACATATATTTTAAACATTCATTATAGATACAAAACTCAAAACAGAACTAGCTTAACACAACAAACCCCATTGGTTTTAATGTTAGTAATAAAAAGGTAGAATTCTAATATAAAAGAAAAACTGGAGGAAAGTATTTGTATTTTTTCCCCTCAAAGGTGCAACCAACAACCAATGTACTTTTGCAACTGAGATTCCAGTTGTACAAAGGACTAAGAGATGTATTCTCCTACTTAAGGAGACGCATAAATTTCATAAACTTTAAAAGAAACCACACATGCATGAACAGTAGACAGTACCCCTTAAAGAGATGATATTTATAAGAAAGTAATGGTATACCTTAAATGAGTACTGGGAGAGATGCAACACACATTTTCTACTTTCAGAGCTTTAAAATATTTTTTTCCCTTCATAGATTACTTCCCAAATTACGTTGCATTTAAACTAATTTATTCTTATGAAATGGCAAAGTATTTATTCTAAACAAGCACTATAAGATAACGATATGATGGGTTTTTTTGAGAAGCCCTCAGTGTGGATGTTGTATTTATACTGAACTCAAGAATGCAAACCTCCGAAATTACATCTAATAATAACTACACCCTTAATAGCCAGTTAACAAAAAATATGTATATACCTCTAAGATTAAACAAAATTTAGAGAATATGCTGTTACAAAATATATTTTGACATATTTCCTAAGAAGCAATTCCAACAGTCATTTATGCAGAGTTATTTACAGGGGACTCAAAGTTTATCATTTTTAAGCAAACCAGTATGTTGTTTTGAATTTGATAACATAATGGTGAATACAAGTTTGTGACAACAAGGAACTCCAGGGTTTAGTAAACTTAAAAATGTTCTATACAATCATTAGATGAATCTAAATTATATTAAAAAAATTGTCTGAACTGGTTAATCTGAATCATTTAATGCATTTCATTGTACTCAAAAGTTCAGATCACCAAGTCAGAAGCCATGAAACAAGTTACCACTTAAATCTTTCAGACACAACAAGCACAGATTGAGTCTGATTGTACCTAATCTATACTTACAGATAGTTTGTTCTTACTTCAATATTATCTTTTTAATAAGCACATGTACAAATGTGCTAAAAAAAAAGGCAGCAATAATAAATATTTACTAGAATGACCAGAACTGGTATTTGAGCATAAAGCATCCTGTAATTCATTCTTAAAGCCGTATCTTCACTAATTTGTCTTCTTGTTTTAGTAGTCTTCTGTCTTATTAACTTGGAGAGTTACAGATCATCTGAAAATTTCACACCAGGACTGGAAAGGAATGTCTGTTCGATGCAGTCTGGAGATAAAGAAAGAGTTGTATTTCAGTTCATCACCATGATCCACTAGAATAGCATTGCTAAGTCACTAGCAAACTTGAACTTCAGCAAAACACCAGCCTCCCAACTCTCCCATGTCAGGAGGGGAGAAAAACACCAACAGTTTACTGTTACTTAGTTATGATTTCAAAAGAATAACTGAGAATATTTTCTAACTGTATTTGTTATTTATTAAAACTAATAGTCACCATAGAGGAGTCACTGTAGATGAAGCTACTTGTCTATGCAAGAAAAAGGACATTTTAGTGTGATAGCCACTAATTTGAACTTCCTTTTTCAGTACTTAAGATGCTTCAAAAACAACACAATATTTACGTGTTCAGCTCTATAAACACTCCACAGATCTCATCGGCCCACAACCCATACATCTCAGTGGTGGTTACAGGTAAAGAAAAAATTCGAAGCCACTGAACTTTGATAGGACAACTCATTAGCTTCAGTTAATGCTGGATTAAAGACTGTTTTGTCCCAAAGCAGAATTTTAACTGCAGAAGAGCAAGGAATCCCAGGCAACATTATCCTACATTCTCATTATTCTCTTCAAGCTACAGTTCTCAAATGCCATTTAGTCCCAACAACTGTTTTTTAAAGGTAGCACTTTAAAACTTTATTGTACTGACAGCTAAACAGATATTTTCAGTCTTGTCTCTACACATTCTGGTATTCTGAAGAGATTATACACAGCACTAAGCAGCCATATGTAACTACTGCAAGAAGGAAATACTGCCCTGTAGTTGCCAATTTAGATTGATTACTAAAAGGCAACATATGCCTCTGTTAATTAACTTACTACATAATTTTGACAAAATTTTCACATTAAAAAGAAATATTATGTTAACAGATTTTTCCATGATCAAGTGCATAGTGTATAGCACAAATACTCATCGTTAGCTGTTTTTAAATGCTTATCACTGTCTTATATAAAAGGAATAAAATAAGACAGGGTTTCTTTAGGCATATACTTTTTTTTTCAGGCTTTAATAATGTGTTGCTGGTTAATTAATATTGATTCTGTGAACACTCTTGGGAAAAAATTACGAAACTTTTTTTTTTTTTAAAGCAAACATAGCTTCTCAGGTAAGTCAGAATAGTCTTTATGCATTTTAAGTAAAGTGCAGAGTAATGAAAACGCTGCAGTACTTATTTCTATGCTTAAATTTATCTCAACATGCAATTTAAATAAAAACAGTTGAACAAAAATAAAGACCCCCAGTTGAAGTTACATAGTGAAGTCCAATAAATCCACTTAATGGACAAAAAGTATTAAAAAAAAAAAGTGGATATGTGCCAGACTGATTAGTCAGCTACCTGAAGGATACATAAAGCACATTGTTACATACACAATAATCATACTTGTACATGACTGTCGTAATCCCGTTGTGTAAAGAGAGATAATGCTCATCTATTATTTGCATGTTCAAATCCATGTCAATCAGATTTAATATGCAGGCAGATTAGTGCTTCCGAACTTGCTGACAACAGGTTGACTACTAAAGCCAGTTTTCCAACACAAAGGACAGTATCCTGACAGGCGGCAGATACTGTTCCTTGCTTCGGAAAAACACATTCCTCTTCATTTTTGTTACTGAATATCAGTTCAAGGGAGGACTGGAGGCAACAAGGATGCATTATCCTCTTTCAAATAAGAGACTTCACATATGCCCATGATATATACAATATTCATGACAGATGTTCAAAAAACATGTAATTGCTGTCTTGTGACAGATGTTTGATTATTTACTTTTAATATTTCATTCTTCTCCATTTTCCTGGGAAAGATAAAAGATGCTTACCTTCAGTACAAGAAAAAAAATCTTGTTCTGTGAGCAGCTGCCATGCTTTCAGACATATTTCTGACTTTAAGATAATTAACAAAGCCTCGAAAGAACAAGAGGAGTCCTGAAAGCGTAGAAAATGCACAGAATAAAGTATATCAACAGAAGTACACACTATCCCATGTTATTTTTAACATAATTTTTTAAAACCTAGATTATACAAAGTAAAGCAATATCTTTATGTATTGTTCACAAATTCAACAAAAAAGTCAGCTTTTATCTGATTCAGTTTTATGGAAAGCTTTTCAGAAATTCTGCAGTCATTCTCAGTTCAAGTATCATCTGCTAAAAAGACCGCATGAGAATACTTAGAAAGAAAAAAAACAAACTGAAAAAGGATATGATCTGCACATTCTTTTCAATTACAATTCTCAAAATAAATTACTACTGTGTTAGAAGACTACCTGAACCACAAAATGTACCTCTAGACATGCATAAGATAAACATCTTACAAGTAAAAAAGAGTTGGGAAAAAAAAAAAGAGAGAAGGTAGGGATTGCTCTAGTAACAAGCCAATACTAAGCTATGGTAGATTATAACTTGAGATTTAACCATTCAGGAAAAAGCACCTGTCCAAGAGGAGGAAGAACAACTGTCAGAGAAAATTACTCAACATGTGTTAAGATAACATTTTTTGTTAACTCCACATTTCAAATTCTTTTAAAATACTTACATTTAACTGCATTTGAAAGCAAATTTCAGCTAAGAGGAACAAGATGTACATACTAGTCACAGAGAAGTTCATTCGCAACCATGGTATCTTGAAGAAGATATATGCTTATGTGTATAGATACACACACATATTAAGATTCAAAGAATTCAAATGAAAATTCAAACCGAGGTTTAACAAGTTTAGTAAAGGATTTAATTCTTTCCTCTTTCCTACATGATGCTTTTTCTTCCTGCTCTCCTGGATGAGCCCCTGATTTTCTACTATGATAATTTCTTCTCTAAATGTTTTTTGCTTGCTTCATTAGGACAGATAGAGAAACAAAAAAATGACAGAGAATGATCTGCTAACTAGGGGAACTATACCTGAGACGTGTTGCTGTGATTAAGGCAAATTCTCCACAGAGAAGAAAGTCATAAGATGTGGATCACAAGTCTACTAGAAAAGCTGCTACCCAGGCATTACCAAAGGTAGTCCCACATTCAACTGGAAAGCAGCTGAAACAGCAAAATGAGGGCAGGCAGCTCTTAAAGTGTTTGATAGCATATTTTCTGCATTACACATGCTGGAAAACCAGTCCAAGTTCAATCCATATTTAATATTTCTCTCTTTAGGGAAGGAAAAATACTATCCAACTTTATACTGTGTTCTTCAAAAAGAAACACTGGCTAACATTTAAATTTGAAAATTTGAACTGTGTCTCTCCAATTTGTTCACTTACATGACAGCTCCCAGGCAGTCGACAACTTTGGTTTTCTGTGACATGTTACCAGATTTTGTCAGATTTTGAAAGAAGGAAAGGGAGTAGAAACAGATAGGTGAACACCAGAAGAGAGGAGATGGCAGTAGGTGGGCTCAAGTATGTGAAAGGGCTGTAAGAAAGACTACAATTCATTCACTTCTGAAGAGATGCTGGACACACTACTTCACGTGGTCTAATGGGAAATTTATCCAAACCAACAAAACACAGATCTGGATGAGTGTTCTCGTAGCATGATAATACTCCTTCATGTCCTGCTAAGTAGCTTTGTTGGGTCAAATCCTTCTATGGTGTTCCAGCAATCTTGGTATATCCACTTTATCAATTTAAAAACATTGCTGGTATATTTCATGCAAAGCATTTTTAAGACAAGAGAACATGACTGCTGGATGCATACTGAATGCCTTACAGTGCCTTTTATTCCAAGGCATATCCTAAAATTTGTGATTTAAAAAAAAAAAAAATCCTCAAACACTTTAGACTGAAAATAAGGCTCTCCCAAAATAAAAAGTGAGCTACTTTCTGAACATGTGCTGCAGAAGACTAGTAAAAAGAAGAATTAGAGCTTTTCAATAGACATGGTGAAGGAAGGTGTTAGGGGAAGAATACAGTATTTTCATCCTAGTGAAAAAAAGTGTCAAATCTCAGGCACCATAAGGCTTGGTTTTAATCAAAGACTTATCTGGAGATGTTTGTGCCTGCAAAGAGTCATTTCACTTCCTACTTCAATGCAATCACCTCAAAAACAATATGAAAGCATTCAAGGGACTGATGCTGTGATATGCTGAATATTTACAGTTTCTACATATTTCAAGATATAAAGTGCACAACAACAGAGCAAGGTGAGCATTAGGAAGTTTGATGAATGGCCTTAAATGCTACTAAAAGGCAGATAATGCTAATGTCCTTTAAGACTTTAAGATTTCCTTCAAGATAATTAACAAGTCACAAACATTCAGAATCTCAGTGTTTGTTATTTTGGTTTTCTTTTTAATTTACTCAGCATTTCATTCTAAGATTCACTGTTTGCCATTTAAGTCAATTGACTCAAAGGGAAGAGTGCCACCTACTGAATCAGCAACAGTTTACTGTGCTTCCAGAGCTGCAAATAGAAAATAAAATGCATAGTAGCATTCACTTCTGTAAAACAAAATCATTTCGGATTCCATATTCAAATTACAAAATCCACAGCAGGAGAAAAGGTACAGCGGTCGGGATTTGGTATATCCTCATTAAAAACAGAACAGCAGAATTCAATGCACATAAGACTTTGAACATGGGAAGACAGACCTCTTTAGAGAAAGCTGACATCATGGGAGCACTGTGATCAGCAAGCATGAAGCCATTCTCTCGTCCTACTGAGAAATTACTGATGCAGTATGCATTTCAAAGGACCTGAAAAGCACATTTCGTGACCTGCGCACAAGACAATAGGCTCCACCTTCCTGAGATCAGTCACATTTCTTAAAATTTAGTATTTGACATACAGGTTTATAGATTTAAGTATTTATCACTCACTTTTCTGTATGTTCTCTACATAAAGACAAAATTTTGTTACACAGTTCTGCACCCCTAGATCAGCAGAAGCAGCTTAAAAAGCATAAGTTACAAGTCTTAGTTATATACATAATTAATTATGCAGAGCAAGATTTTCTGAGTTGAAGGTTATTTGAATAGTCCACAGTTCACACAACACCACTATGGTTACCAATAACCTTGTGAATACTACGGAAATAGAAACAACACAAAAAACTATCAGCAGGTAAAGAAAAACTCATAGCTAAATGTGTTACAGAAACCCTACTTACAATGACATAATTCATCTTTGAATATTCCACATCAAAACAGAAACGAATTCAGTTGCCACTTACCAAGTACAAGAAATATCCACCAAAGCCAGTACTGTCCATTGAAATATCCAGTAAAATAATCTGAAAACTGAAATTTATACATGAGGCTTAGCTGCAGTAAAACAGATGACTAAGACACATTTAATGCACTACACAAATACAGAAAGCATGGAGGGAAACGCAAATTTAAATAAAAGGCATTCTTCTAAACTGCAAAACCGGCATTTGTGCAGCAGTTTAATGCACAAAGAACTCATCCAGTGCCAGCTGGTCTGTGGCAAAGTTATTTAAAATATCTGAAAAATGTGTGTCTGTATATATTTAAGATATATATATTAAAAAACCCCTTGTATTACTTGCTAGTCATGTTACATTTTTTGTT
This sequence comes from Pseudotriccus pelzelni, assembly GCA_035584735.1. Lineage (NCBI taxonomy): Eukaryota > Metazoa > Chordata > Aves > Passeriformes > Tyrannidae > Pseudotriccus > Pseudotriccus pelzelni. The sequence goes on along the minus strand of JAWMRA010000001.1, from coordinate 67,868,250 downwards.
AAAATGAATTGCCACTTGTAGATTTTCTTCTTTTCCCCCCAATGCCTGCCACCCCAAACACATTACAGCAGCCTGCTGCTTTAGATATTAACACGAAAAGCCACATTAGTTTAATCTTATCAGACAGGGATGTTCTGCTGACCCCTCAAAAGAAGAGCTTTTGACCTTCTGTATACCCCCTACTGTTAATCGCTCCCATGAATACCAGCCCCATAAAGACCCCCAACTCATTAAAGTCCTTTCATTTTCAAACCAGCATTCAGTTCCCAGCAGTGAGCTGAACACAACTAAATGAACCTTGAAGTGGCATTTCAGCTGTTCCTGTTAGTGACCATGGTAGACAGTTTTGTCCTCCCTGTGATGTGGGAGGCAGCTGGAGGGCAGGGTGTGATGGTATTGGAGACAGGTATCTGTGCCTTTACCAGACTCCAGACTTCATGCTTCACTGATAAAAAGGCTAATCAAATGTCTCCAAAACTCACATAACGAGCAGAAACAGAGAGATGTATGAAAAGTTGACAGAAGGAATAAAATAGCCTACTTAGTAGCTCCATACACTTTTCATATGCTTCCATCCTGATATCATTCAGTATGTTTACTGCATCCTGCCAGAGTGCTTTCTATCTGCCATTTTTAGGACATTTCAGTGTATCAACCAAGAAGTGGGGGGAAAAAAAAAGGGGGGGAAAAGGGGCAAAGAAAGAGAAGATATTGGACCACATATGCAACCAGATAAAAATCCAAGATATTTTAAAAACTCTAGATATAGCTGGTTTTTTCTTCATGTTTTCCTTAGAATAAAACCAGATCATGTGAATTCTTTGAGGGTTTGATCCTGTACTGCATTCATTTCTATCATCAATCAAATAAAAAAAATAAAAAACTACTAAGTTCAGTTAAGGAGTTAGTATTCACATTATTGCCATATAAATACTCAGTTCCCAAGACTTTGATAACAATATTAATTCCATCTTACTTGATAACCGGTGTTTTCAATTCTCTCTCTCTCTCTCTATATATATAGATACATACATACACACACACAGAGTCACATATGCTGATCTCAGAGATCTTTTTCAACCTGGTTGATTGTATTATACATACATATATGTATATATATATAAAAATTACAGTTTAATTGGAAAGAAGATTTACTACAACAATCAAATGTGCACTACTCTCACACACTCTGCAGGCAGAATCAGCCATGGCTGTAGAATTTCCCCAACAGCAAAACTGTGCTTTTATTCTCCAGGCTCTCTCCATCTGCCCACCTACCCCCCACCTAGTAAAAACTGATAGAGTATATGAGAACTCAGGCTGTTTAGACACTAACATTTTGTACTACTGAACCTGCGTGAGAAAGGGCAATACAAGCCTTTGGAGAAGTTTGAAACAAAGGAACAAAACAACTGTGGGCACGTATTCTTGCTCGTGTGTCACCATTAAAATGACTGCCGACACACACCTCATGAGCTTTCTGCTATTATCTCTAGGAAGGGAGACACCCCAGGAACATGTTAATCTTTGCTATAAAAAACCCCACCCCCAAGGTCTTGGAATTGGCCAGCTCTAATATTTTTGAATAAAACATAACTAAGTTATCCAAGATCTCTTTCGTCATTAAAATGGATGCGAGTTTAGACGTCGTGTCTCAGATACGCAGAATTCAAGCTCAGAAAGAATCATCACATTTCACCTAGCATCCACTTAGTCAGCTAAGTAACTTCCATTTGGCTAATGCACCTTTCAGAAAAGTATCTAGTCTTGCAGTGAAAATATCAAGAAATCGAACACATAAGATGGTAAAAATGTGACTAACTTCATATTTAATTTTGACTTGATTTGATGGGTATCTTACAAGGAACAGAAGACTCAAATATAAGGAAGAAACGTTTTCTGATATTGCTTCCCAACAGGCCAAGACATTTATAAATCTTTCATATAGAACACTATAATACCAGTGATATTTTAGGTTACTTGCTCCACTTCCTCTGTAGACTTTTAAATATTTGTGCAAAGAATGAGTCATTCTGCATTTATTTTAGTGGAAATGTGAACATCAAATGCTATGTCAGGTAAAAATAGATTAAGCTTCAACTTTAGTAAGCATACATCATATAGCAAGTAAATTCTCTCTAAAGACAAAGTTAGGAAAATTCTAGCCTCTCTGTTAAGCACTAGAATTTAATATACTGTTTTTTAATTCCTACTCATATAGCCTTGAATGAATTGTTAGGGGTTTGTTCTACAAACCGAGTCTGTACACTGCGAATCAAGAAACGTACCCGTACAATGAGAATCCATTTGATCAGGGAGAGACCAAATCCACAGATTGCACCATACCTTCCAGCTATAGTATTTGTTATACAGAAGGATAAACAAAATCCAATCCAGTTGAAAATAAACGCCACTATAAAATAAAAGAAACAGTAGCTTGTGTTAATCTGTATAGCTAAGCAAACAGACTTAACAGTAATTTCACTTTTAAACTACTGAGGACATGCTTACATAGTCAGTTAATTCCCTTCCGGTAATTCAGGCTTTCAGAGTTTGACTTTGAACCCAAACATTCCCCATGGTATAGTCACTTAATGACAAAGCAAACGGTAAACAGGCTGGAACCTAGTACTTTACACAAGAGAAAATGCCAACATAAAATAAAGCATTACACTGCAATAGACACCTAACCAGATTACACTAGACATGAAGGGCAAATTCAAAACAAAGAACTGTAGCATACAAGATTTGGATTAAAACAGAAAGCTACACTTTTATAACCAAAACTAGTTACATGCACACATACATGCATGTACCAAGGCTGCATATTCAGCTTTATCCAGTTTGGATCGAACAGAATAAAAGTATTCACTCTTGCACTGTAAACATAGTATAGCAATGAAGATAGGGTGAGAAGCTGATGTTTCATGGGTGACTGTCTTCTTATGCTTGATTATAGATTTAAATGAGAAGTTTTAGAAGACTTCACACCAACACAGGCTTGTAGTACAAGTGAGAAAACATCTTCCTTGGGTCAGAGTCACAGGCAGTAGATGGTGGCAATGAGAATTCTTACTTTTAATTTCTTAATTATGCTAATTACTAATCTTAAAAAAAAAGGGGGGGAGGGGTGAAAAAACCACAACAACAACTTTAAATAAATGCCGATACCAATTTGGTATTAGAAAAAAAAAACTAGAGCAAAATTGTGACGCTAACATTTACCTATCTTTCCAAAACACAGATAAAGCACTTATATTTGAGAAAGCCTGGTTATGCTGTTTTAAAAACAGGATTTCCCTATGTTAAGCAAGCTCTCCAAACGTTATTCAGTGCATCCTCTGTTCTTGTCTCAGCATAAGAGCTCACTGCTCTTTCTCCCCACTACTCAAGCTACAAAGAGTGACTGAGACTATGACTCCAAAGGCACGTAGGTTAAAAAGGACAGAAGACAGATGTGTTTCCAATGGACTTTGGAGACTAAAGAAATCCCCGGACTATGTACAATTTTAATAATAACATAATAAAAAAACCTGTAATACCTGAACTCATTTGTACATGCCTTATAAAAATTAGAGATTTCCCAATCATAAATATATGAGGAGGCAAAAAAAATAGTCCTTACAACCAAAGTCAAACACAACAATTTTACCCTCCTTTCAACTTAGCTAAAGGAATATTCAAAACAGAATGTACAGCCACTGGATAAGTATTTAATGGATATACATGGGCATACAGAGAAGAAAAATCTCATTATTTAAGTCTTTATTTGTAACCATCTGCTAGAGAAACAGTACAGTAAGGACCTAATCAAAATTCCCTGTTTTCAGCAGCATAAGGAATGTGTTACTTCCACCTCTGTAAAACTCAGACATCGTATTAGGGAGATTCTCCCAATATTGCCTTGCAGTTGCATCATTTTTAACAAACTTATGATGGGCAACAATAACGTCTACATGTTTACAGTCTTTCCCATTGCTTCTCTCTCACATTCCACATCCTGTTGCTACTCCAAATCATCCTCCTTGTCTCATTCTGGTTGCAAAAGATACTGTTTGTATTCAGAAATGCATCTCCTGCTTCTGAGCAGACTGAAATTCCTTCCAATTGCTTTTCCCTATGTCAAGATTAACCCCATTTGCCTATCTGTATATCTTTTTCCATCATGTGTATCTTCTGCCAGCCATGCAAGTTCCCTGAGCTTTACCACTTACACTGCACCTGGTAATAGTTACTACAGTTAATTCCTGTCTCAACTAATTATTAATTCTTGCAGCAAAAGGTGTTCCTAATTTTCATCCCTATGTTGCCATAGAGAAGCTACAGCACAAGTTCCCCTTACCAAGCTGAGGGAAAAAATAGTGACTAGTAAAAGGAACTATCTCCTAATTTCTCTAGAATTACCAACTTCCCTCTCTATCTACTACAAACAACTAAGTTGTACAGCTGTAACAAAAGTATCCTCCACTATTTGTCTGCAACAGCTCACTTTGTAAAATGTAAATGACACGGCTGAGCTGTTAAAGAGATGACCTCATCCTTCATATCACTTCAGCTCCCATGAAACTCCCACACAGACATACCTGCTATGACACTAACACATGCTACCGTAAGGAAAGCCATTCCCAAAACTGAGATAGAAAGCCTAATGAGCTGCTACAGCCACATCATGGTTTTAAAAAAAATCACTCTTAACTTCTGTTTGCCCATCATCTTCATGCTGCCAGGTTCTGCATGCATCTTCTAGACATCCACTGTGAGACAAACCACTCTGAAACAAGAATGGTTTCTTATCCCGAAAGTGATTACATTCCTACTTGAGCCCAACTTTGAACTACTGTTGACTTTCCATTAATAAATTTCAGACATTTAGATGAAACTCAGGTTGACTTCACTGGCATCATGATTTCAGTATCTTCCTTTGATACTCTAGCACCATACAGACAAGTAGGATTGACGAAAGTATGATTTTTGAGTGTTACTCCTGAAGTGACACCAAGAGGAGAGAGTAAGTCTATACTTATGCAATTCACATTAAAAAAAATATAAACAATAGCATTATTTCTTCACAACCATAGAACCCACGATAAAACACAGGTAAGTTGGTTTTTTGGGAGGAAAGCTGGACTAAAGGTTTTTTCTAATAAAAAGTCTTACTCGCCTATTAGTAATTTCCTCTGGCATTCTGAAAAGTTTCTACTACGCTCTATAAGGCACAGCCCGCTTAAAAATACTAATATAAAAAAATATATTAAGGGGTCTGATAGTAAATTTTTTTGCATTTTGCATTCATAGCAAATCGAATATATTCACAAATGTATTCATTTACTTCAAAATGAGAAACTGACAGACACCAGCCCCGACCATTAGAGAGCAGGTTCTCAGCTCACCAACGTAACCAAAGACTTCAGAGCAATACCAGTGAATAATTCAGTGAATAAAATCACAATACGATTTTATCACATATTAGAAATAAAATTGGTTGTTTTCCAAGCTTTCATACCAAGTTCCTGCATCAAGCAAAAAAAACCTACCTGCTCACATAAAGGACTTTTACTCTTTAGACTATATTGTCTCCTTCTGTTTAGTTATGCTATACAGAACAGTACTTTATAACTTAGATGGGAAACAGGTCTTTAACTCACATGCACTGGCTCCTAAAACAAACAAAAAACCCCCAAACAAACAGACCTGGCCACTAGATGGCCTCTAGACAGCAGTGTTATGCAAGTTGGACAGCTACCACTAGATGGTGGCTACATATCAGTAAGTGATTGCAATATGCAGGTAAGCTCATCTTATTATACTTCACTAGAATAAAATGAAATTAAAGAACATTAACTTACTATTATACTTAAAGGCATCTCACCCTCCTTCCGACCCCCGAGATCTTTCCACTAATGCTGTACTTGACAGTCAGGAGAGGAGGTGGGAGTGCACATCTGGAACAAGCCATTTGTTCATGCTCCTCTCACTAGGGCACAGTTCCTGATCTAGTTCTCCTACATTTTAACTAAGTGAGGGAACTTATTCGAGGCTCCCTGTGATCTTCCACCCCTACTCACAGCATTTAAACATACCCCACCCTGAAAAAAACCCAAAAGATAGCCTTATTGAAATTTTCATTTTAAGTCCTGCTATCTTAAATCAACATACATCAACATTATGGAGATTTTTATCTCCTTATCAGAAGGACATGAATACACCACCTGCTATTTACAGTATACCCTCATCATGCGGAGCTCATGTTTCATCTAGTTCTCCAACTTTTCTAAGAAAAACTACTGAAAATCAGTATTACATGTCTAACTGCCCTGAGTTTTTGTGAACTCCTCATATAATAAGGACAGGTAACAAGCAAATTTTATCAATTTTCATATGTAACCAGTATCCATAACACATCCCAATTAAGCACACATTTGCATAAAGACCTTACAATGCGCAAGCACTCATTTTATGCGTTTCCTTCATGGGCGAGTGAAATTTGCAGTTACAGTCTCAGAATAATCAAGAAAAAGCATGATCTACAGAGTATTTTTGTCAAAAGTGTAAAATCAGTGCTCTGTGCAGTCAGACTCAACTAAACATTTATTTAAGAAGAAAGTTGCCAGTTTATCCACATAAACATCTGCGTTCTTGAAAGACGACACAAGGCTCCAGACACGTGGATCTGGACAACTGTGACTTTAAGGACCTAAGACACATTAAAGCCAACAATTCCCTTGGCCTCCAATCGCAGTGCTAATGAAGGCCTGAACCACGATTTAAAAGCAAGAACAAGTTCACACAATACAAAACCTAAATTGGTTAAATACAACAAGTAATAGCACATAGGAAAGGGGGGGGGAGGGAAATAAAGGGAAAATAAAAATGAAGTCATACCTCCCTTTGCCCCAAGATTATATACCCTTCCTGCGGTCCAACTACAGAAAGAGGTCAGACTACAAAACCCACTTTGTTACCCTATAAATGTATTTATCAATTTGTTGTGTGAGGCAGACACATTTTTATCCCAAGATGCAAACACCACATTGTCCCAGTACATCATATGCCAAATGTGAAAAAATCTTCTGTGAAACCTTTGTAACCTGCATCTGTAACAGTTAAATAGACAGACTGCAAAAAACATTACAGAAAAAAGAACTAATATGAGATGAGTTGAAAGACATAAAAGAGATTTCAGTGGATAATCAATCAGTTTTCATCCTGATGAATTCTAAAAAGAACATATAGATCTTTAAGACCAAGATTCCATCCAGGGTGCCAAGCACATTTACTTCAGAAAGGGAAAATATCCTCATAAATCAGAAAGAAATAAGCAATTAGGCACAACAGATGCAGCTTTTTTCTAGAAGTAAATTATAGTTACTAAATCCAATTTTGCTTAATGCATCACCTAAGTTACAAGACATGCACAGTGTGCACACATAGTATGTGACGAAGTGCTACAGTAGGGCTGGTTGCAACCAGGTTACCTGAAGACAGTGCATTTTTATATGCTAGTCGTTAGTTAAACCTGAAAATGAGTATGGTTGGATTTCTTACAAAAACCCACCATATGGATGGATAGCTATTTAACTCACTATGCTAACACCAGCATATCATCACTCTCAATTTTTTTCTACTTAAGAACCAATTGCCAGATTTTTGTGATCTAGCCTTTAATTCAAGTTAGTGGTCCAACTAAAAGATGACAACGTTTCACAATTCACAGGTAACAGTGCAGCCTTGCTAGGCTTCCAAGCATTTATGATTTTGCTTTGTCCCCTTATCTGTGGCAGATGTCACCAAAAAATTAAAAAAAAAGGAAAAACATTTGCTACATTTGGAAAAGGAAGTGTTTATATCTGTGTACAGGTAGAAAAATCTGTTCATTACAGTACATTAATGCAATTTATCACAGCTCTCTTTTATATTCCACAGAAGAAAGGTACAATTAAGATATACCTCAGTAGGTCTGGGATACAAGATAACTTACTGAAAAATGCCAACATGAAGATGCCATCATTGCCCACTCTAAGCTGATCTGCATCACTGAAATCATCGCGTGGTGGATACTCTTCTTCCTGGATTTACAGGTTAGTGATAATTTAGTGAAAAGTTTAAAATAACTATCTACAGGATAAAGTATTAATCATGTCTCTAAAGCTAGAAGAAAATTGACATTTCTGTAACATGTCCACAACAAGGAAGTTTAAAAGAAAAATAATTTATAAAACAAGTCCTATTTGTTGCTTATATTGACAGAGCCCGAATTGTCTGTAAGTTTCTGTAGAAGATATGTACATATCGCCTGTTCATCTTAAGTGAAGCCAAAAGTTATTTCAGATTAGTACTTTGATGATCAAAACCAACAAATTTTTTTTTTAACTGTAACTGTCTTGGTATGTTTTTTGAAAAGTCATTACATAGTATGCTCTATATTTTTCCTGCTATAAGAGTCTTCTAATGCTTCCCTAAATAAAAAATAAGAGTTTTACAAGTAAATTGCTGATGCAACAGCACAGCACTAATCAATTTTATAGCCCTCACAAAAACATAAGCAACGCATGGAAACCCGCTAGGGTCACTAGAGGGCGCAAGCACATTAGAAGTGTCTAAAAGTCTTCTAAACTCAAACAGCACAGTACTTAAGTCAAACAAAAGAGAACAGAGATGTCAGTCAAAACGATCCAAAGATTTCTCCCGTTGTGTCAAAATACTTGGCCATAAAATACTGAAAGTAAAAATTTGTTTTGTTTCTCAGGACTCGATTTTCAACAGAACTTGGCAGATATGTCAGTTCTATGCACAGGTAAACATTGCTCCAATTGCAGACTGACAAATGTAAAAGTTTTCGTGATGACAGCACCTACTAAAGAGAGTCTGATGAAAACTAAGACAAATTAAACACCGTTTTTATACTTCAATGAGTAACATCAAAACAATGCAGGATGACAAGTTAAATAATGCTGTCACTAGTAGCAGTAATACGGTCTAAACAGAAGCATGAGTAACATTTTTTTCCTATTTTTTTGCTCAAATGAACATAATTTATTAGAACTGAGACAAGAAATTACCTATAAAAACAAATGAAATCAAGGGAGATCAATTCAAGCGAAATTTACTTGTCAATTTCACCCAGAAGCACTTACTACTGAAATAACATTCAGGACTAAAATTTAGGGCATTAAACAATCACAGTGATCTAAAGCTCTGCCATGTGACCCACATGTTCCCCTTTGTCAATAAAGTAATTTGCCAGGGTATAGAGATTAAGTTTAAAATGTGCTACAACAACCTGTAACAACTCAAGGCAGTCAGCTTACCCTGAGTAATGTGGCTGTGAAATTTCAGCTGTGGTCTGTATTTCAGATTAATTAACGAAGACACTGCATCAAGTAACTTACTTTAATAACACTGCTGTTCCCATAGGCAATTCCAAGGGAAGCACAAAAAGCTAGCTGAACAACAATCCTAAGGGACTATAATTCAACTCTACATAATTTCAGATGCCTCTAAATGGTCATCATAAGTGACTATGAAAGCTTTAGTTTATTTAGCTCAACTTTGCTGCAGCTACAAGACTGATGGGGGGGAAGGGAAGGGGAGGATGGGCTGAAAAGGCATTAAACAAAGAGTTGCAGTTGAATGTGTTTATCTCTGAAATGTATGCCACAGAATTTCCTGTCTGCCAATTACTTACTTCATACAGGCATTTCCAAAACAATTCATGAATTAACACTCCATGCAAAAAGCTGCTTCAGAAATAAGAAAATTTTGCTCAACTACAGTAACAAGTTAAGCAGTTTGCTCTGTATGCACAGTCTTCTCTTAGGCTTATACATGTGAGAAACACAGGTCAATACACAGCCTGCAAATATAACAGCAGACATTTGCAAGGAGGCACTGTTGTATTAAGTGTGAACACATTGTAATTTATCCCATTCCATGTCAAAAAGGAGCATTAAACTGAGTCCTACTTATTGTCTCCAAAAACTGATATATGAACATTTCAGAAATGAAATACTTTCCTGTGCTTAAATCACATTCAGCCTATATGCACATCACGTAGGACTACGACGTTCCATGAGCAGTCCTGCACACAGGAGACAGTAACTGACCACTGCTCAAGTCCCACTAATACCGGCTGTCTTTCACAGTGCTATCGTTTGATCTAGTTGGTGTCAACAGCCCTACTCCTTCTTCAGCATATAGTTGTTTGTCACCATGCACTGAAGAATCAATATGGGCAATGAAGAATGACTGTCCTCCCTGCCGATGCTTAGAGCTAAACATAATTTAATAAAACAGTTCTATTAGATAGTGGCCTTTTTATCAATGAGATTGCATATTTTATTTATAATTTTTTCTTCTTAATGAGAAGAATGTAACACAACACACAAATCAACACAGTACGTAACACTGTTTCATATTGCAGTATTTCTTGGTTTCTAAATAAGCTGACATCTGTATGAACAGAAAGCTTATTGCTCCTATGACCAGAGAAACATCTAAACAGCAAATTATATTATCAACATAAATGGCATGTCACACAGTAATTTCTCTAAGCAAAAGAAAATCAAATGGTACACTGCATCTACTGAAGTCAAATCTATTAAATTCCCGTAAACTACAGCCCTCTTTGTAGTATTCTGCAAGAGGAGGACTGTTTTTATCTCAATGCTTTTTAACATCTTTCAAATTGAAATCTAGCATGGCATATGGTGAGAAAACCACCTTTAATCAAGTAAAGAACCACTGAACTGATGTAAGTCTTCCCAATGCAATGTTTACAGCAAAAAACTTCTACAAAAGGGTCAAATTACTTAATAAACCCCATAAATGATACCTTGAACATACAAAACAATATGGAGAAATTAATAGTGGGGGGAAAAAAAAAGACACAGTGAATCCCAGAAGCACTTGTTTGCCAGCAGGAAAATTCATAGCGAAGTCTAAACTAGAGAGAACTATACCATACCTCTGGACGACTGAGGAATATTTCATCAAACAGACTCCTAGATTCCCTAAACTGGGCGTGCTAAGCATGTAAAAACAGAAAAACGTAAGACAAATGCAACTGAAAAGCATTAAGTAAAAGCCATTCATTGCAACATACAAACAAGTCATTTAACTGTTAGCAATACTTTTGTCCATTTAAACTGACCTAGATAATTTGAAAAGGAAGAGCCAGGATAACTAATGCTATCACTACTGATGATACAAGGCTGGTACAATTTATTTGATACAAAGAGACAGCTGGAAGCATTTAGAAGGAATACATGCTTATACACAGTCTCTTCCTGTAAGATAAGCTACACAAAGAACTATAAAAAAAGTACTGAAACTTTCAGTAAATGTTTAGATTGTTCATATTATATCAATATATTACCTATGATATCTGTGAATGCATGGCCTACGATGAAGTATATAATATGATCACATTACAGTTTCTTTAAGACCCCTACACGATTTGGGGGAAAAAATATAAAAGCTGTTTATTAAATGTGCTGCCCTTTCATTCCATTTTCCTCTCTTTTGCTCAATGAGTGGATTTGTAACTTTCTTCACTGGACACTTTGGACTATACCATGAAAATTATCAGCTTCATGTATCACTTAAAGCTACATAAGGACATTTAACTTCTTCCAGCTGTTCACACTATTGCAGTAAAGAAGCAATATATCCTCAGTTTACAAGGAGAAACTAGAGGCACAGAACATTGCAGAGTTCAGATTTGTAAGAGCACTAATTTCATAAAAACTGAAAAATCCACATTATATCATTTGCGTGTGTTTTGCAAAGTCTGTAACGTGCAAGTCAGATACTGTCTGGAGCTGTCACTTGTGAAAGTGAGAAAACAAACTCTGCACTACTGTTACATGGTTAAGTCACTTGTCTGTTATTCCAAAGGTATTCAGAGCTAAATCCTTCCCCTAAAGATGGCAAACCACCACTCTAACCGTAACCAGACCCTTCTTTCTTATTCCAGCCATCTGCCAGATTAAGACCGTTTTATTATACAGTCTTAGTCCATCTCAGTGTAAGGCCAGAGTTATTAAATAAGGCAGAGATTTTGTGGCAGTATCACATGTTAAGGTAATTAAAATGGCAATAATTAAAACTGCAATGGCAGATAATTTTAGCATCATCTACAAAACTGAAATTCAGCTTCAGCATTTCCTATTTTTTCCCCAAATCCCAACTTTGCAACCATAATACTCTTTTTTTTAATGTAGCTTGTGTGTGTGTGCATGCATTTGCTTAAAAAAACAAAACAAAAAAACCCCAAAAAACAGAAAAGAAGCTCTTTAGCAGTCAGCAAGAATGTGACATTCAGATACACTGTGTAGACTAGACTACTGATACTAACTTAGTAATGTCATAAGCCTAGAACTTTTTACTCAGTCTTTAGTTTGGGGGAATGATAGTATGTTCTTACTGATTTTTCATAAGCAAGTGAAATTCTTGTGGTGTCAGCATGTAGTTCTTGAATGTCAAGTTCTACTGTATGTTCTAGCAAAGCAGACTACGTAAAAATTTACTTCTCCCTTCATCACCATACCTAACTCTCCTAGAGCCACTTAACTCCAGATTTCTTTTCCCTCCTTATTCCTCTTTTCTCACACACCAGCTTCAGCTTCTTTTCCAGTACCATATTTTAGCTCCACCCGGTCCCTCTCACCACCAACCCCTTTTATCCTTTTCCCTTCCGTTTCTCATTTAAATCTCTGTACTCTGTCCATATCACTGCTCTCTTGTTCATCCTTGCCTTTTCCTGTTTTGACTCAGACCCATCCTCTCTGATCCCTGCCTGTGTCCACTTTGAGCCAGTTACCTCCTTACTCAACTAAAACCAATTTCTCTTCCCACAACACATTAGCTTCAGAGGGTCAGCTATTGTCCTTCTCTCTACCTACCACTGATGACAATTGAATCGAGTGATTTTCCCCTTCACTTCTAACTGAAGGGCAGGAATAATAAAACTACTTCAGAGCACACCAGAAATTGCTATTTCTCAGTTCCAATGTTTTCACCAAGAGCAGTCAAGAGCAGACATAAGGTGTATCTACTTTTAGTTCTGTAATCCCACTCTGACACAGAAAATTTGAGAATGCTCTCTGGGAACAGCACATCTGAAGTCCCATCCCCTTCAGAGCTATGAGCAACCTCAACTTTTTCATGAAAGGCAATCTCCATACATTTACCAAATTTGAAGCCGTTATGTATCAACTGAGGAAATTCACTTTTCAAAATTTTTTTGTTTGACCAAAACCAGGCAGACTGTCTGATACAGGGCAAAATATGTTTCTGTCACAGTGACCTGAACTTTTAAAAAAGAGTTCTCAAAATTAAAAAAAAAAAAAAAAGCAGCTTAAAGTTACAAGATTTTTAAAAAAAATCCATTTTTTTTTTGTTTGTTTTGCTTAGCTTTATTCTCAAAATGTGCTGAATTTCAGGCTGAGCTGTCAAGGAAGATTCTTTGTATGTCTGGAATTTGTGCTTCATAGGATTCTAGACATAGGAAGTTAAAAGCAACAAGAATCTTGAGAGACCTGTACATCCTGTCTGCAGCATCACATGTACTCTAAAAGTTAGGTTTGGGTTGTTAATGTTCCAAGTTTGTAACTTCAGATTGAGCATTTCACTCAGGCCAGTATTCCACCAAATATTTTACTTATGTGATGAGGACAGACTACACAGCAGTTAAAATGTTACAGCTGGAGACCATCAGTTCACCGCTGAAACTTGGCAAGCAGCCATTCAGATCTCCCTGGTTCCCTACTGCATTTAGTAAAACAGACTTGTGGGACACCTTCACTGACCGTGTTACACGAACCCACTTTTAGCTTTAGCTGTGCATACCTTGCACTGAGTGACTGTTGTGCACTGAGTACTGTGCTGCAGTCAAGGAACAACCTCCTGCTGGGTGAGCAGAGGGTTTTTTCCAGTCACAAGCACTCTGTAGCCAGTAAGCTTTTAAATACATATCAAACGTAATCACATTTGATCTCAAGGAGGAGATTTTTAGTGAAAGCACTGAAAGATTTGAGTATCGTATATTATGGTCAATAATACCAAGCAGCAGAATTTCAACATTTCAAATCTTCAGAGAAAAGAAGAAATTTGCTTACAAAACTAACTCTTATTACTAATTGCAGATATCAGTTTTCTATTTTGAAGACTGTACTCTAAATAAGGTTAATTCTTTCAAAACTACAAACAATGAATACATGTCTATTACTTAATTTACTGTTTACCGTAACTCATGGTGCATGGGTTTTTTGTTTGTTTTAAGAACTTGGAGCGTTTCTTTGAACTTCAGTATTTAAGTTTCCATGGAACAAACAACAGGGACTTTCCCTTTCAAAAAAGATCTACGTCATTTGGGATCTTGCCCCTTCCACACTGTTGGAATTCGTCCTTTCTCTCTAAAACAAACTAAATATCAGCAATAACACTCTCCAAAACACTAAATATCAGCAACAACTCTACAAAGTAACATTAGTAGTGGATACCTAATTGAAAGTTGACAAATTACTGGATCAACTATTAAAACAGGGCAAAATTTGGCTTTTAAAGTTGTTTAGACAACAGCTACATCTCAAAAAAGAGTGAATATGATATGCTTTTCACAGTATTTTACAACTATCTATACAAAATATCTATACATTTTCTACACAAAACCTAAGCATCCAAAATATTTAAGTCATCAGCCCATTGTTATTTTAGTAATAGATCATAATATGGGCTCAATTGTTATAAATAATTAACTAGCCTAACATATTTCACAAAACTGAAATAAAGCAGAACTATATCACTTACTCGTTGGGCAACTTCTGCTGCAGCAGCTGCCATTGCTGCAGCTTTGGCCTTCTCAGCTTCATCATAAGTAGGAAGAGAGGTAGCTACACTGTATGGAGGTGGTACAGGATAAAATTCATTCTGTGTTTCTGTTCAAAATAAAGTTATGTAGTTATGTATTTTTAAACCAAAAAGATGTCAAGAATATTAACTGTTACATACAGATAATTATTTACCCTTGAAGTATTTTTTTAAGAGGCTGAAATTCATGATATTTGCATTTCAAATAAGGTGGGAGTTTTTTAAATACTTTAAAAAAAAACTAGTGCAGCTTGATGGTACTTTTAGCTGCTACCCAAGGCAGAAATACTAACATAGATGGTAGCAAAAATTTTATAAACAAAAATCATATTACTTTTGTTATATCCTTGGGCCTTCCAAACTAAGGCTTTTTATCAAATTATATAAGAGACATACACACAAATATCCTAAAATAAAAGCCTTTAAATCTCAATATCAACCTGTTACATCAGTCTAGTAATAATCATGCTATATTCTTATTAGTGTGGCCTTGTTGCTAACTCCAGTTGCTCTGTGAAAATCAGTTTTTCTAAGATTTCAATTTCAACACATTCTTTTAAAAATGTTCCTTCCATCGAAATGGACCACAGACTTCATTCTTCTATGTTGCAAGAGCAAA
The DNA here is from genome assembly GCA_035584735.1 of Pseudotriccus pelzelni. Classification (NCBI taxonomy): domain Eukaryota; kingdom Metazoa; phylum Chordata; class Aves; order Passeriformes; family Tyrannidae; genus Pseudotriccus; species Pseudotriccus pelzelni. The sequence goes on along the minus strand of JAWMRA010000001.1, from coordinate 67,852,763 downwards.
ACATCATCACATAGAATTATTAACAACATTAATTAAAACCTACTGAAAATACACCTTGATCTTCCTCCTACAGCCAGCAGTAGCTTGTAACAAGATTGCGTAGGTGGTAAAGATTTGTCAGCACAGGTCACATGGTCAACAGATTTGTCAGCACACTAACACAAGGATATTATCTATAGAGATATATAGGGATAATTCTGCACGGCTATGTATTAAACTTGGAAATACTGTCTCAAAGGACAGGGACAGGAAACTGCTCTTTTAACCAACATTAAAAAAATTAGGTTGGCTGCTACTTCTAAAGTATTTATTTGGCACACGGGAGATACAAATCCATGCAACTTCACTTAAACAGGAACCTCAATGCTGCCTGCTGTTAAGTGTCCCATATTCCAAAGAAAAATCACAATCTCATGAGAAAGGGAGCAGTGAATAAATGGATAAAGAGACCCCTGTTATTCATTTTTCAAGAGAAGTTTTACCAAGAGCCTTTAAGGCAAAATTAACCTTTTCACGGCAATATTTTCACAGAAACAATGTTACATACTTCAGAAGTTTGAGGGTTTTGTTTATAAAGAGGCAATGAAAATTGCTAATGAGGTCTAATAATTGAGCAGTACTCAAAGATGTAGATTAAATGTAGAACTGAACGACACAGACTTAAATAAAACCTATTATACTAATTAATGAGTATCCATTAGTCTAGCAATTTAGAGCAATCAGTGTAATTTAGAAGTGTGCTTCTTCTGAACAAACCAAAGGGCTGTATATGAAAGGATAGCTTTTTACTGCGATTGAGTGCTTAGGAAAAAAAAACAACATACCACAATATTGTACCACTTTAAACCAAGTGATGAGTCATGCAAACTCCTCCTTGACAAGCTGTTATGTGAGAAAAATACCTGAAGCTGCAGCTGCTTCCACAGCTATGCTACAGTAAGGTGGAGGGGAAGTATCTGCTTCAGATAAGGCTGCTGTCTGGGGAGTCTGCGTAGTCTCTGTAGACGTGGAGGGCTGCTCAGCTGCTGAAGATTCTGGGGGGTCATCCTCATTGTGAAGCTTAGAAGAAAGACAAAAATTTCAGAGGCATTCAGGGAATACTTTCCACAACAATCTAATACTTGCAGAACCATGGTCAAAGAGAGAAGATTACTCTCATCAACAAAACAAAAAATATTTACAAACCAGCATGTGACTACTAAAGTAGTCTTTTAAGCAAACAGCTAAAGATAGTCTTAACTGCCTTGTCTTTTTTTTTTTTTCAGAAATGGATTTCTTCTCATAAGAGATGTTCAGAGAGTCATAAAAATACGGAGTTTTCCAATGTTTACTATATGGGAAAATACTATTATATAAGTATTTTAACACCATTATGTTTTTGTTCCTAAATACATTCATAAAATGTCTTAACCCACTTTAAAACAAAACATGTGAGAAATAGTATAATTTATTGTATTGATCTAGAAGAAACAAAAATTTAAGACACAATTCTACTTCTGTAACTGGGATTTTCATTCTATTACAACTTGCCAAAGAGCTTCTCCATGCAAATTCTAAGACTTTTCAAAACATTCTGCTTTTCTTTACACTCTAGAAACAATCCTTTCCCTATAAAACTTTAAGCTGCTGGTTGGCTTGTTTGTTGTTTTATTAAGATGCAGTTTTAAAAGGACATGCCCAATTAAGCACATACAGAAATAAAAATTTGGATAGGCAAGAATGTTGTTAAAACCGTGGAATTCAGATCCAGCAACTAATATCTTTTCTTAGAGAAGGTCTTTTTGATTATTTTAGCTCACTTGATAGTGTTCAGAATATGAATCAAACTTTTAAGAAGAAAGAGGATCAGAATTAAACAAAAAAGTGCTAGTTCCCAGTAGTCCAAACTACAAGATACATAGAAGTCAACAACTGAAGGACCACATGTAAAACCCAGACCAGAAATTAAGTTGAACAAATCTAAAGGCAGATTTCTGTAGCTCCAAATTGGTGGTTTCTATGAACACCCTACAGAAAAATACCATCTCAATAACAAAATATTAAGAATATAACTACATTAATTTCCTATTAGGAAAAGTACAATCAGATCACTGGAAAAAACACATTCTGAGAAGAAAGAATGCTAATTTTCTTGTTAAAAAGTGTAACATTCACACCAAAATTCCTTCAACATGCAGAATAAAAAAGATCACAGAATAGTAGAGGCTGAAAGGGACCACTGAGGCCATCTAGCTCAATGAGGCCTCTGAGGCCCCCCGCTCAATGAGAGACACCTACAGCTGGTTGTGCAAGACCATGTTCAGATGACTTTTGAGTACCTCCACAGGATCTCTGGAAAGTTTATTCCAGTGCTCAATTACCCTCCTATTATTACAAATTCAGGAAAAAACCACATTTTTCTAATGTTCAGAGGTCATTTTCAATGGAACTGATAGGAGGTTTTGAGGGTTTCTGGGTACTGAGCAATCAGGTCATTTAATGGCTAATCAATGATCCAGAAGTAGTAGTAATCTGAGAAACACGAATAGCCATTTAGAGTAGTTAAAGCCAAAGGAAAAAAAAAACCACTTCAAAATAAATAAAATATATTTAGTGATCAAGAAAACAAGTGAGAATACAAACCACTCCTCCAAAAAGGTCAAAAGGGTCAGAAGAACAACCTGAGAACTACAAACGTTGTGGTTCTAAATTAAGTACAATCATTCACAAGAAAAATCTAATATTGCAATGGACAGAGCTAAAATAAACCCATTCCTAAATAAAACTGTCATTTGATTAAAAAGTATATAAATAAGATTGCTGGCATAGTTTTTTTACACTGATGGCTGTTACACTGTCACTCATATGGGATCTGTGTGTAGTTCTGATTACTTCCCGACAACAACCTGGTCTACAAGCAGTAGAAAAGCAGAGCCAAGTTAATTGATATCTGCCTGTTACCTCCGTTCTTCCCCTCCTGTCACCTTCCACTTCAATCACTGCAACGTTTTCTCCCTACCAAGCCACAGTATGTACTGTCACTATTCTGAAGACAGATCCTCTAGCATCTCATTGGTCAAAGAGCATATTACTGCTTTAAAAAAAACCATTTGCCATTGCAAGAACTTTAATTTTGTGTCTTCTGCATGCTTTCTTGGAAGTTACTTTTCTCCATATTATCTCTAATACAGTAACAGTGGAATAATTTAGTAAATTATTAAGTTAACATGAGGATTGGACAAGAACATGCACATGAGACTTCTTGTTTTCAAAGAAAGTTAACAAATCATTCAATTGTTATAGCAATTGCAGGTAGGAAATGGAAAAAATCCATCCTAAGGGCTCCATACAAAAAAGTCGCATTATGGCCTTTAGTGCATTCAAAAAGTCTTTGTTTTGGAATGAGTCCTGCAAAATAAAGTATTTATCTTTATCCTCTCTTCTATTATACAGGTCTCTCAGAAATTCTGAAAGGCATCCAGGTTACTGTGATGCAGTAATTTAATGACAAATCCTGACTCCTTAACTGAAAAAAAAAAAAAAAAAAAAAAAAGAAAAAAAATCACAAGAATGGGATTAATTAGCTTGAGTGTTTACAGCTACAATAATAAACACAAGTTGCTACATAAACAGAAATCATCTTTCGTTATTTCTCATCCAAGTGTCTTGTCTCCTAGTTTCTCCTCAAGGCAGTAACTTCAGCTCTTCTCAGGGGACTAATTCACTGAGGTAAGAAAGCAAAACAAAACAATGACAGAGTTCAAAAAGGGTCTGGATGATACTCTCAGGCACGTGGTGTCACTCCAGGGGCGATCCTGTGCAGAGCTAAGGGCTGGACTTGACGATGCTTGTGGTTCCCTTCCAACTCAGCATATTCGGTGATTCTGTAATAAAAACCCCGCAACTGCAGCAGAAGTTGCCCCAGTAAACTGGAAATTTCGCCCAGGCCAGCAGGGTAGGTAGCAGAGGTTTATATCATTTTGTCTTATAGCAACTGTGCCTCGTCTTCACGGGGCACCAATTCTCCTCTGTGGAGTCAGCAGTTTGCTTGAAACCAGTAGAATCTCTCTACCTCTGAGCTTCCCCTTCACATTTAATTTTGGCTTATACTGGCTGGTAAATTTAGATGTTATTTTTGGAGACAGGGGAAGAAGAGGCCTGACACTCCACATAGGTTTTATTGCCATAGAAACCAAGATAAAAACACCCAGAATGGAACAGAAAACATCTGTTTCAGGGCATTACTTATGCTATGTAGTTAAATGTCACCTGAAGCAGCATTTAACATGAAAAGTATACAAATAGTATCTGAAATTTTATTTTTCCAATAGTAAGAATATTCTGCCTACTTTTTAAAGGGCTAAGGAGAACTCACAGTTCAACATCCCAGGCCCTCTCAAGCCCCCACTGAACCATTATTTGGTAGCAAGCAACACAACTGCTTTTGTCAAGATTACGGTCAGAACAACTGCCAAGACCTATTAAACCAGAGACAAGCGAAAAATAGTACCTTCCCCTGATCCCCACCCTCACATTTTAAAAGCAGGTCACAGAGAATTTTTTTTTCTTCACATCTTAGTCAGTATCCAGCTGACTACATGGAGCTTTATTATTAAAAAAAAGTAAGTACTTTGTTATTAGACATATTACTCCTAAACTGTTTATGCCAGTACTTCAATCCCTGCTTTTGCAGCCCTCAACCTCCAGTACATTACAGGTTCATATTCTCAAGATGTCCTATGTTAGGACATGTAAAATTCAAAGTTCAACTGAGGAGCAATAGCTATTCTGTCACCAACAACTTAATCTTATGGTAACTACTGAAGGGGGTACAGTAATGTAATAATTACCCTTATATGATTTTTTTTACCATACACAATCTTCAGTTTGCTTCCCAGCAAAAAGTCTACAAAACAGTGACTTCATTTCAGAAGTTAGAATCAATGCCAGACCTTTCAGCACCAAAATACTGTATAAAATACAGCTACCGTTCTTTTCTACCTACTTTTGCAGTAATAATTTCTTTAGTGAAGAAATTATTCTTCTACAATTTTCACAATTACTCATTCTAATACTCCCTTCTAATTGATTTCCTTATTTCTGTTATTTTGTTTGTGCAATTATTTCCGAAGGAATCAGTGGCAATGTCTACAAAGAAACATGACCCATGAGAAAATGCTTAGTACAGAAGCTTTTACTGAGGGGACTGATGCATATACTTTAACCATTTAAGCTTATCAAAATAAAAACTTAAACTGGAAGATCTCATTCTCTACTTAACACTTTTCCTTTACCTGCAGATAGTAACTCTGTTTCACCCACAAAACTTTGCTTTCCTGGATAAACAGAGGTTGCTTCATTTCTGATGAACTGACTGACTATACAAGAGTGGCAAGTTATATAGGCATATATAGTTATACAGGCAAGTTATTAAATTACGCCATTTAAAAAAAAACTCACGGGAAAGGGATAGAATAAGATGTCTTATGTCTACCATACATATGCCAAATTAGAACAATTTTTTTTTTAATAAGAGTATTGAAGTGGCACACTAATTCTAGTCATAGTGTAACACACACACCCCTCACTCACAATTTCTGTTACCTGATTTTATGCATGTTTCAAAAGCTGCTCTTTAATCCTTTCATAAAATCTGACTTACGGAAACCAATATATTATGAAATTATTGCAACACAATTAAATTTCAACAGCACGATACACATTTTTAAAATCTATTTTTCATAAACATATGCTTTTTTTCACACTCTTTGTATAATTTCTTAAGTGTAGCATAAAATTATGCATACAGGTTTCAAAACCAAGGCAACCAAAACCCAACAACACCCCCCCCAAAACCCAACAACACCCCCCCCAAAACCCAACAACACCCCCCCCAAAACCCAACAACACCCCCCCCCCAAACC
>JAWMRA010000001.1:67823108-67846760 GCA_035584735.1 Pseudotriccus pelzelni | reverse complement strand
CAACAACAACCCCCAAAAACACACAAAAAAACCCAAAAAAACCTTAACAAAAAAAAACACCAAAAAAACCTCCCCCCAAAAAAAAACCAACCAAAAAAAAACCCCAAACAAAAAACAACAAAAACACAAACAAAACAAAAAACCCAAACAACTAGCCAGTTTTCTTTTCCTGCTTCCTTTAATGCCCTTTTTAGTAGTTCATTTTGTCAACATGTGACTTTTAGATAAACTTTTCTGTAAATTTTAGCAGTGATGGTTCTGTCTGGGGCACCATAGAGCTACACAGAACTCCCATTAGTAATCATAGATTTCAAAGCACTTTTAACATGTGCTTCTCTCTTTCAAATATTACATTTCTGAAGAAGCTTTGACTCTTCCAGTTTTGACCTCACGCTGACCAGTTCATGAGTTCTTCCAAACTGCATTAAAACTAATACAATGCACAGAAATTCCATAACGCTGGACTTAACATCTGCTTTAAGTAAAGCTGTGGAGACAACCAAGTACATCATGCAAGTTCAACCTTTCTATGCTAAACAGTCCGTTGATACAGTTCCTTCACAAAAAGCAACGCTCTTGGCAACAGAGGTTCATCATCTACACTTTGCAGAAGTCATGTGGGTTTTCTATTATCAATTTTTCAGATGATAACAAAAGACCAACCAAAAATATGCACTTATTGCAGCTTCTGGTGTTGGCGGGAAAGGCCACGGCAGATTCAAGACTACCAGTGCAGTGAACAAAAAGAAGTCTGATGTTTCTACACTAGATTCCTGATATCTTCCATACTGGTACACAGATATTTTTTCCACAGAAATCATACCATTGTAAATACAAGAAGTGTAAGCAACAGCGGGTTAAAAAAGAAACTGCTATTATCTTCCTGAAGCTTACAGGGACCTTCTCACCTCTCTGTGATATACCTGATGCTTTCATTTACTGAAAAATTCTAAGTCCTTTTACACCTGCCTACTGGTAGTGATATGTAAGTCTAACTAAACTTTCCCTACAAATGCGGCCTGAAAGCAGAGATCTCTTGGTACATAAATTATTTCACTGGAACAAATACAGGCTGCAAATTAAATGCTTGTTTTGTAACCACATATTGCATTTTTCAGCTTTACTAGTCTAAAAATAGATTTATTCCTCTGTAAATAGCAAAATCTTAATCTTGGGATTTTCAAGACAAAACAAAAAAAGATCCTGAAACAAATTTTACTTCTGAACCTGTTATAAAAATACTTCATGTTGAAAATGGATTTGACCTCTGTCTACTCATCTCTCATTTCTGAATGCTACCTAATAGTCTCAATAGCTCATGGTATTGACTATTATGTTATTTTTAGAAAAATCATAAAATTTATACTGTTAAACCGGAAACACCATGCACAGAATCAAAGAATGGTTTGGGTTGGAAAGGAGCTTAAAGATCATCTAGTTCCAAGCCCTCTGCCATGAGGGGGTTGCTCCAGGTTGCTCCAAGCCCCATCCAGCCTGGCCTTGAACACTTCTAGGGATAGGGCATCCACAACTTCTCTGGGCAACCTGTTCTAATGCCTCACACACCTCACAGAGAAGAATTCCTTCCTAATATGCAATCAAAACCTATCCACCTTCAGTTTAAAGCCATTCCCCCTTGTCCTATCACTACATACTCTTGTAAAATGTCCCTCTCCGGCTTTCGCGTAGAGCTCCTTTAGGCACTGAAAGGCTCCTTTAAGGTCTCCCTAGAGCCTTCTCTTCTCCGGGTTGAAAAACCCCAACTGTCCAGCTTTTCCTCATAGGAGAGGTACTTCATCCCTCTAATCATCTTGGTGGCTTTTCTCTGGACTCGCTCCAACAGGTCAGTGTCCTTGCTGTGCTGGGGACCCCAGAGCTGGATGCAGGGCACCAGGTGGGATCTCACCAGAGCAGAGTAGAGGGGCAGAATCACCTCCTTGCCCTGGTGGCCACTCTGCTTTTGGTGCAGTCTAGGACATGCTAAGCTTTCCAGGCTGCAAGTGAACACTGACAGATCATGTCCAGCCTCTCTTCCACCAAGTCCTTCTCATCAGGGCTGCTCCCAACCCATTCTCTGCCCAGACTGTGTTTGTGCTTGACATTGCCCCAACCCAGGTACAGGAGCTTACACAATTGGCCTTGTTGAAACTCATGTTTGCACACAACCACCTCTCAAGCCTGTCAAGGTCCTTCTAGATGGCATCCCTTCCCTCCAGCTTGTCAACTGCACTGCACAGCTTGGTGTCACCAACAAGCTTGCTGAGGGCAAGTGCTAAGATCAATCATTTCTAATTCAGGTCACTAGTAGCCACTGAAAAATCAAAACTAAAACCAATAATCTGTAATTACACTTAGCAAATAATCTGGAGAACAGAAGAAATAAATCCTGCTGCAAAAAAAAAAGAAAAAGTTTTAATTTTCCTGTTTATTTGGAAAAAAAGAACAGCCACAGCAGCCTTTGAAAGAGATATTTCACAATTTTCTAGAATACAAGAATTCTTGAGAAAATAAACCCAACAAACCACATTGTACTCTAACTTACTAGCTGCTCCCTCTTCACTATCAGTTTTTTATCCTTTACCAAGAAGGTAATCTACAACACCATGCCCTTTTTTTCAAATGTCTGTTTTAACACCAACCTACCATGAACCTATGCAGACCAATTTGTAGGAAGGCAACTATTTGCAGTTCCGTACCAAATGCACACTCTGCTGAAATACAGTCCTGGCCACAGCCACAACACTCCAGAGAAACAGCAACCTCTAAAGACTAGTGAGCCCTCAGATTAACAAATACTGAAGTACTAAGCAATTAAGCTCATAAGGCACTTTGGTATATTCCAGTACAACTTCCAGCTACTTTTTATGTATTTAAAACTAAGTGACCAAATTTGATTAGAATCTGACTGCACAGAACAGATGCAGACTGTACTTTTTTCCTCAACTTCCCATGACTTGGCACGCATCAACTATCACATACCCAGATCTAGCAATGTCTCTTCATGATAATGGAGTGCATTGCTTTGGGTTGTTTCTTTTTCTTTTCATGAGGCATCTCTGCAGTCAGTTTTCAACAGCAGTTAATATGTCAGAAGGTCAAAGGTGTAAAATCTGCACCAGAACCAGGAAAGAACAGAAATCCATTGATGCCCTTCCACAGATGTGTAGAAATACCAAGCGTGTCTGCTAAATAAGGATTAGGCACCATGGAAACCCACAACCTCTGGAGGCAAACTCTGACTGAAAAGAATCTGGAGAGATTTATACTGAATGTTGTTGAAAGATAAGTTGCAAGAGAATGGCTTTTCTACCAGAATGAATCTCCTTGTATAAAAATAAAGTATTCTGCAGCAACTGAAAGTGTTTTACATGCACAAGTGTGTTAAATTGTTTTAGTCAGATCTCTTTAATTAGGACTCTTCAGCCTATTGGATTTTTCAAGGTTTTTTTAAAAGAAGCTTATGTCTCATTAAAAACAAACCAAAAAAAAAAGAAAAGAAAAATTATGATCAGCACTTTGTGAAGGAAAAAAATAAAAACATTATAATGTGTGTGTAGGTAGATGTGTCTCTTTGTCTCTCCATCCCAATGGCTACGTTACATATAGCATTTTACTTAGTCATTTTTTGTGAATTACAATCCAGATTAAAACAATTAATTCCACATTTAGCAGCACAGCATGCACATTTGCATTTATCCCCTATGGCTTCTATTAAGATGTATTCCTTCCGATCCCCCATATTAATGGTAAAAGTAGACTTATTAGTAAAGCGAATATGAGAACTCTTTTAGAAAAGTAAATATTCTAAGACTAATGCTACTAGAAGTGTGGTCGTATTCTTTAAATATATCCACTTCTCTCCATTTATTTTTTTTTAGGTTTCTTTTCTATTGAAGAATTATTCAGCAATACTTCTGAGTACTGGAATTTTGGTATGATCCAAACAGGTATTATGCTTCATATTGACTGTAAAATTATAAACTGTGCATAGTTTCCTAGAGTTTTTCCTATTGCATAGCAATAGGAACGGACAGTGAAATTTGTCAATGAAACACTGGTGTCTCTAAATACTAATAAAGACTATGGCTGGGCCTAACATTTTCAAACCTTCACTCATAAGTATAAAAAAAAATCTAGCAAGAAGTTGTTAAAAGCTTACTCTAAAGCTTGTGCACAATGAGGTATTACAACTCTGATCTACTCTAGAAGTTATGAAAGACATTACCACCTACCATGTAGCCTTCTGTTTGTTTATAGAATTGAAACCAGTTCTTCAAGCTGTTCTCAAGTTACTATTTGACAAAGTATAAAATGAGGCTCTCCTCTTTGAACACTTTCTAGGTAGATGTAAGAAACCCACTAAAAAAACAGAAGTACGTTATTGAGACCAGCAGTCAGTCTAAGGAAGTGTTTTGTCTCCAACACAATCATCAAGAGACAGATGAACAGCACATGAGCCTTAGTCACTTATTTGCCACCCATTTTCTTCAGACTCCCCACCATTCACAGCAGTTATACTATAGCTGGTAAAGTGTGCATCTCTGCCATTTGAATTAGACATGTATGGATTAGACACATGTGAATTTGTTTTCCTGAATCTGATAGTATTATCTGCCTCTAAAATCTTATGTTTTAACGAACTGCATATGTTCGCTTCTCCTTGTGTAATTTCTTTTCCAAATCAAACTTCAGTGAGTGCTCTCCAGTTTTAAAATTGCACACTTCGATGGATAACAGCTCCACAACTGCTCTATCCTCCGCCTTGGTCAATGCCTGAAAGCATTGATCACTTCCAGCTCCCATCACCCATTTCAGACACCCCTTTAAAGTCTGCTTGCCTTTACCTTCTGTAGCTCCTCTTGTGAGGGACCAAACCCGCATACAGTACCCAACATGTGGGCAGGTCCCATGTTTCATACAATGCTTCCCGTTCATTCTCACTATCTTCCCTGATGATGGACAATGATGGACAATCAGGATTTGCTGGCAACTGCCACTAACCAACAGCTTCAGCAAACCACCAGTGACAGAACTTCAAGTCAAAAGGTCATGTCTTTACTTACCAGCAGCTTTATAGAACCAGTACAGAAAGTAGATCCCAGTCACTCTAAAGTCACACGGAACATACACAACATGCAAATTGTAAAAGTAGAGGGAACAGGAAAGCCTGTAAAATTAAGAAATGGGACAGGGCTGTCACCAAGAGCCAACTCAGTATTCAACACTTAGTTCCAGCTTCCATTTTAGCCTACATTAATTTCAGCAGCAAAATTCAATGTTGATCGAAAAAGTTGAATATTATTCTAAATAGATGATGCATGCTTCACTTAAGGTAGAGTGGGAAAGCTCAAGCACAAAGACAAAGCAGGAGGATGCTAAAAATGATAAATGTACAAGGGAGTAGCAAAGAAGAAGAGCAGTTTCTTCCTGAAGAAGTATCATGGAAACTGAACTGCAGAAGCAACATAGTTTCACCTTAAGGCCCTGATTTGAGAGAAGTAGAAAAAAGGTCTCAAGTTTGTGTCTCCTGTACCATGCATAAGTGCCCCTGAAAATTCTTCAGAAAAACCAGGAAAAATTTCAAAACTCTCAAGTTTATCAATAACCATGGGATTTATCCCATGTGTACTTAAATAAAGCCAGTCAAGCAGAACAATTTCCTACTCAATAGGACACAGTAGCCCCAAATGAAATCAATAATTAAATAAAATATAAATCAGAGGATATTCTTAATCAATAAGAGCAAGCTTTATTCTTATTAGTGGGTCAATCGCACTTGACTTTTTCAGTATAACTCATTTTTTTAGTAACTGGAAATGGAGTACCTGAGGTCCTCAGTTTACTGAAATAATACAAACAGAAATTTCAACAGCTTAAAAAAACCACACACATTCATAGCACCAACTAAATAAATGTATTGTGCCTTGCAAGAACAGACTCTTCCAAAAAGATTCTCATTTTGATTTGTAATCTTCTTTCCCTTCCATCCACTGTGGGACTCACAGTTTTAATAAAGTTAACTAGCAATGACAAACACAACTCACAAACATGTATAAACATTTAAGGTCCTTTCTTTAAAGAAAGCATGTTTATGTCTCATCAGCTGGTATGGAGTTTTTTCAACCCTGTTATTAAAGAGCGCTAACTCAGCGTTTTAAAGCAATCCTACAAATGGCCCAAAGGACCATTCTCTGGACATCTCAATTGCCAGACAGATGATGCTCACATCTGAAAACAGGCACTTTCCAGCACATTGTTTCATTATAAGGCAGCTAAACAAAACCAGAATAACAAAATAAAAAAGCAGCAGTCCAGGAAGCTCACCTCTTTGGAAGACAGCAGAACATGACCAAATCAGTGCTATCACTAAATCATAGGAAGTATAATAACGAGGGGGAAAAAAAAGTAGCAGAGATTGAGGCACACGCGAAAGGAACATAAACCACACTGCTCAACAACAGCTGTGGCCCAGCACTGCAGCATGGCCAGCTCATTTGTTCAAATTATGCACACAGAGTTTGGAACATATTTTAAAGAACAAATCTTTTTTCTAACCATTTATTTCATGCATTTGATGCAAGCCAATTTTGTACCACAACTCTGGAGATTTCAATTAAGAGCCATAATGCTTCAAAAATATCTTAAGGACTTTTTCTATTAAATTTCAGAATATGACAATCAATTCAAAGTACCAGGATGAAAATGGACAACTGGCCTCAGTGTCACCCAAGACCCAATTGTTTCATGCTTTACCAAAGGCATCACCCATTCCTCAAAGATGACAAGTGTTAATTACACTAACCATTACCAAAGCAATGTTTAACCATGAGTTTGTGCCCCTTAAAAGAATTCTTATTTCTTGCAATAAGGAGATGAGACCATGACTACAGTAGCAGTTGTCAATAACCTTTCTTCAAGGCTGTTCTACATAACCTTTTCAGATTAAGCCATGAAAAGCAAAAGCACATTCAATGGCTCTAGCTACATATACATCTACCAAGGACATGATTCTGACCTCTCCTACATCAACAATCAGTGAATACTAAGAGGATTACTGTCAAAAAGTAAAATACTGTTCAAAGCTAAAATGGACAAACTATGTTTGGGAATATGTTAAGTTACCACACAATAGGAGACCAAATTTTTTCTTCTTTTTTTTTAACAGAAAATCCATGTTTTACAAGAAGGAATATAATAAATCTCTGCCAAGCACCTAGTAACTCTAAGAAAAATAGGTTTACAAACAAAAATAAAGTAATGTACAGCTTATTGACCAGATTTTATTTTGTCTACACCACTCAAAGTTTGGAGGACTTTTTTCTAAATTGTTCTGTCCATTCCAAACACAGCTGGAGGCACAGCCAGGGATGAGGATGGGGGGGATGACTCAATATCTAATGTTTTCGCTATAGAGTTACTAAAGAGTAAGTTAGATTATCAAAGTTTTAAGCTTATCTTACTTAGCCTATAATAATGGAAATTATGTTTAGCTGGAATAAACAGCTAAATGTTAAAATGGAAATATATTTTCCACTTCCACTGTAAGTCTGACCTTGATGTGTGCTCTGAGTGCAGGCTGTGCAAGCCTGACACGACTTTAACACAAACAGAAGAAGTTAGTCATTTCCATTAAAAACACAGCTGGTGAAGGGGGTGCCCATTTCACTAAAATCAGCTAGTTGCCACAGTAGTTGCCCAGGAAATGGGTGAGCCAAGCCTGAGGCAGCAGGCAGCTCAAACCCACAGTCGTTGCTGTGCAGCAGTGCAGTTTCAGTAGGCAAAGCTGGCAGTGCCTCTCCAACCTAACCAATTTTTTTTTCATTCTTTTTTTACTCATAATCTCAGGATTACTTTCCTTCTTCATATGAAAACGGCTTGCCTAATTGGAGTGTACTGGTAAGTGCTGATTTGGTCACTCCCCTTTCCAAAGTAGCTGATGCACTTGAAATTTAGGAGGAAGTTTGAGGCTACAAAACTTAACACAATACTCAAATCTATACCTGTAAATTGAGTACTGAGATGTCACAAAGTTAGGTGTGACGACATTACCAGTTGCCACATCTTCCTCACTTTGTCAACACTGTCACGGGGCAGAAAGATAATTTCATCCTTATTTTGAAACTATTTGTCAAAAGTAACTCATTTTCCCAATCTAGAAGACTGCTTCTAACATTTCATGTTAGTGTAGTGCCTGATTTCTCAGATTATCATTATGCCATTCCTACCACATTTTTCACAGACGAAAAAGTTGAGAGAGCGCTGACAGTTCATTCTTTTTAAACCAGCAGGAAAAGAACATCTAGCTTGGCCACAACACAGCTGAGAGGTTCTTCTGCTAAGAACCCTGCTATTTGAAGCTGTTTTATTCATGTTACTGAACTTTCCTAATAGGATTGAAGACTTAGAAGATATGGCATGCAGCCTGAAGCTGCCCTTTCACATTACCTGAATTCAGGTCACTGCACAGATCAGGTACCTCTTTCTTTGGGCTTTATGCATCTTTCGAGAACCCCAGAATCCCAGAGTTTCACAAGATAGGCTTAGCCACACCAACAGTTTCCTGCCACCACAAAGGCCACTCCTGTTCCTAACCTTTCCTCTAACACTACCCTTGCACAGATCCAGTCTTAGATTTTGGCCTACCAGTACTCCTGGAGAAAAACCTGAATGGAGTAACCCACGCGTGCTTTGCTGGTTCTATGTACTCTTTTTTTTATTGTTGTTCAGTATGGTAAAACTGGTGTCCTCTATAAGTAAACAAATTTGTGTGCAACACAGCTTACGCCCTAGTGCACTCACACCAAAAAAAAAGGAAACTGCCCACATTCCACAACCTCTGCCCACATAAAAAAACACTAGAAAGCTATTGTAACAGCTGATATTCCTGATGTACCAGTAAGTCAGTGTTTATTACTATGAATCAGCTGCAGAGCTGGATGTTTCATGTGTCATCCTCCAAAAAAAATTTAAAAAATCAGTGATGGCAATGCACAAAGTTAAACCACCCTGTTTTAAATTAACAAACAGGAATAGAGAGAAAGGATTGTACCTGTCCAGTACGGAGAGATTTGAGGTTTATTTCCTTGTTTGCATAAAATGTATAAAAAACTTAACTAAAAAGTGAAAAAATTTAAAATATATTCCTTTAAGTATTAACTGCATCACTACTGTATTTGCAAACATATCTCAACATTTATAATTTTTCTTCTTTGTCTGTAGCAGGATTCTTCATTAAAAAACATGTAGAAATGTTTATGAAAATATCACAGGTATTCAAGAAAAAAATTACTGTTTAATAGACACTCACAGATAAAAGTGTTACAAAAATAAATTCAGAATTTAAAATGTCTACTTTTACCTTCAAAAAAAAGCAACTAAGCAGCAAGGGCAAACCATTCTCTGAAAGCATCATTTCAGGAGATGCTCGGTTGCTTTTCTAAACTATTAAAAGTCTGTGCTAGGTGTTTCATATGCAAATAGTCAGTGCCACAAAAAATTTATCTTCAATGACTAAGGGTCACTAAAAATATCAGTGCAACTGTCACAAGTAGACAACAGTAACATTTATCACTTAATGCACCTTTACTCAGTATTTTTCAGTACTATAAACTTAGTCCTCTTAGTCCTGCAGTATATCTACCAGTTACAACATCATCCCATATCTGTGTAAAGCAACAGAATTTCCCTAACATAAGCTAGCTTGATCTGTTCAGTAACACTAATTACATAAGGCTTTCCCTAAGATAACAACTACTGTAGAAAATATGCTAGATGTAAGCTACTGGTCTTATATAAAAGGCATAGAATAAACTATATATGTGAGTTTATTTGCTAATCACTATTAGGCTAAGTCCTCTGAAAAAAAAAAAAAAAAGGAAGGAGGACGAGATTTGTCTTTGTTCACATTTCCTGCGTAGGTTGACTTTCATGAGAGCTACAAAGACAATTTGACTTTGATTAAGGTTTTTAACCAGATAACTTTGTGAGAGTACAGTGTCAGCAACAATGGAGTTCACAGATACAGAAAATAAAGCCTTATCTGAGTTTCTGTTTTGCTACAAAGTGTTTACAGTACAAATTTTTATCTCTTAACCCTGTTTCTAAAAAGCACACACAACTTACACTCATACCAGATTGACACACCTTTAAAAAAAAAACAAAACACAAAAAACACCCACAATTTCTTTATCCCTGTACAGTGCTGTACAACAGGCTGCCATCTGAGTCTTGCCTCACACATCACTTACAAACTCCACAAAGGCCAAGTGCTACAGCAGCATGGCAAATTCAGTAGCAGATAAACTGACATCCCTGTGGACTCCTGCCTTTGACTCCATCCAAACCGGTTTGTTACCTACCCATTTTATCACTCACCTACCTAGCTCTAACAAAACCCTAAGTCAGACTCATGACTACCTGACCCCAAATTGGTTGCCCAAAACTTTAATCAATAATGACTCAGGGGAGCTAAGAATTTATTATAATTCTTGAGCAGCACAGCATATAAGTCCTGCAGCCTTCAATATGATTTCTGTGCCTAAATCACTCGTATGCACGTGAAGTCTGTCTTCTCAACTCAGTTATCTGGAAAACCACATTTCACAGCAAAAACAGCAATCTTCAGCTTTAATGCTCGGCAGCTCACCAAGGTTTTATGCACTGGAAAAAACAGCTGCATTTCTTTTTCTTTGTTTCAGTACAGATTCACAAACCATCATTCCAATCACTTTTTGGCAAACAGACTCGACTAGGAGGACACATTTCAAACAAGATAGTAATGCACAAATTAAGGTTGGATGGCAAAGAACTAGAAGGTAAAAACAATCAGGAGAATGACCACTGAAGAATTTTTATCATAATTTTCCTGAAGTTGATGCCTTATCCAATGAAAAGCACAACAGGAGAAGAAATAGAAAAATTCAACAATAAGGAAATGACACAGCTGAACTGACTATACCTGCAAGGAATGTCGAATGCAAAATGTTTACCAACAGGATTGCAGTCATGCAAGTGTGTAAGGACAAAAAAAAAAAGAAAAAGGAAGTAAAGCAAGACAAAGGTTGGCTAATTTACTTCTAATGTCACATTCCTGCAGGGAAGCATGACAAATTCTTACCCGTCAATTAGTTGCCTTTTTGTCCTACGAAGAGAGGACAAAAAAGGAGGGGCAGAAAGCAATACAAATCACACACGCCCGCGGCAGATAGTTACGTAATGCTGACGTATTGCCTGCTCTTGGCTCACAACACTTACTTTGCTACAATTCCAAGCACCAGCTTTTAACAGCTGCCTGGTTTGAACATTTTTAAACTTCTTTGTAAATAAAATGCAGACACACAAGGAAAAACAAGATGCAAGAACGAACCTTCAGAGCTATTTATGACAGATCCAAAACAAACAAACAAACAAGAAGAGCTGAGCGTTTGCTTTATGATCAGACATTTTCTGTTTCATAACAAGTCATAAAATTGGCTTTTAGTGCTAAAGCTCAAAACTAAATTGCCTGCCAATCTTTAAGTCTTTAAGTTACTTGAAGAAACCACAAATAGAAAGAGAAAGATAGCTCCTTCAGCTTCTCTGAAGTGTTACTGTCACTGACAGGCATAGAAACCTAAGTTAGTAATTCTTTCCATAATAATATACATTTACAACTCTTTCGATCTAGATGAAACTTGCCCTGAACAGACCCAAGCAGATCAGTTAGAAGTAAAGACAGAATGCATACAAAGAGAACCAAAAAAAGGTGTTCATTATTATTCATGAGAGGAAAAAGAAAAAAAAATTAGTACAGGAAGCACAGGAGAACAGGCCAGATTCCACAAGTTTAGCACTAGGGAATTGGATATTTATAAAACTAAATTCATAAAACATTCACAAAATGTGATATTAGTTACATTAAATCGGCTTCTTCTTCTATATTTTGTTCTTAACAACTAGGACACAACCACAAAATCTGAAGTGATCTATTGTTTAGTACCTATCATAGCCATTATGTAAGCAAATACACACAACACTTAAGATCACATGCTTGAATAATCAGGTGCTAATTAAGTATATCTGCAATTGCCTTGTTCCTTCCATTCCCTGAACCAAAACAGTAAATAAATAACAAAAATCTCAATCTGTAGCAATCAGATACAACCAAGCAAATAAAATAACATACTCTTTCCTATGGGACAGTAAGTAGTAAGTTTTTACTTTAAACTCTGGAGTACATTACACTGATTTACAAAAAATTCAACAAAACTTCACATGCTGTAATTGCAAAGGCTTCAGAGAACATTTCCATAACAAAATTCAGTGCCACAAACGGACCATGCAGTTTAATATCCACAGTGAACTGGGGAGGCCAACTCATGCAGTCAAACATTAAGATATGAACTTTTGGAAGGCCACATCAAAGAACATTTACCCAAAGCTGGACACCAGCACCATCACTGGAAGCTCCTAACAAACCTGCCATAGAAACATTACAAAGGCAGACTATTTCTTCATTCCATCTTACCATGTTTTTTGTAACTCCTCTGAGGAACTGAATTAAGGTTTCACTTTTATCTGCCTGAAGTTTAATACTATATGCTTTTAAGGCCTTTTAAAGCACACCCAGGTTACTTCAGGCCTCAGGGAAGATAGCGTTAGTAGGCTCTTGAGAAAATGCTCTGCCAGCATTTTCGTTCTCCACTGCAGAGGAGAAGGAACGACTTTAGGACTCCTACTGATTTCAAGTTATGGAAGCATGGTGCAGGAAAAGAAGTGTGCTAGAAAGCACTGACCCATAAAGCAGTTGGCAACCAAGAGGCAACCTTAAGGCACACATCACTCATGAGAAGTCACAGGGTGCTTGGCGTGCACATCAGATACATGACAATGCCTGTAGATAAGTGCTCAAAAGCATAGGGAAATTTCCAGTGCTGTAAGACTACGCAAATAAATATTCCAAACATAATAAAGGGGTTTGCCAGTATTTTTTCTTAAATCATAACCTTTTTCTTAATCCTAATCCAACAATTTGAATATGAGTATTTACACATGCACAGAAGTAAAATGTGATTTACTTTTGTAGACATTCTTTTCACTGCTCAAGTTGTACAACACAGACACCACAAAATAAATAAATCAGGATTTAGCTAGAAGGTTGCAACAGAAATTTGAATTACAGACAGCAGTAAAGATTTCAGACTTCCATACCTATAGATTGACAGCAAAGCCAAGTAAAAGGAACTGAAGGATAAAATTGAAACTTTTGAGGACACTGACTGCACCTAAGCCATTTTTCCACTCAATAATCAGAAAAGCTTATATATTTTGAGTATAATTTACACTAAACTAGTATCTGCAAGAGACAAGCAGGGCAGTCAATTCGGTCAGGAGGAAAATCTTTACATCCTAAATTATTATTTCTGTAGTGAAATTCAGAAACGAAAGAATGGGCATTTAAATTGGTTTCAGTGAACTGCAAAGCACTGCAGGATTGTTGTTAAGACAGCGCTCGTATATGTGCATACACACACACACACAGAGCCTGGCTGAAGGTCAGTCTCCTGCATTTTACAGCCCTCTCCATCCAGTCTCCGTCCAGGCCTTACACTCTACCGTGTGCCAGACAGCTACGGGCTATTAGAAATCCCGGGCTTTCAGAGACTCGCTGCCCGGCACGTACTAACCAGGGACAACTAGCCCTGCCCCTCCGCAGCCGCTCCGCACCAGCCGGCCGCGCACCGCTCTCCTGCTCCGGCCGCTCTCCCGGGAGCCGCCACCACCCCCTCCGGGAGGCGGAGGCGCTCGGAAAACCCCACCGCCCCCGGGCCGGGACCCAGCACCGCGGAGAGGTGGGGGGTGGGCGGCCAAAGGCGATTTGCCGAGCAAGGCCGGGCAGCCGCCCCCTCCGGCCGCCGGGGGGGCGAGCGGGGGCAGCGCCCGCGGCCAAGCAAGGCCCGGCTGCCGGACCGCGCTCGGTCCCGGCCCGGCGCTGGAGGAACGCCGCGGGCTCCCCTGCCAGACCCCCGCGCGTGGGAGCCGCGACCCGGGGCGAAAGGCCGCCCCGGCCGCACGGCGCCCGCCCCGCCGGCCCGAGGGGGCGGCGGGAGGCGAGAACCGGGGCTTCGCCGGGGACGCCGCACTCACCACTTGGTAGCGGCTGGCGGGCTGGTGGTGATCCATCCTGGCCCGGCGCGGCCGCAGCTCCTACGACCCGGCCCCGCGCCGCTCAGTCCTTCTTTCCTTCCTTCTCCCCTTCCCCCGCCCGCTCGCCCGGCGCCGCCACCGCCCCGGCCGTGCCCCGCTGCGCCCGCCCCAGCCCGCCCCCGCGGCGGCGGAGCCGGCACAGGCACCGCCCCTCAGCCCGCCCGGCCCGTTCCCTCTCCCCGGGGATGGGGGGTGGCTGCATTCCTGCGCTTCTCCTGTTCCTCCGCCTCCTCCTCATCCTCTGCGCGGCCCCTGCGACGCTCAGCTACTCGCGTTTCTCTCGGGGGTGCCGAGAAGGGGGTTGTCGTCGTCTTCTTCCCCGGCTCTTCACGCTTCAGCTTTGTCCTGTGAGGCTGCTGCGTCCCAAGCCCAGGGCCTTGCCTGTATATTTATCACCACGGGGCCAGAAGTACGATATGGCACAGAAGGCATCTTGAGAACCAGGAGAGAGATTTTGAATAGGCATCTACCTAAAGTAATTAAGGGTCGTAACCCCGTTTGCTTAATGTTCTTGTGAAGGCAAAGCACCGTTCTGTGACAAGAAAACGTGATTTTCTTCTCTCTTCCTCCTAAAGCTCTAAATGTTTAGATGCTTATGACCTCCTGGAGTAAAACCAGTGAAAAATGCCTTCACCCATAAAGGTGTATCAGAGGAGGCTGACTTATTTCTAGGTTCCCAGATTGCCAGATGTGTAGCTGTGGTAGGCAACAATTTCAAAATAGCCATAGATGCAGCTCTTGGCAGCAGCGGAGTGTTTGCCTGTGATGCAGCATAACTGATCTGCAAGGCAAATACTCTCATGAAAGTGGCTTCTTGCTCTCACTAATGGCCAGCACATAGAACTTTACCCTGCAGCCCAGGTCATCAGCTTTACGTAGGCTGCTTGCTAGTGTGGAGGCTGACCTGAGCAGCCGGGTAAAGTGGTGGTGTGCAGGCAGTCATCATTGATGAGCTGGCTGAGCTCTTGAGGGAGTGGAGTTCAGTCCCAATATGTGTGCGTAGGAGGGCAGAGAAGTGGAGAGTGAGCTCACAGTTATGTTTCTAGATGGGGGTGGGAGTGAAGATAGACAGGATTATAAGAGAGGAGGAGGTGGAAGTGTGAGACTTTGTGTGTGTGCCTGGGACCTTGCTTGCAGCTCGTATCTAGCTAATGCAGCAGTTACTAAAGCTATCAAAAAAAAAAAAGAAAAAGTTTGGAAATTTCGGGCCTATCCTGTTTGCTGCATTTGTTACGTTCCTGTTGCACATCAAAAGCCCTGGCCGTTAGGAAACAAAGTTGACATAGAAATATAGGTTAGAAATGGATTAACGCTATTATTTTCCTAACGGGATTTTCTCCTTTTTCCTCTTCTATACATAATGAATGTTTCTATGTTTAATTATTCTGTCTTAAAAGGATCAGTTATTAGTAAAGGTCATCTTGAGTTTAAGAAAATTTGTACAGAGTGTTGCAGCGTGCTTCAGCTACCAACTAGAAGGAAATCTCTTAATTATATTGCCAGATTTCATGGGATGTGAAAATTCATGTAATCAGTTTAATCAGTTTAACTTCTAGCATCTTCTACATTGTTGGCAACAAATATCTCCAAAGTAAACTGTTTTTCAAGTATTCCATGTGACATCTCAGCCCATCAAGTTATCACCTGATCTCCACGGTGTTTTAAGTGTTGTATCTCAGCTCTGTGGAATACACTGTCCTAGAAACTCCAGTTAATAGCTAGTTAATAGCTGCTAAATGGAATTTGACTCTGCAAATGTTGGAATACAATTGCGTAAGCATTTTCTAAGATGCAACCTTCAGTTCTGAACTTGTGCAATTCATGTCTTTTAAGGGAAGAAAGGGCAGTTAGCAAGAACCAGAATGTATTTAATAGGGAAATTAGAAAATATTCCATAGTGCTTGGTAAAAGAATCAGTAGAGGCAGGGGTAGATTCAACAGAGATACTAAAGTTGTGTGTGGAGAGGGAGTTTCATACTTAGGGACAAATTTTGGATGGGTGATACAGGGACCCAACTTTCCTTTCTGCGGGAATATTATCAGTGTACTTATGGGACTTATATCAAAACAGGTCATGTGACTTATTTAGCTCTAAATATGTCCTTCTTTGGTTCTTATTCTTTCTGGAACATTTCGGGGGGGTTAAAGCTATGTAACTGTATATATGTCACTGTACTGGTAACAGGCTAAAAGAGGAAGGTCCTGCATTTCCTTCAAATCTTTGTATTTTCAAAATAGTGTTATCTGTATATTTTAACTGTTCCAAAGGTTTTGACTATGGCATAATATTAATCTATAATGGAAAGTAATTGGCTAGCACTAAGGCTCCTTTAAATTAAAGAACCACAGAGTCAAAGACTGGTTGATGTTGAAAGGTACCTCTGGAGGCCATCTGGTCCAACCCTCCTGCTCAAGCAGGGATACATAGAACAGGCTGCCCAAGACCAAAGGGGTTTCGAATATTTCCAAGGATGGAGACTCCACAAGCTCTCTGGGCAACTGAAGTTAGTGCTCAGTCACCGTCACAGTAAAAAAAAGAAAGTGGTTACCAAGTTCAGAAGGAGCCTCCTGTGTTTCTGTGTGGGCCCATTGTCCTGGTTGTGTCATTGGGTACCACTGAGAAGAGCCTGACTCCATCTTCTATTCACCTTCCCTTCACGTATTTATATACATTTATATCCCCTCTGAGCCTTCTCTGCTCCAGGCTCAAGGGTCCCAGATCTTGGAGACTTTCCTCACAGGAGAGGTGCTCCAGTCCCTTCATCACCTTGGTGGCCCTTTGTTGGACTGTCTCCAGTAAGTCCATATCTCACTTGTACTCTCTTGTACAGAATATATATTGAATGTAAGAAATGTTTCTTTCAGAACTTTTAGGACTTTATTACTCAGATGAACAAGTCCTGTTGACTGAAACACTTTAATGCTAGTTTTATGATTTACTTTTTCAGTTTGACCTTCTTAAACCTTAAGGGCCTACAATGACAGTAATGGTTAGCACTGTTTTCTGGATCCTGCAGAAAAGTGTTTTTTTTTGTAAAAGAACTGTATTTAAAGAAACAGAAACAGTGCTCTAAATAGCACGTAGTCAAAATAGTTCCAAATTTACATTTAAAAGAAAGTATTGCTTCGGATTTCTTTTGGGAAAAAATATGCTTAATTGCTGTTAGTCAGCAAGCTTACAACAGTTTAAACTTTGCTCCACTATGAAAATGAGCCAAGAAAAGAATCTTCTTGGTAATAACAGTTCTTGCAAGCAGAGTTCTGTGAAAAGTTGACTTGAAAGATAGGATCTGAATTCACACAAGACTGAATGTAATTTCACAAAGGCGAGCAGTGCAGGACTGTTAGCAATTTTAATCTTGTTTTTAATTCATTATTCAATCATTGGCCAGCAAATAAGAAAGCAAGGTACTTATCGTTACATTTATTCACCTGTATAAGCCTATTCAAATTTTTTAAGTTTCTTATGGAACTAGGTTAATTTTATCTTAATAAATATACATAAAACCAATACTGCATATTTATACTATTCTACAATTTTGTACTATTTTAAGTAAATATTACACTTACTGTCATATTTTGCTTGCTGTACCATCAAAAGAATTTAAACTAAAAGCTATACATTCCTATCCAAAAACTGAAAAAAAGTAAAATTTCGGAGTTTGTAGCTTTGTTTTACATCTTTAGCATGTGTTTTTAAACCTCTAATACAGATGATGTCAGTGGGAAATACATAGGATTTTTCCTGATGTTAATCTAATGAAATTAATGTACCTAATTTACTCCTGGACAGACCTGAAAATAGGCTGTGAATTTACTGACTGTATTTATTTTCTCACTGTTTTCAAACTCCTTTCTTAACCTATTTGGTTTTAATTCCATGTTCTTGGTTATGTAAACTGCATAAAATTTGTGATCTCTATATTGGCTTAGATAGTTTCTTTAAGCAGAAAGTTGGCTTAAACAAAAAACTGGAACTGAATTTCTTAGTAAGAAACAGCAGGAGGTTGGCTTGGTTTTCTTCATCTTTTCTTCTCCTTTTTTAGACAACATAGACAATGCCAGAGCCATCATTAACAGGAACACTGAGCTAGTTTTAAGATTTCATAGCTGAAAACAGATTTTTGATTACATTGCCATCATCTTTGTTCAGTGTCTATATACATGCGTATAGTCTTACAAGTCTGGTCTTTGAGTATGTCCAAACACCATGCAGATATATCTGAACAAGCTCTAAATGTCATTACTGCAACACAGAGCTCAGGTTGGGAAACATCTCAAATATTTGCCTTGGTGTAAGACAGATTTTGCAGCCTGCATGGATCTCGATACTGCCACAGCTATTTCCTGTTAAGTCACAGAGACGGTTTTGAACTAGTTCAGGTATATTCTGACAAGCTCCTCATAGCTGTGCATAGCACAGCTGTACTCTTAAGCTGATAGCATAGATCCCTTCATCCTTGTTGTCTCTCTTACAACTTAGATTAATTACCTTTGCTGGCCACAAGCATGGTTAATGCAGGAGACCATAGAAGTAAAGTAACATTATCTTCCACAAAGGCATAGCTGTGCTTCAGGCGAATTCAGGGAGCCAATGCTCACACTAGCAGCAGTTACAGCTTCTTCAGTAACGCTCAGTGGTTTTGCAGGGAAAAAAAAGAGCATAATGAGCTGCCAGTGCAAGATGATTGCTTAGCCAATTTTGTGGAGTAAGCTATGAATGTAGAGGAAATGGTACGGAGTCCATAAATAAGGACTGAGGCAGTGTCTTGTCTTCAGAGTGCTTGTCTCTCAGAGAGGATTCTTCTTAAAAAGTCGTATTTCCACATAATGTGACACAAAACTGGATTTTATTATGAAGAATGAGTGCAGAGGCTGCCAGCGTTTCACACAGGTGACAGAGGAAGGTCTAACAGTGAGCAAGAAGGATCTGCGAAGTCCCACCTTTTCGGAGAGGTACGCGTACTTTGAGAGAAGTCAGTTCAAAGCAGAAGAATCACAGGAGTAAACACATCAGTGTGTACCAGTTTGAAGTTGTTTTCTTTAAAACTAATTTATCTCTTAAAAATCTATGAGTTTATAACAATTTTTTTAAAATCCCTTGTAAAATAATATTATAATTTAAATATTTGTGTGTAATGAACACTGATGGTGGACACTACCTGAAAAACCCCTAAATGTAAAAGCCAAGAAGTAACTAGAATTTTTTAAAAATTTATATGGCCTAGCTTTTTCAGTGTGTTTTCAGCTGCAGATCTGATGTTAAACACCTGATCTTGACAGTTACCAACATGTGCTGTTATGTAAATATACAGTGTTTAACAAACAAAAATCCCCATATGGCTTTCAAGTTTCTGTTTAACAAGTGGGGTTGAATGGAATGTGCAGAGGTCAATCAGAGTCAATAAAACCAACGACAGTAAGGTTGAAATACAGAATAAAGAATGTAAATACAATAAACTGTGAAGAAATGTGGGAAATATGTGAGAAAATACCTCCAGTTAGAAAACAAAGAACAAGAAAACAATCCCCAAACCCTTGAGATATGTTGGGGGGGGGGAAATAGAGGAAATTATAGATAATACAGACTTCTGCAGGCTTAGTGCACTGAGAGTCAATACAGATGCAAGAAGAAATCCAATGCTGTTAAGAAGTCTTATTTGGACAAGACATTTCCATTCTGATCTTGGCAATACTTGTCATTTTTGTATTATCAGTAAGGTATGATTAAGTAGAAAACAGTTTTAATAGGTATTCCTTAGGAAAAAGGATATTCAATCCATTAATCCATTAATCTGAAAGCTATGTTGTTTTTAAATTGGCTGAACGCAAAAAAAAATCTCAACAGTTAAGGCCTTGATGCTCTTTGATAATCAATTTATTATAGAATTAGAAAAGGAAAGGCCAAGTAACTCCATGGTCTTGCAGTGCCGATATTACTTTAAAGTATTAACTGCAGTGCATGGTTTCTGTCCTACAGGAAGAGAAGGAAGCTGAATATATATTCATGGTAAGTTACTGCTAGGTCACCAAGTCTAATGTGTTGGCATTTCTCCTAACACTTATAGCACAATATAAAAATCTATTGGAAAAAGATATAAAATTAAAATTATCTTTTCAGTATCAAAATTATGCTGATCATTCAGATTAGATGTGCTGTGACACTGCCCTGCACAGCACTGACAGTGGTTATGTTCTAAATAACTTTCATTCTGTTCATCATTGTATATGTTATCCATATATAGAGCTCTTGAGCTTCATGTGGTGATGTGAGTTCAGCTAATGAAAGGAGGAACGCTTATCTTGAAATATTTGTCAGCTGTGTTGCCCAGATTTATTCTACTACAGAGCAGTTAGCTCACCTAAATTTAGATGTCACAGGTGTCTGCAACAGATCCAGGTATCCAGATATTTTTATAGTGAGTGGAGAAGAACAGGCACTTTCATGATGCAATTCATCTCATTCTAAGGGAAACGCTCCCAGTCCTGTCACTGGGCACCATTGAAAAATGTCTGGCCACCTTTTCTTCATTCCCTCTGTTCAGGTATTTATACACATGGAGGGGATCCCCCTCAGCCTGTCTTCTCCATGCTCAGCTGTCTCAGCCTCGAGGAGTCAACAAGGAAATGTTCTTTCCTGGACTTGGTACTTACAAACATGGAAGAACTGGTTAGGGATATGAAAGTTGGAGCAGCCTTGGCTGAATGGCTGTATGACCACTGGGGTCACATGATCAAAGAGAACAGAGGAGGAGGAGTATCCAAAGAGGAGGAAGCAGGGCAAAAATCAGGGCCACAAGTCTGCATTTCAGGAACTCAGACTCCAACTTCTTCAGAGAGCTTCTTGGAATGATCCCATAGGATATGACCCTGCATAGAGGAAGGGTCCAGGAGAGCTGGTTGATATTCAAATACCACTTCCTTCAAGCTCAAGAAAGCTCCATCCCAGCAAGTAAAAGATCAAACAAAGGCAGCAGGAGACCTGAATTGATGAGCAAGGAGTTCCTACATTAATTCAGACATAAAAAGGAAGTGCACAAGATAAGGAAGATGATAAGTTACTCAAAGAGTGCGCAGAATGTATCTTTAATAAGGGTATATTTGTCAGAAAAATAACAAAAGGTACTTCATCTCAGTGCTGGAGCTCATTTTATTTTATTTTATTTTATTAGGATATCTCATTTGATTAACCCCTTCTATCTGGAAAGCTGGGGAAAATAACACTTAGGGGCTAATTTTGCTCACCACATAGTAAGGGGAAAGAGATGAAAGAGGGAAAGAATATTTAAGGGTTTAATTCTAGGTATAGGAGACAAGTCTTCTGTAGTTCTGGAACAGCCATATTCTCTTGGAGGTGAAAACCTTGTGGTCATCAACCACCGTGTGAGTTCTGCCAGTGTGACCATAGCAGAAATAAAAAGAAACACAGACCAGGTGTGTATCTCAGAAAAAAGAATGACTGACTGAGGACCAGCACCATGGCATGTTGCAGCCGTAAGTCTATAAGTACACTAAGTAAGAATTAAACGAGCTTATTTCTGTGTCACTTGGAATACTCTGCAGTGGGAGCTTCCAGGAGTGCTGGATCACGTGCTGACAATATTGTTATTAGGTTGTTTACACTGACAAATATAATAAGGAGCAAGATGGTATGAAAGCATCTGTAAAATCTGCAGGTAATATTAAGTCTCAGAAAGAAGAGAAGCCACTAGACAAGGAGAAACAGGTGAAAAATAATTGGCAAGAACCTTTGGAAACTTAGAAACCAACAGATGGGAGAAACCATATTGCCTAAAATGCTGGATGATACTTTGAGAGAGTTTGACTGGAACTAAGAAACAGAGCCAAAACCAGGTGTCTAAAATATGTAAAACATACTGTACATAGTAGATTTTGGTATAATATGAAATTGTGAACCAATTAATAAGGAGCAAGCAAACTGTGTTAGCAAGTACATAATAATGGCACTAAGCAAACCCAAGAGCAAGGAGGAGGAAACCATCAACACCAACATCATATTTTCAGTAAATAGAAGTAAAAAACTTCCCTTATCACACCATGAATGATTTGCAGTGACACCCTCCCCTCCTAAACAGAAGCCATCAACCTTAGGACATGATCTCTCTGTTGCCAGAGTGACAGTGGAAGGGTGAGCATAATACCATAGAATGGGACAATTGCTACAAAGTTTGAGTATTTTGATTTTCACAATATCATTACAGAGATGGGCTGTAATGTTTGTATTATTAGGAGTATAATTGATTGTATCATTGTGTCTGGATTAATAATAATTCTTTGATTAGACTATCAAGACTTTAATTAGACTAGCAGTAAGTTCCCGGTTCTTCACCCATATAAACTGCACAAGTTGGCAGGGGTGACCTAAGCTGTAATTTAAATGTAACAAATAAGTCTATAGAGAACCTAGTTTGTGGGCAGCCTGGGTTCTTAAGCCTTGGTGCAACTACAAACTCTGTTGATTTGATTTCCGTAGACTCTAACGGGAGCTGGGGTGGCAAGCTCATCTATAGGCATCTAGCTATATCCTATGCGCCTTCAAAAGATACTAAATGTGTGTTTTGACATTCTCATATAACTGAAAAGATCCCAGGTACGAGCAGTAGATTCATGGATGCTAAACACAACAGTCAGAGTCACAGAATCATAGCTTAGTCACAGAATCATAGTATGAGACATGCAGAAGTCAACTAGTTTAGAACTCTCTGCTCAAAACAGGCCCAGTAAGTCCAGGTTACTCAGGCCTTGCTCAGTCAAATTTTGAATATCTCCAAGGATGGGGAGTCCATTTCAACTGGAGTCCACATTAACTGTTCTCTTGGTTGCCTGTTAGAAGGACTTCTCTACTAACTTTAGACAAGGGTTATAGAAACACTGAGGAACTCAATATATAATCACTGTTACATGTGTCATCATATGTGAATTGGTGTCAGGGAGAGGATGCTGGTCTAAATGTTTGTGGGGTTTTTTGTCTGACTCGGTCTAGTTATAATGCTTTTATACAACCTCAATTTTCTTCTTCCTTCAGCAGTTTTTGAAGATACAGTCATAACTCTGAGCAAGCACTCAGAAGGAGGAAAGCTCCTCTCATACAAACTCTTCATATATTTTGTAGCAAAAGAAGCCAATGGATGCAAAAAAATTTGGAATCATACCAAGGCATGAATATTTATAGCACCAGATGTTTGAATGAACTGGAAGACCCTTAACTCCTTCCTCACAGGCAGCCACTGGAGACAATGAATGCCTGCCTTCCTGCTCCTTGCCTTAGCTTTTATATCTGAGCTGACATCATATGGTCTGGAACACCCCTTTGGTCAGTTTGGGTCAGCTGGCCTGCTTGGTTCCCCTCCCAGGATCCTGTCCTCAACTGAGGAAGGAATGTTACAGTGCTGATGCTGTGCTCAGCAGTAGCCAAAACACTGGTGTGTTGTCAACACTCTTCTAGCT
>JAWMRA010000001.1:67739510-67823008 GCA_035584735.1 Pseudotriccus pelzelni | reverse complement strand
TTTGAGGGTTTTTTTTTTTTTTTTTTTTTTTTTAAAGAAAGATACTGCTTAAAGAGGAGATATTTTTATTGTGGGAGTTTAGGGATCTGTCTCAGAATCAACCTCTACTAATTCTGAGAAGGCTGCTTATCAAAAGGGTACAAAGTTCAGCTTTAACAAAGGACAAAGCAGAATGGATTTTTGCTGTAACTTGTTAATCTGCTGTTTCTAAACATTATACCTGACATATTATTGAGAAATGTAGTGACTCATATATTAGAATACATATTAGAATAGTAGTGAAGCAGTCAGAGACAATAATAATGAAGCAGTCAGTATTCAGGAAATCAGTGCTGGTATTCCCTGTTTTTGAAGTTGAAGAGGCTAATACCACACTCTCTTATACTACTTCTGTTCAAATCTGGCTGCCAAATTAATATATCCCATAGATCAAGTTGCTAATTCATTTCACTATTAGTATTGTTGCCACTAAAGGTAATTATATTTAGTGCCCTTTAGAATTGGTTTAAGTGATCATCATCTCACAGCCAGGCTATAAGAGCTCTTAAATCTGAAAGACACAGATTAAATACCTATATCAGGAAAAAAGCCCACTTCTGATGCAAAAAACAAATGGCTAAGGCAGAGATGACAATGAGTCAGTCTATCGATGGCCCCAGTACTAAGTGACTGGCTTCCTTACCCACAGCATGAGCAGGAAAAAACCCAAACCACTGTGTGGACTAGGCTTCTTTCCTTCTTCATATCTGCAGTACAGAAGTCTGGCAATATTGAGAATACAAGCACAATTCCCACAGACACTGCTAACTAGAATATGTCTTAAATATGTGCAGTATGTACATCACAGCTGGAATATTCATACACAAGTGCTCCATCTCGGTTCTTCAACAAAATAAACAACTGTATATTGACTTTGTATTGAATGTCATGCATAGTTCAAGATCTGGAGAATCTGCCTCCAAATCTGTGACTTATTTATGTCCACAATAACCAGAAAAGAATGCAGATCTAAAATCCCTGCTGTTTTCACAAAATGAAGCAAACAAAAGTTAGTATAATGATTGCTTGTGATTTTTTAATAATCTCTTCATGATTCAATATCTCTTGCAGACTCTAAAATCTGCTACAATTTTATCTTCTTTTTACTTCAAGGTGAAATCTGATTTTCTTTCATAGTGGCACACAGGCAATGATACAAACTGACCAATTTCCCATTATGAGAGCAAAACAGGAAAAGTATCTGATGTGGAGCCTCTCAGCACCAGTTATCTTGTCAAGAGGGTGGCAATGGGTGCAAAAAGACATAAGTAGAAGTTATTTGGTGTTTTATGAAAGCACAGAGTTAGTTTACTAAGGCCATAGGAGGATCTTAAATGTCTGTCTTAATTTTAAGATAAATAAACACACGTAGTTGACAGCAATGAGAGATTAAGGTGATTTCTTAATTGCAGGTAAATGTAGTGAAATGCTGTTGCTATGAACCTTGCTATAGAAAATTCATAAATGCACAGGAATGAAATCTTCCTGAAGAACCGTTTCCTTCCTGTAAATTTCTATGGAACAAAAGCCTAATTCTTGCAAAAGCTCTCATTCACCTGAATGAGAGCAGAACAGGGTACTTAAAAAGAAAAGAGGATAAAAACAAGGTTATGTAGCAGCTAACTATAAGGGAAAGTATGTTTTCCCTGGCTACCTCAGAAGAGCATCTACATTGTCTGGCATTCCCCTGAAGCAGTGTCCTTGTCTGTACAGAGGCTGGATGAAAGCTCTTGCATTGCATTTTATCAGAGGGAGGCACAAATGCTGAAGATGTGCCAAAGTACACATTAATATTTGATTTTTTAAAAATACCATTGTGTCCAAAGCTAAAGAGCAAATACAACTTTATATCTTGGTAAAATAACGTTGTCGCTTCAGCAAAGTATGAATAATTGATTCAATGAGTCATTATAATTTCTTTTCAAATGAATCTAGAATAAAATAATAGTGCCTTAACAACAGTTAGTTCCACAATAGCAGAACTTCCTGTGTTTAAAATAAGCAAGGCTAAACTAAACATCTCTGAACCATAAGGGCCAGATACGTCCCTGCATGTCCCTAACTGCTTTCATATGCTCAAAATCATGAAGCAGCTTTAAAAACAGGATTTGTAAATCCCAATGAAATAAATTCTCAGGTGTCATCAAGCTCCTATATTGCTCCAAAACATTTTTTTGGGAATTATTATTTTCTGGAATAGTGTTGCTCTCCTATGAATTACTGGAGTTTAAAAAACATAGCCATAAAATAACTTGTGGCAGTTATTGGACTTGTCCCAGTTCCTGGGAAAGTAAGGCTGGATGACTGCAATTATTTCCTTTCATTGTCTCCCTTTGCCTAGTTGTGCTATGCAGCTTACCAAATCAATTGGAAATGGTAGATTAAAAGGAGACAAACAAACAAACAACCTCACCCCCACCCTTTCCCCATCATTTTAGACTATAGGCGAGGGTCCTCTGAAATTCCCTAGGACAGTCAAGGCATATCCCAGGGAATGGGATATGTCTCGGAATACAGGGCTGGCCGAACCTAGGGAATAGCTCAGCTTTTTGTGGTGTCTGAGGGCATCTATCTGAGAAACCTGAGGGCCTTTGAAATGGTAGTTGAAAGTTAAGGAAAGTGAACCAATCTTTTGTATCTTTTCTGTCTAATTCTCTTCCTTCTCCTCACCCAGCTCAGGAATCTCACAGAGCAGCCTCACAAGAAATGAAGAAAGAGATCACAGGATCAATTCATTTTTTTAATTGATAAAATTGTCTTTCTGAAATAATTTTTTTTAGGTTATGGAAGGTTCAAAATGGACAGGCTAGCTTAAATTTTCACAGAAACAAATCATTAGTAAGTGAAACAGAAACATGCTGGCAACAAAGGCACAACGGATGAGTAAAATACTGTATAGATCCATTAAGAATGTGCTATTACAAGAAAAATGCCCAGACAAATAATGAGTGACTTTATATTATGCAGATACAGGAGGAATGGTGTGTAGGGAAAAATAATATTCTGGAAAAAAAGTCTGTTATGACTGCCTTTTTCTCAGATCAAGCAGTTATCTAGTAAAGTAAAGTCTCTCTCCCACAGATGTTGCCTCATTTCTATTTATGGGTCGATTGTCTCGAAAATCATACTACTATTTCCACACATATTTTAAAAATCAAATGAACAGAAAACCCTAGAGGCGACAGAGCAAATGATCAAGAATACTGAGAACAACCAGGACTTGAGCTGTCAGTCTCTTTTCTAGCCATTATCTGGCTCTATTGCAAAATAGCTTTTTTCCTGAGTTTTTTTGACAATAAAGTATCATAGAAACTTAGAATGGTTTTGGTTGGAAGGGACCCTAAAGATCATCTAGTTCCAACCCGCTTGCCATGATCAGGGACATCTTCCACTAGACCAGGTTGCTCCAAGCACCGTCCAACCTTGCCTTGAACACTTCCAGGGATGGGGCATCCACAACTTCTCTAGGCAAGCTGTTCCAGTGTCTTTCCACCCCCCTCAGTGAAGAATTTCTTCCTAATACCTAACCTAAACCTTCCCTCTCCCAGTTTAAAGCCATTCCCCCTTGTCCTGTCACTACACGCCCTTCTAAAGAGACCCTCTCTGTCTTTCTTGTAGGCCCATTTCAGGTGCTGGAAGGCTGCCCAGCACCTTCTTTTCTCCAGGCTGAACAACACCAACCCTCCCAAGCTTTCCTCATTGACGAGGTGCTTGCTCTATCTCTGATAAACTTAGTGCCCTCCCCAGCCCGGGACTTGACCCAACAGATCAGTAACCTTCCTGTAGATAGAGCTGGTTGCAGTGCTCCAGGTGAGGTCTCACCATAGCAGAGCAGAGGGGCAGAATCACCTCCTTTGACCTGCTGGCCACACTGCTTTTGATGCAGCCTGGGGTACAACTGGCTTCCTGGGCTGCAAGTGCACTTTGCTGGGTTATGTCCACCCTCTCATCCACCAGCACCCCCAAGTCCTTCCTCCAGGGCTGCTCTCGACCTGTTCATCTGCCAACCTGTATTGATACAAGGGATTGTCTTGACTCAGGTGCAGGACCTTGCACTTGGCATATAATAACCTTTCATTTGGTTCTATAATATTTCTTCCTGGAATTTGACCGAGTTGCAACCAAGTATTACTGAAAATTAAAAACCATGGACAGTAATTATATGAGTCTAATAGCCTCTACCTCCCAAGCACTTCGTATTTAAAGAATATACATAGCTTGCATTATTCATATTGACTTCTTTTCTATATTAGATATGTAGAGTTTAGAGATGTCCTTTACATATTCAAAATTATAAGTTCAAAAGATACTTTGAAAAATTATGATGCGAGCTGGTGGCCACTTAACTTGTGTCTGTCAGAATACTAATAAGGGAAGTTAACTGTAAATCTGTGAAGCACTGAAAGGGAGTGAAAAACAACAACAACCAACCTTTGGCACAATAAAGAATGGGAAACTTAGCAAGGTTACTCATAAAATATAGTGTTTTAGAGGGATTCCATTAAAGATAGGGATATCATATAATATTAATATAATAGACTTGTGGGTTTTAAAACTGTGGGAACATTATAGCTGATCTTGACACAAACAAGGAGACCATCAGATGGTATGGCAAGCAAAATGATAATGAACAGTGTTTTCATAAAGGCTGGAAAGAACAGCTGAGAACTGATATGCCTCGTAGATCATATGCCTTTGGAAACAGAATCTCTGGCAGATGAGAGGCCAAGGGTCAGCCTTGGATTAGGGTCAGCCTTGGCCTCTAGGTCGCACAAAATGTCCCACTCCCTCCAGATCTTCCTCCCAAAATCTGCCAATAGTAGATGCTCAGAGAGGAGGGTGAGAACAAGACAAGCATATAGTGACACACCGCAGAATAATTGCCCAAGTCCCAGCAGCCTGTTGCTTGCAAAGCATATGCACCATCTCTGTGTTTAACAGTTCACATTGTTTTTCCTTCAATACATTTGTTCATTGCTTTTTGAACTCCTATGACATTTTAATATTCCAGTGCCACATGGCCAGGACTTCTACATTGTGTGAAGAAGTATTTCCTTTTCTGATACCCTTTTCTAGTTTTTTTCAAGTAGACAATGAGCAGTTGATGGCTACTCACACTCTCCACCCTACTTATGTAGACTGCTGTTATCTTTCTTTTGAGTCTTCTCTTTTTCAGACCTCCAAACCAGTGAAGAGCTGATGACAGAAGCACTGCCTATATAGATCTGAAGGACATGGAATGGGGTAAAAGGAATAGGAGAAGATACTATCACTGCAGTGGAGAAGATCTGATGGAGAATGAAAATGGGTACCTTTTTATTTCAATAAATAAGGTTAGTTTGTCACCTTTTTCTTTATTAAGAGAAGAAGTAAGCTTCTTAATTATGTTATAAGCAAACAGCTTCTTCTGTAAGCTAATATGGCAAAAGTATTTTTTAGAATAAACAAGATGAAATCCGGTTTCGTGGGAACAGCAAAATAACATACTGGTAAATCTCTTGATTAATTATGAAATGAAAAAGATAACAGAAAACTTAATAAGCGAGGTTTAGTAGTCTGAAGATATCTCAGTGGAACAGATGAACAGTTACACGTAACAACTTTGGAGAAAGCATGACAAGATTAAATTGGAAGATTATCATGGCATCTCTATCGTTAATGCCATCTTCATCAAAGGAAATGAGAAGGGAACATCAAGATGAGATTTAGAAGAAAGGAACTCCTGGGAGATCAAATATTTTATATTTGTCAGCTACTTAATAAAAACATGGAAAATAATATTAAATATATTGATTTTAGAAAATCTGCGGGGGGGGCAAAAGCAGATCATGGCATTCTATAAAATAGCCTTGGGTTTTGATGAAAAGTTAGGAATCTCAAAATATTTAAATAAAATTAGATGTTTGAAGCTGAAAAATATACTATATAGATAAAGAGGGAAATCTCTTCACTGTATCAGTTTAGGAATATTCTGGGATGTACTGTATCTTCTTTAAAATGACTACCTAAAAATTATTTAATAAAAGATAAAATTTTCAGAATATCACTAGTACAGAAGAGTTCCACCATCTCTTTAGATATGTTAGTAATATGGTGATGAAGGAAGATACATAAGATGTGGAAAAAATAATTATTGGACTTGAACAATAGAATTTAAGATCAAAAAGTAGAAGAAACTTATTATTGTAAACTGACAAATTATATTAGCCACCTGCCTGTAAACATAAATAATAGTAAGTTAAAGCAATTTAAATGTCTACAAACATTAACTGAGAATTATTTGGGGATGGAGTAAATTAAGACCTGGGCGCAAAGACAGAATGCTTATAGTACTTCAGATAATTTTGGCACCAAAAATAAATTTTGAAATACTTTCTATATAAAAGATACTTAAAAGCATTGGTTTGTCCAGATGGAACATTTGAGTAAGAAAGACAATTCACTATATTATAAAATTAAGTACCTATTTATATTTGAGTTAGTGAATTTTGTTTTTTATTAAATTTATAGGGACATAATTGTCATTTGAATTTTCCATCCCTTCATTGAGAATACCTTGAACTAGTAAATAGGTTCAAGAGGAAGAATACACTCAAGTGTCACTTTCATAGGAAATAGGCTGGTTTCACTTTCCTTAAACATTTTCCACTTTGAGTTTTTGAAGGATCATCACCTCTCAGGGACTACTGAAGACTCTATGTTGTTTAACAGAACTAGAAATTTGAGACAGTCGTACCAACCAAAAAAAATAATGTAGCAGCGTGTAATGCAATGCTGTACAATACTGATGCAGCTGTTTCTCTTACTGAAGCAATCTGAGGACTGATGAATATCAAAATACCGAGTTGCAAGTTATCCCTTTGATATTTTCACGGTTCATTGAAGCTGAAAGAAGCTGTGCACTTCAAGGAATGAAATCTGTGCAGTGTCTTTTTTTTCACCCTTTGAGCATTTAACATGAGGATATTTGCAGTCTGAAAGTTGTTAGTTTATCAATTAGTTTTTAGACATGACCTGCTTGAAAATGCGTAACAAAGAGAGGGTAAAGGAATATAAGCAAACCAAGTCAAGTAATTTGTGTTGCTCTTTTTCTCAAAACTCTTTGCTGATGATAACCTTAGTCTTTTTGTGTGTATAAATTAGATACAAAAGAGCAATGGAAAGAGCATTTCTGGGCATTTACTTAGCAGACAGAGTAGGGGAAAGCCAGTACGGTCCTCGGGAGTGATCCAGCTGGCAGCTGGCAGCTGGCATGTCTCCTAGCCATCAAGTTTCCTCCTGCATTAAGGAAGAACTCTTTGCCCTGTACTTATTCAGTTCAGGCCAATGTATTTTTAAAAATAAGTCTATAATTAGGCCCTAAATCCATACATTCAGTTTAAGGAAATCGAACTTTCTAAATTATTAGGCATCTGGAAATTTCCCCATCAGCTAGCTGAACTACATATTAAGAAATCAAACGTACCAAGGCTGTTCTCTGGAACTAAAGGCAATTGGCACGGAGCACCCCCATAGCTATGAGACTAGGCTGTCCAGAACAGGGTGGCCTGACTTAAATTGCCTGTCAGGAATGGTCCCTTAACCATGGGGTTACCCAAACCATGCCTGGAAATTGTTAAAAAGCTGGCAAAGTCCAGACTTCTCCAATGGATTGTACTTGCAGTTTAATGATATAAAGCATTAAATTAAAGTGCCTGGGTATTCTCTCCAGTATTTTTCAGTGGATAGCACAGACATGGCTAGTAAGCACTCCTAGGTGATCAGGATTTCTAAAAACAGGACCTCTTGTTTGTTGTTTTTTTTTACTACTTACTATTTTTTTACTATTTACTATTTACTGTTCCTGTTTGGTAAAGCCTAAGCCTAAGCTACTTTGTTAATTTTCTAATATCAGTGAGAAAAGACCTTCCATCATATCCTTCCGAGTAGACTAGGATGTTCTTTCTAGCTTTTCACCACCTCACTTTCTCAGATATGGGATTACACATTAGCCTGTGAAAGTTATACTTTATGCAGTCCTTTGTAGATTCAGTCTTGTTCCATTTACTGTACTTTTTAGGCAGGCAGACTACAATCCTCTTGCTTGTATAAAACAACATCTTACTCTAAGTAGTCTGCTGGCATCAGTGTGGTTGCTTTTGGTGGATAACAATGGTGAAAAACACTGGTACAAGTAGTTCCTTGGAGTCACTCCCCACCTTCTTTTCCATTTTTTCTGGTCTCTGTCACAGAGCAGTTGAAACTTCGAGCTTTCACAACAGAGTAAATCAGTAAAGAAAAGGAAAAATGGATCACAGTGCTGGTTTAAAAGTTAAAGATGTTCATGGTAAAGCTATAGCTTATAGCTATATAGCTATATAAGCTATATAAAGCTTATATAAAGCTATATAAAGAGAAAAAAGATCAGGCAGACAAGTATTTGCATCTCTTCATGCCTGTTTAAGCTTTCTAGGAAAAAAAAAAAAGAAAAGTAGTTATTTGGTTTGAAAGACAAAACATCACGAACTTTCCAAAGGCAGCTCTTATAAAGTTACCTTGGTGAATTGCTCAGTTTCAGTGTTAGGCAGAAATGTGTCCTTAGTTCCTCAGTTATCTCCAGGCAATGACCAGCATGAGTGGGTGGCATAAGATGTACTGATGGGGGCTGTGTACTGTAGGGACAGAAGGACTAATCAGAAGGAAACTGCCGTCAAGATGATATGAAGAGAAATGTAGGGACAGGAAAATTCTGTGGTCCAATGGGCATTAAAGAGTTGTATCAGAGTCTAATCACATGTTTTAAGAAAACATTATTCTTTCAGACCTCAGGTTGTTTAGAGAGTCCTTCTTTTTAGAATTTGAGACTGAATACTTAAGTATTTAAGTATTATAAAGCCTGAGAAACAGAACAGTGGTCTACCTATATGTAAGTCTACTGTGGTATAGTATGCCATCAAAAAGGCAATGAGGACATGTCTATTTATCCCATAGCTGACAATTATAGTCTGAAAGTTGACTCAAACTGGGTTCAATAATTTTAAATCATAATTCTATTTGAATGAAAACTAAATGGATTCATAAAAGGATCACCTATTCCTCCTGGTTTGCTATTAAATAAAAATTTATTTTGTTAGAGATGTCTACTTCTGGTGTCAGTTTAAGGAGGGAATTACCTACACATGAGATTTTGAAACTATGTTTTTGGGTTCTAATAAAAAAGAGAGCAGCCATATAGCAACAAAAGCTAAAATTAAGGCATTAGTTTCCTCCATAAGAAAGTAAAAAGGCACTGCTCCCTATTGGGAGTACAGCAAGCCTTAGGATCCCTAAGAGAAAGGAAAAAAAAATTCCTAACAAAACTTTGAGGAGAAGATTTTAAGCATCTGGTACAACTATTAGAGTGGCTTCCTATTGTGCTTACATCTCTGGTTGAGTTGCCTCAATACATCAGCTGTGCAAACACAGAGAGAAAAGGAGATGGAAAACATTTAGTATATTTTTCTCTGTTCTTCAGAGTGGCTTTTGGTCTTTTTTTTTTCTTTTCTTTTTTTCTTTTTTTTTTTTCTCCCCTGAGATGACAGGCAGGGTAAAATTCATCCTTTCATTATGCAAGTGAAATAAAGAGAAGTGGAGAACTGACCTGGAGATTATTTTTCCCAAAGCATGTAAATATTTATTGTTTATACCAAAAACTTCCTTATAGGATATAGTATGGTCAACCAGAATAATGAAGATATTTTATGTTAGAGGAACTACAGAAATCTTGATTCTCATTTTTTCGTCTTCATGTTCACACTGGACAAAGGACTGTACATTGATTTTGAGACTCCAAACCCCATTTGAAATATTATGTAATACTCAAAATGCGTGTGTGACATCAGTAACATAATTACAAAAAGAAAAGTAGAAAGGCATTACAAATAGGGCATAAACCTGTGAAAGGCTGGGAATTGAACTTGATGATCCTTGTGGGTCCCTTCCAACTTGGCATATTCTGTGATTCTGTAATTCTGTAAAATGGTTACATGCTCTCATATAACCACAATATTAACTTTTATTACTATTATTTTTTATTTAGCCATCATCAAAACATTATAAATGTTATAAGTGACAATCACAGTCATTATCTTTTTCTTAAAAATGAAACAAACAACAATCTGGTATTTTTTTTTATTGCCCACAGCCACAAAAAAAAAAAAATTTGTCTAGTCACTCCAGATTACTGTTTAGTGAGTTTTTACATATAAATCAGGAGTGACATCTGTGTTTCTAAGCATCTCTCCTCTCTGAAATAGTCACAGGACTTCAAGTGATAGTCCTGATCAAGGATCACTTTCTATTTTATCATAGCTTATTTTTTGCAGGAGAGGTATAGGCATAATTGCTTGCACTTTTGAGCAATGTCTTCTTCAATTACTAAGGACATGAATATCAGTTTAACAATGAAGCTTTTTATGACAAAATATAGAAGGCTTGTATGAGAGCACATTTTAATAGTGTTAAGAAAAATCTAAAGGAGGAGAAGTCTTTTAATCCTAAATGGATAATTATAACAATACTAGCATGAAAAAAGTAAACCTAGGCTATCAAGATCTGTCGTAGGCCACTCACGTCAAAACTAATATTGGAAAGAAAAATTTGGGTGATGTAATAGTAATTAATTTTGCTGAGTGATAAATATGGTTTCTAAAGAGAAAATGTGACTCTCCTGCAGCAACCCTCAGGCAAATAACTGAAGTATGCTAGTACAGAAAGTTTCCTGTGTATGGCAGATATTCCAATGAAGACCTTGCAACAGTGATAGCATTAATGTTGTCAAGTAACAGTAATCAAAAAAGATAATTTTGAACAGTGTTTGCTTTCTATGACAGATCTATGGCATAATACAGAAGAATTTCTTATGACATATAATAAAGTATGGATATTAAATGAAGCAGGTAGGAGGGAAATTTGTAAAATATAACTCAAATTTTCTTTCAGATAATTCTTTGTCAAGACTTTTCCTGTGTATCTTTTCCCAAGAATGAATTTTCCAGAACACTGAGATGTCTGAAATGTAAGAACATATATAAGTGTTTTCAAGACTGAAGACAGAAAAATAGAATTATTTGACTTTTGAAGAATAGCATTTTCACAAAGTGAAAGTCAAGGCAACATTATTTGGATGGGTATTTGAGATGTAATTGTATCTACTTAGTTGTTAAAGGATTGGGAGGGGTGTTTATGTTTACACTCAGTTTTAAAACAATTCTTTGCTAGCTTTATCTTTCTGTTCCTTTTTCTAATAGTAAAAAATGGGTCCAAGCAAACAACTTCTATGCCTTTCAGCCTAACCTAGGATAAAATACACTCTCATTCTAGAGACATACACATCTGAGTCCAAGTAGCATCCTAACTCTAATGAAAGCTGAACACATCTTAAAGGTGCTAAGCATTCTAAGTTTCCTATGTATGTAACTAGTATTTAAAGCAATCCAAGTACTTAAGCTAGCTAAATCTGAGATTTGGTAGGACTACTTGTATTCTTGAATTTAAGCACTCAATTTCTGTGAAGTCACAGGAGTTACATATTTTCACAGAATATTCTGAGTTGGAAGGGACCCACAAGGATCGAGTCCAACTCATAAGTGAATGGACCCTACCGGGATCGAATCCACAACCTTTGCTCGTTAGCGCTGTGCTTTAACCAACTGAGCTAATCTCCGTGTTTTCATCTGAAATACTTTTCATTTAATCTACATTGTATATACCAACAAGCATGTTACTTCAAGGAATATATTTTTTCTAACTGTTTTGTTATTTAGGAGGTATTTCCCTCATAATAGATTAGCAAAATAGATGCAAAGCATAATA
Source organism: Pseudotriccus pelzelni (assembly GCA_035584735.1). NCBI lineage: Eukaryota > Metazoa > Chordata > Aves > Passeriformes > Tyrannidae > Pseudotriccus > Pseudotriccus pelzelni. The sequence goes on along the minus strand of JAWMRA010000001.1, from coordinate 67,811,137 downwards.
GATGCAAATCAGTCTCTAAATTAGAGTTTTCTATAATAGTCTAGTAGAATATTAATCTGTCCATATGTATGAAGTCTACAATTTACAATAATTATGGAAACAAAACGTACATGTCTGTTGATAAGATGCTGAAATAAAAGACTGGTGATCAGTCCTTATTTCTGTGCTCAGGAATCCTGACTTTGCACCCTGTTGTGAATTAGCAATACAAACAAACTTCAAAAGGAAACACACATTCCCAAGTTTCAGCCACATATGTACCTTGGGGTGCTAATGTTTGAAGACAAAATACACCACATAGGAACCAGAGTTGTGTCAGGAAGACCTGCATTTTCAAATGCAGTATCACATTCTTACTTTGAATTACTATGAGCAAAGATGATGTTCCTTCAATAACAAAGGAAAATGGTACTAATGAGCAAAGTGATAGAAGAAAAGCAACGTAAAGTGTCATGGTATAATGAATATACATGAAAAACAAGTCAAAGCTCATAAAGCACAGAACATTAAAAAGGCATGAAAAACTATGGTTATAATTAAGCCTTAGACAGGGTTTTGAAAAGTCTAGAAATCAGACTGTTATTGACACTCCATGGGATTTGTGGACTCTTTGTAATAAAAATAGCCAAGAACAGCAAGAGTGCTTCTCTTAAGCTTAACTCTGGGATATTTTTCTCCTGTACAGGAGATCCACACAGTGAAATGGATAGAAAACTACTGATCTTTTTCGTACATACATAACCTGAATGGAGTATTCAAGGGAAAAATCAACAGTATTATCCCTATGATAATTTATTGTTGTACTCAATTGTGTTGTGTGTTGCCAACACATTACTAGTAACATAAATAAACATGCCAGTGTTTTTTATGTCTATACTGACAGCTACAAAATGTATATATAAACAGGTTATGTTGACTTTACACTGGTGAAAAGAGCAAGATGCTGTAGTAGCATGAATGTTATTTCTGCAGCCTATTTAAAAATTACATGAAGAAAGGTATATTTAAGCAATTTGATTTATAATTCAGGCTGTGTCTCTTTGCCAGAAATCAAAGTCCCAGCAGAAGCACCTAAATGAGCTATTTATAATTTTGCTGGTGTCAAGAAAAACTAGTAATACGCTTATTAGCAGCCATACATTTCCTGAGGAACAGGGAGAGCTGGTCCTGTGGTTTGTTCAGGAAGAAGCCATAGCTCCATGGAAGAGAGGGCAAAGGGCACAAGGCATAAGGAGCCAGAGAAAGAAATGGTAAGAAAACAGATGGAAATAACAGAGAAATGGAAAATTCCATGCTATACACATGTATTAGTTTGGTATCAATGACGTTTTGGATCAAAATGTAAGAATTTGGGGAATACAGTCCAGATTTCAAATATCTTTCATTTGGAGCAAGTGTTGTAACTGCTATAAGACTGTACAGAAATGACTTTCCGCCCTGGTATCTAACTGGGCCCTTCAGGGAGCAGATACATGCAGATGGGATCCACCTGACCTAGTTTTGGACACTTAACATGTTGATAATTAGATATCAGTCAGCTGTCTGGACTATCTTCATAATGAAGAAACAATTGTACAGCACCATTTCTCTCAGTTATAATAAATACCCATAATAAATAGGTCAAATTAATCACTTCTTAGAAATGTTGTTTATCATAAAGGGAGACCAAAATGGCTAAGAGAAACACAGATCACAAACACACAGGATCATTTAGGCTGTAAAGGACTTTAGTAAGTCTCCACTCCAACCTCCTCCTCACTGAAGTCAGATGAGGTTGTTCAGTGTCATATGTTGACCACCTTGAAGGACAGAGATGGCACAACCTCCCTGGGCAGCCTACCCGACTGTCCTCATGTGGGAAAAATTCTTTCTTATTTCCAGTCTGTTTCAGTTTGTGCCTGTTGTCTCTTCTCATCTCACTGTGTGCTGCTGTGAGCAACCAGGATTCATATTGCTCACCTCCCACAGGCACTGGGGACTGCTGTTAGGTGTCCCTGAACGTATCACTTCTGCAGGCTGAACGAGCTCTGGTCCTCAGCATCTTCTCACAGGCCAAGCGCTTTACCCCCAGCTACTTTGGTGGCTTTCCACTGAACTCACCCCAGTTTCCAGTACTGGAGAGTCCAAAACTGGATACAGTATTTCTAAAATCATAGAATGTTTTGGGTTGGAAGGGACTTTTAAAGACCATCTGCCATGGGCACGGGCACTTTACACTAGATCATGTTGCTCAAAGCCCCATCAAGCCTGGCTATGAACACTTCCAAGGATGGGGCATCATAAATTCTCTGTGTTACCCACCAATCAGCATGGGCAGCAGGAAAGGGCTAAACAGTAGGAAAACCAAGGGACTTGAGGGACTAAGTGATGGCAGGAAAAGCCTCAATTCAAAAAGTGTTTCTGCTTAGGATAAGGCTTAAACAGCCATGTAAGTCCCTGTGTCTATGTTTAGCCTGACCTGCTGGGGAAAACCTGCATGAAGGTGACCATGGCTCTCTGGTTTCTGTCTAGTCTCAGTGCCTCTTTCTTTCCCTCAGAAATGAGTAAGATATGGATGCTACCATCTGCCTGTGCCTTGCAGCTGGCTGGCTGTAAACATCACCACTTCAGTCACATGCTGCTCGAGTAGTGAAAATGCTTCACCCAGTTTGGTCAGAGAAAAGAAATCCCCTAGTACTGACACCAGTGTGTCATGGCCACTTTCAGCTAGGAATACACAACTGCCAGTCACTATTTGGGAACCTGAACCACTCAATGGCCAAGTGATGGACACAAACCTTGTCTTGCAGAGAGATCGTGAAATTGAGTTCAGGTCTCCTTGTATAACTTTGACCAACTGCTGCTCCTCACTTGGAAAATGGGGCTGTTATTGGTATTTTCTGTTTAGCTTTTAAACTTTTCTGCTGCTATCTTTTGCTTTGCATTGACATTTCTACTGACAAAGTTCTCAGCATCAGCGGTAATTTGTAGGTATTTTAAAAAATGGAAACAGTCAAGTAGAAAACCAGCAACGTAGCATTTGTTGCTGGCAACAACAGTGCTTCAATACTTGAGATAAAATGCTGACTAAAACAACAAAAAACCCCTGCAGTATATAATTATTTTGAATGGCTGCAAGAATCCTCTTCTGATCCATTTGTTCATTATGCCAGGACCATGACCTTGGATTTGCCTCACCACTGTGGACTTGCCTGGAGATCACTGGTGGCTGACCTTGGTTGCTGTCACAGACACAATGCCCACCCACTGATCTGATTTCCCTTGCCCCCAGACCTGCCTCATCCCCACGGACATGTCCAGCAGCCTGGATTGCTGGCTGACCTGGTTGCCATCACCACCTCTCCTCTTTTCTCCTTGTTCGGGTGATGGGAGTTGCTGCCCTGCCAGCCCCACCATCGCTCACAGCTCCCAGCCCCACCGGCTTTGTGGACTATCCGTGGTTGATGCTCCCTGACAGAGCCTAGCTGTAAAGCAGGCAGCAAACACAGCTGTATATTGAGCACCAGGAGATGCATATCAGTAATTCTATTATAGGTTGTGCTACAGATATTTAGGGAAGTGCTTGTAACGTTATGAACCAAATAACCCTCCTTCCTCGTTCAACTCTCTTCTTGTCTTCACTGTGTCTCTCTCTCTTGTCCCAGTACAGCCTTGTAGGTTATTGCTTTGTGTATGTCTCAAAGTATAAGTAGCTAATGTTGTGAATAATGTTTAGGCATGAACATGGCTACTGTCTATGTAGCCATGTAACCAAACATGCATTTGAGGATCAATAAATAACCGGGAAATATGACCTCTGCCAACCAGAAAATGCCAGAACTACAGTGAAAAAAGGCCAAGTGTAGACAGTATATCTGGCCAACAACTTCTTTATTGTCTAACTATATGAAAGTCCTTTATCTTCTCTTCCTGCTCATTATTCTTTAATACAACAATTATTGAATATATACTGGATTATTTTGGCTACATAAATATTGGGCTATATGTAGCCCAAATAATCTTGGGCTATACCCTTGAGAAAATCAATAGAAAATGTCTGCAGGTTTTTGTTAAATGCTAAGATGTCACTTTAATTTCACTTATTAAAACAGTTTGTGTGTGTGTGTATTAACTGTACTCCACTTAAGTAGTAGTTTATTAGCTTAATAACTTTTGCCAAAGAAAAATTAGATTACTTCTTCCAAAGTCATATCATGCCCTTAGCTAAAACTGCCCACGGACTCCATTTGCAAATTGACTTTAATAGGGCCATACATGGATTAATTTAACCCACTTAAATCTGGCTGGATTTCAGAGCCAGTTGGTATTTTCCTCACAGGGCTTAGCTGAGACCTCCTCAGTCAGCAGAGCTGGGTCTTCCTCTTGCTTCCTCCTGATTTGGCATGGTATCTATCCAAAGGCTTTCAAAACCCTCTTGAATAAACCAACAAGATTTTAATAAATGTCGACAGGAGTGGGATTCTGCTGCTGAAAGAAATCCCTTTCTGTGTTTCTATATCTATGGTTTCAGGGCAAGTAAATTTAAAGGAATTATTTCTGTAGAAGTTCTGTTGTAATCTGTGACTGTAAACTGCATTATTATCAGCACTTTTATACATACTGTTACCCTCAAAAATATTTTTAAAACTTCTGATGTAATTTTTATGTGAGAGTTTTGCCAAAGCTATCTGAATGTTAAGAAAACTTCCCTGTCTGACCATCCAGGAGCCACTCTGGCAGTACACTCCCACCACCAGACTGTCGGTGCTGGGGCCGAAGCCCCTTTGCTGTGGGCGGCTTCCGTGGGCCGACGGATACCCTGCTTGACCCCCTACACACAGTCAGACCATGTTTCTTTACTGGCTCAAACCCAGGTTTCCCATAACACAGTCCCGGACATCTGAATCCTTAAAATAATCATGGTGCAACAACAGAGTAACAGCTCGAGGTGACGCCTCCGAGGAGGAGCCCTGAACGAAGGGCTCCCTGGGCTTTTATACTCGCACAGTCTGTGCTGATAATGCCTGGTGTCTTCCAGCTGAGCTCTCGGCTCCCGCTGGGTCTCTGGCCGTCCGGTCCCCGTGCCCTTTGTTATGCAAAGAGTCGGCAGTTCAGGGCTTCTTACCTGGGCTTCCCAACACCCAGAGCTCAACCTTCAGCTTGCACTGCAACTGCAGACCGAGCTACCAGCACTACATACGTTCCTCAACGTGAATATCAAAATATTTTCCAACTATGATTTTCTGATTACGGATCAGCATGGAAACATAGAAAGGATTATGGCAAACACATAAACTATTCTTTATAAAACATTCTTATCTCCAACTCCATCGCCTAAATTTTAAAATGTCATCAGTTACTTTGAATGAGTTTGTGGGAACCTCACCTGGTCTTGAGAAAATGCTACAATCAGAAAATGCTAAGCAATCACACTCTGAAAATTTTCCCCTTTTCAAGTGTCTCAGACAGAAAATTGAAATTTAGATACTTCAAATCACAGGCTGATATTTGTAACTATTAGAAGAAATTCAATTCCTGTTCAAATTCTTCCTAAAATTGACTGACTTATGTAGGGATGGTATTGTACCAGTTCTTAATGTAACAGTTGCTCAACAAACAAGAAACTTTGTTGTTGACTTTTTTTTTTTTTTTTTACCAAGGCACAATATTAGGAATTTAACTAGCAGAGAAGTTTCCCTTGAACTTCCTTTTCTATTGGTCCTACTTCCTCCATTCAAACCTCTGTCCTTTGGTTTGTTTATATATACTTCATTACATTAAACTAATCCACACATATCTTAGTATATTTATAGGAAATATCATTCCATCATGGATACCCCTTGCTGATGACAGTAACTTCTATTTTTAGTTGAACAACATATTTACTGAGTGCTGGTGCAAGTGTTTGGCTTCAGATTTGTAACACAGTTGAGCTTTATTGAGCCAACAGTTTCGTGGACATATTACTACAGGTGATAATGAAGATACAAATACTTACGTACAAATTGTGTTTATTCTTACATTTCCAAGGTGTTTTTTTTTTAATAACCTCCCCGCAAATATGTAACAAGAAAAAAACAAAACCAAACTCAAACAAAACAAAAAACAAAATAAAACAAAAATAAACAAAAAAACCCTCCAAACAAACAAACAACCAAAAACAACAGAAAAGGAAAAAAGGGGAAAAAAGAACAAATATCAATATCGAATTATTTTCTTAAAAAAACCTGACAGATATTTCATCTATTTAATTTTATTTATTTTATTTCACTTCATTGAAGGCTAGCCTTTACCATTGGCCCAAAACATCCCTATAAAGCCTTTCTAGAGCAGAAGAGTCTCTGTCCGTGGAACCGTCTCCCATGAGCATTTTTTGAGAGCCCTCCCTCTAGTGGGAAAATAGGAGAGTTTTTGGAAGAGTTATTTTTCTGTCAAACCACATGACTGATATACATGATGGGCATGTGCTCCAATATGGGAAGAGGAAAGAAAAAAAGGTAATTTAATAAGAAGTTAGATTAAAAAAAAATCATTCTAGACCAGGTGCTTTATGGAACTGTTTAAAAAGTGATTGTCATCTTCAGCTTTTCATAGAGGAGGAAGATAAAGGAACAAAAAAACCAAACAAAACTAGGTTTCTTTTATCAGATGTGCTGAATCTTTTATTTTCTTTTTTTTTTTTTTAAATATATATATTTAGAAAAATCCTGCAGAACTTGGCATGAACAGCAGGTAGAAAATCCTTGTATAGTTATTAATTATTCTAGGAATTAGTCCAGTTTCAGACTAATCTCTGAGAAAATTCTGTGTTCTTGCTGTATCAGCATTTACCATATGAGCCTTACTAAAATCCAGAAAAACTACATCCACTCCATTCTCTTCATCCATGAGGTTGGTGACCTTGTCATAGAAGGATATCAAATTATAGTTAAACAGGACTTTCTCTTTGTGAGCTCTTGTTGATTGTGCCTGATGATTGTGTTATTTTTTAAATGACTTTCAGTAGTAGCGAGCATGATCTTCTACATAATTTTTCCAGAAACTGAGGTTAGACTAAAAGGTCGCTAATTCCCCAGGTCTTCCCTCGCTCTCTTTTTGTTGATCAGAATAACTCTGGCCAATTCCCACTCATTAGGGACTTCCCCAGACTTCTAAGACCTTTGGTAGATGATCAAGAGGGGTTCTGCCATAACATGCACCAGCACCTTCAGAACTCTAGGATTCATCCCATGGACTTGTGAACATTCTGCTGATATGGCTGGTCCTTTACAATTTTGGTGTCCACAAATGGAGAGTCACTGTTCCTGCAGCCCCACTGTTCTGACTCAGGTGACTGAGCACCCCAAGGTTTATCAGTAATATTAAAGACTAAGTAAAAAAAAACATTAAATGCCTCTGCCTTTTCTTCATCACCATTTGTCATGTGACCAGCTTCATCAAGTATCAGCCCAATATTTTCCTTAGACCTCCTCTTGCTAGGAATGTACTTTAAAAATCCCTTTTTATTGTCTTGACATAACACTGGCCAGTTTCATCTCTTGGCCTTTGGTGTTTTCTCCCTACACATGAGAACTACAGCTCTATGCTCTTTCTGCGAAGCCTGACCTTGCTTCCAGAGAATATACAATTTCTTGTTCCACTTGGGTGGCAAAAGGAGTTCCCTGTGCAGCCAAAACAGTCTTCTACCTCACTTGTTTGGCTTATGATACCATGGCATTGCCTGTTCCTGTACTTTTAGAAGGTGGTTCCTCAAAACTAACCTGCTCTCATAGACAGTCCTAAGTCCTCCTAAAGGGGGGGGGGGCACTGCAAACTAGCTCCCTGAGTAATTTAAAGTTTGCTTTCTTGTAATCCAGGGCAGGGACTCTGCTGACCTTTTTTCTCATTACACTGAAAATTTTAAACTCCACCATTTTATGATACTTTTGTTACAGGACGTATCTTCATCCTACTGTTCTCAATAGGCATTTACAAATCCTTTCCTGCAGGCTGCAGTTCCATTGGCTCCAACTATGCTAAGGCATAAACTTTTTGATTGGGGAATGTGACCATCCTGAGGTATCAGGACAGGAATATGTGCTCAAAATATAATACTCTCACTAGCATATCCAAAATACAGTGTAAGTCATATTCTCCCTATGTTATTTTTGATGCCAACAAAAATAATTTTATTTGTGGAATTTTCCTGAGCTAATGCTTCTGGGACACCTAGTCAATAGGATCTGTAAAAATAATTTCAAAACCAAATAAACATCATTACTAATCTAATCACCCATGGCAGTTCTGAAAAGAACACTGACATTAGGAATAAATTTGAAGGAACACATACGGTACTATTTAAAAGACAGATGTTGGCATGAAAGAAACTAAGAAAAAAAGCTTGTCTTCATTTAAATCTAGAGCAAAACCTACTTACATTTCTCTGATGTCAAAACTCCATTCATTTACTAGGGTGTAATTTATCTCACGGGGGTAATAAAAGGGCCAAAGTTTGAAGAGTATTAAACTACAATATTAAACTACATTTATTCAAGAGGACAAGACCAAGTTCATAATGCTACACTTTCCTTGCAAATGCCTGCTCCCTCAAATCCCACACAGAAGCTAGTTCAGGCAAAACCAAAGCCGTAAGAGTGGATCTTTTTTTTCAGTACCACAAAGCCATCACACAGATTATACACTTGAATTTTATTCAGGGAATTCTCAAAAAAGCTTCACCCAAGTCCTGATACAGGAAAGCAATGCAACTCTTCTATATCAACAGATTAAATGGTAGAAATGACTGTCAGGGTGAAACGAGGCATTTTCTGATGACTTTCTCTACAAAGTCAAGAACATTTAAGTGGTATGAGAAATTATAACTGAGAAATCTAAGAAATTATGACAGAAGTGAGATATGGGAATTTCTAACAATTACTATTAAAAAGTTGGAGAGAATTTATGCACCTGTTGTATCTTAAAATAACGTTTTTAATACCTGAAAATCCTGAGTAAATATATGAACCGAAGTAAGAATAAAACTATAAAAACATGACATAAAACACTTCCTAATACTAGACTGAAATGAATCAAGTTTTTCTGCTATATTTGGATTCTGGTAAACTTCACCTTCTTCAGTGGCTGCAGAAGAAAATGCAGAAATACTCCTTAGAAATTTTAAAAATCTTTAAGTACTATGTCAGCCATTCATAAAATTGCAAACAGATTTTTTTTTGTTTGATAGGAATTGATGAAAATATCAAGTTCACAATTTCTTCTAATTAAATACTATTAAAAAAAGCTAGAGGGAAGAAAAAGAGCAGGAAGAAAGGATTCCACAATGCCTCCTCTAAAAACAGATTCAGTGGTTTTTCTCTGGGAAATAATCCAAGTCGCCTCTACAGCATGACCAAGAAGCGACAACATTGTGCTCCCTCTCCTGGTTCCGCAGCAACATTGACCTGAGCAAATCCTAACCAGGCTGACATCAGAGCTGAGGCCTGTGAAGAACAGAAAGAACAGGAGTGTAAAGCACCATACGGTTTCAGCGTCCTCAAAGAGAAGAATTTTAAGTTGCTTCAAATGTAAATTAAAATAGTTTAAAAAATTATTTTATTTCCAAGCTTCCTGAAAGTTTTTTTTCCAAGATCTGACAGTTGAAAAATATAAAAATGCCTTGCACAACAGACAATGGCACTTTTTTCCATATTGGTAATACTGCAGTAATTTTTAAGAATACATTCAGTTATAGAAATCCTTATCTCCCTGGTGGGAAATCTGAAAACTTTAACAGTTTATCTAATAAGTTGTTTACAAAGAAGATCTAAATAAACTTTTTAATGCTAAAATTAGATCCTTTCTAAATGTGTAATTGTAAATTCCCCCAAACCAAACAGCAACAGAAATAAAAAATAAATAGCCTCATCCTCTCAGGAGTAATTGATTTGTATATTTCAGTAGGAAGAACTCATAGAACCAAGAATTTGTTGCTTCACCCTGCATGATTCTGTATAGTCTATTGTGAAGAAGAATAGTGTGAATAATACAGCTTTCACCTCAAATATTACAGAAGGTATCCTTTTAAATTCTTTGCAGTGTTTCTACTACATTTAACATGGAGCTCTTACATCTGTAGAATGAAGCCATCCGTGCTGGGTTAGTCACGTGAGTTCTCAGAGCAGTGTTTAACAATGGCTGGCATTCAGTTTTAACTGAAAAAATTATTTATTTATTTATAATACTAAATTAGTGGTTTCAATATAAATGGATAAAGTTCATTCTTGCACTTATTGTTTCCTTCATTTACTATGATTTTGATTACGATTTTAGATAGCTGAGCCATCTCAGAGACAACGGAGGTTCATACTGTGGCTCAGGGATGCCTTATCTCTAGCATGGTGTACCCTGCACAGGAACTCAACAAAGCAATTTTCTTCTACTCTTGTTCAACAGGAAAGTGGGCTGGGGCAAAATCAAGACCCTGCTTGCTTCTTCCTATGGTTTCTGTATTATTAACATCTGAAATGGAAAGGGTACCATGTCTTCTATTCCTGTGCAGGATTTGCAAAGCAAAATACACTAGGCAGCAGCAACCCCAAATCTGCCACTCGGGGAATCAACTGCCCACATGCTGTGCAGTGTGGCCCAAAACTATACACTTGTGGCCAAAAATGGGACAGGGCATTAGGTGCTGTGTAAGACACACAGTTGACAGGACTTTGAAAATAACATTTGGGATGGACTGACTTAATTACTAGGGAGCCAGCCTCTCTTCCCTAGCAGTAAATCCCACACACAGCACATGTGTTCCATGACATGAAAGCTGAGACCGCAGCACCATCAGCAGCATCATGGTTGCCTCCAGTCTGGCTCAGCCATCTCCTTCACAGCAATTCGCCCGAGGGAACTGGGGAATGTGGGCGGCCACTTGCCCCACATGCAGGCACAAATTCAGGTGTGGCTCTGCCCCGTGATCATTTGCTCGTGCAAACCAAAATGACACAGATGGTAGCTGCTGACTGCCTTAAGAAGATTTCTGGAAGATGAAGTTCTGCTGGTTGGTGTGTGTCATAGGGGCAGAGTTATGAGCTTTGTCTTTCCTGCTGCACCACAATCTGGGAAGAAGAGGAAGTGTTAATTACAGCTGGGTCCTTTTTGAGTCATTCTTCCCATAGGCATAAGCAGGGGCTGAGCTCAATTTTGCTGCCATTGGCAAAGTGGAGCAATCCAACTCCTGTGTTAGTACAGGTTAATGAGCAAGTACACAACAAGCTATCCTTGCATCAGTACAAATTAATGAGGTTCTACAACACCAGCATCTTGAATTACAAAACTGACCCTTTCTACTTTTTAGAACACAAGGCCATTGAGAGATACATGATACAGATTTAGCATAGTGTGACTTCGGGAGTGTCATGTATTCTGTTTAATACCCACTAAATATGCACTACTGGTCTCTATATTTAAACAATAATTAAAACCACAGAGCTTGTAGGTTTGACTTTTGACTGTAACAACTTGTTATGACCTTGGCTTTCAAGAAAACCTGTTGAACAACTGTTAGGTCATTTCAAAAAAGCAGGGCTCAATTCTATGACTTGCAGTCTCAGGCTAAATGCTACATGCACCAGCTCCAAAGACTTCAAACACTTGTGGCTTTGAGACACTCTGCACAAAGCCTTTCATAGAACTGTGGCGTGGTTGAGGTTGGAAGGGATCTCTGGAGGTCATCTGATCATCTGGAGGTCAACCCTGCTCAAGCAGGGCCATGTCAAGCCCTTTTCTCCAGCTATATCACCCATCAGCTTCCTGCAGCAAGAGAAAGCAGAAGAGATACATAATCCCAAAGTTTAGGTCTGTTGTATAGAAAGACTATGGACAAGGAAAGTTGCCAAATGTCCACAGCTTATTTAATACTTCATTTTTTGTGGTTTCAAGATTAATGGAAGACACTGACATCTTACAGACCATCTGCTCTGAGAGCTTTCAAAGGTCCCGTTTATTAAGTGGCAATGGCTGTGTTCGATTTATTTCACTATGTAGAAGTCAACAATAAAAAAACAAAGGACTAAACATTCGTATAAACATTGATCACAGTCAAGTAAGAGTAATACAAAGCTGACCTGATGCTCTGTAGAAGTACTAGTAGGTGTATTTATGGGGAAAGGCAGAAGTGCCTCAGCTTTCAAGAACTGATAGACATTTGCTAGTCGTGAAGGATGGAAGGGGGAGCATTCAGGTCTGGATCAATCCTGTGACATGATCCTCAAAACTTATATTGATACCTTCTGAGATGACACTCACTAGTCAAGGAGTATCAGGAGGAATACTGTTTGACCCTTTTACACAGAGCAAAGGCAGTACATCTACAGATGTGTGTCCATACATGTCTAAATAGCAACTAAGAGCAAACCCCCAAACCCTATGAAAGCACAAACAAAAAATCTTAACAACATACAGGAATGTTTTTGTTTCATCAGTCCATCCTGATGCCATCCAATTTCATCAGCCCTGCTGTTTTAGCCAATGTGTTGATGCTAGGGACTGTGGGATGCTGCGGGACATGGAGCCCTCTGTGTCCAGATCATCCACCTGGATACATCTGAGGTCTATAATGCTTAAATACCTTTTTCTGGGAGACACTAGGAGCCCCAAGTCTGGAACTGGTGTATTATATCCACTATGCCAAACCAGAATCAATTAAACACTGGGAGAAAACCTCTAATCAGAGATCAATGTTTAAATCCAATTTCAAATGTAATCACATTTTCCTAAATAAAAAGGTGAAGGATAGATTGATGAATTTTATAATGCCATAGACCAGTCTGGGAGCTTCAAAATAAAATTATACTCAATTAAAATCAAAAAACCAAACCAACCAAAACCCATGCAAACAAACAACAAAGAATAATTAACCTTTTTTCCTGTATGACATAAACACTGACTGATGAAGGTAGGACAGGTTTGGCAAAAAGATGAAAGTGCCTAGAAGTTACTCTCTTCTACAACTACTTCTTGCATTAAAAAATTAAAGGGGCAAATCTGAGTAAAAAAGACATCCGTGGACACTGAAGACAATGCCAGCTTTCAAAGAAAAATCTTTAACACTTAAAAATTGCAGCTTTACAAGGAAAATTGCAAATTGTCAAAGATTGTTTATGAGCACAAGTACAATGGCTTTAGAGAGGATTCAGTGAAAATAAAATCTCAAGAAATGTAGGAAGGATCAATATCTCCAACTTTGCTGGCCACATTCAGCTCTCACGTGAGCAGGTAATACAGTAAAAATGTGAATAAATACAACCCATTGTTTTTAGACATCAAAGGTCACTACACTGAGTTAGATAAGATTACTGCAAATTAAGTGCACACCAAACCTATGAACTTTGGGAGTTATATGTGAAAACATGCATACTACTTTGAAGAACTCAACAAAGTTTTTATAAACTGAAAGGGCTGTTAGGAATCTGTAATTGTGATGCATGAATAAATAAGAAAATTATATTTGTATTACTTTATTTACAAAACAATTTATTTATATTTTAGTTTATTGATGTTAAAACACACTTTTTATATTAATCCATAGAATATATATGTCTATTTTTGTAGTTTTGAAATTTCTATTATTTAGTTACTTAGTTCTTTTGCAGTGTTTGATATCCATAGATCATATCCATGATACAGAATATCACTATCATTTTTCAACTGGAACTGATTTTTTTAAGTGAAGGTGTCAAATTGTTGAAACCTAATAAAGTGTGTTCAGTTCTTCTTTTGTTGCTTTCCAATCTTTTCAAAGATCCATTTTTTTCTCTTCATTATCTTCTTCAGGGCTTTAATTGTACAGGTAGGGATAAAATCTAGGGTCTGTTTTATTTTCCCTTGGACAGTTTTTGAGTTTTACATCGAACAGCTACAGGAGAAATAGATACTTATTTGTGTCACAGAAATACGACAATCACAGAAGCACAGAATATTCTGAGTTGGAAGGGACCCACAAGGGCCATCGAGTCCAGCTCTTAACTGAATAGCCCATATGGAGACCAAGCCCACAGCCCTGGCATTATTAGCACCATGCTCTAACCAACTGAAGTAATCTCAGGGTTGGAGAAGTTAATAATTACTTTGACCCTTTGCACAGATTCTCCATTATCTTGCATTAAATGAAATATGACCTTCATGATTTTATTTCAGTTAATTTCATGTGTGAGTACATTTTGATTTAAGTACAGACTATTCCTTTTCTTGTGTGTTTTAAAAAGTTCTATTAAGAACCTAAAGATTTTGTGCCTTAAATAGAAGCCATCTAATGTATAGAAGCGACTTTATATTTCAGAGGAAATTATTTCCTCAGATCTAATAAATGGTTTTATTTTGTACTCCTCTAATTCCAGCTGTGAAATGAAATTAAATGAACCTCACCCGAAAAAAGCTACAAAACATTGCAGTCACTTCTGAAGATGCGGGATGTAAATATTTATAAGGCTTTTAAGATTTCATGTCTGCAAACTCAAGAACTGGGAATATCAGCAGCATTTATTTATTTATTTATGTATTTCAGTTACTCTGAATATCACCACACAACTGTGATAACAGCACACTTTCTATAAAGACAGAAATGTTCAAAAATTACCACATGCAGACAAGTCTTATCCATTACATAAAATGTATTTGTGAAAACCTTTTGGTGATTACAAATTTAATTTGCTTACAGCATTGTGCTTCTGAATGGATGAAAAGTAGTATAGAAAATGAAATATCGAACACAGAAAAGTTGTTACTACGATTATATCCATACATTTATGTGGGAAAGTCTTAGAGGATGTGTTTTCTTGCTGCCTGCTGTATATTCAGGGATTGAAGGTAGTTACATGAATGCGAGTGGACTGATGCGATGCTTGCCTGAACAATTTCCACTAGGCACTGGCTTTTGCAAAGGATTAAGGGTCAGATCCAAAAAAAAATTAAGATTCTTATCACAATGCCTAATTTCTATGTGCCTCTCCCTTCAGAGACCCTTTAGAATCCCAGACATAGTGACCTTTTTTACATGTTGACAGGGAGTTAACTTACAAGCTGGTTCCTATGAGCCAACGACAGATGCAGCAAAGTTAAGCTTTTTCAAGCAGAAGTAAATACCAACGGTGCATGGTGGTTCCTGTGGGCAGGATGAAGCCAGGGAGAGACCTTGAAAGAGTTCCAGTGCCCAAAGAACAGGCAGGTATCCTATCTTATATCCAAACACGACTTCTTGCCTTTATCCCTGTTCCCCTGGTCTCCTTCTGCTGTTATCCTGAAACCGTGTGACAATGGTTGGACTTCAGGGTGCTTATAAATTGACAGGTCAGCCAAGACCATGGCTGCTGTATAATCTAAGTGAATTCCATGAAGTTCCTCTCTCCGTGAGAACACCAGGCAGGCAGCTTGAGAGTCATCCACTCTGCCCCAAGAATGGCAGAGTGAATGATTTCCTTGAAACACTTGCCTTTGTTCCCTGCCTGTGCAGAATGTCTGGATCAGGAGCTCAGGTGCGATGCGGGTCTTTCAGAAGTCCACCAAACAAACTGAGGTAAATTCACTGGGGACATTTTCTTACAGCACTCAGTTAACTCTGGGTACCAGTGAAAGCAATAGGATATGAAACGGGCACCCTCACATCAGGAAGACATGGGACTTTTGCTGCCAACTCCCATGGGGGAGTACTGGCTGTGCCTCCCTTTTGGCTTGTGAAGAGTCCAGTTCCTTACTGCAGCAACTCTCCTGGTTACCCAGGAGGCTGGGAGGGTCACTCTCCCGTCGCAGGAAGGCAATGTGTCCTTATGGTCATGAAGACCAGCGGTATCCTGGACTGCATTAAGTAGAGCTTTGCCAGCTCTACTCAGCCTTGGCAAGGCCACACCTGGAGTGCTGTGTCCAGCTCCAGGCTCCTCAGCACAAGAGAGACACGGAGCTCCTGGAGCAGGTCCAGCAGAGGGCTACAAAGATGATTAAGGGATTGGAGCATCTTTCCTGTAAGGAAAGGATGAAGGAGCTGGGCCTCTTCAGCCTCGAGAAGACACAACTGACAAGGGACCTCATCACTGTCTCTAAATATCTGAAGGGAGGGTGTCCAGAGGATGGATCCAGGCTCTTCTCGGTGGTGCCAAGCAATAGGATAAGAGGCAATGGGCAGAAACTGATGAACAGGAAGCGCCATCTGAACATGAGGAAGAACTTCTTTACTGTAGATGGGGACCATGCACTGGAACAGATCGCCCAGAGAGAATCTCTCTCACTGGAGATATTCAGGAACCTCTGGACAGAATCCTGTGCAGTGTGCTCTAGGCTGATCCTGCTTGAGCAGGCGGTCGGACCAGATGACCCACTGCGTTCCCTTCCAGCCTGAACCATCCTGTGATTCTGTGACCGCATAAGCAGTGAGGGTTTCCAAGAAACCAAAAACAGTACACGCGCATTTCAGACACGAGCCAGTAAAATACAATGGATTTTTATTGTTCTTTTGCCAGCGGAGCCCCGTTCTGCCCAACGCAGACCCACACGCAGCTCAGTTTGGAAGAGGCCGAGGCCTCCCCCTCCCTTCCCGGCCCCGCCTCCCGACAGCCCCCGCGCGCCGCCCGCCCTCGCGAGACGCTTGGTTCTCGCGACAGCGCGGCGCCGCCATCTTACCCGTTCGCTCGGCGCTCGCTCCGTCGGGCGCTGCGGCTCCGGCAGCGCGGGGGCCGCTCCGTCCCGTCCCGCTCCTCTCCGCTCCGCTCCGCAAGCGCACCGCCCTCGGCCGCGCCGCCTTCCGGCGGGGAACACCCGCGCAGCGGCCGGGCCGCGCTCCGTGGCTGAGGAGCGGCGAGCGCGGGGCCCGCGGGGAGCAGCCGCTGCTGGGCTGGTTCCGCCCCCTCCCTGTCGCTGGGCCTCCGGCCCCTGCCAGGCGGCTCTGCCGAACCGGGAGGCGGCCGCGGCCTCGGCGGGGGTTGCGGGGAGGCGCGGCGGGAGCCGGGGTGCCGGGCGGCGGGGCGGCGCGGACCCCGCCGCCGGTGCTGGTGCTGCTGCTGGCGGGGAGGCGGGGGGCCAGGGCCGCTCTGAATGGTGGTTAAAATGATCATAGAAAACTTCGAGGCGCTGAAATCCTGGCTCAGCAAAACCTTGGAGCCCATGTGAGTAGCTGCGACCCTTCCTCCCCCTCCCGCCCCCCCGAAATAAACCTGCCCCTTGCAGAAGATGGGAACCCGCAGGGGAGGGTAACGCGGTGCCGGAGAGGCCCGTGAGGACACCCCGGGAGGTGCCCTCGCAGCGCCCTTCTCCCCCGGCCGCCTTCCGTGAGGGGCTGCGCCTCTCTCCCGCTCTCCCGTCGCCGTCCTCGGCCGGGAGGTAGGACCGTCTCCCTACGGAGGATGCAGCTTCCCCCCCTAGCGACCGCGTTCCTGTTTCCCTTTGTAGCCCAGGGGAAGCGTGAGACGCTGTGTGTGTGTGTGTGTTGAGCTCGTTGTGCCCCCTCAGCCCCGGCAGAGGTGACTGTATTAACCACGGCCCGCCCCCTGGCCGGGGACCTGCACCGAGGCAGCTCAGGTGCCACTGGGACGTCCTGCAAGATGCTGGGGTATTCGCGGTACCATTTGATGTAGACTTCTGGCACATCGTTCTCGGTTGTTTTGAGTATTTGGCGCTCTCTTGTTTCCCTGCCCCCAAATAAAAATTGCATCATAAGAGAGCTTGAGAGTAGGAACTCCAGTGAATAATTTGGCTATTTGTGAATACCCGCGTGGCCTCTAAGCATAACATTCATGTGAGTAAGTGGGGCTCCTCTGCAAGTAGTCTACGTCTTCCTTCTCTGGATGCTATTTTGGTGGAACTGAGGCGTGAACTTAGTTGTAAAGGTTTCTTCTTCTGCAAATATAGTATCTATAGACGTTTCAGGTTAAAGCATACAATTGTTTTGTTATTTTAACGGCTACTTTAATATGTCTGAATTAAATTGCTGGAGTTTGATTTAAATCAAATGAATTAGAACTTCTAAGTTCATTCTGCTGTTAACTTTTGCTCTGAGATGCTTGCCCACGATCAGTTTTACTCTGATAAATTTAAATGGGGGGAGGGGGCAATCCTGTTTTATGCCATAGCCATTAATTATGTATATGTATGTGCAGGTATAGTTTGTATGGTTTATGCTGAAGGAACTTGGAAAAGTTGTAAAATGCTGGGATATTTTTAGGAGAGCTTTGCTTGGGTTGTTTTTTTGTCTGTTTGGGCTTTTATTGGGGTGCTGGTGTTCTTTTTTTCCATAGGGCCTCATCTAGACCACACTGAAATAGATGAATTTGAAAACTTAATTTCAGTGGACTTTGAATTTGCCCTGCAGCAAATTGCACTGAGTGTCTTTGTAATAAAAAGTTTGACTGTTAAGATTTTTGTTTTAGGAAAATAAAAGAGCATCATCCTGTAAAGACGTAGTCTTGGGAAAGTGAATTACTCTTCCTCTTGTGTCAGTGTAATGTAGCACGTTGTGTTCTGGGATAGTAGATCCAGCTAGTCCTCTGCTGCGTAGTACTGACTGTTAGTCTCTGGATACTTTCTTGCATGATTATTCTGTTAATGGCAATCACCAGTTTGATGTCCGTATTTTAGAGTGTGCTGGTTAAGAGGCTTGGAACAGACTTGGGCTGTTCCATGATTCTCTGTTTGAATATGAAACCATGAGACCTGTAGCAATAGTCAGCAGTTAAAGGGTGAGATTAGAATTTTCAGCTTTTGTGGTCAGTGCAATTTTCTGTCTTTTTTTTCCCCCCTCCTAAAAGGACCAACATGTTTCTGTTAAGTTAAATGTGGTTTATAGGCAGATGAAATGTAGTTTTTGTTCTTGAAAACTATGAGGCGAGCTAGGGATTTGCTGGTCTGGTGGATTTGGAGTTCTCTGAATTTTTAAGTTTATGAGGAAACAAACCGTCAGGGACTATTAAATTCAACTGTCATTCAGTTTTCTGCAGTGTCCTATGTAACTGCATTATTGAATAAATGTTGGAATTGGTGGAGGTGTACTGTCGTTTCCTAGCAGTTAAACACTCTTGGGGGTGTTTCTGATCTCAGTTATCTGATCTCAGCTTCTGAAATGTGCCTACAGCCATAGCTTCTGGCTGTATGTAAAGTTACTTCTAAAGAAGCAGCTGCTGTTGGTGCAGCACTAATACAGTGAGGCCCTAAGTGCTCATCCTGTGGCGGTATTGCCATAGCCTAAAAGTGATTTTTGACTTGTCTTTTCCTGTTAATGAAAAAAAAACAGGTGCCAACTGTTTTTGTCTAGCGGCTCTTTCTGTAACCTTTAGCTGCAAGATATGCTGCTTAATTTCCTAGCTAGACTAAGGAAGAGATTACCGTATTAGATCATTATGGAGGTGGTGTCTGTGTAGTTTTAAAGGGGAGAAGTGGATTTAAGAAGAAATGTAACTAAATTCTCTACACACAGACATAGACCTGTAACTATATGACAGTTATGAAGAGCTGAGTAGTTAAAACATGTTGTACTTTCCAAGCAGCTACCATTTTTTAATCAGGATGTATAGTTTATTCCAAAGGCCATAACATATGTACTTCTGAAACATAATATTTCAGATTAGAATACAGAAGTAGCCATAAAAATAGTTTCATTTTATATTTAAGCTGTCTTAAAAATGCTGGCTTCTTAGTGCAGTGAAACAAGTGTGTTACATAATTGTATGGACTGGACATCATTTGGTTGTTGGATTGCTTGCACGTGGAGCCTCTGGGAAACTGTCCATAGACAAGAAGGGAGGGGAAGGGTGATGGAGGATTTAAGATTTGGAATTTTTTGCTTGTGGTGGGTTGTTGGGTTTGTTTGTTTGTTTTGGACTGCTCTAATGCCTGTGGCAAAGCCTTGGTGTTCATCCATACAAAGAGGCCTTATCTGAGTTTTGTCTTGTTGCAGTGAGGCAGAAACTGCAAATGCTACCATGCTGGAGAGCATTTGCAGTCCAGCTCTGCTTGAGGGGTGATGGGTCTCTAGTAACTTTCTACAGCTCTCCAAGGAGAGGCTGCTTTGTTAGTTTTGGAAATAACTCTTTGAGCAGCTCCGTTGAGTGCCCAGAGAATTACTAGATATACACACAGAACCATTGCAGATAGAGCTGTGTAAATGCAGTACCAGTGTAAACAAAGCAGGAAGAGGCTTTTTTTTGTGCTGTGGCTACTCTGTGTTTTACTAGAACTATCTTGCATGTTCAACTCCAGTCAGCTCTGTAAAGAAGGCATTTGTCAACAGTTGTCCTTATTTCTTGAAGACAGCAGTGGTCTTAGTTTCTAGTGTTACATACTTTCTTGTCCATGGCATGGTTTCTGTCAAGCGTTGGAAAATAATGTTAGACTTGGAATATAACCATATGCCTGTCACCTCTTATTTCTGTACTAACAAGGCACTCACTGAGCCATATCTACCGTGATGGGTTTCTTTTTTGCATGTCCGTTCCAGATACTATATAAACTGTGTACGTAGTCCTTGCTGGAATATCAGGTTCTGGCTTGGCAAAGTTCCAAGTAGAGGTCTCTTCAGTTTGCTTTTTTTTCTTGAATTTGTTTGAATCTCTACTTGTGATAAAACTATCTCTTTTGTACTAATGCTGCACTAACCCGTTTTGCTCTTAAGGCATTTCAGTGTTCTTCCTCCTGCCCTAATTCTCTACAATGGAAAATTTTCTTGATTTTAATTACTTTGTGTAAAATAAATTTAATGAAAATCTTTCTGTGGCACACTGAATTTTACTTTCAACTTGATTAAGGCTTCCATATCTAATTTTTTCCACTTCACTGTATTTACAGGCTTGTTCCTCTACTAAATCAAACTTGCAAGGAAGATGAAATAATATCTACAACAATGCTTATGCAGTATTTAGGCATACCTAATTGAAATGGAAAGGTTTTTTGCATTGGTTAATTCTGGAGGTGAACAAGGTGTTGTAACTACTTACGTCAGAGGGAATAAAATCAAAATTGTTTAAAGACTATTTTGAGTATATTTATCATTGGAATATTTTATGGCAAACGATCAGTGTGCTCTGGTGTTTCGTTATGGCTTCACTCACAATTCTATTTTTGTTTGTCATGCTTTTCAGCCCTTATTTTTTGGCTTCATGCAGTTGTTGAAGAAAGGTAGCAAATAAAAAAGGTTTAATAGTGGTGTAAGGAATATGCTAATAATCCAAGACAACGAGAGAATAGAAAAAAGCTAAAATGAAAATCTTGTCATTACTTTCCACAAACATGTATCACACCGTCCTACCAATTACACTCATTGGCCCATCAGGAAGTTTCTGTCATTTCCCATGAAACTTCCTAAGAAATTCAAAATCAATAGATGTTTCTGTTCATTTCACTTCCTTTGTTAACACTTTGCATGAAGCTATTAATAACTAAGATAAATAAAGCATAAAGACCCATCATTGGTATCTTAACACTAGTTATTTTCCTTCATATATTATGAAACTTGATAGTCTGTTCATTTATGTAGAGCTGCTGTGTTTGAGAAATAGAGGTTCCTGGCTTAACGTGCTGGTACTGCTAAGCTTCTGTGTAAAACTACTATGTCAGAAATAAAATATTGGTATTTTGAGGTATGGTTGAAAGCAGAAAACACAATGGAGAAAATTATTCCTATTATAGGAAAACTTTCTTGTTCTTACAGTGAACATCAGCAGTGAAGTGGAACCCCTTGACTGCATTGCAAGTCATGAGATAGTGTGATGAGTTTTGTGTTCTGCATTGAATGTGTGTTGGACAGCCAGCAAGCTGACAGCTGTTCTGCCCCTCAAGAGCTGTCTTCAGTCTGGGAGGTGGCATTTTAGGCTGCCAGTTACTGGTTGCAGCTGTATGAATGTGTCAGATCTGGGTATAAGGTAACTTAGAACTGTTTTAACAACATCAGTAATTTACGTAGTAACATTGGAGGCTGATGCATTCCTCAATGTATTTCTATTACATTAAGTACCATTAGGGGGTTAATGAAGGTGAGCATCCTAAGAGTGGTCCTCATCCACAGTAGTGCCTCAGGATAAAAGATGGATCTTGCTGAATGAATCTGTCATTCATTTTACTTAGTGAATGCAGTAGCTTTTTATAGATTTTTTTTTTTTAGTAGCGACACAACAGAATGGTACCACTGCCTAAATTAGATGAGCTGCACTGCCCAATACGCAGTGTATGTCTTTTTGCACCCACTCAGCCCTGAAAGTACAGAGCATTTCTCTCAGCCTTTAAACATAGTCATGTCCGCTTTGGCTGATGTCAAAAACTGAACAGTATTTTAGCAATTAATCTTCAGGCAACAAAACCAGACTCTGAAATTTAGGTTATTAATTCTCTGGATAAGAGTTTGATAAATAACATGCTTCTTCATGTAATTTCCTTTACAGCAAGACTGTTCACTGCCTGGAGGACTTCAGACATGCTTTTGAGGTTTCAGTGTATTGTGGTAGTTTAAATTTGTCAAGGAACTAGTTTCAGGACTTGTAGCACCTCTCTGGTTTGTATATTAATTTTAAAACTGAAATAAAATGCTCGTAGTTCTTTACTATCTTCAAGTTGTGTGTGCATACTAGCTGTGTCCAAAATGAAGTCTCAATTGAGAGTCTTTGCATTAGTTTGAAATAAAAAGGATGAAATATATCTGAAATGGACAAGTAGTGTTTTCATTACAGGGAAATTTTTTGAAAGTTTCTCTTCTGTCTTTGGTCTTCTCCTTCCTCCAAGCAGATTTTATCACCTAAGCGAGTAACTGTGTTCATTTTGTGGGACCCATCAGGTTTACAGTTTAACATCTACAGCATGGAAGTTTTTTCCCTTAGGGGTCCCCGCCCCCCCCCCCCCCCCCCCCCCCCCCAAAATTGTAAACAGGTTACATAATGTATAGTTAAATACTACTTTTCTGTGTTTCCCTTGGGGAATTTGCATACATTTTCCAGATATTTTCACCAGAGGGTAGACTTTGGAATACTAGGTTTTTTTCATAGAAGAGACATGTAGAAAATTGGAATTTAGGTTATATTGCCCCAAACCTTAAAAAAGTCAAATTCATTTTCTGTGTAATGGTTGAGTTGTTGTCTAATAACTGTAAAATTTAAGCAGCAGTTTGTTTTGTCATGCCACTGAGATTTTTAGCAAAATAAAGGATTATCCTACTGTTAAACGGGCTTCTCTATTGTTTAGTGCAGCTCCATAGTACCAGATCCGCACCAAATACTGTCGATACTGCTTTATAAAAAATAACCAGAAGTAATTACGTTTTCAAGGCTTCAGTTCAAAGTGGCCAGTTCACTTGTTAAGAACAGACATAAATGATGAATTGTACCACGAGGAACTTCGTAGCACTGGTAATGTGTTTTTTCTGAGAGGAAAATATCTGGACTTAGATATATCAGACATTTCCTCAAGCTAATTATTTAATACATTAGAAGACATCAGCTTTATATGTAGGAAACCTAGAATATGTATGTTTACTCATTCTGTGCTTTGTCATGTTAACAAACATTTGAGGAAGGTAAGGGAGCAGGACAGGCAATGTTAGTAAGCTATTTAAATATGTGAATTTTTCAGGTATATTATAAACTTCACAGCTATCATTCTTGAGTCTGCTTGATGTTTTATAGTTCCTTGTATTTCTTCTCCTTTCTCTTAGTTTTAAGAATTCATTACATGGTGTGGTGTTTTGTTTTGAGGGAGTGGGTGTTTGGGTTTTTTTGTTTGGTGTTGGGTTTTTTTTGTTTGATTGTTTTTTTTTTTGCTGTGGATCTGAGCATTCAAACAGGAGTTAATAGTGGCCTTATATTCAATATTTACTTGGTGGAGAGTTCAGAGCCCTGTTGGGGAGAGATACCCAAATGTTTCAGTTGATAGTGGATTTAATCCAGCAGGCTTTCAGATCTCCCCTTTTCATACGTTTTACATTGAAATTATTTGAACAACATGCTGTGTCTTTCATTTGAATATGTTTTTGTACTGATGCTGAAACACATTCTTGGGCACTAACCTGGCAAAATATGTCCTCAGCATACTGTAATAAAAGTTTCTCTTTATTCTCTCTTAAGGAGTGAGAGATGACTCTATTCACTATCTTTTAAAATAATTCTTCTGCAGTATTTACGTACAAAGGTATTTTTTTAGTTTAGCTTATCTGCCTTTTAAATTACTTTTAGCAAAGTCTTTTAGTTTAAGCTCTGTGCTAATTAGGGCTTTTGTACGTACAGCTACACCAGTAACATTTTTTGCAAACACCTTTAGTATGTATTCCACATACACTGCACTTCTAAGTTAAGACTGATGTCTGTAATTGCATGGTGGTTATTAAAGTCAAAGTGCATTGTCAGAACATATTTTATGTTTTAAAATATGTAAATCTGAGTACTGGAAATGGATAGATTGAGAAGTGTTTAATGAATTGCAAAGTATTCAATTGAGAAGAAAAGACTGTACAGAGGTGAGTTTTCTTCAGCCAAATTACTTTCCCCTTTTCAAATATTCATTATTAAAATATTTAAGGCTTAAAGTTACTTTGACAGCTACAGCTTTTCTCTTCTGGTTTATCTTCTTTATTTGAAATGGTAATTTCATATAATGGCTGCAAACCGGATGAGATCAGAAAAAAAGGATTTTGAACTTTTCTGTGAGCTTTGTTGCAGTTGTGAGCTCTTTGTCCTGTGATTGAGCAAGATATTTGATTGGGTGTTACTTTCCATTTTGAAGCTTTTATCTACTGCATAGCAGTTTGAGCTATCCATATAATTCTCTGAAGAACATATACAGATCTAGCAAGAGAATTCTTCTATATTATTCTATATTAATTCTCTATTATTATTCTATATTAATTCTTAAATATTATTTATTAAAGCAGGATTAGATGAGCAATCTCCCTTGTTTAATAGAGACTGTGTATTTTCTGAGTTAGAGAGTACAGACTTTGCAAAAAAGCATTACCAGAGGTAAAAACATTTAGCATTGCTAGTTACAATCATATATATTCAGAAAGTGGGTGTAAGAAAACATGTTGTTTAATTGTAGCACACACTGGGATGTACATGCTGCAGTGGAAATGAATTCAGATTACTTGTGCCAGCTGGTGTTTGTTTGTTTGTTAAAGAAAACATGAAAGCGAAAAAACAGGAGGAGAAATGTGGTTACAGATGCTTATTAATGCTTGCAGCACATGGCTACAAAATGTTGAGGGGATGGAGAAATGGGAGTCAAGGTTGGAAAATGTTGTTTGACATGTTTCAGTGCATGGGAATGTTTTCCTAGTAGCCAGATTTTAGCATAAGAATGAAGTTATGTATCAGCTTCTGTCACACTTTTAATGCAAAGATTGCATTTCTTCTCAGGTCTGTGATGTACCACACCATGTTCAAGTTCAGCTATGGATTCAAACCTGTATTTAACAATTGAAAATATATATAATTCAGTGAGAACTAGAATCAAAATATAAATTTATTTTTAGTTTTGAGTGCAACTTAGAGTATTTGAAATGTGTTGGTGGTATTCTGATTTTTCTGATTTGTCAATTAAGGACTTTTTTAATTTTATAATCAGCAAGAATATAGTAAGGTATATACTGTATGACAAATCCTTGTGCTACACAGTATATTTTGCAGCCATCAACATGGGTGCCTTTCCTGTTTTCTTTAATATCACATTAGTTGTTGCAAAACAATGTCGACCATAAGAGCATGAAATGCAAGACAAAAAGGTTTGGAATAACTGATAAAGGGGTGAAAAATCCACATATGCACAACACAGATAGAGCAAGCATATTGCATACTATTCAGACATAGAGGCTGCTATTCTGTAAGAAAATACTGTCAATTAGAGAACATAAGAACTTTTTTATCAGAAGAACTCAAGGCCCCTGTAATCCAAACCAGCAGATTTTTAACTAAACCAGTGGATGGAGAATTTATAGACAATACTTAAGAATTCAGTTTTAATGAAAAAGTAGAAAGGAATTGCGTTTAAAAAAAGCAACTCTCCCCCAAACAAAATCATTAAAGATGCAGAACTCTAATACCTATAAAGAACAGAATTTTTCAGGCAGACCTCCTGTATTCACAGTTTTGTAAACTTTAAATTTCTTTTTTACTTCATGAGACTAGTTACTCCTCTCTTCCACCACTTGAAGTTTCTAGCAATTTAATTTTAGCATCATCTGGAAAAAGGTCATTTTATAAGAGTTTGAAAAGGAGTAAAAGTCAGATTATAACCTTGCTAGATCTATCTAAAATACTATTTCTAGAAACAGGCATGACCTTCACAGAAGTGTGGAAAAGACAGATCAGTTGTGGGTTTTGTCAAGCTTTGAACAACAGCTATGGAAGAGACTTCTTTTCCAAGTCAGTAGTTGAAAAAGGAAGCACCCTATGTCTGTGTAAAGATCGTTTGCAGTTTAATTTTAAAAAGTAAAAAAAAAAACACATGAAATCATACTGTTGATTTACAAAAGCATCTCCATCTCACTCTACCACAAAATTCATTGTATTCATTATTGCTTAATTAGTTTCAACTTGAAGTAATTCATCTGTTAGTATGTAAAAAAAAAAAAAAAGTATTTGTTGAATAGCCAAAATAAAAAAAGAATTTTAACTTGAAAACATGTAAGTTCTTCCTGTTGTAGAAATTCCCCTGTACACACTGAAGAATAATAGTACTATCATATTCGGTGGTTCTGCATACAGAGTGACAAATGCTAAGGCACTGCCACAGGAGAAAGTGATCGTGTGTTTTGGTAATGAAAAGTACATTTTCAGTGAGGATATTTTCTTGAGAGTATCTTGGAGTTGGGTGGATGGATTCAAGTCCTGGGGTGAACAGTATTGGTAAGATTTCCAAAGTCATCATGGCAGGGAGGAGTGAAAGCACTAATTGTTCATTATTTTTAAACAGTTTTTGTTTGTGTTTTGGAGTTTTGTTTGTTGATT
Organism: Pseudotriccus pelzelni; assembly: GCA_035584735.1. NCBI lineage: Eukaryota > Metazoa > Chordata > Aves > Passeriformes > Tyrannidae > Pseudotriccus > Pseudotriccus pelzelni. The sequence continues at coordinate 67,784,225 of JAWMRA010000001.1, read as the reverse complement.
TTGTTTGGGTTTGGGTTTTTTTGGAGGGAGTGCAGGTATTGGGGTTTTTTTGTTGTTGTTTTCTTTCTTTCTTTGTCTTTGGGGGTGGTGGGGGTGATTTGTGGTTTGGGTTTTTTTGTTACATGTTTTGAAGTCTAGGTGGCTTTCCAGAGAAGATTTTCCGTTTTCTATCCTGCTCATGAGAGAGGAATGGCTTTAAACTGAATATCAGGTTGTCATATAGACAGTACTGTAGCTGGAATATTAAAGTACATTGCAGTAACTAAAAGCAGGGATTTTTTACTTTCTAAAATGACTCTTGGGTTTTTTCTTATTTTGGTTTGTTTGGGTTTTTTTTCCTATTTTTCTCCCCCACACTAAATTTTGAGTGCACATGTGTCATTTAAAGAAGTTGTAGCAGATTTTTTACAGTGACAGCTGACTGTATTATCAGATGAGAACCAACTTTTTGGAAATAGAAATAAAAAAAAAAATTCAGCTTATAATGTTTTACCTGATTTTTGTGGAGAATAGAAAAGCGAGGAAAAACTGGGGATAATCATGTGAAAATAGTTCCCTCCCCAAAAATTGTTTTCCTGTTATGACAAAAACAGCACACTAATTTTCCAAGGCATGATTCAGCATGAAACTGGGAGAGTGCTGAAAATCTCCTGAAGTGCCACTGGAGTTGCATGAAGTAGCAGTAAAAAAAGTTAATAATTTTACAAATTCAAGGATTGAGAAGTTACGAAATGCTGGTCTTAGGGCCTGCTGGGGGGCTGTACTGAATGAGAACCCTCATTGTGGCCTGTGGTGAAAACTGTTCAGCATCGGGCTTCTGGATAGTCTGCTTGTCTGGTGTGCTCAGGTGCTTGTGGCATTAAAGAGTCCCTGCAGTCCTTCTGCTCTCGCTGTGGGAGGTTCTGTGCCTGCTTCCAAGATGATTTAGTTGATGCTTGGACAGCATTTTCTTCTGGATAAAAAATTGTTGAATCTGAGTGGGGCAAACCAGATGTGAAAAACTTCTGAAGAATTTTCAGTCCATGTGCAGTCTTGTTTTTTATTAACAGTGTATATTTTCATTTTGTTCGTTCAGCATGCGTGGGTACTTTTGGAATGTAGACTGTGAACTCCCATGTCCTGTATCTATAAATAATGCAGACTAATACAGAATACTGTGGTACATCCCCCATCATCTCAAGTATCTTTTACAGCATGAAATTCTACTACTGCTTGCTTTCTAGAGGATGCTGAAATACGTTTGAAGCTCTGACCTTTAACTTCAGGGCACTGTGCTGGGCCCAGGCTGTCCATAAGATCTCCTGAGGGTGGATGCTGACAGATCAGCTTCCTTTGCTTAGGGGATATGTTTGCAGGGGGGATGTTGCTTGCTGTGCAGGAGATAAGTTTCTTTGGGGAGGAGAGTTAGGTGTGTGATATGGTGATGGATCTGGTTTCTTCCGGTGCCCAAAATGCAGGTAATTTCAATGATCAACGTTCAGATTGATAATTAAGCTTCAGCGTTTAAATTTTGTTTATTGTGGAAGAGATTTGGAACTCCTGTTTTATTCCTTCGTTGTGACTGTTGGACGTCTGTGCTAGAACAGTATTTGTGTAATACTCATATTCAGTGCAAATCCCTGAGCACAGGTTAATTTTGCCTATTTCTTGGTTATTTTTGCTAGAGAGTTAGGATGCATCTTTGCAGTTTTTTTCCTCTAGTACTTTAAAACATTAGTACTAACTTTGATTACCACCCAAATAAGCTAGCTGTCTGTCTCACACAACTGATGTGCCTCCGTTAAATCCTGCCTGATTTTGTGGGGCCTGAAGTCTTCCTTTGGTTTATGCTAAATAGTGGTATTCAGCGGTTTAAGACCAGTGTCTCACCTGGTTATCTCATTAGTTACTGTCTTATGAAGCATGAAATGGTTTTCTGCAGTAGTCTCACTTGCTTTGGCAGGTTTTACTCTAAAGCACCACTACAAAGTTCTTTGTAGATTACTATTTATGAAAGAGTATAAAAACTATGCCAGTTATATTAAATAATATTCTACTGAGTGTGGATGTACGGATTACTCCATTCTAAGTTCTTTGTTCACGTGCATGAGTCCATCAGCTTCAGCACTGAAGTGCTCTGTACTTAATTTTAGAATGAATTCAGATGTCAAATGGATAATGATCCCTTAATTTCCCTTTATTTTCAGAATCCTCTTATGGAGATTTCTGTGATGATAATGTATGAATTTGTGATTTTGAAACCAAGTTTTTTCAGTGAATCTGCTCTTTATGGTGTTCATATGAAAGTAATAATAAATTCTCTAGAAGTGTATTTGAGTCTCTCTTGAGAGACTGATTTCCCCCCCTCATTAGCAGTCACTCAGTATTACATTTGGGATTACTGATTTCATCTTTGGGAAATTATGGTAGTATTTGTTGTCTTTGTAATTGTTTTTAATACTACTAGGCAGTTGATACTGTTTCGTTTGTAAGAGTTCATTCTAGTTTGCTCTGATGTTCTCTGTGCAGTATTGTTAGGAAATATTCTAGGCAATTGTTCTCTTGAAAAGAAAAGCGATACTTAGCAATCATACATATCTGGATTCTGTTTTAAAAAACACCTCAGTATTTTCCAATTACTTTGTTAGGAAGTGTTTTTGCCTTGTATATGTATTGGTCATACCAGTTTCAGACATTATTTCTGTAATAAATTGCCTTCTTTTTCCCTAATTAATCTATTTGCAGATGTGATGCAGATCCATCTGCCCTGGCCAAATATGTTCTGGCTTTGGTAAAGAAGGATAAAAGTGAAAAGGAACTGAAGGCATTATGTGTTGATCAGCTGGATGTATTTCTTCAGAAAGGTATGGGCTTTTTCCTAACAAGATTGAGTTAAAATTATCTCTTGTTCAATTAATTCAAACAATCTTTTACCATGGAATTGTGCATTGACCACTTTATTAGGTTTGTTACATTGAAGAACGTAATTCAGTTTTCATGAAGCAATTACAAAAACCTGGTGAATGGCTCATTATGCATAGATTAGGTTTATGTTTTGTGTCTGTCAGTAGTCATGGAGGCATAGAACGGTTTGGGTTGAAGGGGCCCATAAAGATCATCCAGTTCAACTCTCCTGCCATGGGCAGAAATGCCACCCACTAGACCAGGTTGCTCGGGGCCTTGTCTAACCTGGCTTTGAATGCTTCCAGGAATGGGGCATCCACAACTTCTTTGGGCAAGTGTTTAAGCTCTGTATATATATTCCAGAAATATTCTTCCAGATGTTTTATTAGGAAACATTAAATAATTCAAGAATTGAAAATCTTTGTGAAACATTGTCATTATTGACATGTTTCTTTTTTAAAGTCCTTTTTTTTTAAATATAACATTAAGAACAGATTATTTAAGGAAAATACTTTTCATTGTTGTAACTTTTTGCTGAATGCTGGTTCTGGTTGGTTGGGGTTTTTTTAGATTATTATTTTTATTTATTTATTTATTGTTAGAGCAAGTGGTACTCATGTGGATAATGGATATTTGTATGCTCTTTACGTGTAGAAACTCAGATATTTGTGGAAAAACTGTTTGATGCTGTGAATACAAAAAGCTACCTACCTCCACCAGAACAGCCATCATCAGGAAGCCTGAAAGTAGAATTTTTTCAGCACCAAGAAAAAGAGACAAAAAAAGAAGAGGTGGGCATTGATTTTAATTTAAATGTGCATATTTTTTCCTCATTCATGTAATTTGCTTATGTGTTTCAACTTCATACTGTGTACTTGTTTATCACTAATAGTCCCACAAATTATGTGACAGCATTAAAATATGTTAGAAGATTTGTGCCTGGCACGTTGAGCACTGCTACGCAATTTTTCTCAACAGAAGTGGGTGCTTTGAAGGTAAACCAAAGGGGTTTTGAATAGCAAAGGTGAATGAAGTTACTGAGTAGTGTAGGAGTTGCAGTACAACCTAGATAAGTTCTCTGCTCAAGATTGCTGTTGTAGTTATGATGCCCTTTAATTCACCATAAATCCAGGCTGTCATTCTAAATGGCAGTCCTCATTCCTTCAGCTGCTTGATCCAGGCAGCATCCTTCCATCGCTGGTGTTTGTGGTGTTCTCTGAGCCAGAAGAGTAGGTTTGTGCTTTTCAACAGCAGCCTAGGCTTGCCTCCATGGAAGTGTGAACTGAACCTGCTGGTGAAGACAAGACTTTGCTGTCAACTTTTGGGTATCCATGCCTTCCCATCCCAAAACATTAATAAGGTTTTTTGTCCACCTGTAGCAAAAGCAGGTGTATTTTCAGTGCAACACTATAAGGATGAATTATTCTACTTTATTTTCTCCCAAGCAATGCTTTGAATATTCCTAGAAATAGAAATCTAATACGTTATGAAGATTCTTTAATTATATTAAATGGTAAATGTTTCATTTCAGTGTTACTGCTGAATTTGCTCAGCATTTTGAATTTTTGGTTTTAGTATGCTGTGCAGAAGTCTGGGTTTTAGTATACTTGTGTTTTGATCTAATGTATATGCTTTGAATTCAGATAGTTAAAGAGGAAGAGCGAGAGAAAAAGTTCTCTAGAAGATTAAATCACAGCCCTCCTCAGTCAAGTTCTCGCTACAGAGATACCAGGTAATAAATTTTGCTTGATCCTTTGTATGACATTAGTAGTCAGATGGATTTAGATTTTTATGATGTTACTAAATTAAATGTTTTGTTTCTCTGTTGTCACCTGATAAGCCCAAAAAGAAGACTTTTATTGCTCTTATGTATATGTAGTTAAATGGCGAGTATGTAAGTGACAGTGTAGCCTGTTTCTTGAGTTGTGCACAGCTGTCACGTTTGAGTTTTATAATTTGTTTTGGTGTCAGATTTGTGGTTTATATTACAGTAGTTACTCTGCTTGATACTGAGTTTGAATTTTAATTTAGAAGCCTTCCCTTCAATAACTTGGTGTTTTCGACTTGGGGAAGATGCAGTATTGGGCAGAAACAGAAATTTATATGTGTTTTAAAATCTTATGGTGGGTAAAATGAGTAAACCACATTAATTTTAAAATTCTTCTGAGAAGAAGGTAATGATCATAGTTCGATACAATTTGTAGCTTTCCTCTAATTCTGCATTGCCATTTCTTGAAGCTTGTAATGGTAGTTAAGATTTAAAATTACAGCTTCATAATTCACGTAATTAATTTTGTGTTTAGAAGCCGTGATGAAAGGAAAAAAGATGAACGTTCTCGGAAGAGAGATTATGACAGAAATCCTCCCAGAAGAGATTCCTATAGGGATCGATATAACAGACGAAGAGGGAGGAGTCGGAGCTACAGCAGGAGCAGAAGCAGAAGTTGGAGCAAAGAGAGGTTGCGGGACCGTGATCGAGACAGGAGCAGAAGCCGGAGCAGAACACGAAGCAGAGGTACCAACAGTTGGTCTCTAAAATACGGTGAATGTTTCCTACAAAATTTAGACACTAAACTTAAAAACTTTATGTTCAAGATGTACTAGAATTTCTTCTGTTGTTTTTGCTCCTTTATTCAAATTTAGCTGAGGAAGCGAGGCTGCTGAGATTGTGTTCTCGGGGCTTGTTTTCCTCTCTTTCCCTCTATTCTTCTTTACTACCTTTGTATTGAGATGACTATGCTGGCCATTTTTAGGCATTGCTGTCAGAGAGGCAGAAAAATACAATGTAATTCCATTTCATTAAATTTTAGGGAGTTTGAAATCTGGTTTGGGGAGATATAGAAATTAATAGTCATCTACGGATGTAGAACTGGCAGAAATTACCTCTTTGGCAGCAAATGACTTGTCAAGCACAACAGTAAAGCTCAGTTCTTTTGGTCTTGTCCCCTCCTTGGTGTCGTAGGGAGGGGCTGAAATCATTACAGTAAATATTTGCATGTGTGCATATATCTATAGGACTTAAGTACAGTAGTTTTTAGAATTAAACAGAGTCATTTTTTCAGCTGAAGAGGATGCTTCTTCCCTTAAAAGTTTTTAATGATAAATTGGAAAAGAGCATCAAGAGTAATTTTGTATCTTTGTCCTGTCTTAGACATGCTGTTCTGTCTTAATCAGGACACTTACTGTTGATTTGGTGGTAATATTAGAAAATTAAGAGAATAGTTTTTATGTATTCAAAATAAAAGGTCGTTTTCTTTGCTGTATCTACCCAGGAGTGTTCTGCACCTGTCAGACATTTTCCCTATCTCACAAAGCTTTGCATGCAATAAATACATGCATTTGAGTGCAACATAAAATGAAGCTGAACAAAATTAAGATACAACAGTGTCTTGAAACATTTAAAGATTTGTAAGTTTTTAAGTGTTTTCGAGTGACCGTTTCCTGGTCAATGCTTCCTTTTATTAAGAGAAACTTTCCATCTGAAGTTCTTAGAATATGTGCATCACTGAAGAAGATGTACTCTGCCATAAGTTAAATAGTGTATCTGCTCTACTGTGGATATAGCTGTTATTAAAATACCCCAGTATCTGACTAGGTACTTCTCAGATTATTATTTTTCTGATTAAACCTTTGGAATGTAGAATCATGGAATAGTTGAGGTTAGAGGAGACCTCTGGAAGTCATACGGTCCAACATGCTTTCTCAAAGCAAATAAACTGGAGCAGGTTGCTTGGGACCAGTTGGGTTATAAATAACTCCAAGGGTGGAGACTCCACAGGCACTTTGGCAACCTGTAAAACATTTCAATTATCGTGTGTTTTAAGTTGATACAGAGTAAAGATGCTTACACGGGTTAGTGGCTGCTTCTGCTGAAAATGTGCAGAAAGAATCATCCAATACAATTTTTATTGTTATTTCTTTGTTACAGAGAGAGATTTGGGAAAGCCAAAATATGACATGGATAGAACAGATCCATTAGAGAACAATTATACTCCAGTTTCTTCTGTGACAAATATTTCATCCGGTCACTACCCTGTCCCTACACTGAGCAGTACTATTACTGTTATTGCTCCTGCTCATCATGGAAACAACACTACTGAAAGCTGGTCGGAGTTCCATGAAGAGCAGCTGGACCACAACTCCTATGGAAGACCTCCCCTGCCAAAGAAACGCTGTAGAGATTATGATGGTATGTCCGTAGTTTCTTAATTGTTTCCTGCAGCTATGATTTGCCCCTTACTGAAAATATGGAGGTAATTTGCCTTTCTTTTTCTGATTTTCTCTATTGTGGTGGTTTTTTTCTGTTATACAGTTCTTGAATGCAAATTTTGTCCCGCTCCTTATTAAATTTAGGCAATTTGGTTTGTTGGTGTTGGGATTTTTTTTTTTGGTTGCTAGAATTACTTTATAGAGCTGAAAAATACTATATTTATATTGAAAAGTTATTAAAAAGATCCAGTTTTACACAGGTTTTCCATCTTATGTCGTGTTCCAGCCAAATACTGTATTTGATAGTTTTGACCTTAGTGATCTCATCGTTTTTTATTCCGTCTTACCTAAGAGTTTTCAACTAGAAAGTTCTAGAGCTGAAACTTTCTAGGCTCATGTTAGCCCACTATTTTTTTCTGTGTAGGTGTTTCTTAAGACTGGCTTGGGATTTCTTTTTTTTTTACTTATCTTTGTCTTACGATTTCATTTTGAATGTCTCGTGCCAAAATCTGCGCAAGAGGCTGCTGCATCTGGCAGTGTCTTAGCTAAATTTGGCCAGTCAACCTGTTAGCTTAGGAGAGTGTAAATTTCTCTATAAAGTTTTTTCTAAGGGTTTTTTTGTTGTTGTTGTATACCACAATGAGAAGTTTAAAATTTGCGCCAGTTTACATTCAGAACTCTGATCAGAATTTTTTTTTAAGTAAAGAAAATGGGAGGCTGAAGTTTCAAGTGTTGGCATAGTTGTACTTGTGAAGAGTAGCTTTGCCAGTGTACAGTACAGCAAGGCTGTGGAACAAGTCAGGTTGTAAAAGCATAGTTTTGTGTTGAAGTTTTCTCTCTTCGGTAGCTAACTGGTTCCACCGTACTGCTTTTCCTACCTGCACTTTCACATTTTGAATTTGACCCTTTGCAGAGCTTCTCTTTAACATTTCAACTTATGTGTTCTGTAACTCTTACTGAAGATGAGGTAATAGATACTGCTTTCCACATTGTATTTTAAGGAAGTGAACACTCAGCTTCTTCCTATTTTACCAGAGGGTGTTTTGATCTTTTCCCCTGTATTGCTTTGTCTTGTGGTGTTCGTTTGTTTGTTTTCAAGGGGGTTGTTGCTAAACAGGTAGTCTAGATCAGTTTGCATTAAAAGGACCCTTTAAAGGTCATCTAGTCTAGCACCCCTACAATAAGCATGGTCATCTTCAGCTAGATCCTGTTGCTCAGAGCCCTGTCCAACCTCATCTTGAGTGTTTCCAGGTATGGGACATCTGCCACTTCTCTGAGCAAGCTATTCCAGTGTTTCTCCACCCTCATCATCATAATTTTTTTCTTATATTGAGTCTGAATCTACCCTCCTTTAATTTAAAACCACTACCCTTGTCCTATCACTACAGGCCCTACTAAAAAATTTCTTCTAATTCGCTTTTAAGTATTGAAAGGCTGCAATGAGGTCTCTCGAGCCTTTTCTTCTCCAGACTGAGCAGCCCCAACTCCTTCAGCCTTTCTTTGTAGGGAGAGGTGCTTCAGCCCCTCTGATCATTTTTGTGGCCCTTCTCTGAACTCGCTTCAATGTTTTACTTTTGTGTAAAAGTAAAAAGAAGTCAATATATATAAATTTTAATAATATATGTGTTTAATATTTACATTTGTATGCATATATACACATAATACGTACATATGTAAATAACAATTTTTTTCTCTTACATAATCGCATTGAACTATAGCAAAATATTCTGATTATAATTGCGAAAGAGAAAAAAAAATTTTGTCATGTTAGAATTTTATAGCATTAACTTTACAGAGGTTTCTCAATCCCAGTGTCTGCACTTATTACTTAGAAACAATGTGATCGTGTTAATGTGATGACATTTAGATTTCATTCTTTGCTTTCACCATTTGTTACAATTCAGTGCAGAATTAATTCTGCAAGAAAAATTGAAATGCTGTATTTGTTCTGCTGGAATGTTGCTGTAGTCTCCCCGAGTGCTGACTCTTAAGAATAAAGTTAAATGGTCAATTTCATTTTCTAATCTAAGTTTCTGCTGATATGTGAAGCTCTTAATTTACAAACTGCCGCATTTTACATGGAATGTCTCGTATCAACTCTGAATCAAGCTACAGCTGTTGAATACTAACAGCAATTCTTTTTGATGTTTCAGAAAAGGGTTTCTGTATGAGAGGAGACATGTGCCCTTTTGATCATGGAAGCGATCCAGTAGTGGTAGAAGATGTGAATCTTCCTGGCATTCTGCCTTTTCCAGCACAACCCCCTGTTGTCGAAGGACCACCTCCTCCTGGACTTCCTCCCCCTCCACCAATTCTGAGTCCTCCTCCTGTTAACCTTAGACCTCCAGTACCACCACCAGGCCCCTTACCACCCAGCCTTCCACCTGTAACAGGTAATTTTAAAAGATTAAACCTCATTTTTTAGTAGAAAAGCCTGGATGTTACTTGGGTTGTGTACAGCACAAATCAGTTTTCAAGAACGCAAACTGTACTTGAGAAAATTGTGCTAGGCTCTACTGTGGTGTAGCTTACCTAAAAATAATTCTTTTTGATGATAGTTGTTGCAGAGTTGGTTGTTGTGAAATTTGCATGCTAAATGTGAATCTTGAATATGGAGTAATGTTTGAATTGTGTTTGAGCAAAAGCATGGCATGGCAAAACTCAATTCCTTGAGTGTAATAGGAGAAGTTATCTGAAATTGACTGCTGCTACAGAAGAAGGGAAAATCCTGGAAACAACAGATATTTTTTCATTTGTACTAATAAATTTAGAGATAATTCATGACCACATCAAATTTACACCTGAAAGTGTCATTTGGGATTCATTTTGAAACTAAACTTGTAAAGTGACTAAGAAAAATTCCCCAGCTTCTTTACTCTTCCATTGGAAAGTACTTTGGCTAGAGCACTAAAAATTATGTGAAGACTTATGTGCCTGGCTCTCATTTATAAAATAGCAGTTTAGTATTCAGTTCCCTTGGGTGGTTTAAAAGCTGCTGTGTTACTTTTATGTGATTATTCCTTTCTCTCTTTTTTTATTAACTTAGATATTCCACTTGGTAAAATTATTCAGGAATAATTGATATTTGATATTGCTTGGAGGTTTCTTAAACTCTTTTAATTTCCTGCTGATAGTATATTTAAGATCTGAATGTATTTTACTTCACCTAGTATAGAGTGTAACTTTTTTGGAGTGATCAGTTCTACCTTGCATGCTAATTTCAGATCTGCTTGGCAAGTCCAAATATGTGACTGTATATCTTTTCTCAGAACCTGATTTTACCAATGATTAAGCTGAAGGTCAGGTTTGACTGCTTAGCTTTGAAAGTGTCACATTCCCTGTTGTAAAAAAAAGTCAAATCAACCAAACAAAAAACCCCTTCAATTTTAAGAGGAGTTCCACCAGAGTTGACGATTTCTTTTTTGGGTGTTTGGAAAAATAATTTCAGTGAAGTCAGTTATTTACTATTTTCATTATATTAAAAATATTGATTTTTTATTAAAAATAAGAATTGTTTCTTTGAGTTTTATGGAGCTTTAAAATTCTTCTGTTGGTAAAGATAAATACTGGGTTAGCAGTTCAATTTTGCTTGTAGAAAGAAGGTGTTTGGAGAGACATTAAACGATTCAAATGCTTTTCTCTGTAATCTAGATCCTGAGTCATTTACTGGTGGGAGTGGTTTCATGTGAATTTATGGTACAGCATCACATCTGCACTTGTGCCGTTTTTTCTTAAATAGTCTTAAAAATATTTCAGTTGAGTGTAGTGGAAGTGTACTGGATAATAAATGAATGCAGTGTTTTCCTTTGGTTTTGACAGGACCACCCCCTCCACTTCCACCCTTACAGCCTGCTGGCATGGATGCCCCCCCAAACTCAGCAACTAGCTCAGTTCCTACTGTTGTTACAACGGGTATTCATCACCAGCCGCCTCCTGCTCCACCCTCTCTTTTTACAGCAGGTGTAGTACTGAGGCTTTGCCCACAAGGTTTGCTAAATAGAATAACATTGATTCATATTATACTGTACTTTATAGATATTATAATTTCATAGTTTGGGAGAATAAGTTTGTATTTAAGCTGTGACAGTAACTTAACATTCTTTTTTTCAGACTTAGTTCAGGATGAAAGTAAAATTTACATATAAAATATGGATCTTGACTGTAGAGTAGTATTTTCATTGTGTTTAAGCAGAAAACTTGGCATGACAGTTTTTTATGATAGTAGTTATATAGCTCTTTTATTATAACTGTATCTTGTAATTAAATGAAATACTGTATTTGAAACCTTAGGGGTTTTAACTGCAATTTATTTTAATTAGACAATTTCTTTGTTACCAGAAACGTATGACACAGATGGCTATAATCCAGAAGCTCCAAGTATAACAAATACTTCAAGACCTATGTATAGACATAGAGTACATGCCCAAAGACCAAATTTAATAGGACTCACATCAGGTGATATGGATCTACCACCCAGAGGTATGCTCTCAAGCTATACTTAGTTAGTTTAGCTGTTTTTCTTACATTAATGCAAATTGAGGGAGTTTTCAGAGAATGTAATACTGGAAAACATTGCATTTTTAAAAAAATCTTCTGGAATTGAGATATTTAATTGAATAGGGAAGTATGTTTATAATTGCTTTGTATGTGTGTTTTTACAGGTAAAATTAAATCCCATGCTAGAGTATTGCATAGTTTACACTTAGATATAGTAATAACTGGTCACTCTGTGTATCGTTTGTACAGAAAAATGTTAAAGTTTGTGTAACAGAAGTTTAGGATGATTTTTGCTGCAGAGAGGAAGGAGTGTTTTTTATGTGGTAGCAGACAGTTTTATGCGTGAGTAATCTTAACCTCACAGTTCTGTGGCCCTGTGAAGAAGAAGCAGCATGCAGAATGGGAAAGGAAGAGGGCTAAAACCATTTTTAATGTGGTTTTTATTTGCTTTTGTATGTATTTCTGTTTAATCTTACTATGTTTCTGTTGGTGTATTTTCAGTGAGGAGTCCCCCAGTGTGATTCCTGTTCTTCAGCAAAAGTGACTCCTTTCCCACTTCATCCATAAATCTTGCTCCTAGGTCTTATGCCCCGGAGTATTGTGCATTTCTATCATGACTGTTTTTGTGTGTGCCATCTAATAGGAGAATGGAGGTGTTAGCAGAAGTGGTGTGAGCCTCAGAGTATTGCATGGGACATTGTGAATCATTGTGAATCAGAGTGCAGTCATCTTGAGGCAGATGCCTTCTGTCACACCTCTTTTGTTTTTCTTATGTGTGATGTTACTGTAAGAAAATGAATGCTATTAGCTATTTGGATCTGTCACAGCATCTGTTGATAGTTAAGAAGAAAAGTCTGTGACCAAGATTTGATTCAGATAGAACAAGGATCGTAGTAACTTCAAAATGAACAGTTGTGCTTTTCAGTGCAAATTCAGTGTGAGCAGAATCCTTTTTTGCAATCAAATACACAGAAAATAAAAAATAAAAGTAAAATCTTCTCATCTATTTACAGAAAAACCTCCTAATAAAAGTAGTATGAGAATAGTGGTAGATGCTGAATCCAGGAAAAGAACAATTGGTGCAGGGGATGGTGGAATTCCTACAAAGAAGACTTGGTTTGACAAGTGAGTGATCATTAACACAAGGTTGGCTTAATAGTTGGAATTTTGTGAACCTCTTTACGGTAATCTGAAACAAATGTGTATCTCTGTAAATGGCAAGCAAGTTAAACTGTGAGTATGCTGATGGTACTAAAATAAATCACACTCTAGTGTGATCTGTATTTGACTGACTTCTCTCAAAGGCGGTCTACAGATAGATGAAGTTTCTTTGGGTAATACTAAGATCTGTCCTTGAAAGCTGTAATGATCTAAGAAACGGGAAAGGTGCAGTGTGATGGTTGTTAGAGATGACTGATTTTAGTTGTGAAATGTGAATTTTATCGTTGCTATTTTGGTTTGAAATGCCAGGTATGTTACTGAGGAAAAACACAGGGCGCAGTGCTTGGTGACCAGATGTTGTGTGGCATGGTAAAAGCTTGGAAGAGTTTTTAAGAGATTGTTGGGACTGAGGACAGCCTTGAAGTAATAGTTATTTGAAACAGTAGTGGGGAGATTTCATGGAGTAGCTAAGAAACAGTTTTTGGAGAGAAGCAATGTGGAAGTCAGGAGTTACTGTCATGAGCAAATAAATGTGAACTATCTCTCAGATTTATGTGCTGAGGTATGCGAGAGTATCAGTGGGGAAGGCAGCAGGTGTATGGGCCTGTGTGCTGTACTCTTCTACACTTTTCTAAAATTGCATGTTTTTTAAGTCTGCAGATCTTTGTGGTTCATACACACGTGCTCCTGTGTAAGCGTATACAATTTAACATGTGTTTGCTAGCTTGCTATGGATTTCTGGCGTGATTTTTATTTGTTGCAGGCAAAATTTTAACAGAACAAATAGTCCAGGTTTCCAGAAGAAGGTACAGTTTGGAAATGAAAATACAAAGCTTGAATTGAGAAAAGTTCCCCCAGAACTTAACAATATCAGCAAACTTAATGAGCACTTCAGTAAGTTTGGAAACTTAGTTAACCTGCAGGTAAGAGTCAACAAAAAGAAAGCAGTATGTTTTGACTTAAAGATAGCAGTAGTTGCTAAAATGATAATGCCAGGGGGTTTTTTTCCTGGTTCCCTAAAACTTTTCATTATTTTACTAACTCGTTTCCTAAAGATGATCTCATTGTTTTTAATGGAATTGCCATTGAAGAAGCAGAAAGGATTTTCAACAAATGCGTTTCTTACAGACAAGACTTTTAAGATACATTGTTTAAAACATTGAAAATTGATTGCGTTGGTTTTTCTTCACCCATTTTTCAAGTTTGGTTCTGGTATCGTAAACCTTTTGTAAATATGGAAAACCTGTATTTCTCATCCAGAAAGCAGTCCCTGTGATATAGTTGCTTTCTAGTCCCATAGTAGTGGTGGTTTTTCCTTTATAATTACTTTGTGGTTTATTGGAGTCACCCACAGAAATAAGCAAACAATTAAAGAAAGAGAGGAAAGAACTAAGGTCTAACTTAGGCTGATGTTAAATATTGCTGGCTGCATGTATAATGCCAGTATTTCATACCCAGTCTCTAAGCTACTCAGTCTGATCTTCCACTGTGCTTCATTATGAACAAGTTTCAGATAATTAGCTTGTGTTTTTCTGTACGCTTTCCTGTTTACAGTGAGAGCTGGAATGAAGAGGCGTAACAGAATGGTTTTGTCCATACTGATACAGTACAGAGTAAACCTTCTGTGCCAGTCCGAACACGAAGGGATTTTAAATCTCTCTTAATTCCTATTAAATATTTCTTAAGCCTTTCTGTAGTTTACCTAAATATAGGGGTGTATTAGCAAGCAATATTATTCAGTAAGGCAAGTAAAATAGCGTTGTAGATGCATATAGAGAGACAAGATATGCATATAGATACTGCAAGTCCTGCTCTTCTTGCAAAGGGTGTAATCTTGTCCTTCGAAGCTAAAATAATGTGCTAATGGTCAAAGGAGGAAAACCAAAATGAACTTTGCTGTCTAGCTCTGACAATAGGTAGGACATTTTTACTAACTGACCCCTATATTTTTTGTAGCAATTTTCTTTACTTCAGGGATGCTTCCTTTTGTCTTTTATTTGCAATCAGAAATACTGATTGACTTTTGGGTATTTTGCTTTACTTTGTTTGTTTGCATTTTTTAAAGTTTATTAACATAATGCCAAGGTGGCTTTTGATACCAGACTTTTCAAACAGAATCATGAATTGGAAGTATTTATCTAATGACTCGTATTAGGCTTAAATTGTAAGCTTTTAAGCCTAGAAACTAATAATTTTATTATAATCTAGACAGAAATTAAAATCCTACATGTGGTAAGTTTTGTTCTTCTGTTTTAAATCTTAGGTTGCATATCAAGGTGATCCAGAAGGTGCCCTTATTCAGTTTGCCACACATGAGGAAGCAAAGAAAGCTATATCAAGTACAGAAGCAGTATTAAATAATCGTTTTATAAAAGTTTATTGGCATCGAGAAGGCAGTGCACCGCAAATCCAAACTACCACACAGAAGGTGAAGGATCTAAGTCTGTTTTATCTAGAATACTATGTAAAAGAGAATATTTCAAACTTTAAAAAAATGTTTATGCCAAGTAAACTAAGTCCTTCTGAAATAATGACTACTTCATCTAGTTAATTTCCAAATGTTACTCTTTAATTGTAGATTCTTTGACCTCAAATGCAAGGTTCAGGAGTTGGTTAGCAAAATAAGACCAAAGGCATTTAAAGAAAGCCCTTTGGTGACTTGGAGAATTTCACTCTGTTGTCATCTCATGTGAAGCAAGATTTGATGCAGCTCTCTGCTGAATAATTAGTATAGGCTTTTTTATTTCTTTTGGTGAGCGTAAGAAAGTTACATTTCTTCTCTTGGAAGATGATCTTTCTGTTCTTCCAAAAGAAGAAAAAAGAGGTTTTTTACTCTTTTTTGTTAAGAGACTAATTTTGTGGGAGTGGACCCCAGGGTATTGTTAAGTAGGGAGGGAGTTGCTGATCTCCCTGGTATACAGTGACAGAATGTGTAGGAATGGATCGAAGATGTATCCGAAGAGGTCCAGACTGGACATGAGGAAGCACTTCTTTACTGAAAGAGTGGTCAGACAGGGGAACAGGCTTCCTAGAGAGGTGGCTGATAAGCCCCAGGCCTGCCAGAGGATTAAGAGGTATTTGAGCAGTGCCAGATACTAACATGCTTTAACTTTTGATCAGCTGTGAAGTGACCAGACAGTTGGACTGGATGATGGTTGCAGGTTCCTTCCAACTGAAGTACTCTATTCTACATTTTTTGGTTGAATCACAGTGGAACACTTACTGATAGTTGTCATATTTGTAGTAGCATTGGTAACGCTTTAAAAAATAGAACAGCAATTACTGTCGTGAAGTGTAGATTCACCTGTAGCAAGCCAAATCAGATTCGTGAGCAGGCACAGTGGCTCTGCTCAAACAGAAGGGGAATCTCGGATTCTTCGAGGCTGTGTAGGTTGTTGCGTAGAGAGTCTTGTCAGCATCCGGTGTAGCAAGTCTTTGGAAATACTTGTGTATCCTGCTTTATTGGATTTGCCGTCAGTGTAGAACAACACATTCTGCATTTTTAAAATATGAGGCAGGCTCTATAGAAGAAATGTTCACTTATTTATGTATGCTGATATAATGTATGAACGAGTTGTTAGAGGATTCTTTCAGTTGGTGCTCTGAGAATTCCCTCATTCTCTTGATGGTGTATGTCATCATTCGGAATCAGTGACCCAGTTTCCATAGCAATCCTGCTGTACAGCATTTTAAGAGTTTCCTTTCTCTCCTTTTGTAATAAATGCCCTGATTTTTACCTAAAAAATGCAGTTTTAATGACACCTATCTCACTGCCTTAGTTACCATCACTTAGATTTTATAAATGTCCTTGATGCTTGGTCAAAACAGCTGCTTGCTACTCAGAATGGTATTTATTTTCTAAGCTTGATTTCCATCTCCTCAGCCAGAAGAGGGCAGTGGAGTACATCATTTGCATTCCTATAGATATTCCCTCTTACTCGAAGAATAGCTTGGACTGTGCTGTCATTTTATTTGCTGATTATGCTATCCAGCTTGGACTATTAACTGTGTATTTCCTAACAAATATCCAATTTATATATTTGCTATTTTAAATAGTGCCATCACTTTTAGTGGTGTTACTAGCTTCCCAGGACATCACTTTTAGCAAGTTAACCTTGATGGTTTGAAAATTTTCTTCTTAGTACCAGGGAACAGTGTTAAGTGTTCCTGCCTCATAAGGAACAACCATTCAGCATGTTATCAGCAATAGAAGGCACACAGTGACAAGAAAAGCTTGTAACAGGAAATTACAAGTTCCAAGTTCACTGTTTTTACCCCAAAATGTAACAGTTATCAAATTGTTGAATCAGTAAACAGGTTTGTTTAGTTCATAAGGCTTTCGGGAGCATGAATATTTACTTCTCTTTTCATTAAAATTAATATCTGGTATCATATCTACAAGTAGTATGGAAATTCTTCTTACAATTCTTCACATGCTATAAGTATTTGAATTTTTGTCAAGATTTCTGTTGTGTTAAATAATTACAGGTTAATTAATTTCACCTGTACTTAAAATGATTTCAACCAGATTTTGTCTGTCAGGCACCAAAGACAGGCTTTGGAATTTTCTTCAGTGTAATGTCAGTTGGCTTTTAAGTTGTCCCTTCAGTAGTACATGGTCTAGCATGATTGCTTGAGCACTGCCATTTTATGAGCAGGAATACTCTGGAAAATATTTACTGTAGAATTTTTGAAAGGAGTGAAAGTACTTAGGTAAAGGTGGTGAGAGTCAACCATAATAAATCATCAAATAAAAGGCTTCTGCCAAGAAGCTGAAATAGTGTGCTTTCCTCATTTGAAGTAGGTAAAACAGGAACTTCTGGGCTTAAAAGGCAGCACAAAGAGATTTAGGTTAGATATTAAAAAAACATTTTCTAGTGCCAAAGGATACTGAAACACTTTTGCCTAAAGAGGTGACAAGACCTCTTTCATTGGAAATCTGTAAGAGCTAGATAGATAGGTACTGTCAGTAGTGGCATAACTGACTTTGCCCTACAGTGGAGAAATGGATTAGGTGACCTCCTGTGGGTCATAAATATGACAGTAAGTTTGCTTGAAAGCATATTTTTACAGTCTTAAGTGTTTAATGTTTTTGTCAAAGAAAAAAGGAAAAGTGTTAGCTGTCAGGATATATCCATGGAAGGTTCAAAGATTAGCTGCTTTATTTTCTTTTTCCTCAGTCCTGTGACTGAATGTTTCTATATCCTTTTTTTTTCTATTTTGTTCAAGTTAAACACATAGGAGATGAAAAGTGATATATTGCTGTAAAAAGTGGGAGTCTTTGTAATACAAGTTTGTATTCTGCCTTTTCATAACTATATGGTTGATGATAAAAGAGTTGTAAGAGGAATCAGAAAACTGCTTCTTACCTTTTATTCAGTTCTAACAGGTAGAATCTAAATTAGTCTGAGTAGATGTGATTAACAGAAATAAAGCAGAGTTGTTTCATCACCTTTGTGAACTGCAGGTGCAAAATAGATGTTATGGCTGTTCGCACTACACAAATCTCATGAAGTTTTTATTTTTCCTATCAAGTGAAAAAGCCATTGAATGATAAAAAGGAATATGCGCAAATGTAAATGCCCAGTAATTTCACGGTGTACTTATTGAATGATAAATGTAGCGGTCTTTTGTTGTTAATATGATGATGTGCTTTCTGGGGGACGGGGGTGGTGTTACAGGTAATACAACCCTTAGTTCAGCAGCCTAGTTTACCAGTAGTGAAGCAATCGGTGAAGGAGCGACTGGGTCCGGTACCTGCAAGTAATATTGAACCTGCAGAAGCACAGAGTGCCAATACAGAAGTCACTCAGGTATGTATTATAGTAAGAAATTCAGTGTTTTTCTTTCTGTAACAGGTTCCATAGTGTATGAGTGTATCAGTTACAGTTACTCACATAGTGCCAGTACACATTTACTACTTTTAAGTGCATCTAATTGTATTATGAATAGTGTTTTCATATTAAAGTTTTCCTCAATGCATGATACTTGGCTTTTTTACCTGAGCGTAGTACTTTAAGTATCCTAGCTTTTTACTTAGTTGAAAAACTGAAAGACTGTGAATATATTTGTTTTATTGTGTTTAATGGCTGGTTTCAGATTTCGAAATAAAGTGGGTTTCTATCCAAAGAACTAAAAGCTATCTTTTTTAAAAAAATATATTTTATCTCTTAAACAGCTAAAACCATTAGAGACCGATGGTCGGCATCTAAGAATGTTTTCAGAATTTGTATGTCAATCCTCATACAAAGAAGAATATAGCTGCAGTACCAGTGTGAATAATGACAGGCTCTGACATGTTACTCCCATTAGAAATAGCCTTTAATTTTTTATTATGTTAGAAATATTTCATTATTAGCATTGTGCCACTGTTACAGTTTTACTTCTGGAAAGTAAGACCACCACATTTCAGAACACATTTGTAGTTTAAATTCAAACAACAGCTTTCTGCAGTTGATGCCTGCAAATAGCAGGTTATAAAACACAAAACCTGTAGTGTATTTAAAAGAGCCTATGCAGATAATCCTCTTCTTCCTGACATGTCTTTGACTTCTTGCAAACAATATGTAGTATCATCTTTGATTCCAAATTTGGCTTTATCTTTGTTTTATCCAACCTGTAGACTTATGTTAACTGCAAAATGAAATATCTAAAATAAATTTTATCAACTGCTTGAATATTTTTCTTGTATTGTTGCTTAAAAGTCTGTGGGTTTATTAGTTAAATGTTTTATTTCTAAATTGCTAATATTTGTAGTTACACAGGAAACAGTAAAATATTCATAAAGTACATTTGAACTATCATTTTGCTTTCTTTTCTTAGAATGTGACTAAATTATCTGTGAAGGATAGACTGGGTTTTGTGTCAAAGCCAGTTACTCCAACAACTGAAAAGGTAAAAGAATGTCTCATATTCTCTTCTCTCATATTTAATTTCAGTAGAATTAATTTTTTTATTGTGTTAATATTAAGTTTGTTTCATAGCTATGAGTAAAGTCATTTGTTAAAGATTAGTTTTAGGAAGCATAATATATCAAACCTCAATGGATAGCTAAATGAATATAAAAAGAAGAAAACGTGCTAGGACAGAAACTGCTATTCTGTGGGTTTTGTTTTAATATAGTAGGTTCCTTTTATTCAGTAATGAAAATAACTAGGTACGTTCCATAATCCTGTGTTGTTTAAAAGTATACGGAAATAAATTCTAAAAATAAATAAATTTTGACTATATATATAACACTATATATGAAACTATAGAAAGCAGTTCTATAAAAATGTTTCTGGACTTGTGTGTCCCTTAAAAGATGATGCTGTAAACATTTATCCTCTTTATTTAGTTTCACAATTTGCAGTACTTGTGAAAGGATAAAAGTGGAAATTAATCAGTATAGAACAGGACAAAGAGGTAAAGTGGGAAAGGTGCACCTGAAATGTGGTTATGAGTTATTTGTTTTGCTCAGTGGTTCCAATTTTCAGACTTCGAAGTTGTGGACATGTTTGCTTTAGTAGCAAAGTTTGTAATGTTTGTTTCCAGATCTGTTTAGCACTTAAGGGGACAGGCTTCCATAGTGTTTATAATGTTCATTTGAGAAGATTTGTAGTAGAAAGAAAGCAAGTTTTACTGTAACAGGATTCCTCTGTCTAGGTACATATCTTTTCTATTGGGAGTTGTCTTGACCTGAAATAAATGAAGCATCCGCTGCGTTCCCCCCTGCACGTGTCCCCCACCCTTTTTCAGAATGGTAGTTGATAGATTAAGTGTAATCTAACAGGTAAAATTCACTCCAGAGATACTATGCTGTACTTAGGTACGAAGGTAATGATACTTAAAATTGAGTGGTAATATTAGAGGATGTCTCTTTGATTCATTTCAAGGCAAGCAGTCTGCCTAAATGCAGTGATCTAGGTTTCTTGCCCGTATTTTGTTGTTGGCTTGATTAGTTCCATTCTTGTCGCCCAAAATTAGTTGCAGATAAATGCCTTGCTGTGTATTCCTGAACTACGTTTTATGTACATACTCTGTGCTAACTTTAGAAATAAGAAGTCTGCTTGAGTTTGCAGAATGGAAATACTTCTTTTTTTTTTTTTTTTTGTCATTCTATAAGAGTTGAGTTATCCTGAAATACTTTTCTACAAACAGTAAATTCATGCTAGAATGGTTTTCTGCTTTGTTGTTTCAGTATTTTGTTGTCTTATAAGATTTTGATGAGCTCATAGATTTTGATAAGCTGCTGGGCTGTTACTGGATTAGTTGTAAAACAACAGTTTCCTTTGACATTTTCAGTAGGGTTCTGAAGCTTGAATTGACCTGGGTTTACCTACTGCTGTCCTTTTACAAGGAAATAACTTGGTTAGTTTGCAGTGATTACATTCTACAGTCATTAGAAATTAAATTATTTACACCTGTCAGAAAACATAGATGTCATGTCCTAGATCATTTTTTGCTTCTGATGGAGTGCAGGGTTTAACAAGAACTTTCTAATGAGAAAAGAGGTAGTTGTGCTTTGCAAAGAACAGGAGAAAAAGGAGATAATGTGATGCCTTTTAGAATCTGTATAATTGTATCTTACAATTCGTGAACTTGTGAAGAGATTCATACTATTCCTTCTCTTGAATAGTATTTAGAGATTTAGAAGACAATAGTGTTGCTTTTTACTTGCCTGTGTTAGATGATGCAAGTACATCTGCTGTGGCATCTCTCCTTATATTAAAAGAGATGGCGAAGTATGGTTCACTCTGCCATGAAGACAGTTCAGGGCAAAAGGAGTACATTAATATTTTTGTCTTTGCTTCACCTTTTGTTTGTTTGTGATGTAGCGTGTCCTAAAGCTACTTCGTAATAGAAACTGTATGACTGGGACATGCATACTTTAATGTGCTTTAGTAAGTTTAGAAAAAATCCTTCATCTTTGTAATGGCCTTCTGAGGGCATTTTATGCCACCTTATATAATACTCCTTAACATGCGTTGATATTTTTTTAAATTATTTTTGGCTTTTGTTTTCTCTGCAATGCCAACTCTAGAAAACACTTGCATGTGGGAAGAAATAGTATAAATAGCACACTGAAGTGAAAAGGGTTTATATGAAGCATTCCTGTTGTAAATTCTTGTGATCTCTTGGTCTTCTGTCTTTCTATTTCTTGACTGTCTCTGTTTTTTTTTTCCTTCCGGTGGTGGGCATTGTATCTATTTTATGGAGTGCATGGTGACCAGTAGAATCTGCATGCATCTTTTAATTTTCTACATATATAGAAAATATCTTTAAACTTGTGGAGATTATACCAATTGCATAATTTCTGTGTTTTGCTACAAGGCGGACAAGATCATGCTTATATTATCTCTAGGACTTAGCCATGGATTTTTCAATGCTAGCATGGCCAAAATGTTCTTTAAGGAATGTGCTAAGAAAACAAAATAGTCCAAATCTTCAGGTGTTGTTGAGATGTACATAGTATACTTTACAGAGATTGTAAAGCAGGCAACTATGTTCTCAGTAAGTCGTGGAGAAATTTCATACCTCACTACAAGTGTAGGAAAAAGAATAGAGAGACATAGGAGTCTCTTCCTTTGCTGTATGATGTTGAAGACTTCCCTGTACTTGAGTTACTTCTTGCTAATTGTGCAAGCTCTACTTTCCACAAACTGCATTTAAAAAGGAAGTGTTGTGTCTACTTTGGACCTTATTCTCTAAAATAATGTTGAATTATTGCTTGGAAAATTCATGCAGCCATGAAATACTGTATTTCAGACTTCAAAACAAAAAAGAAAAGAGTTATTCTTGTGAAAATCTCAATCTTCTATTTCCTTTACTATGCTCAAATACGTAAATTTTTATGTATTTGAAGCTTGGAAGTACATATGAAATCTCAATGGAGAGGATTTATAATCTGATGTTTATAACTTAAGTATCTGATGTTGTGCTGCCTCTTCAAATATTGTTTAAATTCAGCAACTCCAAATTGTTACACCAAATTTTTGTATTCCATATCATCAAAACAGACAAAAGAAAAGACGCTTACATATTTTTAAGCACTCATGTGGGGTTTTTTAAAAGATTGAAATTCACTGGCAAAAAAATAAAATGATTTCCTCCTATAGGTTTTATCCACTTCTACTGGCTTGACAAAAACTGTGTACAACCCTGCTGCTTTGAAGGCAGCACAGAAATCTTTGCCTGTTGTTTCCACTTCCGTGCTAGACTCTAATGAAGCACAGAAGAAAAAACAGGTAAATTAAATATGCTTCTTTATAAAATGGACCTAGGTTGGGAACTTGTGACTTAGAGCACTATGTATATTCATCTGAAGAGCATAGATGAAACTAGTTGTAAGCTTAAATTCACTATGTTTTTTTTCCCACAAAGGATAAGAAAATTCAGCGTTGTCTTGTTATTTTTCAGTGTATGTTCAGGCAGCATAAGCAGGTTTAAAACTGTAGAAATTCAAAATGCGAAACACTTTTTCCTGGAATCAGAGTCTCCATGTTGAGGTATGAATTGTCTGTTGTGAGTGAAAGGGAGTACACTGTTCTTCTCCCTTAAGGCTCTCTTCTCAGTGCATTCTGTACTTGTGACCAAAATTGCTTCTTCACTCAAGAGAACTGAGAATTGTATGAATTTTTGTTGTTTCCAAGCTATAGTTCTCCTCCACCAATTTTTATTTTTACATAGTAGTAGGCTTCCTCTTTTTTTATTTGTGTTAGAGAGGAAATAAAACAAAAAAATATTTGGCCTTGAATAGATTGCTCAGTTGTAAGTTAGCTTGCTTAGAATTTTCAGAAGAGCCCAGCAAATCTCCTTTTTCGGGTTTATTCTTAGCGTTTAGACAAACTAAATATAGGACAATGTTTATCTTTCTGTTTTTAAACCACAAATTGAGAGTTCAATACTAAGTTATATACAAACATAAGTATCAAAAGCAGTACACTTGTTAAACAAAGGTTTTGGTCTATTGGTAAATTTCTGTAATTCATGTCTAATATAATTCGAACCAGCAGTTTGTTAGCTGCATGTCAGTTTTGGCATTGGTCCAGATTTAAAAGAAAATCAGTTCTGATTTTGGGATTTCATTTCATATTTGTCCCCTAACACATATTTTTCAGAATTAGAACCTTTATGTTTCAAGTTAAAATGCTAAATGCCTGTGAAATGGCAGAAAACTTGTAATAGAATTAGTGACTTATCATAACAGCTGTAGAGGTTTTTTGAGAGAAGACACTGAAGATGTACTAAGTGATTGGCTTATTTTTCATGTGATCTTGTGCTCCTACCTGCCTTCAGAGGTTTCTGTTACAATATACTAGTACTTGTGGAAAAACATGATTTTGTGGGACTCACTCCTTTCTTTTCCGTCTGTCTCCCTAGTTTTTCTTAGTATTCATCCCCTTGTCGTATCATCCCTTTCCCTTCAGAAAAATTATTTGCACGCTGTATTGCAAAACTAACGTTTCATGCAGCAGAATTTGTCAGTATTTGGGTAGACATACAGAAACTTTACTATTTCTCTTTCTATGGCTTTTGTGCATTTACACTCTTTGTAGAAGATATTCCACTTGCAGTGATTACAGTTGATCATCTTCTGCCTCTCCACTTTCATTCCATTAAATATGTTGATATCAAAGCTCTTAATGGTTTTCTGCGAGTATCCTGCTATCTAAGACTTCTTCATTCTGTATGTGAGAGCAAGAAGCAATTGCTTTCTCACAAGCAACATTAGTACGTACTGAGCAGAGCAGTGGTGGCATCTCCTCCTGCTTCTCATTCCGAGTGCAATATGTCACACACTGGTCAGTTTCAGTTCATTCCGAGTTGCCCATTACAATGCCCATGTTCTGTTATTGGCAGATTGAGTATTTGTCACTTCCCAGTTAAAGCAGTGAGATGCAAAAGAGGGTGTTTTCTTTGGGTAACACTTTAGAAAAGTGTTTAGAAAATAGAATGTATTTTCTTTTTGCTTGTAAGAGTTTTGGAGACTGCGTTTTAATTGATGGACTTGATTTACATTTGTTTTCAAGATAACTGTCCTTGCACATTTAAACTCTTGCATGCTGTACGTCTTGAGGCAGTGTAATATGTCGCCTTTCAGCTTTCATTGGAGTTGTGTAAGGTGTTACTTTGTATGTAAGCAGTAAGTAAATCTTCCTAGCACAGACCTAACTGAGAAGGATAATTAGTACTTTCAGTAAGTTGGTGACATGTTGTTTTCCAAAACATAATTGGAACTATTGCCCATTAGTACCTTGAGTTTCTGTTACTATTCTTTTCCCTGTTATTGTAAGTTACTACTGTGTAGTTGCCAAGTGTAATACATTATTCTTTTGGCATTATTTTTCAAAGTCTAGAAATGTTCTGTAATCTTTTTATGTTTTTAGGAGGCATTACGACTTCAACAAGAGATGAGAAAAAAGAAGCAAGAAATCTTAGAAAAGCACATTGAAACACAGAAGGTAAAGTGTTAGCATTAAAGACAGTCAGAAATTCAGTTGTAGAATCTCAGTTCACTTCAAAATATTTCAGATTTTGTAAGCACGAGCTAAGAAAAGGCTCATTCGCTTAGAATGGCATTATCGCGTTATTTTAGGTTTAGGGTTTTAATCTAACTTATCTTGTTAGTTCACTTCAAAAAAACCCTTATGCAATTTAGGTGCAATTTTAGTTGAAATCGCCTAGTTTGGGTGCAACATACATGTGTTTGTTGGGAGAAGGGAAACCTGAGTTCTGTTGGACAAGAGCAGGAGAGGGTGATGTAAAACAGTATGTATGACTGCACTTAGGCTTAGGAAGAGGAAAAAGGCCAAAATGTCGTTTAAGTTGAATAAAAATTTTGAAATAATTCAAGTATGTTGAGCAGATGTGTCCAGTTGAAATGGAAATATCAGATATTCATTAGGAAACAAATAAGAGATTGAGACAAAGAATTTAGTGCAAGCTGCTACAAGCCCTATATGTTGAGTTTGTAGGACATAGCAAAAGAAATGCAGTACTCAGTTTTCCCGTTAGTTGTAATGAGTACTGGAAAACAGATCTGTTTAGTAGTTGCTGAGTAAAAAGATACTTTTTTTAAATTGGACAGATGCTGATTTCAAAGCTGGAGAAGAATAAAGCCATGAAGTCAGAAGACAAAGCAGAAATCATGAAAACACTGGAGATTTTGACTAATAGCATTACCAAGTTAAAGGATGAATTAAAAGGTGTATCGCCAGGAGGAGGGACTCCTTTAAAAAGCATGAAAACTAAGACTCAGGTACTCAAGTTTTGATCAGCTTTTAATAAGATGACTTGACTTGTTTGTGTCAGCAGAATAAAAATATGCAGTCACATCAGCAGTATTTAGAACCATTACGAGTTTAATTTTCGAGTCCTCTTTGAAGTGAGATTGGTTTATTCCTTTGTTTAAAGGAACATAGTTAATTCTAAAACCATGCTGTTGTCTAAAAGGTTAATCTTTAGTTACACAGATACTGCATCATTTGGAAAATCAAAAAAAAAAAACAAATCAAAAGTCTTATGATGTTTTTCTTTTGCCTTAATGCTTTGTGTATAGTCAATTGCTTTCTTAAATTTTTAGTAGAAATTATGAGAGTATTATTTCT
Source organism: Pseudotriccus pelzelni (assembly GCA_035584735.1). Classification (NCBI taxonomy): domain Eukaryota; kingdom Metazoa; phylum Chordata; class Aves; order Passeriformes; family Tyrannidae; genus Pseudotriccus; species Pseudotriccus pelzelni. The sequence continues at coordinate 67,757,886 of JAWMRA010000001.1, read as the reverse complement.
AACATGAAAGGATTGTAGTTAGGCTACACAAATATTTTCTCATCAGGTTTAATACACAAAACGTACTGGACTGATATATAATTTTCTGGGACTTCTTGTCACTGAGATTTGTCTATATATTAACCTTTTTAGAAGGAGGATTATACTGGTCAGTTCTCCTTTGATAGAGCTGCCCATGTTTGGGTTTTACACGTGAGAAGAGTTTTTTCCTCTGTTATCATGCTGATTGGTATATGACTTGTAACCAGTTTCCCAACTGCTTGAAGATGCAATTATATTACCTTCTTAAAGTACAGTATTTTGCTTTTTGCAGAAGCATTTGTTCCTGACAAATCACAACGTGGTTAAGAATTAAGCAAGTCTTGGAGAAACAACATTTTAACAAAGTGTTCTTTTAAATATATTACAAGCTTTCTTGCTTTATAAAGTGAGGAAGTGCATACTAATAAAATAGCAGATTTGTGTACAGTGTATTTTCCCATGAAGAAAAAAAGTCTTTTGTAGCTCTTTTCATTCAGTTTTTAAATGTTCAGAATGCTTAGTCTTCTCTTGGGATGTTTGGGATACTGTTTTACAAAACTGGTGTAATGTTACAGCCTGGATATAATTTAAATGAGTTACTACTTTTCACTTTGAAACAGCATTTCTGCTACTTTATTTTAGGTAGAAATATAGGCATTAAAAGTAACTGCAGTATCAATTACAATGATGTGCAGTTTTGAAAGTAAATACCAACAAGAAGTACTGAAATTGCATGTATGTGATCACTGTAGCTTCTTAAATTATTTGTCAGGAAAAAGTTGAAGTAGCATATATTTGTCCTGAAAATGGGCATAGGTTGTAGTTTTTGGAAATTTGTTTATACCTCTTAAAACAACTTCAGCTGCAGTGGAATATTCTACTGTGTTTTAGAGAGGGAACTGAAGGTAATAATCCCAGAACTCAGACACTGCCATAATGAGATTAGACTTTTCAGTTTTTTGGAGAGGAGAGAACTTTTTTATGTCTCTGAGAGCATGGACATTGTCATGTGAGAAAATATTTCCAGGAGGCCTGAAGGATGTTACCTGTTTGTAGAGTGAATTTGAACTGCAAAAGTCCTAGAAATCGGAATATTTTTAAAGCTAGATTTGATTGTTAAAAGCATTGTGTTTTTGACAAATATTCTTCTGCTGTTGGTGAACAGTGCTTCATAAATTTAAGCAGGAAAAAATAGTTTGTGTCAGCTTTGATCCAAGAATAATAGTTGTTTCTGGATTTTGTTACATGTAAGGAAATTAGTCCAGGCCCATAGAAATGAAAAAGCAAGTTGCATCATGAAAACTTCGTAAATTCTTTACTTCAATGCAGCATTTTAACCATCACAATCATTTATGCTGAGAGTGGTTCAGGAGCTGAAATGGACAAGAAAGTAGTTTGGGAACACAAAATTGTTGAAAATGGTTGTAATTGAAAGGGATGTTTGGGGGTTGCTTTATTCCATCACCAGGTGCCACTACGAAGAGTCTGGATGTCGTCTTTGCTCATCCATACTAAGTATTTATATATATGGGTAAGATTCCCCCCTCCCAACACTTTATCTTCCTGAAGTTAAACAATTGGAGCTCTGTTAGCCTCTATTAGCTCATAAAGAGGATGCTCCAATCGCTTAATCATCTTTGTGGCCTTTCTCTACACTATGTCCAGTATGTCTGTTACATGCTCAGGAGACTGGAACTGGGCATCACACTCCATATGTGGCCTCACCACTGCAGAGTAGAGGAGAAGGATCACCTCCCTTAACCTGCTGGTGGTTATCTTCCTAATGCAGCCCAGGAGGCTGTTAGCCTTCTTTGCCACATGGGCACATTGCTGCCTCACATTCAACTTTTTTTCTGCTGCCAGGACCCCTCAGATCCTCTTGATCTGGGCAGCCCCTAGTCTGTACTGGTAGCTGGGGTTATTCCTCCGCAGCTGGAGGACATGGCATTTCTCTTTGTTAAAGTGCAAGAGGTTCCCGCTGCCCCATTTCTCCATCAGGTCAAGATCCTTCTGAAGGGAAACACAGTCAGCTGATGTACCAGCGGCCTATCCAAATTTTGCGTTCTCCACAAACTTGCTGAGAGTGCACACTGTCTTACCAGCCATGTAACTAATGAAGATGTTAAACAGTAATGTTGGGGTACACCACTGGCAGCTGGACTTTGTCACTGATTGGAACCCTTCGAGCCCAGCAGTTCAGCCGGTTTCCAGTTCATCTCACTGTTTACCTGTCTAGTCAGCACCTCATCCTTTTGACTGTGAGGATGTTGTTTTGAAACTGAACTGAATCTTTACTAAAGTCAGAATAACAACTTCCACTATTCTCTGCTCTTTGTCCACAAAGCCAGTCATCTCACTGTAGATGGCTGTTAAGGTCAAATATGATTTCTCCTTCCCTTTCCCTACTCACCTTCTTGTTCTTGATATGCTTGGAAATGGTTTCCAGGATTATTTGCTCCTTCATCCTCTCAGGTATTGTGGTGAGATTGGCAAGCATGTAGTTCCTCAGATCGCCTTGCCTTTCTTGAAGATCAAAATGATATTTGCTTTTTCTCAGTACCTAGGTACCTTCCACAAATGTCATCACTTGTGAGAGATAGCTGAGACTGGTTTTGCAGGATTGTCACAAAGCTCCCTCAGTACTTAATGGTTGCATCCCACTGGGTCCCAAGTTTTTGTTTATGTACAGCTTGTTTCCTAATTTGGTTTTCTTTCAAAAAGCCTTCTTGACTTGACCTTGACTTTGGCCACAACAACCCCATACAGCACTACACGGTGGGGCAGAGTGGCTGGAAAGCTGACCAGTGGAGAAGGACCTCGGGGATGCTGGTCAACTGTCGGCTGAACATGAATCAGCAGTGTGCCCAGGTGGCCAAAAAGGCCAATGGCATTGTGGCTTTATCAGGAATAGTGTGGCCAGCAAGACTAGGGCAGTGATCATCCCCCTGTACTGGGCACTGGTGAGGCCACACCTTGAGTGCTGTGTCCAATTCTGGGCCCCTCACTTTCAAGAGGACATGAAGATACTGGAGCATGTCCAGCAAAGGGCAGCAATGCTTATGAAAGGTCTAGAAAACATGTCTTATGAGGAATGGCTGAGAGAGCTAGTTTTGTTTAGTTTTGAGAAGAGGAGGCTCAGGAGGGACCTCATTGCTCTCTACAACTACCTGAGAGGAGGTTGTGGTTAGGTGGGGGCCACTGTCTTCTACCATGCCTGCACTGAGAGAACAAGAGGAAGTGGCCTTAAGCTGAGACAAGGGAGATTCAGATTAGATATTAGAAAAAAATCTTCACTGTTAGAGTGGTCAGGCATTGGAATAGGTTGCCCAGGGAGGTGGTGCAGTCACCATCCCTGGAAGTGTTTAAGAGTTGTCTGGATCTGGCGCTGGGTAATGTGGTTTAGGAGTTACAGAGGTAGCACTGGGTTGATGGTTGGACTTGATGATCTTAACAGTCTTTTCCAGCCTTGATAATTCTGATTTTTGCTCCAAGCTTTTCCATTCTCAGGGTATGGGATTGATGAAGGCAAATCATTCCAGTAAAGACTGAGTAGGAGGTACTGAGTACCTCTGCTGTTCTCGTGTCCTTTGTTGCCGGATACTCTTTAATGTTCAGCACTCAGACCACATTTTTCACAGCACAGTGTTCCTCTTGCTGCTGAGAGATGTACTGAAGCCCTTCTTCTTGAATCTGGCAAGGGGGGTGAGAAACAGCTCTAGGTGGGCTTTGGCTTTCCAAACCAGCGCCTGGATGCTCAGACAATTTCTCTATGTTCCCTTTGTGCTCTCCCTGCTTTCAACTCTTGTAAAAGCTTGTTTTTTGATTTAAGTTTTGCTAGGATCTACCTGTTCATCCAGGCATGTGTCTTGCTGCCTTTATTTCCTATATGCCCTGGAACTTGGAGGATGCAATTCTTGAAAATCATCCTGCCTTTCCAGCAGATACCCAGACTCAGGGTATTCAAACAGGAGGCCTCTTCCAGTTGTCTGAAGAAGGTCTCATCTACATCTTCTACCTTATTAGACAGCGTGTAGTACACACCCACTGCAACATCACCTATGAAGGTCTGGCATGTTAATCCTGACTCATAAACTTTCAGCTGGCTCACTGTCTGTGCCCAGGCAGAGCTCTGTGCACTCATACTGCACTCTCTAATAAAGGGCAACTCCTGCTCCTTGCCATCCTGGCTCATCCTTCTTAAGAGACTCTGTCTGTCCACTGTACAACTGCAGTTGTGTCAGTTTTTCTATGATGTTTCAGTAGTCCCAAGGGGATTGTAGCCCTGTAACCGCACACAGACATGTAGTACATTCTCTGTTTCACCTGTTGTGTGTATTCATGTATAAGCTCCTCAGAGAGGCACTGATTTCGCAGAAAAGAAAGATCTTCCCCCTGTAGTATTGTTCTGTATGCTCTCCCTCATTTATATGGATTATTGTGTGTATGTTTGAGGTGGTCCCCCTTCAGCCCAATTTTGTTGGTCTGGAGGTCTCTTCTCCCCACATCACCCTTTGCTTGTAACCTGGTCCACCACTTCCTTACATGATTCTGGTTTTTACTAAGCAAAAGTGAGGTGATATGCTAATATTGAATTGCAGTTTTAATGAAGTTTTTGAGCTGCTTTTCTATTTTCTTTGTAATATGGAAAACGAAGAAACACTTAAAGCAAACCCACTTCATAGCAGACAAAGTATCCATATTATAGAAAAAGTTGATTTTATTGACACAGTTCCTGTCAGGGATATTGTGCATTAACTGTGAGCATTGTTTTGTTAACATTTTAAGGAGAGAAAACAATCAGTCCCATCTAACTTCTGTGAAAGTGAGGATTTTACAGAGCCTTCAGTTTAAGTTTACAACTTCGACAGTTTTCTAAAAGACTTTGCTCTAGGTTCTCTTTAATTTTCTTTCTGTTTAAAAGCTGAGCCTCTCTGAAGAAGACCCTGCGGTCTTGAAAGATGAGGCCCATGTGACTGTGCCATTACCTTTACCTGTTTTTTGTCTTCTTCCAGTTCATTCAGATTACAAAATGCTCTTCCCCCTTGAGTGAGAAATGTTTGCTGCCTCTTGGTATATCTTGAAGAAGGTATTTTCTTCTTGAGACCTGGCACAGCTCTATAAAAGAAGTCTTCATTAAGAGCAATAAAAATAAACCTCAAAAGTCTTTATGACACTAGTATCTCTGGCAGCTCTGTGAGTGCTAACTGCTGGTCATTATAAAACTTCAGAAGTGTTGTTTTACCATATCATTGATTAGAGAGAAGCACTGGTTCCAATTTTGAAAACTTGGAAAACCATTATACAGGAGATAAAAGATTTTTTTCTATGGTTGCTGTAGATAATCAGAAAATGGGGCTGAATGGGCTTGAGGTTGAAGTTGCCAGTTGAATAATCCAGCTTTTTTTCTTTTAAAGCTTCCAGGAAAAAAACAAAGAAACAAACCCACCCTTCTTTATCAGTGGTGATACTTGGTTTCCAACTGTCACAGCTGCAAAACCTTCATCTCTTGATATCCAGCCTTTGAATATATTACGTGCTGTGGTTTTGAAACCATGGGTGTAAATGTAAACTGTTTCACAGTCATCCATAATTTTATCCTTTATTTGTGATGTCACTGGAACATTTGGGTGCTGCTGCTTCCATTAAAAAAAAAAAAAAAGAGAAAAGAAGTTTCTGTTTGGAACAGAACTTCTAATTAAATTTTCGTGGTTGCTTCAAGTCTTTCCCTGCACCTCAGTGGTTGCAAAGAACGTATCTAAATTGGGGTTCAGAGACACCTTTCAGTTTCATATATATTTTATGAACTTTGTAACAATTTTTTTAAGATTCTGGAAGGCAACTACATGAGAGACCCAATTTTTTTGTTAGCAGATATCTTATTACTTACTGTGTTTTTGTTACTGTGGTCTGAACAGAACTACCATTTGTGCTTTTGCATTATGGAATTGTAATAAATTTAGATACACCTTCTCAGTACTGACTATAGATTTTGTGTTCATTCATACTTGTACCGCCTTTTTTTTTTGGTAGAATTTTGTAGAAATAGTCATTTTCATATAATATCTTGCATTTTCTACTTCATGTATCTTCAGTTTAGAAAAAATTCCATTGGCTTTGGGTTTGCGTGGTAGTCTAAAAGGTTTAACATCACAAAGCTCAGAGTATGCTATTGCACATGGAAGTTTTATCTTGCCACAAAGGCTCCTAAGCTTGTGCTTGGTTTGTTTTTGAAGGTGGAAACTCAGCGTACCTGCCAAGTTAGAGCTTCTTATTGAAAAATTTTTTCGTTAGTAGAAAATGTGAACTGTGGTACTAATAATCTGCCATAATGGTTTCTTAGATGCAGAAAGAATTACTAGATACTGAACTGGATTTATACAAGAAGATGCAAGCTGGAGAGGAAGTTACTGAATTAAGGCGAAAATATACAGAACTACAGCTGGAAGTATGTTTGCCTCTTCTTTTTTAGCAATTAACTTTTAATCAATATTTTCCTATATGTTTATTAGCCTGTGTATTGTATCATAAACCGTTTTTTCTAGAGTGCAGTATTAAGTTGAATGTAGATGGAGACATTTAGCAATAATATTTAAGAAAAGCCAGTTTCTCTACTTCAGTGGCGTCCAGAAATAGTTTTGTCTTTAATTTTCATTGCTAATCTATTTAAATTCTATAATTATTTAGGTGATGTCGTGTTTTGTAGATCTGTGGTAGTAATACCTCCTTGAGAGCATGCAGTGTTTTTTAATTGTTGCCTGTAGGTTGTGTTTAATACAGAAGAGTTAAAAAACAGTGCCTGATCTTTTAAGTGTTAGCATCCTCTGGGTGAGTTGTTAGCATCCTCCTAATGAGAGAAATCAAAAAGCCAGAGATGCCAAAAGTAATATTGTTGCAGCATTAGTTTCAAGAGGGACTTAAAAGCAAATACAATGTTTCAAGGGGTATTCAATGTATAGAAATACACTTTTTCAAGTACTTGCTTTTAAAAACAGTTGAGATGGCTGTGCAAGATTCTTCATATCTCTGTCTAATTTTGAGAAATGATGGATGCTATGGGGCTATTCTGTGTTATATTGGACTGTCTTAAATTGCATGATAATCTTATCTCTTTTTACTGTTAAGCAGGGTGCTGTGTCGCTTAAATCCTTCTTGTCTTAATGAAGTTTGGTCATGTCTCATGTATAACTACATATGACTACATATAACTACATAACTACAGTGCACATACGTGCGGTGAACTTGCATTAACATCTTGCTTTAAAACTAAGTTGTTATGCAGCTTTGGTAATTGTGAACATAGTTTTGTTAATAAACCGAGCCAGTTGAATAGAGATGACACAAAAGCTTATGTTAACAGTATATATTCTGATGGTGAGTAATATTTCATTCTCATATGGACTGAAAGCTTATTTTTAAATTGTACATTTCAGAAAATATGTGAATTGAATGACTTGTAAAATGGTGGTAGAAAGCAGGTGCTTGTTCAGGATGAAGTAACACCACTGCTGAGCGCGCTAATCCTGCTCCATCTCTCATTGTGTCTGTTTGTATTTTGAGTAGAGGTGAAAAAAAGGGTAGCTCTTTCTGGAAAAGTAATATTTGCTAGTAAAATGAATTTTCGGAAGCCTTTAGCAAATACCAGCAAAGTAGATGGAGAAAAACAGAGTTATAGTGACGCACATAGATATGTTTCAAGGAACAGCATGAAATATATCCCTTGTACAATTTACGAAAGGGTGGGTTTTTTTTCCCCTTGATGTTTGTTTGATACAAATTCTTAAAAAAACACATTGTGTTTGTGACTCTGACTCCTACAATATTTCATGTGTTTCCTCTTTAACTCATAACCTGATGTTCTGTTCCAGGTAACCCTGATTTTACTGTAAGAAACCCCAAATAGTTTACAGCTTGTTTGTAGAGTCAGCATACCTTGAATTATTAATTTAAATATTTTAAAGTGTTTAAAAAAAAACTGCCCAAGAACAAAACTAAAAAAACCAAACCCCTCAGGATTCTCTTTGTAAAAAATAAGAAGTGAACTAGATACTATTTTAAAATTACCTGAATAATTTCATTAGTAAAGCCGTAACAGATTGATCTCCTCATGGGTGCTATCACCGGCATGCCTTAAAGCCGTGCCATCACTGCTTGAGTTGTAAACATAGTTATGGTGATTTCATTTGACTTTTGATTCCTATGTCAGATTTACTTAAGTTTAAAAAGGTGTCTTTTTTTCTAGTTAAAAACATGGAAATTAAATACCTAACAGTGCTCTTTTGAAACTTAAAGTAATTTTGGCAGATTATTTTTTAAATTACTGTCTGTCACTGTCATTGGCCTTTTGACTGTTCTTGGAGAGTGCATGCCAGTTCTCTAGAAGGCATACACAGCTACAGCAGGAATGGAAATTGAGTACATAGAACCAAGTGTTGGTCAATATTTTGTTCTTGGTGGTGCCTGTTAAAAGCCTTTGTTTCACACCTTGCTGTTCTGTGGCCAAAAGCTCTTATGCTGCATCAATTCTGGTCAGAATAAAAGTCTTGCCTGAACTTTCAGAGACAAATAAAGAAGCAAAATTAAAAAGACAAATGAAGTAATTAGAGGCCATATCAAGAAATTTTGCTAATGAAATTTCAGTTGTATTGCAAGTTGTACTGCAATTCCTTTTTCTTTTGAGAAGTTAATGCTCACAGATAATGGCTCTATTGATATCTATGTTTAATACCTAGTTCTTTTTTCCTATTTCCATCTTATTTTTGGTCTGTTAATAATTAGCAGTATTAGCTTTTGAATGACATTAAAATGTTCACCTTTTGTTATTTTAAGACATGCAAGCTGCTCTTTCTGGAGCTTTTTTGGGGATGTGTTTTTTAGGAAGAAGCAAAATATATGTTTGATTTTGTATAAATATGTAGATTATAATTTTAATACATCATTATGTTATGTATAAACATCTTAGGCTGCCAAACGAGGGATTCTTTCTTCAGTTCGTGGTAGAGGGGTTCATGCAAGAGGTCGGGGTGCATCACGTAGCAGAGGTAGAGGAATACGAGGCCGGGGTAGAGGCAGAGGAGTTCCTGTGCATGCAGTTGTGGATCATCGACCTAGGGCATTAGAAATCTCTGCCTTTACAGAAAGTGATAGAGAAGATCTTCTTCCTCATTTTGCGGTATGTTGCAATTTCATCTTTTTTGTTCTTTGGATGACATTCTCTATTGAATGACTTGTTTTCTGCTGATTCAGTTTATCTGGAAATATTATTTAGAAATGAATCTGTAACATGATGTGCAAAGGATGCATCAAAAAAAGGTGTAACAGGACAATTACACCATTGATTCAACTAGTTATAAGTCTCAGCATTTATATACTATATTTATATACTCTCAGCATTTACAAGGCTTCTTGATTTTTTTTTCTTAAAAGGAAAGTGGTCCATAATATTTATTTTTTCAGAATATATGTAAATTTTTTACAAATTTTTAGGTACAGAAGATAAAATAAGGGATGGTAAGAACAGACTGTCAGTGGCATGGAAATACACTGAGCTCTATTTCTGTTTCTGTGATATGATACTGCAACTGTGTACATCAGCAGTGCAGTGCAGTCCACTTGCACAAATGTGTTTGTTGGGCTTTGCAGCTCACAGTGATAGCAGCATTAAAGGTAGCAATACCATAGCAGCCATTACTGGAATAGATGGGAATATTAGGATGCTGACATACAGTTTTGAAACGTTTCCTACAGTCCCTGCCTCTAACAAACCTATTGGTGGAATAGTTTTGCAATAGGCTAATGGAATAATCTCAAGATTCCTTCTTTCTAACAAAAAGAGAAATATTGAAGCAGAGCAATCTCTGTCATAATTTTACTTCATACCTGTAGGAATTAGGAAGTTCAGAGACAAGAGCACTTTGGTGTTTTAGAACTGCAAGTAAAAGGAACTGTACTCTTGGCTAAGACAAGTACTCTGGCATTAAGACTGTGAAATATACACTATTCTAATTTTCTGTGGTTTTTTGAGGGCATTTGATTTAGGACTGCATTTTTAGAGGTGGCAAACTATTTTACTAAACTTTTTTTTTTATTATTTATCAAAAGCAATATGGTGAAATTGAAGATTGCCAGATAGATGACTCTTCTCTCCATGCGGTGATTACTTTTAAAACAAGAGCAGAAGCCGAAGCTGTGAGTATAGACTTTCTTAAAAATATTCTGCAGCATACAGGTACTTGCTGGTTATGTTACGCTTCTATATTTGGTTAAATATAATACTGCTAGTTATTTTAAAGCTATTGACACAGAAGTTTAATTCTAAATAAAACAAAATTGTCAGAACACAATATCACTAAATATTTAGGATATGAGGATGTTTATAGCAAAGTTAAGTGCAGGATGTAAGAGAGAAATTAAGAGAAACATTTGTGAATCAACAGTTTGATATCTTGGTTCATTTTCATTTAATTGCAAGGGCTTTTAACCTGAAGACTTGCTACCCTCACAGTCTTCCTGAAATGTCACTGACATCCTGCAGAGTGAGCCTGTATATTTTGTTTGTCTTTGACTGGATTTACCTTTGCCTGAAAACCTGTGGTAGTGTAAATGTGATTTGATCTCATGGGATTTTCTTTTTTTTTTTTCTTTTTTTCCCCCCCTCTTTTTTTTAGAAATTTCTGAAATTACAGAAACACAGAGTTATATAAGTAAGACAGTAAAATCCAGAGTTGACTTACGTTGTAATTCAACATCCTTACCTGTGGATCATTAGGACTTTATACATTTAGGTCCGCAGGACTCCTGCCTTAACCGGCCCATAGTGTAATATAGACATCATGTGAACCTGCATGAAATAATGAACACAGTTGTTCTCCAGATTATTTTGTTTACTTTAAGATCCTTGCATCACTGTTGGGAGGGAGTTTCCTGAAAATAACAGGGACTCCAGAAAGAATGGGTTCATATTTATGGTATGGTTGTTATGGAAAGATTTCATTTTATGTTTATATTTTGCACAGAGTTTATCTTGTGCAGTTTACCTGAACGTGATTTTCCTACCTGGCCAGACTATTCTCTTTCTCATCTTAAGACATCAGTGATCTGATTGACAGAAATACTGGTATTTACAATGCAGATTAAGCCAATGGGGAAAATAATTTTGAACACTTAGAATATCGTTTATGGTTACATATTTTGAGAAATAGTTTGATCCGTATGCCGGAGGTGTTTTACAGAAACATAAAGTTTTGTTTGTGAATACGTTAGTTATAGCAGTGATGCACACTAACTGTATGGAGATTGTAATTATTCTCTAAAAAAGGAAGAGTAATTAATGGTATGTCATGTATACTAACTGATGGGGAAAAACAGTACTGTACAGATGTATCAAAGGAGCACAGTTCAACAATGAAACAAAGTTTTCTGGAGAATGAGAAATACCTCTTCACAGATAAAAGCAGTTGTAATTAGTATATTCAAAAGTGAACTGAAGTAAGATTGGGATTTTAGTTTTGGTGCTTCCTGGCATGGGATACTTCATTTTGCAACTTCATATTCTTTAACACTGTACTTTAAAAGAAATACTCCTAGGTATTGAGAGGAATGTCTGCTTTCCTGAAAAGAAAAATAGGTTACCTAAAGCAATAATCTGTTTTATGGACTATGCAAATAAAGGCTTCCAGATGGAGTATGATTCAGTACAAGGATCTTGTCAGTATCTTGCTAAAGATATTTATTAGCAAAATATGTTAAAGCATGTTTAGAACATACTTTTTCTAAAAATTGTGTTCTCTGCCTTACCTAAATTTCTACGTGTAAAAAACAGGAAATGGTAGTATTTTAGAACCAAACACAGAAGTGTAGAGACAAGAAGCACCTAAAAAGGAAGGTAGCACAGAATAAAAAAAGATGTGGGCAGGGGGAAGATGTGTGTTTGGTGGAAAGGTTGAAATCAACATTATCCTCTCTCTTTTTTTTGTGATGCATTTCAGTGCATTTAAAAAGCAGTATAATTTTCCTTAATCATTCTCAAATAGAATAGGTGGAGTTTTGAAGCTGTATTAAAGGTGAAGTTCGGAATGCGCTTCTGAAAGTGGGGATATTACACCCTCATTTTTAATGAAAGTGTTATGAAAACTGGGTTCAATCAAATCTAGGAAAATATGTATTTTCTTTAATATATTCTTATATGTTAAATATATTTCCACTGGAATTTCTGTGTTTATGGCCAAAGCAGAATTTAAGGCTGGCAACTGAAGAAGTTGTAGAAGGTAATCATTAAAAACCTCTGTTGAGGCCAATTGTGAAGTAAATGCAGCTAGTATTTTACCTTCTTAAATTAAAATAGGCCTAGGCTTTATGTTCATGTATGTTGTAGCCTGGAAGGAAGAGGAAGATTCCCTGTTGTAAAATGTTGCATTTTTATGTAGTAGTAATTTCTCCCAAAGATTACAAGTTGTTTCTGGACCTAAATGTCACGTACAAGTACTTTTACAAATTCTGGTTGTGTGACATTGTGATGGGACCATGGACAAAAAGCTCCTGAGCTGCATTTTAATAAGCATGGAATCTTTTAAATTTATCATAAATTTATATGTACAGATTTAAAATTTATACCTGGGGACTTTAATATCACACAATTCATGTTCAGATGTCATTGAACATGTAATTGTTTCTACATTTCACATTATGCTGTGCTTTCAGATTGTACTATAAATCTTTTGTGACCATGACGGTTATTTCGGAATGTTGCTAAAGATGATTTATGCTCATTCATGTTACTTTAATTTGAACATACTATTTCCAAAGCAGCCACTTAATGCAGCTGGTACTTAGAAGGGCATGAATATCCCATAAGTTAAAAATTTTTACATTTCAATTACAATGGCTTTACAGGAAGTGGAACGTTTTCCAGTAGGTTAAATTGTAATCACAGAGGGGCTTTTTTTTACTTGTTTGGTTGTTGGGGTTTTTAAAATATATTAAATCATTTGTGGGGTATCTCACTTCTTCCACTAAGTTATGCCTGAACAGTTTTGTGTATGTCTTTGAAAGGTGACGAACCCATCAAGATAATATTAAAAAATAAGATGTTAGTTCAGTATGTTACATCACCAAATGATTGATGGTTTTCCAAGCTTATTTTCTTCTGAATATATTTTGATCATTTTCCTCAAAGGTTGTATGAATTCCATGTGCAGTGAATGAAGTTCTTTCATTTAACCTATTAACAGTAATTCAGTGTTGAATATATTACAGCTTCGACTTTCTTTTGTAAAATCACGTATAACTAAGATGTTTAAACTTGTTTTAGGCTGCAATTCATGGATCTCGTTTTAAAGGACAAGAGCTAAAGTTGGCATGGAACAAGCCTGTTGCTAGTATGTCAGCTGTTGAAACAGAAGAAGCTGAACCTGATGAAGAAGAAGTAAGCTTGCTTTTTCTTTATTTTTTATTTTCTTTTTTTTTAAGATAAAATAGATTTTTCAAAGAAGTTGATTCATGCTCTTATTTTTTTTTAATCTAACTCGTATTTTGATACCAGAAGCTGTATTTGTTTGTAAATATATTTTTGGGGTTTTATACTGTTGAAAGTCTAGATACTTTACTTCTCCTTTGAGAAGCCTTTCATTTCTTGCACAACAAAAAACTCTAGATGATGTATCTAGAAAATGCAAGTGGTGGGTTTTAACTTCCATAAGAGAGATTTGAGGATTTTGTCTGGAACATGGGTTTGTGCCATTTACATTTGGCGCTAATTTCTTAGAAGATCAAATTTTAGACTCTGTTTTCCCTTATAGAGAGATATGGCTTGGAGGATACAGATGAAGGAGTAATTCAGACCATTTACTGACTTCATTCAGAAATCTAAAGTACCTCTGCTGAGTGTTAATCTTCATCATTGTGCTTGAAAGATACTGAAGCCTTGTCCAAATAACTTAATTGATTAATGTAGGAGTAGTAGGGCAACATGTCATGATGCAGTCTAGCTCATTACATACAAAATACCAATGTTTGTGAATTCAGAAAAATAAATGCCACTTGAGGATGAAGTCAAGCAGTCTTTTTCCTAATTTATTTACTGTAAATTAAATGTACGCACATTATTGCCATAGAGTGGCTGAAGTATAAGTGCACCTTGACTTGCTCGATGACAGTATTTTGTGTATATCTTTTTTCCTATGCTATTTTGGCACATCTGCCATAGAAGCAGCTTCACAGGTTTGCTTTGATATAATCAAATTTGGTTAGTTATTTTACACTTGGTAGTGTTCACTTTCTGTTTTTTTTCCTGAAGACACCAGTTTGTCTGTTTGCTTCATGTCTCCGGAAACGCGAATTTGTTTTTAGCGTGCCAATCAGAGTAGTCTACCTCCACCTTGGTGTATTCATATTAGGCATTTGTGCATAGTGACTTACCAAATGCAACTTTGCAACCTCAAGCATTGTCAGGTAGTCGTGAGCTGTGAGTGAACAAGAGACTACATTACAGAATCTTCAGAGCATCTTAGATAGTTTGTCAAACCTCCTTCAGGGGTCTATTACTGGGAAAGTTCAACAGCAGTGCTTGTTGCTGCAAGGAGTGCGCGTTATTGAGAGGTCTCAGTGAGTAACCACTTCACTGAGACTTGGATGATAAAGGAGGGGCGTTCAGGGGTATGTAAAAACTTCAGCAGAGTAGAGGAAGGAAAGTACATATTCGTGGGTAGGTGAACTACGGAGAGCTTTGCCTTCTAACCGCCTTCCCCTTCCCAAGATGCTGAGTGTAGGAGGGAACCTCTGGAGTATAGATAGAGGGGGAAAAAGGGAAAGAAGATAGTAAAAGTGACATGCCCTGGCAAAGAGAACAGATTTACAAACTCAGACCTGGATGTGTGATGACAGCTTGTCAGCTGAGAAGTGCTTGTGCTAGTGGAATATATCTATTTCAGGTGATGGTTCTTCTCCTGGACAGGAGTCATCAGGTATGGAAAGAAAACTCAGGGTAAAGACTGCACAGGACTGTTTTCTGAAGTACATAAATTGATGGACTCGTCTAAAACTTTCCAGATTTTCAAAGTTTAAGTAAATAGGGGAAGTAATTTTTTTAAAAATAAATAATTAAATTATTGGAATGTTTAACTTTATTATAGATATTTTTTTCCCTGACCTTCTATTTTTCTAGCACTTTTCTTGAGATCCGGTTTTGTTCTTTAATTAAACTGCTTTTATTTGTTTCAGGACTGTCTTTGCAGTCATCCCTCAGCTAATTACTCTTGTGGAAAATACCTATGAGCTGATCTTGGGTCAAAACCCTTAGCTGTTCACTGGTTTTGTCTGCTTGCTGAAATCTTTGCAATAACAAAACTGTAATATAAAAATATTAGTTTGCCTATATTTTTGTTAGTAGCACTGCTGGATTCTTATTTGGCCCAGGGTTCACAGATATTTTATGTAACATGATTGATGTGCTTACCTCTGACCCTTTCCCTTTTTCAAAACAAGCCAAATATATGTAGCTCTCCTATCTTCTTTCTGTAGTGAGATTGGAGTTTATTTGGATTTTCTGCAACTGAATTAGTCCTAACCCTCACCAAATTTCTTTCCATGAGGTATTTCTGCTAGATAAATCCTTAGGAAATTTTGCTTTTAAATGACATTCTTTTGTTCTGTGAGCTCTGTATTGTGTCTAACATTTGATTAAGTTAGTATTTGAAGTATAATGTTATGATCCGTATGTCCCAGATGAATGAGGCTAAGAACTTCATGTTCATGTGCTGAAGTTCAACCAGTTGCAAAAAGGAATTTTACATAGTGTTACTCTTTAAAATTTATACTTAGGCAGGCTTAGCTTGGGTTTGGGCTTGTAGTCAGTGGCCTGCCTGAATTCCAGTCATACATTCTTTATATATGTAAGATATCTTGAGTTTCTGCATGCCTACTTATTTAGCTTGATTTTATAGCAGCTACTGTAAACACGTGAAAAAGGTTTCCTTCATTTTTCCATGTCTGAAGTACTATTTTAGTTCAGCTGAGGAGTACTGATGCTGAAGAGGGATAGCAGGCATAGGACTTGAGTGAAACTGAGTACCTTGGTGTTTAAAAAAAAGAAAAAGTAAAAAGGAGCTAGATCATTCAGCAGAGTGAGATTCTTAATAACAGAACAGAGTTCCTAGTCCATTTATGAAAATAAGAGGAAAGCCTTCTGGGCTTGAGTGCTTTAGAAAATCCCTGGTGAATAACCAGCTAATTATGAAAGCACCTGGTCTTCCTAGATGCCTTGTTTTCTACACCTGGGTGCCTAACAACAGAGTTGACTCAAGTGATGCTTAGGAAGAGTACAAAATGTGTCATGGCTAGGCTTCACGAATGGAGATTTGGGAAGGACTCTACCCACGCTTGCTACAAGCGCGCTGATGGCTAAAAAGGCCAATGCGAGACAGACAAGTCCGATCGCAAAAGGCACAGCAGAAAGACTCCCCAGGTGATATCGACAAGATGCAATTCTTTCTGCGCTGTCTCTTCTCTTCGAGAGTGATCCTGCGCGTGTTCTCCAGTAATAGTTTATGTCAAATAAAACAAGCTATTCCCGGGGCAGTGAAGGGATGAAACATGGATTCTTCCATGGATTCTATCTGCACTGCACTGTTGTCGCCCAGCTACCCTTCACAGCAGTAACCAGAGTAGTCTCTGTGTCTCTATGACACCATCATTGAGCCCATACTATGACTAATGTGAAACCATAATTACAGAGCCTGGAACAGCTCGTTTTTACATGTTTTTCCATCTGAGAGAGCACTAGTTTGAGTGACTCTCTTGCATCTTGCTACTGAATTTTCTGAAGCTCCTTTTTCATAAACTTTGTTTCTATAAAAGTTTGCAAAAACCTCCCACACCGATTACTAACGTAGAAGGAAAATGAAGTTAATTCTTGATTTTCATGAGTGTAGAGCAAAGAGAGACTTTGTTGCTGCAGAAATCTGCTCCATTCAGTGACAGTGTAGGTGTTATTTTAAGTCAGATGTACTAGCCTCTAAAGAGGTTGTCCACAGGAATCCCTGGTGCAAGGTGCACCTGATTCAGTAGGAAGTATTGTGGAAAGTTATTTTATCCATAGCAGAGGGATAGAAAGGACCATTTCTTACCATTGTGTCCATGCATGATACGGGAAAAAAAAAAATTTACTGTAATGTTAGCTGTATTTGGCTCACACTGCAAAGCTGTTGCGTCTTTCAGACAATTCATTGCATGGATAGAAACATAAAACACATGTGGACTTCAAGACAAAGATTAAAGCTCACCACACTTGCAATCAGCAATATTGAAAAATCACATAAAACAATTATAATTTTAAATACATAAGGAAAAATTTTATGTAGTTAACCTGCTCTCAGAGGTAGCTTAGAAAGTGAGACAATAATCTTTTCAGAAGTGGATATTTTGGAAGTAGCATGATGTTTAAGTAGAACAGCCACGTCTGTTCAGCTTCTGATACCAGTATTAAAATATTGATTCATAGGGACTAAGCCATGTTTGCTTTTAAAAAAAAGTGCAGATATGAAAATTGGGGAGATGAGTAAGATATCTCCAGTTAAACTGAAATGATGCCATTACCCATGAGGTAGCTGTTGCAGCACCCTAAGACTAAAAGCTCACATGTTCCTTTTCGTAATATGTGGTATACAAACTCGGGAATTTGGACTGGTATTTTTTTTTTAATTGGTTTTTCTCCTTTGCACTTTGTGGCTAATGTTTTCCTATTATCGAGGTCTTGCATATTTTCAGCACCCACCCAACTCTGTGGTGTTATATATATTTTTTAAAGGTCTGAGTGACAAGTACATTGATATAAGTGAATCATCATTTTGCAGGCATAAAATTTTATCAGATTGGTTTTCTCATAGATTTATACATTTAAGACAGTACATCTGCCATACAAGATTAGCTCATGGAAGATAGGACATTTGTTCTAATAGCAAGTGATAGAATTTTATACTTTAAACATGTGAAGCAAACTAGATAGTAAATGAGCATCTTGTTAAGTAGTTTCTGGTTATCAGATAAAGAGAAAAAAACAAACTAAAAGGATACTATTGTGCAAGATTGAGCCAAGTTTCCATTCCATGATAGTGTCACCATTTTATGCTGCAGGACTACATTTGACTCTAGGATACACAAAATATAACCAGATGACAAAGACAGAAAAACAAAATATAAGCATTTGAAGTGCATTATATCCTGTGATTGCAATACCTGTTATGGGATTCTTAAATCTGCAGTACATCAAAATTGGTTTAGAGACAAGAAGGGACTTGATAATTTCATGAAGAATCACCCCTTAAAGTGAATTTTGGGGGGGGGGGGGGGGGGGGGGAAATAACCA
>JAWMRA010000001.1:67715067-67739410 GCA_035584735.1 Pseudotriccus pelzelni | reverse complement strand
ATCTTTTTCAGCAGGGTCAGCTTGGAGGGTTGGGGCATATATACTGAATAGAACAACATGTTGCTTGTTGTGGAGTGCAAGAATCGGAGATTTGTATTTTGGCTTTTGATTTTTAGTGTTTTCTGGTGTAACATTGTCGCATTTATCTCTTGAAGTTTCAGGAAGAATCTTTGGTGGATGACTCGCTGCTTCAAGATGATGATGAAGAGGAGGAGGAGAACGAATCTCGTTCATGGAGAAGATGATTCAACTGATCAACGACAATGCTAGAACTGCACCTGTGTTGCATTAGTATTACCTAATGTACTTCTGCATCTTTGTATTAAAAGGGGTTTTGTGATGAAATTGGATTCAGATATAGATTAAAAAGCAGCTGGTTGGTTTTATGTTTTGAGAGATTGATGTTTGAATTACATTTCAGTAAATGATTGCTAAAGACATCATACTAGGAACATATGCAATGTTTTTATTACATAGTTCTACAGAAAGTTACAGAATTCTTTGGGTTCTTTGTAATTTACTGAATTGGTCAAACACAAATGACCAAAAGTTGTTATAACATAGATAATTTTTGTTCTATTCCAGATACGGAATGAAAATTTGCATTTAAAATCTTTGTGAATGTTTTCAGAAATGAATAGATAACAGTACTAAACCGAAGTCTCTAAAGTTATGTATTCATAATATTGCATAGTAGTATGCTTAGGCTTTACTATGTACTAGCCTTTTGTTGGATTTGTGTACGTATTTTACCTATGGGTTTTAATGATAAAGTGTATGACTGCTTTGCATATAAGTCCTTATGACTTTAAGATGTTAAAAAATAAAGAAGTGGAATTTATAAAACAAAAAAAAAAAAAAACCAAAAAAAAAACAATAACAAAAAAAGCTAAGCAAATTGTAATTTTTTATGAAAAAAAAAAAAAAAAAAAGAAAAAAGAGAAAAGACCATTCCAAATGGCAACCCCCACCCCCATGTTCACAAAAGGAGCTTGAATCACTATCACTTATACTAAAATAATACTGAATATGTATATAATAAAATATATATATAATATATATTTTATATATATATATAAAATCTAAATCATGTTTCACGTACATTAGCACAGGTGTACTCTACAAAAAAACTTTTGGATGCTCTGAATTTGAAAGTGATGTAAGTCAAATGGTAAATAGAATAATATTCCAACAGTAAGGAGTTTTTTCTACAATCCTGTACTGTGCAACTGTAGAAGAAAATTTGATCCCACAGAAATAATATGCACTACTGAAGTAGAATTTAGAAAAATACTTGAGGAGAAGTGGAATATTTGGTAAATAATATTCTAAATAATTTGACTGCACACATTAATGCAACTTTTATATTCGTGTCTTTCTGTGATTACCTTTTTCCATTTCAAAAGTAACACTCAGCAGATACTAAGTTCACACAGTCACATATGTTTACAATTCAAAAATATACATACATGACATTTTAGTGTGCTCCACAGAGCTACTGCATTGGCTCTCTCTAACAGGTCATTCTGTTATGTGAGGTCTGAAGTTCCTCTGCTGCTTAGAGAGGGGAACTGTTTAGTTCTTTGCAGTAAAGGATCTCTCAGCAACACTTGGTTTTACTCCCATTAAGTGGCATTTTGCTGCACCATTTTCAAAAGAAAATTCGTTTAGTGACAATTAGTCATGGGTTTTGTTTTTGTTTTGGAGATGGCAAGGGGGTTGTTTTGCTTTTAATTTTTTCTTTCCCCTCTCATCAATTCATTAGTGAGTGTATCAGAAAACCATCAAGTAGATGGACATGAACCCGTATGACCATTAACTTAAGAGTTGGACCTGATGATTCTTGTGGGTCCATTCCAATGCACAATATTCTCTAATCCTGTGGTAGTACTTCAGTTAACAGGGTGTTTTCTTTAGTCCATGGTTTTGTCTTTTGCTAAGGAGACAGAAGAACTAGTCTAAGTCATGTCCCTGCCCTTTTTTTTTTAATTCTAAAATAGAAATGTAGGAAAGTAGAAATAGTAGCATTCCAGAAAGAAGATCTCCAGCTGTAGAATTTCTGTTCATGCCTTTGAATTACTTGAAGGGATTTTGAGACCTGGATCATGGTTTGGGGTTTTTTTTGTTGAGGGGTTTTTGTTTGATGTGGTGGGTTTTTTTCCTCTGTCCCTCTATATATGCATATCTTGTGGCAAAAAATATGCACTTAAAAGTTTTTGTATAGTCTTAGTTTCACATTGAAATGTCACAATTGACAGCCATGCCTGTTACAGTAAATTCTAAATTTTGCCATAAGGAATTGAATTTGGGAAATTGATTTCCTTTTACACTGAATTTCAGGCAAAATAAAATATTTTAAAAACCTTTTTATGCAGTGCTCTCAATGAGCTGTTCTAGTTCACTGAATTAAATACAAGCTTTCCTACTTTTGTTTTTTAAATAATTGAGTACATTTGAAAGGTGCCAAATTGACAGTCCAGGAAGTGGAAGATTTTGTGTGTTGTCTTAGAGAACAAGTGCAACACAGGAAAAGACTGTCCATGCTGCCTTAAGCATGGTATGCTTTGTCTGCTGCTCAAACCTACCTTTTCACTGCAGTCAGTCAAAACAAAAGCTAATGACAACTATCAATGTCTTTTTTACATGGATGCTTCTTACAAATAATCTGAAATTGCTGTGTCACATCATTTTTAAACTAGTATTCCAAGTTTACTTGTTTTAAATCCAGCCTGGTAATGCATCTGTGCAAGATTCGTATCATAATAACTTTGCACCTTGATCTACTCATAAGGGGATGAAACCTTTTAAAATTCTCTTTGCCACCTTTCTCCCACAAACTTCCTACTGATGTGTATTTTGTGCCCTGTTGTTACCTTGTGACACTGAATGGTTGAAGAACACCTGCATCACAATGGCTTGGTTTATTCTCACTTTGAAAACAACCCCGAATGTTTCTTTCAGTCGGAACCCATCTGTGGTTGTACATCATTCAGCATAAAGAAACAGTGTCCCCATTGCAATCTGAATGGACTCTGTACATGTTTCTGTCATTATCAAATTACTTTCTTCGTTTGATTTCCTTTTGGTTTGCTCTATCTTCATCCTCCTTGTCTAGCTTGCTCTCCCCTCCATTTTTTCCCAACTATTGTAATTTCAGTTCAGTCAGATCCTTATTAACATAGCCTTCAGTGAAATCTGTTATTAACTGGAGCAGCATCCTTCCTTGTTTGAATCAACTAACCAAACATCCTGCTGGCTTGGTTTTCCTCAGACAGCTTTTCAAAATTTCCATGGAAAAAAAGGTAAACATTTAAGAAGGTATTTTCTTTTCTGCTTGGATACTAAAGGGCTTGAATAAGATGTGAGCTGACATGCAGTTCAACAGCACTGTGATTTTAAACCACATTTGGTTGAACTACAAAAAAATTTAACTAATGGGAGTCAGTAATTCAGAATATATTTTAATCTCTATAAAACAGTAAAGTAACAAGAATACTTTTGTGAAGCATCACTTAGGGTCAGTTAGTATTTATGTTTTTTCTTCTGTTAAAACTCACTTATTTCAACTCAGAATTTCAACTTTCGCAAAAGAAATCAAATATATTTATTAGTGAAAACACAAAGGTGTTGGACTTATTTTACAAGCAAATCTGGACAAGTCTGTTTCTTAAAGCACACATTGAAAAGTAGTCATGTAACTTCAGACACTTAGTTTGTGTTCTAAACTACACTGAAAACAGTCTATTCCTTAACTAGAAAAGAAGTAAAAAAAAACTATCCAGGTAACTTAAGTATCTGAGAACACTGTAGCATAACTGTACTTAATTAAAACATCTGACTTCATTGTTGACCAAACTCTGAAGAGGACCCCAGACTTTCTAAGCTTTACTGTTCTTGTCAGCTTTTGGATGACTTTTAAAAGCTGTACGTTTATTTGAGGGTTTTGTATGCAGAACAGATAATTTTTGTCAGTTTCTACATGACCGTAAAAGAGAACAAAAAGATGTGTAAACTTTGAGTTTGACTCAAAGAAGTGATTTTTGGATGTTCCCTGTATTTTTTTAACTAATCTGTGAACTAGTAAGTCTCACCAAAAATAGATGAGGAGGGAGGAAGAAATATTTTTTTCTTCCGGAAGTCATAGACTGCAGTTGTGCAAACATACAAAGTAACACGAAGGCGCAGAGACCTTCAATGAAGCACCTCATTTACTCTAATTCAACATTAGTGTTTTATGTTGCAACTAAAGACATAGTCAAATATAATCCTGTATTACTTATATTTTATTGCCATTAGAAAAGTAAGTTACAATTAACAAGTTAAGATTAGAACAGTTGGAACAAATAGCAGAAATTTGAGGGATTTCTGGAAAAACTGAAAATTGAAATAATTTTATTGTTCTTTATCATACGTTTCCGAGTGAAACTGTTTTCTACTGTATTGATGTCCTAGCACTTGATTACTTTCAAATGAACCTGTTAATTAAGACAAAGTAAAAGTTCTTGATCAAGATTAGAGACAAAGATTATCTTTTTCAGTTGAGTAAATAGAGCTGTAGGCTGATTCTTGGGGAAAATGAACCCTTAGTTTTTGTGGAGTCATAAAATGTAGACCTTTCTAAACATGAATGTTCTTGTCACACAATTGCCTAAATACTGTAGTTTTATATAACAATTATTTTTTTTTAAATATGCCTTTGCATGTTTTATCTTGCACCATGTTTTAAATCTGTGGACGTTGTGGACTCGCAACAAAACCAGACTATGATGATTTCAGTCTTTTATTTGAATCCTTTGGTGATCTAATTGTGATGCTAATGAGAGGGATTGCAGGAATGTACCGCACAAGAAATTTCTTTTTTTCCTAATAGATTTTTATTTGTAAAATCCTTTTATATGTGTTAATGCTAAAACTTATCTGAATGATGGTACTTTGCTCTTGGTTCATGTGACTGAAGATTAACTTTTTTCTGCTTCTTGCAGTAAGCTCATAATCCTGAGAGCTGGTGATGTCTTTGAAAATCATCTCATCTGACCCTGTGGTATTTTGTAGTAATTTTGATGTTACAGTTTGAATTCTTGAATTCCAAGATCTTTCATGCTTTGTTTGCAGGACAGACTAATTCAGTTTCTCATCTTTCTCTTTCAGAGAGTGGGACACCACATTCAGTAAATGTGGCTGCACGAGTTGATGAACTGGATTTTAGAATTTATCGGCAAATACGAGAAAATATTTTGAGGCATGTACTCTTCAAAATTCATTTTTCTGAAAAACATGTGCATAGACTTATTTGTTTTATTTTGGCCTTTTGGATACAGAGAGGGTAAAATAATTTTTTTTACTCTTTTACACTATTTTGCTTTTCTGTGTTGCAGATTCACGTACATTTTTTATAGGAATTTGGTAGGTAAAAATTTTCTTTAAAAATCAGATCTTTTTGTATCATCTAGCATATACTTTTATTTTAAAAGAAAGGGGAGGAAAAAAAGCAAATGTATTTACAGTTCCTTCTGACAAGCTCTGGAGATTATTTGAAATCAAAAACGTTGTTTACAGGCCTCAGAACTTCAACAGTGCAGATGTCTGAAGAATGACTTCTGTTTCTTAAGCTTGGCGTTCTTTTAAATGCGAAGGGAAAAGAAACAGTAACTTCTCAAAAATGTTTTTGTAATGATCTGCAGCTAGACAGAATATTTCCAAGCTCTAAGGCATATGAATTCTTCTGTCTAACCAATAATTTGCTCTCTAGGGAAATGAGAAAAGTTTCTTAAGTTTTAAAGGTCATAATTTATTCTTCTCGCCCAAAATTTGGTGCAATAAAGATGCTTGAACCAAAGAGAAAACAAAGACTTCACAAAAATGTGTGTTGATCTATGCATGTAAAAATCTATATCCTTTTGCCAAAATTGTGTGCATGTTGCTAATGCGTGTATGGTGTAGTTGAGATCTACAGAATCGCAGAAATGCTTTAGGGTACAAAACCTGTCATTTTTATACAGCTTCCCAGTTCTGCAAAGCTGAGCTGCATAAAAGCCGAAAGAAGTGTCCTTTCCATTAAAGTACATGTTTTAACATGAAGGAATGTTCTTCCTCACATTTTCAAACTGTCCTTTTTCTGCTTAAACCCAAACAACCTAGTTCTGATTTTGTGTAATTTCTTTTTCCGTGAGATAAAGCCTTGTATTTTCTCTTTCGGCTGCTGGAGGGCACTATGGCTACACAAGTGAAACAAAAGCTGAAAAGAATTTGTTCCCATTTCAACACTTCTGTGATATTTTTCCTGTTTCAGTTCTCATGCTAATATTTGCATTTCTTGCAAAAACCTGTATGCATCTCTACTATGTCAGCAGATATTCTGTTTCTGTGAACTGAAAGTCTCTCTCTTTGGATTTAGGTACCAATGATAAAACATGACTCCAGGTGTTTAAATCTGAATAAAGACCCGAAGAATGTTTATGCGTTGCAAGAGGCATATATCCATCTCCTCTTCTGCTCTGGGAGTTGAATTAGTGTTTGATAGGTTACAGTTGAATTTATAGTGAACTTTGGGCAGCTACATCCTGATTGTCAAAGGTTTTTAAAGAATTCATCTTTTAAACATGTTTATGCTCTGAAATAGGGCATATGCAGTGAATGGAAAGCTAAAATTTATTGCTGGGAAGTGGAGGGGGGCAGAAATTGTTTTTATTCAAACTGCAAAAGAAATCACTGGCCTAACATGGTGTAAACAAATTTCACCACTGTAGCCAGTTATCTTTGCTTTTGTGGTAGGCTCATCTGAAATACCTCAACTAATTACTACTGTAGCTCCACCAATGGGTGCAGTGTAATTACACAGAATAATTTTTCATCTGTGATGTGTGAAATACTTGCACATCCCTGTACACCCGATATCCTGTCTGTTACTGTCTTGCCTGAGTGCATCAGGAAGCTCCTGGTACTTCCTGCAGCTCTACTGAGAACTCTTAGGTGTGCAACACCCATGCACACAAATCACATTTGGGCCAACAACATGGGTATGTGACTCATTCTGTGTTGTTTTTGTTGTAATGCTTTACCTTAGAAAACAGAGAAGAGCGTTACAATACTTTTTATTTGTTTGCACAGTTCTCCAATCTTGACCTTTCTCATTGCTGCTGTTTTCAAAACTCCCCTATAGGTTGTACCATCCTTCATGTCTTAGGCAAAAAAACCCAAAACAGTTGTATAAGGTTAAGCAGAATTAAAAGTTTATCAAGAACACAAAACCGGAAATATCCAGTAACGAGCAAGTGAGCAGGTTTAAAAAACTTTGCTGCAGCATAGAATTTTGCAGTATAGATGTTCAGAAAGATGGACTTTGTGTACCTGACTAATTGAAATCTTGACCATTTTTCTAACAAGTTCGTACATGAAAGGGAAATATTACCTGCCCACACTTGAAAACTTTGCCTCCATGCATTCTTCTAGCAATTGAATGGGCCTGGATGTGGAAGCATAACTGCTTATCTACTAGAACATATTTTAAATGTGTTAATCCTTCTACAAAGAGAATAGAAATCTGCTTTTGCTGCTATACCCAAGAGTACTTATTCAGTATCTTTGGGGGAGGGGAATCTGTCTACTTTTAAAGCATGAAGTCAATAATTGGTGAATATTTATTTCTTTCTAGTATTTATATTCAGAGGTTTGTAAAACTACCTTTAGGAATATGAAAAAGGCATTTTCTGGTTTTATAATTCAGAATTCTATGTTCCCAGAAGCAACATCCTGTGTATTGTGTAATTAGATTTGTTAATGTGATGTAGTAAAATTTATCCATGGGAGTATTCTGTTACTGAAGAATGTAAAATTAAAGAGCAAAGTGCAATAGTGCTAGCCCTTTTGGAGGAAGAAGCAAAGTGCTGGTCAGCAGAGGTACTGCATGACCTGAATTACAAAATAAGTTTTCTATTAGAAGTTATGTAAGGATATTGGCAGTGTAGAAGAATGAGATGGAGCAGTTTTTACTGTTGATATCTAGTGAAAAATTAAGGAATGTAAGCCATCATTAGATCTTGTTAACTTTTAACAGGTTACTTCTGTCTGTATTTGCAATTTTGTATTGGTGAACTTCCCTATATTATTTGCATATCTTCACTAAATTTATGTTCTAATAACTTCGATATTAAAATAATTAAAAATGTATCTGTTTCTTCAGTTTCTATGTTGAATTTTCTCTAAATATCCTTGCAAGCGAGTTTAAAGTAAGTACTTTTTCTTTTCCATCTTCATTTGCACTAATCCTTACACTACTAAAAATACTGATGTCTTTGCTCTTCACGGCCCGTTGTGTGCAAATCTACTATGTATTGAATTTTTTGAAGACAGCTTGCCAGGACAACACAGACGAAATAGAGAATAAATTAGAGAAATTGGAATCTGAAATAATAAAAAGATTAACCAGCAGCATTCACTACTCATTTTTAAGACGGCAGTATATCATGCTATAATACTATCTGTAGATAAGCTTTTTTAAACTTTTAAAGTAATTTGAGTAGGTAATTACTAGTGTGTTAGTAGTCTAGGGCAAGATTGATGACAGCTTGA
The DNA here is from genome assembly GCA_035584735.1 of Pseudotriccus pelzelni. Taxonomy (NCBI): domain Eukaryota; kingdom Metazoa; phylum Chordata; class Aves; order Passeriformes; family Tyrannidae; genus Pseudotriccus; species Pseudotriccus pelzelni. Next base: position 67,730,842 of record JAWMRA010000001.1, on the reverse strand, counting down.
TTGGCTGTAGCAGTTACTAAAGTTCACATTTTATGATCTCCTTAAAAATATTAATTTAGAAGCTTATGAATTACTCTCTGGAGTTATCCTGAATTAACAAATACTGAGCTGTCTTTTAGCTCTTGAACCTTTCTATGAAATAATTTCTGACCACTATTGAAATTTATAGTGTGTTTCAAGAACTCATTTTCTAGATAAAGCAGTATTAACTCTTTGATGTCTAGGACTAAGTTGTGAAAAATGTTCTCATAAATAGTCTTGTTCCATGCCAGCATCAGAGGAGACCCTGGCTGGCTCAGGAAAAGAATTTTCTCTAATGGATCTGTGTAGACAAGCTAAACCACTGTCAGGGAGCACGGACAATTCTGACAGCATTTAGGGACCTTAGCCAGTCACGGAATCAAGTAGGTGGGAAGAAAGCAGAGTAAGTGTGGGGATGTACTATGCACTATAGGACTTGTGATTAGGTTAGACAGCAGAAAGGCTGGTTTTGTTTAATTTCGTTGGGTGTTGGTGAAATAAACCAATATTAAAATTCTAGAAGGCGGTGCTGAGGCAGATGGAAGCTGAGATTTCAAGTTCTTGGCCAAACAATTGGTGATGTGCAGGTTTCATTTCCTGCAATCTACCCACTCTCTGCCATACCTGCGGGTGTCTTAGTTTGTTGCAGACAAGACATGCTATAAAAAATTTGCTAAATCCACAGAATAGGGCCAGAATAGAGAACTGGTTCTTTGCCTAGTGCTTTCACAGAGGCTTCCATCTAGAACTTTAAAGTAGCATCTGAGATACCCAAAAGTTTAGAGAAACCTCACTTTAAGTGATTGCTTCTAGATGGCTTAACGACCACAGAATTCAGTGTTGAATCCCTATGGATTCATATGCTATGAATCCCTATGGAGTATGTTGTGTCAACAGTCAGTTGCTGTTTTGAAAGACTACTTTTCCATGCAAGCAGTGTTTGTGTGTTCAAACGAGTTTGTCCAAGTTAGGTAGTTTAGCTTCAACATGTCAAGTAATGGATCTTTCCTGTTTTTTAAGCTGTTTAACCTGTTTCCTGAGTGAACAAGTTAGGAAGCAGTTACATGAGCCACTTAATGGGCAGATCATAATTTCAGGTGGGAAATTGCACGATGATGAGTTACTGCTATGATATAGGAGTAGGGGTTCTTCTTTGGCCATTGTGGCTGCAGAATAAGATGAAAGGTATTGGTCTGAACTCTCAATGGTTACATTAACTGGAGCTTGTGTCAACTGAACCTTTAGAATTGGACTCTGTATTGCAGTGCAAAGCATTTCAATGCCTAAGTCCTTTCAGATACCTCTCTGGCTGTATGAAGAATCAATGGCCCTGTCTTGCCTTTCCTTCTCTGACTGATTTGAAACTGTTCTGAACATGTAAAGTGTTAGGAGCCATCCCTAGTACTGTCTTTTCTGAGAGAGCTTGTGTATGCTTTGATGACTGCTTTCTAAAGTCAGGTAATCAAAATCATTCACCAATAAAATATTTATGTGGAAGGAAAGGTAGACTGTAACCTTAAGTCTTTGTTGGAGTCCAAAAGTCACAATGAAAAGTAATTTTCTACATTTATTTCCATAGATCCACTGCTCAATTTAAAGAGTTCTCAAAGCTGTTAGTAGCACATATGCAAATCTTTAAAATATCCCCAAATACCGTATGTACTGTTATTTGCAAAAATACACATTGGCTTTTGAAGAACTCAACAGTTTGTTTTCTTCCAAGCATCTGAACAGTGAGTAATCTTCTTTAGCCACTCTGTTTAGTATTGTTTAGTGGTTATGGGGACAACACATAAGGAACCCGTAGCATGAATTTCATAATCTTATTTACAAAGACATTGAAAGAAATTTTGAATTGATGAGAACATCTCAGGCCCTTCTGAATTTTTCTTCTACCCCAACAGCCAAATGGATGGTGAGAAAAGCCCATGAATGTTCTTGCAGCACCAGTTGGTCCTATCTGTAGCAGCTTGCCTAAAGATTTTGCAAAGTGGTAGGCTGTGGTGGCTTCCAAATGCCTTCATGTCATGCCTTCACGGTGTGGTTTAGTCTGCTGCCTATCCAGCGCTATCACTTTTCAGCATGTCTTTGTAGCTTTTGCTTTTAGCAGAACTCACTGGAGACATGGGTTATTTCAGTGTCTTGTTCCCTGTCGGAATGTTGGTACTCAGCCTCCTAGTCTACATAAATACTAGTAAATTAAACATGGCTGGGACTATTCTCTGACGCTGAGGCCAACTGGCATCGAACAACTCTCATACACACTATTAGGCTTCAAAACAGGACAACCACATCCACATTCTCCACTGGAAATGGTCTGTCTTGGGATAGCTGATCTGGGTCTCTGTGGTGCTAAGGCCTAACAGTGTAAGAGTGCCCACAAGAGGGTTCCAGTGCCTATGATATGTGCTGGACCTGTTCATTTCACTAATTCAGATGTGTCAGAGTTGCCAAGCTTTGTCCAACAGCAGCAGGTTATATGGTCTGTTTCCATCTGTAGACAGAGGGGCCTTGAGGAAAATCTGTTCTTTGGAAAAGCAGTGACAATTGACAACAATGGTCTGCAAGGGATCCATTTCTCTCTAGCGATAAAAGTCACTAGCTAAAAGTGTGAACAGGTACTTAAAAAAATAATCCTGGTACTTTTGCTAATGGACAAGTAAATTACAATTAGCAATCAAAAATTTATAGTCCATAGTAACTATTGAATTCAATGAGAAGTGTTAAATACATGATGGTCTTGAGAGATACAGTTAGAAAAAGCCTTATTAAAGAAAATTAATAACTATCTTCAAGTTGAAATGCACATAGGCAATTTTATTCAAACTTTTCTATCATCAGTCAGATTTGGAGGTTTCTTGAACTATTCCTAATTATTACCAGCCATCTTAAAATTTAACCCAGCAGTGATGCAATGATTTAGTTGAAGGTGCAAGCTGCAATACTCTTCTGGCTCACCTACCTATAGAATTTCAGTTTCCTGAAAACTGACAAAGGGGGAGCTCTGCACAGATAACTAATTCATCCTTTAGCCCTTCCTGTGTAAGTATGTTTTTAGCACAATGCATCACCTTAATTATTATACCTTCTGCAGCAAGATAGAATTCTCTGACCTGATCATTTTTGTTGCCAAATTACTTGTAAGTACATTGTGAAAATATTTTCTGTGTCTGTACATGTATTTATTTCATCAGCCATGCTCCCATCTGTCAAAGTAGAGTGAATGCTTTAATTGCCTAATCAGCTTTCTGCGTCTCCCACACAGGCACAAGAACACCACATGAGTTGTGTAGTTACGTGGTGGTGCATAAGCAATTATCAGAGGGAGTTTTTTCAAGTTTTGTATTCTAGGCAAGAAGTGTGTTGGATTTAGTTACATTATAAGCATGATTATTTACTAGCAGAAGCTGATGTTTTTGTCCCCTGTATTTTTACATTTCAGGATAAAGTACAATTTATGTTCTGGGCATCATCTTGTGGAAGTTCTAAATCACTTCATGAGGCTTTCAGCCTGGGTTATGTCATTTATCCATCAGCACTCAGTCCATTTAATCCAGACCTCTCAGCTGTACAGACCTAGCTCCTGTTGTGAGTGATCGGCCTGCTTGAGTGCTCCCAGCTTCTCCTGTCACATCACATTTGCATAAAAGAGGACAGATAACCAAATTTGAGCACACAAATGAAAATGCTAAGCGTTGAACCTGTCACAGTTGTTGTTCAACTAATTGTGAAAAATTTGATTTGCTGGCTTTCCACTGTTTATCATGTGGACCCCCTTCTCAAATTTGCCTTGGCTTCTGCTTCTGTACATGTAGCTTTTAAACTCTCTACACAAGCAGCCCACCCTGGGGATTACTTACCTCTCCTACCAGCTTTTAATGTTGGCTCATCTACTTGACTAAATTAGGCCACCATGGCAAACAAACACATAATTAAAAACCTGGGAAAGACAACTGCAGTTGCACTTCTTAAATTGATTTTGCAGTCTATTACTGGTATATGCCTTTTCATTTTGCCATTTTTATCTTGTCCTCCTGTAAACCCTGAAAATGTCTTTGCTTTTGATTGTATATGGGAGGGATATATATTATTTCAGAATGAAGACTAGTATTTTCTTCTGAAATGGGAAAACAGTAAATAGAAAACATGTTGTTATTTCTGAGTATTTTGTCACAGCTTATTACAGAGGTGCTGTATTCATTTGAAATTAAGACCCATTTTTGAACTGGCATTGTAAGGTCATGGATTGTTCAAACGATTGTGCTTTTCTAAATTCTGCAGTTTGACTTTGCTTTCCAAATGTATTTACAACTGCTGTCGTATTTCTATTTCAGGACAACTGCTGTCGTATTTCTATTTCAGGACACCTCTTAACTTAGCTGTATAATTTACACATCACCTCTTACGATTTATACCAAAAAGTCACCAATTAAAACAGTTGGATGTCACGTTTTTTGTGATGGTAAAGAAGGTTCAGACAAACAATTATCTATGAAAAAATAAGATCATCTACATATCCAAATCATCCATCCCTTTGGTATTGGCATTATTTGGTTATATTCTGAATGCCCATAACTTCATCATTTAAGAAGTTGCACGATAACATGGGCATAATGGATATAAATCTATACAGACCACTGAAGGCATCTAAAAACAACCTGATAAGAAAAGCTGGTATTTATATGTATATCAACAATTTATATTTTTCTAGCAGTTCTAAAATATCAAAATAATCATTATCAAATGAAAAAATAATTTCTTAAATTACTTAATTACTTAAAATACTTTTAAATTTTATTTTATTATATTTGTGAAGGGGGAGAAGTCCCTAAAGTGACTTTTATGTCAAGCAGAGTTTACTGAAAACAGCTGTACTAGCAGGGCATGATCTCTTTCATAAACTGATCAAAATGTATCTTAAAACAGTTTCTCTGGTAAGGTTGTACCAAAAAAAAAAAAAAGAAAAAAAAAAAGACATGTTTTCTTCTAATTATTAAGAATTATATGATTAGCCTAAACTGACTTACATCCAGGCTATTGTGGTTAGCTGTCCTTTGTTTTAAATGTCTTTTTTCCCTTCATGAAGTTTTACTTCCTTGAGATGTTCATTAACAGCTGTCGTGTTGTCGCAACCTTCATTTCACTAGGCTAAAGGGGTTAAACTCTTAATGGCCTTTGACAAAGCCTGATGTATTTAATTGCAGCAATAGCAGATCATAACATTCACAGATCAGTATGCTGGAGACCACTGTCTTTCTCCATTAAATTTTGCTCTTTTCCTAATTTTGAAGACTGAATCCTACTGTAATTAAAATGCACGTGGAGAAATAACTTGTGCCGTACTCTATTCTGCATTTGGCTTGTGATCACTAGAATACTATCGGTTTCCTTGTCCACGTCCTTCATTCATATCAAACTACTTCATCTTCTTCCTCATTAACAGCTTTACAAAGTCGACCTCCTCTCCTGCCCTCTTTCTCAAGTTTGCCTGTGAGTTACACTAAATACACACATCGTATTTTCAAAATAAAATATTTGGAAAAGTGGGGTACAGACAGGTTTCAAAGAGACTATTCATTAGTATATTAAGCCTACAGCATCAAACTGAGGATCAGCAAAAATTCAAGAAATTAGTTATTTGACACAAAAACTTCATTTTGTACCTGACAAAGTGCAACTACACTGCCAACAGGTTTGGTTCTGCAGGTCACTGAAGTAAGAGCTCTTGGTCCAGATCAAAAAGGTCGCTTGCAGATTTCCAGAGGTTGTTTCATCTTTTACGTTACTCTGAGTAACCTTCAACAAGATACTCCAGAGTGACTCTAATATTCCCTCCCAGCTTCTTCCATTGGCAAAATACATCCCAATAGCTGAAACATCCTGAGATACCTTTGTGACCAAAGAGGCAGAAGAAGGTTTACCTGCTTAAGGAAATTGATACTGTTTTCAAAATCCATTTTCTTCATATAAAGAGAAGAATAAAAATTCCTTAGTTACCCTGTTCTTCAACAGTAGGGCTAATGTTTATTGATAAACTGTTATCTTACTACTTATTGATAAACTCATCTTACCATGCAATGATTTGATCTGGAAATCTCATAAGTATGTTAAAGCTGATAGAAATGAATTAAGTATTTGGGCTTATGGGCCGTATTGGTCTTAGAAAAAGCTATGCTTACAGATAAGACTATTTTCTCAGATTTTAACAAGAAAAAAATACAAAATAATGTCTTGCTTTCTTTTGAATTTAACTTATTGAAACATGGAAATTTTATTGTTAAATCCTGGAATTTTTTGCATTCATTAAAAAAATAATCATCATCCCTTGTTTTACCTCCTTTGCCTCTCTCTGAACTTAGTTATGTGTATTATTAGATTTATTCTGAAGTAGTGCAAGAAAAGGAGAATTGAAGGGAGCAAATACAACAGCCATGAAACTGAATATTAGCTCTCAAGGTAAATTTTGCAGTCAAAATACCTGTGGCAGTAGAACTTAAAGGGAGTTTCTGAAAAGAGGCTATGTTCTAAACTTTCTTCATGAAGTTAATCTGTCTCCTAAGTAAATATGAATATGCAGATCTCCAAACTGAGGTAATTTACTGTAAAAGTCTGATTTATAATTTCAGAAACTACTTTGCAGAATTTCTTTAAGTTCTATATTGTTCAATATCCTTTTCCATAAAATGTTTTGCTAGGCAAGTCAGATAAAAATGACAGAGCAAGGGCAAGAAATGTGTTTAAAATTTTGATCAAGTACTAGTGAAAATTGTTTTGCCATATTCCCTCAGCTCTAATAAAATGTACCCTTTCCATTTATTCTTCAACTAGATATCTATTGATGTTTGATTAAAAACAATCTCCCCTGCTTCTGTAATGTACCGTTGTGTAATTCATGGGATTTTCTCATTTTCCCAGGTCTGCTTGGGTAAATAAAGGTTTCTTCTCAGCTCAGTTTGTTAAGTTGGATGTTGGAATAAACAAACTTCCATTAACTTGCTTTTTGTTTTGCTTTATATTGCAAGTAATTCATCAGCATTTAAGAGAGACAACTGCTCCATCTTTCCCTATATATTCTGTTATACAAAGATGACCCCCTTCCCATGAGCTTAGCTCCTGACTGCAGATAAATGCAAAAGAATGAGCACACAGAGAAATGATTAGCAGCTTGCACATACACATCTCGATGGTCTGCAGCTATATACAAAGAAAGATGTGTTAAATTGCCTGTTCTTTTTATATAAAAAAGAAAACTTATTTACCCTGTGGGTAAAATGTGAGTTGACCTACTGCATTACAGTATAAGCGTGAACAAGGTTACTCGTCCCCCCTTTCTGCTAAATAATAAGGCAACTCATGCTGAGGGTGCACTTAAACTATATCTATAACTCTTGGAAATTCATAGATCGTAAGGCCAAATGGGACCATTATGATCATCTTGCCTGACCTCCTCTATAGCACAAGCCATAGGGTTTCGACAACATAACAGTATTTGTAATTTCATATCCATTAGAGAGCTATTTATAGGATATATATTGTATTGAAATGGCAGAATATTCATTGCTCTGAAATTCTGCTGGATAATTTTACTACTGTAGTGTTATCTACAGGGTTCTCAGTACACATTAATAATGAAAAAAAATCAAAATTTCAAGTAATTTTCTAAAAATGTAACCATCTAATAAGCAGATTGCTTGGGAAAACAGCTGCAAAAACATATATTTAATGTTGATATAAAATAATTAAAATAATCTATTAATTACTGAGTACTGAAGAATCTGAAGTCTAATTACAAAAAGAAATGGACCAACTGGTCCATTACAACAACTGGAGTGTTTCAGCAAGAACAGGGAAAACTAAACCAAAACCTGTGTACTTTTCACAAGGCTTATTCTTCTCCTCTACTGAAGCTCTTTTTTCTTTGGACTGATATCAAGAACTATGGTGCCTAATTTTCATGGTACCATTCCTATAAAATGTCTGATACAAATGGAAACTGATTTTAAATAGTGACTAGGGTAGAAGTAGGCATCTGCACTGTTATTCATGTAAAGCAAACTGAACCTCATCCCCTGCCTTGCTTTGTAAAACTATCATTATTAGCCCTCAAAGTTCATTTCCTATCTATCTGAAACACCAGAAAATGTCCTCTGCCTTTTCTGTAGGAACCACTAATGAAGTGTAGTACATTGAACAGTCCTAGAGGTCCCCATCAAACCAAACCACCCTCACTGCTCAAATCTTGGAAACATGTAATATACCTGATTTTTAAAGATAAGAATCCAGATATTACCCGTGCTTGTATTTGCTGCTGGGAAGGCAGCAATAAAAGGTCAGTCAGGATTTCTACTGATCATGTTTAAAATGATTTAACTCATCCTTTAGCAAAGTAATAAAGGTCCTCGAAGTAATTACATCATTTTCGTAAATGCTGAGAATGATGAGATAAAACAGCATGGATGTCATTGGTCAGAGACGTTTATCTGTGTGCATTAAAAGGTTTTAAACATGAGCTTATGGAAAAGCCTATGCCATTCAGTTCAGTTCCCCAGTCTTCTCTAAAATTACACAAATTCAAAGGCAATATGAACAAGGATACCTTAAAAAGAGCATCGTATCACTTATGTACCACTTAACAGAAACCTTTGGGAATTCAGTAAAATAATCAGTAAAATATCTGTAAAATAACCAGATTTGGTAAAATCTGAAATGCTTTGTTCAGAGGTTCTCCCTGCTATGCAGGAGCTTTTAAAAACTCTTGTGACAAGTAGAGGAGGAGGGCTGTATCTCAACATTTTCATTTTGACTGTTCACTAGTAAATTCTCCAAAAGCGTAGGTAATTACAAAATGTAGCTGAAAAAGGTTAGTTTAAAAGCAATTTTTAAAGGTATTTCAATAGAGGGAAAGAGAGGAGGAATGAAGAGACCAATTAACCAATTTTTCTTGGCCTTTCTCTCACGCGCAGACACATTCTGTACAAACCCGTGTTTTGATGTATTATTTTAATTAATCCCAGTCTTTTGATTTCTGCAAAAAAGAAGGTTAGCAAATGTAACAATGCTCGAGAGTTTCTTTATCGTAAAAGACACATAATTTCAAGCATTTAATAAGGTAGATTTATTCTGGGTAGTTTAGTTTGCACATTCACTCAAACAGCCCTCCCCAAAGACAACATTAAAAATGTGATTAGTTAGCTGCCATCAATAACACAAAATAGGAAAACACTCTCTGAAGGGACAGCTTTGTGGAGGGCACTACACAGTGTGTAGTAAAAAATATATGGCCTAATAAGTTTACATTTGCAGGCTCATTTGTTAAAACTCTTGAATTTCTAATTTGTGTCAGAAAGATAAATGGATGGGGCCTCAGTAAAGTGTAAGATTAATACTGATGGATGGGGATTCAGATTTTTGCTAGCCTCTTACTTCTGTACAACCCAGTAGGCAGTTCATGGGGAAAACCAAATGTAAATAAAAAAGAGGACATTATTTACCTTGGTCAAGGCCAATTACCAGTTATATTGTTCTTTTCAACTTTATTGTTTGGATGTAAATTATCCTTATCTAATTATTGTTTAATGCATTTTGGTAATCAAGCCCTTACAAAGTGTAATTAGACGCTAAAAAGGACAGGCACCCCATGGTTACTTTGAAACACTGCAAATAATCAAATGGTTGAAATGGAGACCTCTGGGACCTTTTAGGGTATAAGGTGGAAGAATAATAATAAAGCATACTAGATAATAAAAAAATTGCCTTACACCTGAATCAAACTGCTCACACAAAATGAAAACGAGCTGGGGTTAATATGAATAATAAAATAGGTGGGATATGCGTATGTTGTGGCAGTTGATTTCACCAGCTTTCCTTCCACGTGCAGTGCCTGTGCAGTGCTACCACCATGCTGCATTTTCAGCTCCTGAGCCGGAAGCTTTAGAATAACGTGCCTCACTGCCTGTTTTGCATTGAGGACAAAAAAGGACAGGATGCATCTTCTTCCTGTAACTCTTTCCTAAGTGCTGTGCTGTAATTCAACTGTAAGTTACTGTACATGATGCAGAAACTACTGACTAAAATTCTACAGCTGGTATTAATATGGAGGTCAGAATAGATGTGCTCATGCCACTTCTTACTACCTTTGCAAACTCTGAATCTGTTAAAACAGATTCAGATTATAATTGAAGAAAACTGATGGCTGTTATTATTATACAAGTTTAGCTCTAGTTTCTATATGAGTCATGCGTTGATGTGAGTGCATGATTAAATGCACGTTAACTTGAAAAGGTCATGACACTAATGCCAGAACAGCCCTTTTTCTGTGAATAAAGTTATTGCCTTATTTTCAACTGACTGCAGCTTTACATTCTGGCTAGATAAAGGATCCACTTGTATTACAGAAGCTCACGGCTTGAAATTTGAATTTCATCACTGGAAGCAATTACAGTATCAGTGCAGTCCCTGGATGTAATCTCTCATTTAGTAATTTAATTAAAAACAAGTAGTACCACGAGCACCAGAACTAATGAAGCTTAGTTTCCGCTAGAACTATGTTCACATGGTTGATTGACTTTTAACTGCGCTATGAGGAAGCTTCTGTGTGAGTCCCTCCTTTGTTTCTGTAATTCCAGAAAATACCCAATTTCTAGTTCAACAACACTGAGCATTCTGTATCTCTGCTATTCCTGACATAGCTCAGAAATTGCAAGAACGAAAGAAAGTTTGGTTGGGGCAGCCATAGTAACAAAATGCTCCTCAAAAAGAACTGGGCACCCAAAACCCCACCAACCACTGCTTCAAGCGTACTTGTGCAGTACACTTGCCGTGGCTGCCCCAGCCAAACTGGCTTCCTTCTTGTAACTCTGAACTGTGGGTCTGCATGGAGAGAATGCATGGAGCTTGCATTCTCTCCTGCATGAAAGAATATATCCATTAAATATGGCAAAGGGGAAATGTTTAAGAGTTAAGTTGCACAATGTACTGAATGCAAGTTTCCAGTGCAATGTTTCAGCCACATCGAAACATACACACCTGTCACATGCACATGGCACATTTGTTCAAACCAAGGACACCATGCCTTTGTAGGATGTGATGTGGCGGCTGGTAAAGTGCGTTCGTTTGTGGTGCCTCCACCCCTGAAGGGTGTTATTAAAAAAGAGGTAGCTCTGCATGTGTCTGTTTGTATACCAGATCTTACTGAAAACTGGCCATGTAATCCATGATGGAGAAATTGCTGGTATCAAGGGTTCTCAGAGCAAAACAGTGTGAATATTTGCTAGTGGGATGAAGCCCAAATGCTTAAGATTAGAACTGATGACAGCTTGAAATTAAGTGTAAAATTGTCATCAATTTAATCCTTCACTTTAGAAAGAAAACACTTGGTGCTTTTCTGTTTGATTTAAATCTAGTGATAATGAATCTTTTATTCTAGACACTTGGGTTAATGGTTACTAATTACAGAGTTTTATTTGGAGATGCCTCCAAAAATATTTATTTTTATAGTCTCTTGAGACAATTGCTTCTGGTAAACTTCTATTGCTGATAGCACATAGGGACTAAAACTACACGTCCACTGAATCTGTTGTTTTGTAATGTAATCACAACTCCAGAAAAAATAATTGAAATTACAGTCACATTGACACCCACATTCAGAAAGTCATATATTCAAGTCCATATATATTCAACAAAGAAGGTAGGCATATCTTTAACATTATACATGGATTTTAACTTCTGTTGTTTTCACCAAGATTTAAACAGTTTTGAGTGCTTTGCTGGTAAGAGCCTAAACATAAGCTTTCTGTCTAGCACTGACAGTGTCACAAATGTTGTATCTTCAATCTATTAACCACATTTAATAACAAGTTTTCCTGATGTTTTCAGATCTGTCAAGGCAGAATTTTGTAGTCCTCATTCTGTATATATCATTCTAGTCTTGCTAGCGCAGTTTTTAGGAAATGTTTATTAAAATGAATAAATGAATTCTCTACCTGTTCTCTGTGTGACTGATCAAAAATATGGTTATTTGGATTAGTTTGAAAGAAACAAATTGCATTTTGTATTACATAATTTTACAATTTCCTAACCCATCTATAATAGCAGGCTGTTTAAATGGAATACTAGATTTAAAAAAAATATGGTTTTCCATAAAATAAAATAGCTGACACTGTTATGAATTATTTCTGCTCTGCTTTATTCAGTGAAACTACAGTGCACCATTCAATCCTTACAACTGAGATGAAATCATATATATGATGGGTGTTGGCCTCTTCTCCCAGGCAACCGGACAGGACAAAGGGAAATAGCCTCAAGTTGCACCAGGGGAGGTTCAGATTGGGTATTTTGGGAAAATTTGTTCGCTGCAAGGGTATGGTTTAGTTGGCATGGTGGCCAAAGGTTGAACTTGATCTTGGAGGTCTTTTCCAACCTTGATGATTCTCTAAAATTCACCACACACCAGGCTATCTCTAGTGTGCATGTTTATAATTAATACCTTTTTCCCCAGTCACCAGAAAACTATTAAAAAATCAAATTATTCAGAAATAAAATCACACTATGCCTTGATTTCTTCTTTTTTTCCTTTTTTTTTTGCACTCATTGTTTCCAGTGACAGAGCAAAATGTTTTTACAACCTTCTCCAGATGCCGTCCATACTAAGAGTTTCGGCTCTGGTAGGACTTTCAGGTTCTCCACTATTCCAATTTTTTACTCCAATATAATTTTAGTTTTGCTTTCTCCCATACACTGTTCACTTGGGGTCAAGAAGCTCGGCTGTTTACTACTGTACAGCATGAGCCTGTGCAAGAAAACCAGTAACAACTAGAATCTTCCAAGAAATTCCATTTAAGAAATTGCATAGTCAGTGGAAATGCTCGTGTAATGCCATCACAATTCCCAAGAAGTATAGGTTTCTACAGAAGCCATATCCTGGCTGCATATTTCCAGAGTTCATCAATTTCCCAGCTACTTCTGTACACAGAATTGTATGAATGCCTTATTGGTGAGACCTCTGACTGCAAAAGCTCAGCTCTTTTGTGGAACTAAAACATGGCTCTATGGAACTCGGTTTAGCCTCTTGCTTTAAAAGTGTATTACCATACATGGCTTCAGAGTTGCATCAGAAATGCAACACAGGACTAACCTGTTGGAATGAGTCCAAAGGAGGGCCAGAACTGACCAGAGGGCAGGGGCATCTCTGCTATGAAGGCAGGCTGAGAGAATTGGGCTGTTCAGCTTGGAAAAGAGAAGCTTCCAGGGAGACCTTAGAGCAGCCTTCCAGCACGTGAAGGTGGCTTACAAGAAGGCTGCAGAGGAACTTTTCACAAAAGTATGTAGTGATAGGACAAATGGATTTAAACTGAAAGAGAGTAGGTTTAGATTACAAGCTGGGAAGGAATTCTTTACTGCTAGGGTGATGAGGCACAGGAACAGGTTCACCAGAGAAGCTGTGGATGTCCCATCCCTGGAAATGTTCAAGGCCAAGCTGGATGGGGCTTTGAGCAACCTGGGCTTGTGGAAGGTGTCCCTGCCCATGTCAGAAGGGTTAGAACTAAATGATCCCTTCTAACTCAAATTTTTTATGACTCTAGAATTCTAAAAGTGTATTAAGGACTGTATGCTCAAGAGTTTCAGCAACAAAAGGGCCAAGAGGGGACGTCAACGCATGCCTGAATAAATGCTATCCAAAAGGTAGGTATCCTTCTCAAAAGTTAGTAGAACTTACAGAACTGATGTTGGCTGGTTACATTGTTCTTCATGAATTTTATGCAGAACAGGTATAAATTCTGTAACGAATCCATGTGCAATTGCTTTCAATTCTTCTCCAAGCGGATGACAATGCTGTGTGTGTTCATCCACATTTGCAGCTCAGATGGATCACTACGCTTGACATTTCAAAGGCTAAAAAAATAAACATACTGCAATAATTCTGAAGGCTGATCAGCCTTTTAATGTGGTGTCAGTTGACTGTTATTTTGTAAATTAGGCAGCGATTTGATTCTTTATCAATTTTTAGCGGTGTTTAACATCACCTAACTCATGAAGAAGGCAGCATTGGTATCCTGAAATGTAATGATGCTTTTATCTACTTTAGAAACAATGACAAGTCTTTAAAATATTTGGGATGACTTAAGTGCTCATTAAAGAGATGCTAACACAGATACCATGCCAGCATGCCTTGTGAGCTTCCAGGCAGAGCTCTGACAAGTCCCCTCCATTTGCCAGCAGGAGTTTCAGTAAGGGGTATGTACTTGAGCAGTGAATCTTGTTGAAAAAGGGAGAATTCAAAAAGGATGATATGAACAGCAAGTTCCCCTGGATTTGGGACTTTACTTTCTTCAAGTCTCCAGGAATGGAAAGTGCACTCCCAAGACACTTAATAAGGAACTGGTTTTGGTGGTTTCAGTAGAAGGGAACTCCTTAAGTCTCAGTTTTGAGAAATGAGTATAGTTTCATTAATGTGACTCAGCCACTGCTACTGGTAACCAGAATTGAAGCAGCTGTTTGGTATTTTCTTCTCTTTTGAAGCTTTAACCAATGTAATAAATTTTTAAAGGATATTTTATTTTATTTTTGAGGGGTTCTAGATCCTAATAGAAAAACATAAGAGGTGTCATACTGCAGATGTATCTACTTAAATAAAGTTTGCCTAGAAAAGAAGTCTGGATCATAGAATCATAGGATATCCTGAGTTGAAAGGACAAGGGGCATCAAGTCCAGCTCCTGGCCCTGCAAATGACCACCCCAGGAATCACACCATTTGCCTGAGAGCATTGTCCACTTTCTGAACTCTGTCAGGCTTGGTGCTGTGACAACTTCCTTAGAGATCCAGTTCCAGTGCCCAGCCACTCTCTGGGTTAAGAACCCTTTCCTAATATCTGACCTAAACATTCCCCGACACAACTTCAGGCCATTCCCTCAGGTCCTGTCACTGGCTAATACAGTAAAGAGATGAGATCAGTGCCTGCCCCTCCTCTTCTCACAATGAAGTTGTAACTGCAATGAGGTCTCCCCTCAGTCTCCTCCAGGATGAACAGACCAAGTGACCTCAGCCACTCCTCAAGGCCCTTCACCATCTTAGGATGGCACCTTAGGATGCCATTCCTAAAAATGATAAGACATTTTAAAAACTTCTGCAGAAGACCTTTTCTTACAGAGATACTGAATGCTTCAATCAAGGCTATCCTGGCACTTCTGTTTACTTCTAAATGATTTTGTCAGTGACAGAACCAACTTCACGCAGAGCTTTCAACACAATACATTAGCAGTGAAATTGCTGTCAAAGTATTTTTCTTTCCAGTTTTGCTTTCATGGAGGTAAAGAGTGTGTTTTGGATTAATTTAATTTACCATTAAATTTGCCATTTAAATTACTTGACCATAAGATAACTGTCCTGTGGGAGGCAGACAGGTATGTGGTAGTGTAGAAATAATTTGAGTTGTTCAAATCGGTTATAATTTAAAATAGAATCATAGAATCAACCAGGTTGGAAAAGACCTCCAAGATGATCCAACACTGCCATGGTTACTAGACCATGGCACTAAGTGCCTCATCCAATCTCATCTTAAAAACCTCCAAGGTACAATGAATCCACCACTTCCCTGAGCAGGCCATTGTAATGTCTGATCACTCTCTCTGTAAAGAACTTCTTTCTAATATCCAGCCTAAACCTTCCCTGGCAAAGCTTAAGCCCGTGCCCTCTTGTCCTACTGCTGATTGCCTGGGAGAAGAGACCGACCCCCACCTGGCTACAACCTCCTCTCAG
>JAWMRA010000001.1:67665717-67713284 GCA_035584735.1 Pseudotriccus pelzelni | reverse complement strand
CTAAAAAATCCAATGCGCAGGCTGGAAGGTGTAAAGACCTTCCCCGGTTCTTCGTTCGCGAAGACTGGCCATTTTATAATAGCTTAATATCTCATAAGAAATTCTGGAAGAAGTGTTAACAGAAGGAACTGAAACAGTAGAGACATTGAAATAGCTTCTTGGAAGTAACTGTAACATCTGTTGACCTCACTGGGAGGGTATTTTATGACAGAATCTCAAGCTACTCAGGTACAATGAGACAGGCAGACCCAAAAGAGACCTATATAATCTGTGTAGCAGTGGCTTCTGTGGAAGAGTCTTGTGCCAACCTGCAGTAGAAACTGTCTCCTGTAGACTCTGATGAAAACATGTATCTTTGGCACACAGCCACCATTTTGCTGATGAAGTGTTTAGGGGTAGGTACAAGCTGAGTGGCACACTATGAATTTGTTGTTTGGTTGTTTTCTTTTCCGAGGAAGGCACATGACCAGATCACTAAATGAAGTTGTAATTGAGTTATCCTTGAGTTCTCTGCAGTTTCTCGTTTGATCATACCTCTACCTCCTTTCTTGAAACCCCTTTGGTTTAAGACATAGCTCAAAGGAAGAGGAGCTTCTGTAGTTCAGTGGAAACAAGTTTGACATAGCAATGCCCATCTGCAGCACTAGGTACCAGAAGCAGGGGATACAGTGCCTTCAATGAGGAATTTTGCCAGGCAGCAAGGAAGAGGGAAGCAGAAAGGAAAAGGAAGGAAGTGGGATCCCACAGTTATGCCTGACCCATTCATGAATCGTGAGCAGGAATCTCAGGCATGTCAGCTGCAGCATCACACATGCTTTACAAAGATCCTTTTTGGGGATCCAAAACACATTACAATAGGCATTGTCTCTAGTGTCATCAATTACTCCATTACTCTTAAAAAAACCATAGAAGGTTGATATTACCTAATTAAACTCCATAGAAAGAAAATGAGATAATGTCAGGAATCCCCTGTCTCTGACATCGATGAGTGCAATGAAAACACAATTTCACTGTCTATTCATCGTGGTCCTCAACTGCGGGTCCTCAAAAAGAGAATTTGTAGTGCCTCACACTTTAAAAATTATTTGCTAAAGGCAATATGCTCGCATCTTTTTAACTTTGCCTATGCATAGTTTCAGCAGGATAGGAAAAACTCCCAATTAAGCTTTCTGAATAAAATATAAACATTTAACAGCAGCACAACTTGAGCACTGCTGAAACCTGAAACAGCACACACAGGAGAAAACTGTTGCTCTCTCTTTTCAAGTGAAAGTGTTGGTTGGCTAAACATATTTGCATGGAGGAGAAAGGAAGGGAGGGACTGACCCTGAGATGGATAGCAAGGGCTAGTAGTCACCTCTTCCACTCTCATGTCCTGCAATACTGTTTTGTCTTTCCCTGTTCAATCTGGCTCTCACAGGAAGAACGCATTCTAGGATCTAACAGTTTCAATGGCTCCCACAACTGTCAGGCACAAGTTCTCACATATTCTGTTTGTCTCCATACTCACTTCACGGAAGGTAAGGAAGGGAAATGGGGAATATCCTTTTTCCAGAAATGATGTCTTATCCATCTATTTAAGAGGACATGGAGAGACAGCAGCATGCATTCCACCTCCATGGCAGAAGGGCATCCTGATCCCGCATACTCCAACTGCGACAGCTTGGAAAGGGAGAGAGGAAAAACTGTCTAGAAACCTGCATCCATAGCTGAGGTTCTTTTGCTGTGTTTTGGTTTTTTGTTTTGGTTTTTTTTGGGGGGGTTTTGTTTGCACTTTTTGTCTTTATTTTTGTTTATTTGTTTTGTTGTGTTTTGGTTTTGTTTTGGGGGGAGCAGAGGGGAATGCCTTGTTGGGTTTTTCAGATTTACGCTTAATTTTTTCACTGAAGTTTTGGAATGGATAAGAAACACAAAGTTGGCAATACTAAGATAGTCTTGCAAATACTTTAGGGCAAAAAAAGCCTAAAAGTGTTAAAAATATCTAAACAATTTCCAAAAGTCTTCATATGTGACAATCTTGTCGATACTTTTCAAACAGCTCAAACTCTCAGCCTTTCAGATGAACAGGAGACAAACATAATTATTTTCTTTGGAATTAAATTTTATAATTTATCTGGTTTCCAAGGGTATGAAAGTCATATGATAGTGCCCTGTGATCATCTGTGTATGTATATGTTGTCACACATGTATGTATATGTATCTGTCCTCTTCACCATAATAATTGCAAATACATTACCCAGTTTTAACTCCCTCTGATGAGCTGCTACCTTTTTACAAGCGTTGTAGAAATAAGTGGTTGCAGAAATAGGAAAAAGTTCCTATTCCTGCCCTAGCAGAAAGGCTGCAATGCAAGCACTGATACTACAGGAAGAGGTGAGCCTGAAGATAGAAATTCTTAACAAATCATCTACTCTGCCAGTGGAATATCTGCCAGGTTTCAAAACTACCAGAAAACCAATTGGTTAGTTCTTTGAGAAACCAGTCTCTGCAACAAGGTATCATGAGACTATTTTGTCTTTCCTGGACGCAGCCATCTTTTCCACTCAGAACACCCTAAATATCACTTGGGTTTGGCTTCCTTTCTGAGCTATTAAGATGTCCTTTAACACAGAAAAAAAGAAAAAATCTCATTAGCAATGCTGAAGGGCTCACTTCTTCCATATCCCCCTAAGATATTCCAGTTCAACTTCCAGATGAACTTCTCCCACAGTAGGGTTACTAGTCTGCATCAAAGAATAATAGTTCCTGTTGAGTTCTTCTTTCTTGGAGCTCTACCTCCTACTTCAATTTCCCCTTTATCCATAGCATTGGTTTAAGCATTCTTCTTCGATAGCAGTGTTTGGATGCTCTGTGTGTGCATGAACACAACTAAAACTCAGACTGTATTTCCCTGTGGTCACACCTCAGCAGAAAGCAGGTGATGCTTCATACCAGGGAGTCCTTGAGTGCAGAAAGGAGCCTTTAGGTACTGAAATAGTTTACTTGGGGGATGAAGGACAGCACTGACCACAGTTCTTTGTCTAAAGGTTTAGCACACTGTCTTGAGATAGAAATTTTCTTCCCTTGTATTTCTGACATTTCTTCAGATCCCTTTATTTCACATGCTGTTCTTACCTTCTGATTGTCGACCTTTTCTCTTCCAATTGACCTTTCTACTTAACAAGTCTCTCTCCATCCCTTTTGCCATCAAAGGATGTACTGCCACTTGGCAAACTGCTTGACATCAAACTGTGCAAGTGACTTAGGGAGGTTTGATTTCCAGCTCCATTAGGTCAGCACAGACTGGTTCAATATTCTTCAGATACCAAGCTGGCTCACTCTTCTGCGTGGAGCTGGCAAAGAAATGTTCCCTCCCTCTCCTCTTCATTTTATGTGCACATTAAAAGTATCCATGACCAAATCAAAAATTGTGCAGCTGTTTCAATAGCTGCAAAACTGCTTAGAACAGAGAGCCCAGAGTATAGCGAAAGAGACCTTTGTGAATTGAACGCTCTCTGAACTAACTTGTTTGTGAAAATCCATGTATAATTAAAGCCCCTCTTGTTAGTGAATGGAGCCATACTTAAATACACACAATGTATATCTTTATTTCCAGCTCAAATTTTTTTTGAGACGTTTTCCAGCAACGTGTATTATGTGGCTTTGGCAACTGCCGTGCATCATCATCAGCATCATTCAAACAGTGGAGCTCCCAGCTTCATTACGAGCATCTTTCCCCTAAAATACTTTTTGATGGACTACAGTATAGGCAGTCTAGACCTGAACTGCATAATAAATGGATGCTATGATTCCTCTAATGGCAAGGTCCTTTCTCCCACTGCAAATGGAGATGTAATTCAGATGCACACTATCTCACCCTTTGCATGCTGAGAGACAAAATAAACAGCAGCATTCATTTGTCTGTTTCCATTTCCCTTACCAAAAAGTCAACTTCCAAGGAAAATGTTTACCAAAACATTTCCCTGAACAATCTGAATAATATTTTAATGGACCACTTACTTAGTTAGTATCTAATTAAATTTTGCATCATGAAGAGCATATTCAAATCACTGTGGTATTGTGAATAAGGTTTCAATAAAAAATACAGGATAAAAGAAATCTGCAAAATAACCACCATTAAACTAATGACTAAAAATGCAGCAGCTATAATAAAATCCACCAGAGAACAAATAAACTGGAAACAACCATATTACCAAACAATATTAGTCAGGTTTCATCTTGTTCCCTCACACATCCAAGCACAGAACAGAACAGGAAAAAAACCAAATACTCAGAGGAGAATATTTTGACGGAAGTAAGGGCCAAACACACATACATGGGGAGATGCAGTAAACACTAGCAGCTGCATGGCTTAAGGTACCAAATAGTATAAAATCTCTTAATTAAAAAATGAATTAATTGTGAGCGTATTTCTCTTGACAGAGCACATTTTCACTTCTGCAGAATGCAACTGTTAACACATTAAAAAAATAAACTCTTTGGCAGTTATACCTATAATATAAGGGGATAATATTAAGAACAAGGAAGCACGCAATAAATCTTTCACTTGAACTTGGGCTTATCACACCCCACCTGGATCCTATAAATATTTTCCTAAAGGTTGTTTGGTTTCTCCACTGCTCCACAATCCCATTCAGCAATAGACATCAGCAGTACTAATCTTGAGCTGCTCCTCTGATTTGCTGCTGACAGCGCCCTGTCCTCCCCGTTGACACCACCGTTGTATACTGGCTCACTTAAAAGGTGCAGTGAGCAAATGTCCAGAGCCCTGCAAAGAGGTTCTGTACCTTGAGCTCCAGGCGTTGTTGCTAGTCTGATTTCAGCTGTGCTCCTGGTGCTTAAAATCAAGCAGGCATGAGCATTTTGAATATTTGAGAAAACGGAGCATTTGCAGGATCCAAATTTCCACAGATTCATAAATTAGGAGTTCAACCAGAATAAGAGAGGTGTTGACTACTCTGAGTTGTTGGCCCACTTCCTCTTGGCCCATGTTTGGGCAAAATGCAAACTAGAGATATCAGAAAGCTCTCTGTGTACATTGGTTTGCCACAGTTAAAGCAGTACTTGCAGGTAAAGCAGTACTTCCTGAAGAATTTCACTTATATTGCCGTTCATCTGAGCTCTCTTTAAATGTCTGCTCATCATCAAAGAGGTAGAGGAGGCTGCCAATTTGCAAATACCTTGTTGTAAATCCCATAAAGAAATTTATATCGATCCTGCAATTTAAATACACAGAACAATATATTTTCTTTCACATAGACATCCTTAGATGTACACATAACAAGTGAATTTGCATGGATGACTTCTTAAAAAACTTTTCAAAAATCAAGTAATTCAGATGAACATTTGACCTAAGAAGATTATTTTCATTCCATCTTCAGACATATTTAGAGTCTCCTCTGAAAGAGAATTTTGATAGCAAAATGTAGACAGCTTTGACTCCACCTATCACCCCATAAAATCAAAAGTAACTATGGAGGGGTCAAATTGTGTATATTTGAATCCCAGACTCAACCTGCAGACTTGTAGAAAAAAAGTACTAAAATCAGTTTGTTTAATACAGGCACTTAAGGTTGCCTGAAACTTCAGTGAGTGACTAAATGCTACAGCCAGAGAGGCTTCATTTCCTAGTAACATCCATGGAAGGGTGGAGATGCTTTCAAAGAATCTCAAGGGAAAGAACCGTAAATTTATCTAAATTTGGGCATGATTTCCTGCTTTTTGAGACCTTGAAAGACATCTGCTGCTTTCCACTGAGAAAACAATTGACCTGACTGTTCCAGCAGACTGGGAACAGCTACGCAACTTAAGACAACTGCTTTATCTGCAACTTATAATTAAGTCAAGCCTAGGCTAATTCTGCCTCAGGATCTGAGTTAAGTGCTGAGCAGTCTGCTCCTGTTTGTTTTCGAAGTATCTGTGCCTGGTGCTGACCAAGGAGTCAATTTTTGTTTAGGAAGGTAGAAAGTAGGAAAAGGATTGCTATGGATACGCTCAAAACTGATTATCACATCTGCTCTAAAAATGTTTTCTATTGGTGAAATACTTAACAGAAAAAGGAAAATAAGTGTAGCTGAAACTATATAAATATGTCATAAAATACCTATAAATAGAAATATATACATATAGGTACACATATTTATATAAAAGAAAAGAATGGGTGAATGTGTGTCATTCCTAAACTCTGAATTAATACTACCTTTAATTATTTTGCATGTGTTTTCTTTAGTCGTTTTTTGAAAGAGATGTAGCAGAGAGCTTTTCAGTTGAGTTTCCTGATTTCATAATCCATGAAACATACTGTATTAATTTGAATCACAGTGGTGTTATTTTTGCTATAATATGTCCACACATCTCTGAAACCACTCCCCAGCAGTACTGAGCAAGGGACACAGAGGCAGTGTTATAAACCTTTGTATATTGTTTTTCATTAATTATTTCTCAAACATGTAGGCCTCATTCTTCAAGCGTTCTCCTGACCTGTTACTTTGCAGCTAACAAGGCTGAAGAAAGACAGGAGGGCTGGTAAACTGTGGTAGGATGTATCAGCAGAAAAGATGTTCTTCCTTTACTTAGTAACCTGCCATTTAGGACATGCCAGGATATAAGAGCCTTAGGTTCAACTCACTCTTCTGTCTGGCAATATTTGACTGTCAGTCTCCCATTGCCCTGGGGTCTGACTTGCCAGTCCAATCATACCAGGTTCTTAGTTTCTCTTTAGATGATTTTTCCTTTTGTATAATTATTAAATATTAATAGGAGAAGAATCTGGTGTTCAGATCTCTTACATGCTGGATGCATGCCCTAATCAATAGGTTACCACAAAAAAAGGACAAAGACTTTCTCTGCTAATCTACCTTTTCAAATCCTTGTTTTTCTCCTATGGTCCTAAAAGCAAGGTATTTTATTGTATTCAGCAAAAAATTGAGTTATTACACTTTAATGGAAAACTTAAATTAAACTTCAAATTTATTTTAATCTAAACTTTTATCCCTGTCACCGTAAAGAACCTCACCTTCCCCCATACCTCAAATCAGGGCCAGCTCTAGACTGGAGAGCAGACACAAACAGAATGGGAAATGAGGGGCAGCAGCATAAATGAGACAGCCTTGAACAGAGCTCCTGCCCAAACTTATGCCTGCATGTATGATATTTCCTAATTAAAAAGTACAGTTTCTATCATCTGTGCCACTCATAGTAAGAGAAGTGTTACATTGTCACTGACTTAATGCGAACTGACAGGACAAGGGGTTGCTATTGCTGTCACAAGAGCGAGGCATCCTTTGATGAGCTCTACAAACAGCATCAGTTGAACATTCTTCTCAAGTAAACTCTGTTCCCAGGTGAAACGGGCTGGAATATATCCCTATGTCACCATGGCTGTTCCACTTTTACTCTAACTTTCAAAAAAACACATTTACTCTTCAGGCCAAAATTAAGCAGAAGTCAAACTGGTGGATAGAGTCCTGGGCAACAGAACTGCCACCAAAGTACCTTTGCTGTTATCATGTTAGATTTTGTATATGCATGTATAGCTGTTAGATTAGTGATCCTCTCTAGGTCATTTCTTTATTTGCTGCTCCACCCCCAGTCCAATATCGTAGTAGAAATCCTGTATCATTCCAATAGGGAAATCAGCAAAAAAGGTGTTAGGGGCTTTTTTCTGCCCTAGCCCAGGTTTTGAAGGCTTAAAAATTTTTTGCCTTTGGCTGAAGACATTTTGGCTATTGGTGAACTCTTCCATGTTAA
Organism: Pseudotriccus pelzelni; assembly: GCA_035584735.1. Taxonomy (NCBI): domain Eukaryota; kingdom Metazoa; phylum Chordata; class Aves; order Passeriformes; family Tyrannidae; genus Pseudotriccus; species Pseudotriccus pelzelni. Next base: position 67,705,535 of record JAWMRA010000001.1, on the reverse strand, counting down.
ATAAAATTTAATTTTCAATGTAAATTGATATAATACCTGAACAACAGCCAGACTGAAAGGTTAACATAATTTTTGCTCAATACAATTTTTTAAGGACACATATTTTGCCTTTTTGCACAGAAATGTGTTTTACTGGGAAGATGAAAAATGTAATGGGTCTGTATGAGCCCCCATGCAAGGAAGAAGAATCTCAGTTTTAATGTGCATCAATACAAACCCATGTTTTTTACTTCCACTTAGCAACCATATTTTGATTAGAACTACAAAAATCCTAGTAAAGACAAGAAAGAGAGCTTAGTATTTCACAGACCAGAAGGTAAAACCTTTTGTAAATGTAGTTATTACAATGTTCTCAAAGATCAGAGAAGCTAATATATTACCCAAAACAAATCATATTTTATAGAACACAAACCAAAAATATATATTCTCCTAGAGGTAAAAAGAATTTAACTTGTGTTAACCCATCATGGATTTGCATAGCTTCACACAGAAGAAAAAATTTGTTTCCCCACTTAGAACCTTTTCTTTCCTGGTCACAGAAGAGAGCTAGTACCACCTAGTAAGCAAGTTCGTGTTAAGAGCAATTGCTGGGAATGATTACTCTGCATTTTTGAAAATGTACTTATTTCCATCTGCAATAAGCCCTGTTTTATGCTACATGTGCTCACTTGATGCATTTTTGTAGCCCAGACGATTTGTACATGCTTCGCAGTGTTTAACTTAAAATGTTCTCATTCTAATGACGGGAAGAAGTCCTTAATTAATAGAAGGACCTCCTTCAGTGCTAGAGTTCAGGGGGTGCTTCATTGTTCAGTTAAAGAAGAGGTTTGGCTCCTGATGGCTATGGAAGGAACATGAAAATATTGCTTCGAAAAAAAAAACAAACCACCTGTAAAATGATATTTACCTATGTGAAAACAAATTTTGGCAACTTACAAAGAAGTATTGAAATACTGATGAGTCAGGACAGTTTTATTTTAAAATGGTTCTCTACAAGATTTGACACTGCACCAGAATATTTTTGCTCTAAAATTATTTTAACATGAAATATCCCTCTCTCATATACAGACACACAAATCATCACTAAACCACTGAATTATTGCCTACTTGGTAAGATCTAATACTTCTTCCTTTCCAGCCACCCCAGTAGATAAAGATAACTTTTCCTCTGTTCTTTATAAGCATTGGCAATATTGGAAAGTTATTTTAAAATGGAACATTTTCAAGAACAACCTATCATAACTGCTTGACTTTGGAGTTAGCCTCACCCTTTTATGTCATTTTATAACAAGACAACTTGCACAGAACCTTGCTTGCTCCTTTTAACATGTTCACGTAGAAAAGAGAGGTTTGGGGATTTGGCAAATCCAAGTTATCATTGGTTTAATTAGCATCCACAACGGTCTTATAGTGTTCTACCACTGACTTTAAGAACCATAATAACATGGGGATAAGCAAAGACCCCACTGCAGAAGGAGCAACCCACAGTCTCAAGTGCGCTTGTCCAAGTCATGCTAAGTGGAGTCAATCATGGCATCCCTACTCCTGCTACTCCTGCTGACCAGATTAAAGCCACCATAAACAGCAACTGCTTGTTCGTGCTGCAATCACATCTTCACTTACTGCACCAGGAGAGACCTGAGGAATCTAGCTTAAAAAAATACTTCTGCAGTTCCTAGTAGCCAAAGTGATTAGTTCGTGTGTCAGAGGTGAATGATCTACTAAGAAAAAAAAGAAAAGCCAATATTGTATAATTAGTAATAATAGTACGAAATTAGGAAATAATAATGTGTAGGGCATTTAAAATAAGGCTAAAAGAGACAACAAAACTTGCTTTAACACACTGCCACTATCTGTTCTACATCATAAATTGATTAAGTTGGGATCCAATGTGCCTATTACAAGCCAAAAATTTATAAAGAAATACTAATATACTCCAACCTAGATTAATACTTTTAAACATTGAAAGGAGTTCAAAGTTATCGAGACACAAATAACATTTTGGAAGCTGAGAATATGTCTGACTTTGCACAAAAATGGGTCCCTTTTGAAATGGGTAGGTAAAATTGTCTATACAACACTTAACAGTGTGTGTATTCTGGGAAAACAAAGAATTTTAAAGAATCTTTATGATTTATTAGTGAACACAGTAATGAAAATGTATCCATTGAGATGTTTTCTGAGTTTTATCAATATTTGTTACATATGATTAGATTTTTTTAGAATAACAAGCAAGCCTCACATAGTCTATAATTAAATGAATTCCATTAGTTAAATGAAATTTTGTACATAAATTGAATTTGAGAAATTGGAATTCAGTTGTATTGAAACAGTTATTAATAACCATTGTATTAAGTGGTTACAGTCACCAGATTCAGGTAACTTAAAAGTGGATTTTTTGGGACATGAACTACAACACAATAAAATATCGTCTTCACTTGTAACTAACCTGGATGGAAGTATTTTATTAGACTCAGTCAGCACAGACTCAAGTTGTTTGACCAGTAGTTTCATTTGCCCCCCTGTTTCTGCTTTTGAAATTATCTGCTTACAGGGCATGTTAAAGACTCCCCTGTAGGGTCTCAGGTTGTTCTTTGCCAGGAAACAACACAGGTAGGCAAAAGGAGAAAGAGCTAAAAAGGATGAATACGTAAAATATTAAAGTTTTTTTCAGATTACCAATTTCTAATGGTACTAATTTTGCAACATTTTCTCCCAGAACAAATAGTATAGTGAAAAATGAAACCTGGAGGTAGTACATTTTGGGCGATTTGCACCAAAGCAGTGTCATAGGTACCTTTTGACTGGCCAGTATACTCCAGATCCTCATTGATGCTTTTTCAGATCCAAAAGAATCCTTTAAGGCACTCCTTTTTTCCCAGACCACTGGCTACCAAGCTAACTTGTGAGGTGTAATTTTTGCTTGATCTCTGGAAAAAAATTTATTTGTAAAAAATATCTTGCAATCAGAAATGGGAAGTTGCAGCTGGACATGTAAGAATAACTGAAATCTTGAGGCAATAATTTCAGAAACTGCTTTCTTACACTGTAGGGTATCTCTCACTCGCACTGTCACTACCATTATCTCACTGTGTATCTCTGAATTAACTGTATACTCATTCTCTGTATTTGGATAAAGTGTTCTAGAAGTTTTCCTCATATGTATTTTTTGGCTGCCTTTCCCACAGTTCTCACAGCCTTACATTGACCTATATAACCACAGTCTATTGCCAAGATCAGAAGTTATGTGCAAGGTCTGTCTGGTGAAAGTTTGTCTTTTTCCTCACTTCCTTGCATTCCCAAATACAAAGACACCAGTGTAGTGAGAGAAAGATCCTTTCTTGCAGTCAGAAGGCCATACAGACCCTCAGCAGAGGCCCTGGCTCAAAAGCATTGATAGTGTGTTCAGATGGGAAAGAAGGAACTTAGCCTTTTGTTCACTAATCTTGATCAAGTCAGTACCAATCTTTTCTCCCCTCAGAAATGGAGTGACTTTGGGGCTGCCATGAAGAGCCTTTGTCCGGCCGAAGCAGCTTTCAATACCTGATTGTGATCCACTGAGTGCAACAGGTGGGTTTACAAGGAAAAGTTATTTATTTCCAACCTTTAAGGGGAGTTCTTCCTTTACATTTTACTTTCTGCAAGGAGAGGGTCCTTGTTGTAGTAGTGAGCTGTGCAGGCTTGTATTTGAGCTGAAAAGCCTTGCAAGGATGGAGTGATACTGGAGCAGAGGGAACCTGCACGTCTGTGTCTCCCGCCTGTTGCTGTTGCAGCCAGGCATGCACTGATTTATTCACATTACAGCAGGCAATCAGTGAGCCACTAAGCGGTAATTTATGTTTCCCTTTATTCCCCTGATGTTTGTGGCAGGAGCAAGCACCGAGACAATGCAATGAAAATGAAAAGAGGAAAAGCAGAGGATAAACAGGAAAGTAAATGAAAAGTTGAATCCTGACTGAGGAACAGACAGACTCCTCTAGTATGTGTACCAAAACTTGCAATATATTTTCTGGGCTTCTGAGAGTAAGAGAACGGTATGTTGTTCCTAATGCAAACATCATTCTGAGGCTGTTCGTTTTCATATTTAGTCATATCACAGCAAAGCTGGGGGGGTGTCAATCACACTCGGTACATCTGACTGGGAGAGCGCTCCCTTCACAGCTGCATCTGGCAGAATACACTCCGTATTTATTATATTTTTAGTAAGGCAGGCTATCTTGTTCATGTGTGAGAAACTGTAATGCATCTTTCACATTTAAAGTGCCCTCTGAAGCTTTCTGCCTCACAACCTCCTGCCTACTTTCACTGTTACCACTAAATTTTTTATATTGTCTTGAGCATCTCAGAAAGAATTGCAAATTCCAGATAGAACATGATTAATTTAGTACTGTCCTCTCCTACAATATAGTGTACAGACATCCATCCTGCTTCAGCTGGCTATGTCTTATCTTGGCTCTTAGTGAAAAACTAAATTAAGGCAACGGCTGAAGTCACTCATGTGTACTACTTTTAAAATTAATTTTTGCTGACAGCACCGCAGAGTCAAAAGCATGTAGTTGCATTATGAAAGCCAGAACAGAGATTAAAATATATGTGTATTTTTCTTATTCCAGGATAGAGAGTCTTTTGCTCCTTCTACATTAGTCATTTTCCCAAAGGACTCTACATTCTTCCTTATTCGGAAAGTAAAAGTTGAAACATCAGTCTCCTTTCCATTTGCTAACAATTTTTGCTTCTTAACGTGTTGAACTCCTTATACTTGCTGTCTTCTTTGTAAGATATGAGTGAACTTGAGTGAAGTTCTATGATGAGCAATTTGGGTGAGGGGAATGAAGGACAGTTTGAAGATACTAACACTGTTTTCAATGTGTCTCATTTGCAACAAATAATTTAATTTGAGAGAAATCCTCCTTGGTTTCTAAAAGCTTGAAATCATTAAGTTTCGTGCTCTTGAAACAGTTTTGACTTTAATCTTAATGTTAAGACTTGTAAAATGTTCAGAATTCAAACATTGGTTTTTAACTAAACTTTACATTTTTCCTAATTTTTTGACTATTTGGAAATACAATAATTCTCTCTTATCTCAATCTAAAGCAAGTTCTGCATTGTAGTTTCTGAAACTACGGTAAACCTCAAATCTGCATTTTTCTTATTTATTTCCTTTTTCTTTCCCTTACCAGAAGGCACTTTTCACCTCTCTGCGAAGATGAAACTGGAAGAGAGAAATGGGGAAATTAATAGATTTTCTGTGCTGAAGCTGTTTCCCAAACCTACAATGACTGCTCCAGCTGGTATGAAGAGCAGCACAGGCAGGTTCTGCCGTTCCTTGTTTCTTGCTCTCTGAAGCGGGGTGAACTATATGTTCACTATTTTCCAGATTACCACTGAGGCTTAGTTGATGCTTCTTAATCAGATCAAAGACAGAGAGAACAGGGACAAGCTCAGCAGCAGCCTTGCTCATCCAGCATTCCCTTTCAATGCAACTAACGTTAGGCAATAGTCTGACTTTTCTCACAGTGACCATACTCACAACAAGCCTTTGCAACAGCTCTGAAGTGTGTGTCTTCCAGGACAGTACAGCAAAAACAGGCCCTTTGAAAACATGTTTGAAAGCAGAGAGTGATGTGCCATCAAGCTGAGCTCCTCACAATACACGCATCAAAGGGAGCTGTTAGAACAGCAAGAAGACAGTGTTGTGAAGGCTTAACATAACGGCATGGATTCCCCATGCTGCAGTTGCACTTGTCAAGGTACATTAAAAATGGTGTCCTATTATATGAGACTCTATGTGTGACTCTGTTGCAGAAAAGGTCGTTCAGGAAAGAGTAAGGAGTCAGAAGTATATTGATGAATAAGAACAACACTCTACATATGATCTAGAAAACCAGTTGTAAACTAGGATTTGTAACGGATCACAAGCTAAACACAACTGAAAACATCACTCTTTTAGAGAGAAATTTCATGATGTGATATATCAATAGGAGCACAGCTTTCAAGACAGAGCAACGCATCCTTCTGGTCTTGACAACCTTGGCAAGGACTCTATTGTAAACTTTATCCACTTCTGGGAACTGTATTTTGAGGCAGATGTGGGCTAAAGCAAGAAGTCCAGTGAGTTACAAGAATGATAAGAGATTTAGAGAGCTTTTTTGAATTTTGTAATTGGGATTGTTTAGTCTAAAGAACAGTAAATCAAATGGGAACAGGGTATGAATTTACAAGGACATAAATTTATTTTCAAAGAGGAAAAGACTTTTTTTGTATTCACATGACTGGGAAAAGAAGGAATGCATTGAAATCAGGAAAAAATAGATTCATTCATAACAGAAGAATCTTTTAATGATAAGGGATTTTGAAGCACTGGGATACTCTGTGTGCATCAGTTAGGGGTTATTTCTCATTGCAGAGCCTATTAGAGAAAAAGTGATCAGGAGTGATGTGAACAGAACTGATACTGTACTGCAACAGTGCAATGGACAAGATAAAGTCTCTGTGACCTTTTCTTATCTAGTTTTTATTATCATAACACCAGTCAATGAGTCCATGTGAAAATTAGGTGTTAAGTTTTAATACGACATAGTGCCTCTACCAGCGGGTACATGAACAGATCAAAAGTCGCTTGGAAAAGTCTACTGACAGAAAGCTTATAATGGTATTTTGGATGAGATTCTTTTGTACTTGGTTCTAAAATACACATCAGATTATGTCCTGGCATCTAATGGATAAAACCATTATCCAAAAAAAGAAAAAGCTTCTCCAAGAAAATAAGTTTTTTCCCATGCATTAGAACTGTAAGACATTAGCTAGCACACTCACAGGAGCACAGGTCAGTAACAAAGGCCTCCATTTTTTCAGAAAAAAGGAAAAAAAGAAAGCTTTGAACAAAACATGCAGGTAGCTGGAGGCAACAAAGAGACTAAAAGCCCTGTTCTGGTAAAGTGCTCTTCTGGCAGATGCCCATCCCTGCACAGCCACTTGGCTTCTGCTGAAATCCAAGTGTGGATATCTTCCAGACCTAGACATAAAGGAAAGACAACTCTATCCAGAATTACTAGGGTTAAAACCTGCATTGAGTGGATATGGACAAGAGGTGCATTACTCATGTTGATCTCTGTGACAAATTCAATATATTTGGAATACACAGGAATCAAAATACATGCAGAAGAACATTTTGAAAGAAGTCTAAAATTTTAACTATTAATCTGTGGGAATTTCCTAAAAGGCAATTCCTTTCTGGCAGCTAATGTAACAGTAGAAGACTGAAAACACTGAAATAAGCACAATATCAGAGCTTTCATTGAAGTAATTCCATTAAAAGTGTGATTGGAAACTCTAGATTTTTTTAATGGACTTTTTTCTTCTATTAAAAATTATCCACAAAAATATATGGGATTGTTTTTTAATAATTGGACCGTTCTGCCAAGATGCCAAAATGATTTAGTAGCCAAACTCTCATCTTCAAATGCAGTGAAGCAATAATTTAAAAAAATAGTCTCAGCTTCTTATTAGCTCATCAGACCATACTTTATATCTACTTGATTAAGACTCAGAGGGGTGATCAAGTGTTTTGCCTATGGAAAGAAATTTGGTGTTGTAGTTAGGATATAGGAGATCTGTTTCAGTTCTTAATTTTACCTCCAAATTGGCAGTAAGACAAGAAGTACATAATGAAACTTAAAGGGCCCACAGTTAACTTTTACATGCCTGAGGGGTCATTTTTCATGTGGAAACAGACATGTATAATTACTTGGAATAACTGTGTTGCTGCAGTGACTGTAGTTTCAAGACTGGATGTGTAACTCTTGGAAAAAAGAGGAGAGATTTAAAATAATCATAACAAAATTAATGGGATAAGTGTGAATGACAAATTTTAAGTGAATGCCAAATAAGTGGGGAGGGGGAAAAAAAAGAGATTCAATGAAATAACAAAATATTTTATTTTTCTTCAGGCTAAAAAATAAAACCTATACATTTCCTTTCAGGTAGATTTGAAAAGATTTTTTGCTGAAAAGATTCAAATTAAGAAACCAAAATATTTCATCCTAAAAACACTGAAACAAAAAGTTCTCATTCGTTAATTTATTTACAGACTGCCTCATTTTTCTATTTACCTGCATCTCAGCTGTTTGTCAAATTCACAAGGAGCTATGCTGTCTATTGAACTACATTTTTTGCTAGTGTTTTGCAAAGCCACAACTTAAGGTAACTTATTCTTAAATTTCTGGCCATATACTTATTAACACTAATGTGTACAGCTTTCACCACCTCGCAAAAAACACAAACTTTATCCATCAATTTCCTTGGAAAAAAAATAGCTTCAAATATCTCTCCCCTGAAAGTCAATAAGACTTAAAGAGTCTATGTCACTTCATCATTTTAGTAAATTGCCCTCCAATCTCCTACTGCTACACATACACGTGTGTACAGATTTCTCTATACTGAATTTATTATAAATGAATTGATATTAAAGCAGCATTATGAACAAGAAAAAGAAAAGGAAATTGTGCATCTTGCCTATCATATATCTGAGCTTTAAAAGCAATGAAATACACAAGTGAGGGGGAACTGCTACTGCAGGCACCTCAGTGTAAACTTCTAGGGTGCCAGATCATTTTTAAATAGGTCTCTACAACCCCCTGCCCACGTTCCCATTCTTCTCGCCAGGTAAACAACTAAACAAGAGAAATAGCAGCAGTTTATCCACGGAGTTTGTGATTTCACAAACTCTAAAGAAAATATTATAAATGGCAAATTGTCTAGAGTGAATTAAGAGTAGTATTTGCACATTTTGTGCTTGGCTGAGCTCATATTGTTTCTTTGGGAATAAGCTATCAGTTTTTAACATTTCTCTTGCCTTATTCCCCCAGTACAGCATCACTCGCCTTTTACATTTTCTGCTGTTTTATCTCTATGAGAAAGAGGTGTCAGTTAATTTTGCTCTTGGGATAGAGACATGTAAGAAGTAGAATTTCCAAACTTCAGATTAATGGCTAGAGGCAACCAAAGAATCATCTTCATCCAGAGATTAAAGGCCTGATTCATGCTAAGTGATGCTTTCAGGCTCTTGGGGTTAGTACCGAAATACTATAATTTAAGTTACTGGGCACCAAATGGATTGCTGGAAAGAGAAAGGACTTCCGAACTATTCACTAAAATCTGTGAAGAAATTCTTAAGTGTCTGCAAAAAAGCAGGGTGCCACTGCTTGCAAGGTTCTAATCTCTTCCTACATAGGGCTATTGCAACATAATGTCCTGTAGCTCAGTGAAAACTGTTGGTACTTCCTAAATTTCCAGAGTACTGGGGTTTTTTTGGATGACACAGGCACAGACAAAAAAAACAACAACATAAACACATGGTTTAAAGGAAGGGGGAGTCTTGCCAGTACAGGGCGTGTGGAGAGGCATATTATTCTTGGCTAAGTGTAATACTCTGCACAGAGCAGAGGATCACTTCGGAAGACTCTTACATGTTTTTGCTTTTTGCCTCATAGAATCATATACTTTCCTGAGGTTTTTCCTTCAGCGGTGGTTCACATAACTAGTGCACAAGGCGAGTTGTTTCCCAAGTTCAAGTGTGCGTTATTTCCCAAGTTCTTTCTGTCAGCACACCTTTAGCTTGCAATCGGGATGACAGGGTCCACAGCCTTCAGGCTCTTTCCATATTCTCACAGCAGCAAAAGCATCCAGCATTTTCAGGCCCAGGGTAGGCAGCAGAAGTATTAAAGCAGAGCCACATCAGGTCTCAGCATGTTTCCAGCATGACAAAGTGTCAGAGGAAGACTTTTTTGGTTGAATTTCAATCACAGGGTCTGCAACTCTCACGCAAGGCACCATTGCACAATCTGAGCAACAGGAAGATAGTACACAGAGATGATTTTGCTCAGCTCATATTTTAAAAATGAGCCTGTGTGTAATAGCTCTCAACTTGCTGCTGGAGATAATGCAGGGTCTCTGGCTAAATAGACAGGAGAAACTAAAACCACAGACGGTAGGCGCTGTGCCAGAGAGGGTTTCCTCTCTCTCAGCACGGGTCCATTATCACTGCAGCAGGCTCTGAAAGCTGGTTTTACTCCAAGCAGCAAAACGTCAAGTGTTAGCTGGCTTTAAGGACTTCTTCACGCTGCCCTGTGCTTCAAGAATAGCCTGTGGCTTGCCATCCTCTCACAGAAGTTGTGAGTGAGAGTGTCAGGATTTTGGCTGAGGGTCCTTGTGAGAAGTATGTGCTAGAATAGCAACTATCTTTTTCCCAGGTGAACTCTTCTTGTAAGTCACCAGCTACTCGACATTCTATGGCTCAGAAGTCTTTAACTCTGTTACAGGACCCGTTGTGACAGCAATACCTAACAAATCCTACGCAAAATCTCACAAAAATAATTGGGCCTATAAAAAGTTTACTGTTTCAGGCTAATGACAATGCAACAGACGTGTGAGATAGAAGCTACAATTTGGAATGATGGCAAAACTAGAGCTTGTCACGCACCCACAGCAGCAAACAGGCATTTCTCTGCAGGCAACCCAGAGAGAAACTCCAGAAGCTTGAGGCACTGTAACTGAAAATGCTGATGGAATTTTTTCAATGCCTTTCAGTTGGAAGTGTGAGAAAAGTACAGAAATACATATGTGGTATTTAGGTCAGTTGGCAGTATAGGAGGAGCATTCAGTAGTGTTCCCTATGAAGTTGTAGTGATGGCCAATAAAACCACACCATATTAAACTTAACAGTTTTTATACGAGCATATCCTGAAAAAGTTTTAGGAAAGAAATAAATCCCCATCATTTAAAACTGACACTACAAGGTACTTTCTATAAGAGCTAATGTTTGATGAAGCACAATATTTAATTTTGCATAGTTAAAGGTCTTTTTAAGAGAAAAAGAAACCTGTCTCACTATGATGCAAAGAAAGCCATTTCAGTAAGAGCAGGCTTTGAATAGTACTTTCAATACAGATATGACCAGATGTAAAACTGTTTGTGGCACATAGTGGGGGGTTATTGCAGTCAAAATTAATACGTAGCACTTAATTTGCTTAATAAAAGTTTGTGCAGTTGAAGGTGCTGTGTAGTGACTGATGTGATAACACAAAGGGATTTTATTATTTGTTTAAAATGGTCTATGACAAGATAATTGATTTATGCAGAGCAAAAAGTAGAGTTGCCTGTGAGCAACCAGCTTTGCACAGTTGTTCTCTTCGGACAAAGTCTGGCCAACCAGAGTCTGCTTTGTATCTCTTTCTAAAGGCTATGCAGCAAAAGGAAGCATGTTGCACCACCATCTAACCCCACCTTGTCCATAGCATGAATAGATTAAAAGCTATTGGTTTCATTAAAACTGAAACTGTGCATTCCCAAAATAAGTTAGGCCTCTTTGAAATAGGAATTATTCAGAAATGCATTTCTCCCCCAAACTTTGAACAGAATGGAAACATGACAGCATATTTGTATTACAAATGCAATCACAAAAGAAAAGAATTTATGAACTCTTATACAGCAAATTCCTTCTTTCAGCCTGAGAAGTTCAAATCATCTTATTTTAGCTGTCTGTGGGTTCTCAAAAGGAACATATTTAGAGCTTTAACTGCACAGGAATTTGATAAGATTGTTTAAGCTCAATTTCTCCACAGGAGGAAATAGCAAATACTGCCTGTTAGACTAAGGGGATAGATGTAGAAAGATTTTCCTCATTGCTACAGTGAAGTAGTGGCCCCCTAAACTGCATCTACTATTCCAGTTCTGGAGTCTCCAGCGTAAAAAAGACATGGACCTTTTGGACCAAGTCCTGAGGAGGGCCAGCAAGATGATTAGAGGGATGGAGCATTTCTTGTAAGGATGAGAGAATTGTATTTGTTCAGCCTGGAAAAGAGAAGGTTTTGGGATGACCTAATTACAGCCTTCCAGTGCCTGAAGGGAACCTACAAGAACAACAGAGAGGGACTTTTTACAACAGTGTGTAGCAATAAGACAAGAGAACGGATTCAACTAAAAGAGAGTAGGTTTAGATTAGATATTAGGAGGAAGTTCTTTGCTGTGAGCATGGTGAGGCACTGGAACAGGTTGCCCACAGAAGTTGTGGATGTCCCATCCCTGGAGGTGTTCAAGGCCAGGCTGGATGGAGCTCTGAGCAGCCTAGTCTAGTGGAAAGTGTCCCTGTCCATGACGGCTAGGGGTTGGAACCAGATGATCTTTAAGGTCCCTTCTAATCAAAATCATTCTATGATTCTATGATTTGTACATGAGATGTTGATAGATGTACAGTGCTGCTGTCCTCCAAAAGACAGTACCTCATGTCTAATACAGTCATTTGAGAAAAGCAGGTGATTAGGGGCCTTCTAGATAAATACACATTTAACTTGGGCACTAAAGGTGAATTCTCCCTGTGGAACTTTCACCTGCACTTTTGTGTGGAGTTGGCAGAGAGTTTCTGCATCTCTGAAGTCCTGTTTCTCTGACTATGGACAACTGAGATGCAAATCAGCATCCCAGTTTATCCAGGGAAACCAGATTTCATTCTTTGCCTCTTGCACATGCCTCTTGCAGCATGTGTGCAAATGTTTGGGACCTGTCATTGTCCGGTACAGTAAAAAGCAGGGAATATTACGATGACTGACTGTCCCACCTCAGTCAACACAAATGTAACCTGTGCTGGCAACCTACTGATTCTCCTTCTGATTTGAGGACATCCTTCCAAGGCTTGTTTCTCCAGTTAAGCAGAAATACCAGTCTAGCACTCTAGTTAAATTAAATTTCTTTCCCTTTCTTGCCTTTACAAGCCAACTAAAACACTATTCAAACACCACTTAAGCATCATGTTATACTTTTGAGACAGCTGATCATCATTCCTTGTTTCAGGTGATTCACGAAAGAGCAGATGAATCAGTTGTCTAACACACCTCACCAAAAGAGTGACATAACCTCGATTAGACCCTACAGCTTCCAATGCCACAGCTGCCCATATTTAGCAACTTCATACCTGCTCTTTGATCACTTGTACTGCTGAGCTGTGTCATGTGCACCGAGTAACTTACTGGGCTTTACAGCCTTATTCCACAAGGACAAACTCAGTTTTTCTTTCTGCATAGCAAAAGTTTCCCAAAACAAAGTAACCCTGAGAGGAAGAGTCAAGCTTAACCTTATGACTTACTGAATACCCATGGCCCTCTCTGCAGGGGCCGTGTCCTGAACACCCAACAGTGAGAAGACCTTCAAATGGGGTTATATTTAACAAAATAATTCAAACACACTGCCTCATTTTGTAGTAAGCCTGGCTTTCTTTTTAAGTCCCAGTAGAAGACATAATTATTTATTCTTAGAAATAGATTTTAAAAAGACCTTTTTTTCTTTTTTTAAAAAAACCTTCATGACCTGTATGATTGTATTACAGTTTTATTTGCTTGTTGGAAATAGTTGGACTGCCAGCACAATTTCATTGATAATTTCTCATGATACTTTTTAATTAGATTAAACAGAGGACAAAGTAATTTGCATTGCTGCTGTTTGCAGTACCGGAGAGGACTTCTGTGTGGCTTCATTCAGAAGAGATACTGATTATCCTCAATTCTTTTCCCAGAAGCTAAAGTTTGTACTCTTGCTTTTGATTTTAGGTATCAATAGGATTTAGGTATTGATTTTAGGTATCAATAGGATTTAGATATGGCCTTCTGTATATGGCAATAATTTTTGGAGTGTTTTAAAAAAATCTGTCCTCAATTTACAATGCTCAGGGCTAGAAACAAAAAATGATTTTAAAAATAAGAAGCTGCCAAACTACTTTATAACCTTTTTATATACTATCAGAAATAGCTGCTTAGCAAGCAGATTAAGTCTGCTGTGATTTTTACTTCAGAGTGATCCCCCACAGACTTCTTGTTTATTTATCTTTAAATTCTTAAAGAAATTCTTCACAGTTTTACAGCCTTTCTTCCATTTTTGCTATCTGTGAAGTGTGTCACTAGTGGTCATAATTTTACCCTACCATGTGAGATCCCACTGCAATAACCAAGGCAGAACTATTTCAGAAAATGTTATTACTATATCCTAGAAATATTTTGTTGATCAAGCATCTTTCAGAATCCTATTTTGCAGGGGAAGATAATCACAACACCTTAGGCTATTTTTTGGAAAGAAAATATCACCAACGACCAGGTGGCTTTCAAAGATAACCTTTGGATTTCTCAGAAATCAATTCAACAAATATAATATATGCAAGTCTTAAAACTCATCTTTCTAGAGAATCCTAGCTTTGGAGCCATTGTTAGTTCTGGCTCAACAGAATTGATTTCAAACTAATTGTTCAGTTTGCTTTTATTGGTATTGTCTTGCACTGACAATAAGTACTTGATTTCAGTTGTCTTCTCCCTTGTTTTGGTTCATGAATACCTGTCACGAGGAACTCCCGGAGTCCTTTTTTTATCTGTCTTCTGATTAAATGTCCCATTCCTCTAGATTTTAAAAGATCACTTTCCAAGCAGAGGTCACCAGCAAAACAGAGAATTTTCTTCTAGCATTTTTCTCCCCCTTTTAAAATTCAGAGCTGGATGTTTTCATAAGGGATGTGTTATCTCCCACAAGACATGGACAATATGCAGAGTTTAATGAGTAAAGCACTTGAGCCTGTGTTAATCCAGATTCCATTACATGATTATAATAGTCTTTTTCAGTTTTAAAGGTGTGCAGTTTAGTTTTCAGTAACAAAGAAAGATCTTTCAGTCTTTACTCTCAAACTGATTTTGACCCAGTTTTACCAAAATAATTCCTGCAGTGCACTCTATTTCAGAAGGTGGGTCCAGATCGCATCTTTTCCTCTTTAGCTCTCTGTCCATTACTCAGTCAGAAGTGAAAATGAACACAAGAAAGATGCTGCCAAACATTTAGCACGTGGCTATTTCCTCTATTTAATGCAAAACCACTTCTTAAAAAGTCTGCATTTCTACATCTGGTTTGAGTCTCAGTAGACAGTGATGAAGAGTTCAGTAGATAAAAGAGCATTTACCTGGGTGGTTGTTTAACTTTGCAGGCTCATTAATCAAGTAGGACAAACCTCATTCAACAAACAGGTGTTTAATTGAATAGGTTTTTTCACCCATCCAATTTATGTTAAAATACCCTGTGCTAATTAGTTCGCAGTTAATTCACAATCAATTCACGTTCTTCACAAACATTGCTGATGTTTTTAGGTGAGTAGTACACAATAAATAAAGAAACTATAGTATTTTGAACTGACTAAGTTATTGCCAGGACGCTGTAAATGTTGAGGCAAAATACTAATCACATAATGAGCAAAGAGAGCAAGAACACGTGGAACAAATGACACTGATTAAATTGCACAGAGGGGAACATCCTGCTTATTGACACCTCTCTGATACTATGTGGTCTTTTTAGCTGAGAGCAAGGAAATTAGCTTGAAGGGTCTATGAGAAGCAAGGAGATTGAAAGGGATTTTGAAATCAAGGATGAATATGATCACAGTCTTTGGTACGTTAGTGCCCGATCTGCTTTGAAAGGACAGGCAGCATTGTGGAAGATCCTGGAAAGATTGAACCTTGGCAATCAAAGGACAAACAAAAAGAGCGTGTCATGTATACAAAAGGCATAGAGAGTGACTAGCTTGTAGGCATTTGCACTGAATGTGAGGGTCCCAACAGACAGAGTTCCTGACACCTCCTCCAAACCCCCATTGTGCAAATTCCATTCTTCCTTTTGGGTTCTGGGAAGGTTGCTAGGAGCTCCACTGTGAAAATGTCCCTGGTGACGGGACGCCTCTCATAAATGAGAGTTTTTAAAGGAAAATCAGTCAGCTACTGAGAGAAAGGCCAGCTGCTACTGTGTTCTGGTTTTGAGAGCTGCACAGGTGCGTAGCTCACTGACAATGATTTCCTGCTGAACACTGAATGAAATTCCCAATACTTTCTTTCAAATTGATTTTGAGCACAAGCATATGGGAAGACTATTTTTGAACCTTGATTTCTTTTGGTTTTCAAGATGTCAACCTGTGATTTAAACATGGTAGAAAAATCTGTAGATGGAGAATGAATCAATATCCCACTTGTGGGAATGATGCCAGAATCCCAGATATACATAAGAGCTTTCTTTAGAGGTGAACTACTCTAACAGCTACCTGCTAAAGAATACTGTGAAAAAATAAGGAATTTGAAAGCTTTGTGTGGCAGATGGGGAGGAGCTGGAAGATCAGAATGAGTGGGTTTTAAACTCTTAGCTTGATTTTAATTTAATAACTATGCTTTAAATACAGCACTTCCAGACATCAGGTGCCTTAGACAGAATGTTAGATGAGCAGAGAAGGCAAACCAGGAGGGCATGTTTTGAATGTCAGCTTTACATTAAGTTGATTGTGATCCTGATCTTCAAGAATGAACATACATGACGAGGACTTCTGAACTGTAAAATGAAAAATAAAGCGGAGAGACATTGTTTTAAAATACCAAAGTCCTCAGCTTAACACAGGCTTTTGGACCTCCTTTTTAAGCTCTGTAAATAAGAAATTATCTATGCCAAGAGACAAGGAGACAGCTCCTCTTTGCAAAGGAGCAGATGGTAGAAACATCGGAGGCATTCTACTTCTTTCTTCTTCTGTGTAAATAAATATATTTTAAAATGCTGAACCTGATATGAAGTTTATTTCAATAATTAATGTAAGTGGTATGCACTTGGAGTCTAGGAATTCCCATCACTTCTGGGCAATGTCCACAGAGAGATCTTGGAACAGAAGAATCCTGTGCCCTTCAAACTGTTACAGATTTATTCTTTTTTTTTCATACAGAATGCATTCATTTGTTCTATCAGAATATTTGTAGAGATGCTAGAAAAATGTATAATATAAAACCTAAAAAGGTATAAAAGTAACCTTTTCTTTTTGAAACTTAAGAATCCCCTCAAGTCTTGGCTGTTGCTTCTCCCCTCCCCCCCTCAACCCAGCTGTTCTTTGATCTCTCTCTTCCTAAGCAGATAAATATATTTTAAATTATTGCTAGCCCCAGGGGACCTGAACTGGTGTTATCTAGCATGGTGATCCTTTTAGGAAATGTCACTAATGTAAGTGGCAAAAATGGCAAGGAACTGTTCAGGACTGCAACATCTCAGCTAGTTCTGAGCCGAACTCAGGTTGAAATAAATGAGTGCAATTTTCAATGTCTTCTCTGGGATATTCAGCCACTGAACCTCTCTGAAATATCCTGACTGTGCCATCTTCTCATTAGGAACTGAAGAACAGGAACTTCTAGGGGTGCACCTTTGTTTTAAAAAATGAGGCTTACCAACACTGATGTCTATAGAAATGTATAGATTTGGGGCTTCATTTTCTACTGTCTTTTGTTATCTGTAAAATAGCAACAAACTATGGTCATTCTAATTTGTTGACTACTTATGTCAATTGGGCTAGTTATGCCTCATTAGTGCCAAAGTTTTAAAAGAAGTCAAGCAAGTGGATTTCGGGTCTTTATAGTGATTAGGATCTCCAGAAGTGAAAGTCTGGGAAGTTGGTTAAAAGAGGGCGCTAACGTGTCTGAAAACCAGCTGAGAGACTGCAAAACTCTACTCCTCTGCATTGACCGCAAAGGGGTGTAAAGCGTCTCTGTAAAGGGACTCAGTGAATCAGAAGACTGTGCCTGGAACAAGCTGCAGGTAATTTTCAGGCATGAGCAGATCCAAGGACAGTCTAAACCATCTTATAGAGGCATTCTCACCTTCCGGGATACAGAAAGCTGAGGGAAGATGTCTCTCAACATGGAAAGAAGAGGTTCCTTCCTCCACACAAAGTTTATTCCCAGAAAATAAGTTTGTCTCCTGCTTCAGTTGTTGATTATAGAATAAATGACCAACTTAGTGTTCTTTGCAGAAGCCACTTGTCAATTTACAGTCTCTCTGTTTTCGGTCTCCTCATCTACCTTTGTAAATCCTACATGCTTTTCTCCACATCAGAATCGGGGGAACAATGAAGACACATCCATGTAAGGTGATATTCTTCCTGTCCTGTCGTGTATGCAGCCTGGTGAGTGAGGTAAGTTCCCGGTATGCAGAGACAAGGTTTAAAAACAGATCTGAAAAAATACCCTGGATAGGAATAAAAATGTAACAATACCACTGATTATGCTTTCTGAAATTGACACAGTGTTATTTGATTAATTTACACAGAATCTGATTACACTGAATGAATCAAACCCTTCTGTAAGGTGAAGTTCCTCTGTTTCCAACTGCAGAAATTACTGAGCATGCAAAATAAACTTTTTCAACAATATGCAAAAAGTCTTAAAATGATCTTAAATAGAAGGTAAATAACATTGTTCATTTTTCTTTCAGTTCTACCATCAATATTAGTAAAAGTGGCAACAGTTTTAAACTCCCCTAGCTTCCCTGTAGGAAGAGGCCACATAGGTTGAGGCTGGCAGTGCGCAGGACTGTTCGCTTGATATATAAAACATTTTATTATATAGGCAACTGTGCCACCATTTTGGAGAACTGTTATAGGTTTTTGCTAAAAACAAATGATTTATCTCTCTACAAAGCTTATTTCGGCAATCTGAAGGTCTTTCTAATGCTCCATCAAGTACTTCATCAGTTTTCTTGAAAACATATATGACTGGTGGTGATTCATCTTGCACAGAATAATTATTTGCCATTTTCAAGTGATGATCAATATAGAATGATGTGATTGAAATTATTTGCTTAAAACAGTATTTCACTTATTGACAGTGTGTGGTTTCTGTCATTATTTTGATTTGTAGTGGCAGAAGGCTCCAAATAAATATAGCTAAAGCTGCCTGTTACAGACAACAGGAAAAAGAGTTATATTCTATTTGAAACCATAAGATGGTTTTCACTGAGTTCATGCAATGGACTCCTGGACATAATTAAACCACATGTGGAATTCATACGCTCACAAACCTCCCTTCATGAAGCCGTTGCCCTAAAATGTACAGTCTTAAACATCTTTAATGAAATCCTCAGAGCAACAAGTAACTTCCACTCCCTACAAGTGGATTATTACAGTCTTCACAGCCTTATGGAAGTTTTAATTGAAGGGCACTACTTAAAGGAATGGTGTGGGATGACTCTAAGGTAAGATTGATCAGTACAGGCAGAATTTTATTACAAGTGTCAATTAGATTGAAAAGTGTTATAAAAAAGATCATTTGCATAGCTTTAGGGGACAAGGAGACACATTATTCTGAAATCTCCTTTGCTGATTGTTTAGTGATTCTCTAAGGGTAACAGGGAGGAAATATTCCCTCCTGCAAGTGGAGATAGTAGCTACTTTCTGACTGGCTTTGATTTAAAGCTCATTAATGAGATATGTGCAGCTAATTAAGAGCAGGGAGAATTTAGCTATATACCACGGTGGAGAACAGCATTTATCAGGGACGATTGGACTATTGCCCTATGGAAGTTCAGTGCTGTGCTACCGGGAACAATTCAGTTCCAATGCTGCAGAGAAAGGCAATATAGCAAATAGCTAAAACTGGTTGAAGATAACGTTTTTCCCCCTAGAAAAATAAGGTTGCACTGACAATGCATTCTTTTAATGAAAACCCTACTTTTTATTAATGCAACACAGTTAGGACAAGCTCTTTCTCTTCATTTTCACCCTTTTCTCCTCTGGAGGGAAGGGACAAATTAGCAGACAGAAAGGCTTTGGCTACTGCACCTACATCTTTTTTGGAACTTGAGCTAGGTCATACAAGTGTCTAGAATAGCACTTTAGTTGGGAGCAGGAGCATCCTATGGAAACAAAGCTTGCTGCAGTCTCCCACTTTCCATACTTTTGGTTCCAAAAGTAAAAATGGAAACGTGATGACAGAAATGAATGCACATGAATTAGATTTCTTTTCAGATTGAAACATGTGTGAAACAGGTTCTGCAGGCATGAACCTTCTCTGCTCCAGTTGCAAGTGAGCATCCAGGTCCTAGACCAGTCTGCAGCTAGTCCAAAATAAAAAGCTTTAATAAAAATGTTGGGATTTCATCACTGTTTTGCTCTAGCTATCTCTTCTATTTGGGCCTCACTGCGTCCTGATGCATATACAGCATGTGGCACTCTACAGAGAACTTCTGTGTGTGTGATTCATAACCACGTAGACAGTATTGCAGTTTGACTTTCCCTATGGCTTTGGAGGCATGCCAGCACTGTCCTCACCCACTGGACCTAGATCTTAAGGCAAATCTACTCTGTGTGGTATGGTGAAGGCTAAGTGAGATACTCCACAGTGTCTGAAAAGAAAATAACTGCATGTGTTTAGTTACTGCAGTCCTGCTCACTGTCTGGGGGTTCATCTCCAGACCATAGACACCCAAAGTTCAGATATAAAAAAATAGGCATCTGTATATAAACTTGTTGTTTATATTCCATTAAAGTCAATGGAAATACATGACCTAAATATAGTGCCATTTTTAGATGTCTGGGGCAATTTCCTGACCTCTGGGCCACCTGTCCCGTCAGCTAATATGGTGTAAATATCATACATAGCATAGAGTAACTGAAGGTGCTGAATCCCACCTTGAGTCAATACAGTCAGTAGAGCTTAGAGAGCCATTCAGTTCACCTGAAAGTAGATGTATGAACAGAGTTTGGTTGCCTAGACATAGGTATATGGTGTTGTAGGAAATACTTCAGGGTATAAAAACATCTGCACAGGGCTGGTAGCTGTACACCAAGGTGAGATACCCTAAAGGGCCTGAAATGAGGCAAGATGCCTGTGTTTAGCAGTGGCCTCAGACAGAGCAGCACAAGGTAGAAACAAGAATAATATATTTTGTCATTTTTTCTGTCACCTCCCTCCCCCATATCATCCAATTTTTTCCTTATCTTTGGGAAAGGTAGTGAATATGCATTGCCAGGTGGAAATATTGTGAAAGTGAAATATTTTGGAGAAAGTATTCACAAATAATATCAAACTTCTGCCTTTAGGTCCTTCTCTTTCTGTACCTTTTCCAACAGATGAGTTCCCATCAAGACCCAAACGCATGTTTAGAAAAAGTATGCTGCTTAGTATTGTGTGACCTTAGAACTTTTCTGGGCAAGGAAAAGCTAGGAACATCACATACTTCCCAGCCTAGAATATGAATATCCTCTCCTGGTTGTATTTTGTCCATAGATCAGGTGTATTATTTCTTCAGGGAGGTGAGATCACCTTCTTGAGACAGATTAAAACTAGAGATCTATGTTAGAACATGTCCAATACAGTGTATATTCATTTATTTATTTAATTTCAATTTTTATTTTATTCATTTTTCAAGGGGGGATATTGTAGTTTATGATAAATACACTTGTTGTCAGAAGAAACTGTATTATTATGAATATCTGCAGTTTCTAAATTATACTCTTGGCTTCTTACCTAATCTCATGCAGTCATTACTTTGTCAAGTGAACTGAAGCTCTAAAACTTAATTAAAAAAAACCCCACAAAGTGATATTTGCACGTAGTAGAGTGACATAGTCACAATGTGTGCTATTGCTACTTACAGGTCTCTCTCTTCTGCCATTTCTAACTAACAAACTTATAGATGTTAGAGCAGTTCTCAGTGCATCTCTCAGGGCATCACTTTAAACTTTGTGCAATTAATTTTTAAACTATTTTCTTTATTGCAATCTTCAGCGTAATTTACCAGTTCCTATAAGATATTGTAACATTTCTTTTTATTGATGTGTAATGCAACTTCATGTCACCAGCAAATGTCTTTTCAGCATAGCTGTATTTCTTGCCTAATTCAGACATTAAAATGTTAAATAAGTTCAGTCTCAGACTTTTGGGAAAGCCTAGTAAGAACCTCCTTCTATTCTAATGAAAGTCCTTATAACAAAATCCTTGAGTTGGTTATATTTTATCAAAGACACATTTTTTAATTGTCTGCGAAAACTTACTCTTTCATCAATTTTTTCCCCAGTAGTGGACATAGTACAAAAATCAATATCTGCCCAGTAATATTTTCCCCTCTTAAGATGAAGGAATTTGTTTTGCTCTTCTCTCAAGCATGGCAACTTCTTCTGTTGACAAAGTCATGAAAAAATTGTTTTGATGGCACAGATTATTTAGGTAGCTTGTCAGCTCAGCGTGACTCACTAGTGGTCAAACTGAGTGTGTAGTTCTGAGAAACTCTAGCTTAGTTACACACAGGCAAGCCAAAGCCTTGCTGTTGGCTTTGATCATTGACTAGAACATAACACAGAGATCAATGTTGGGTTTTATGGATGTGAAACTGAATGCTCATTAACGTGGAAATCAGCTCCCAAACCACAGAATCATGAAATCATGAAAATGTTGATTGGAAGACCATCTAGGCCAACTTCCTGCTTGAAATGGGACTGTGGTCAATGCTGGATTGGGTCAGATGTTACTGTGCCTGGTTTTTGGGCAGATATAATTTCTCATGTATTTGCTTGAGTGCTGTAACATTCAAGGAAAGCAAAAACAAATGGGTCATGAGTAAGGGTGATATGGAATTCAGATTTGCATTTGAATGAATATTCGCAGATCTTTTTCATATTATTCCCTTGGGCCATGGAAAGTGCAGACACAGATTACTGAGAAGTCTCAAGACTGACTGATTGATATGGTTTATATTTGCCATGTAAATGTACAATGTTTAATACTGTATCTATACAAATATAATGCTGATTGACAAACTTGCCCAAGAACAGTCATCTCCTAGGAGAAGGAAGTCATTAACATTTTAAAAATAAAATCCTAAAGGAAGGCTGTTCAGGCACTGCAAAGGAAGGTGGTACTTTGAAATGTGCAAAGGTATGAGCAGTCAATATTAAGGATTCCTTTGTTTTTATTGGAACAAAATTCAAGGATTTTTTTTTTCAATAGGAGAAACACTTGATATGCAAACTAGAAGAATTCAAAAAGGATTGTGGAATAATTAGTTTTATGATATATATTGGAACATAAAAACAGAATTTTAAATTGCATATTTAAATTTTAAAAAATGAGAAAATGTACATCATTTTAAAGGAGCCTTTAGCATTTGAGCTCCATAGAGGACTTCTAAAGGGGAAGGACACTAGCTCTGAATATAGCCTACTTGCTTACAAGTTTCCAGAGAGCAATCTACCAAGTCAAACAATATGCTACTCTTCAGGGGGGAAAAAGCACCATTTATTAGGTAAGGGGTTTTTTTGCCCAGGTGACTTACAGCACATGAGTAAAATATCAGTTGAGATACTTATCATTTATTATAGTGCCCTGCCTTGAAGAATGAGAAAGTACTTTCTGTTTTAACGAGCAGTTGTAAAGGAGGGTGTTAGTTCATACAGCATCAGGAGAGGATTGCTGATGGCATGAGCAAGAAGTATAAGCAGTTTGTTTTTTAACAGCAAAGTTTGCTACTTCCTTCAGTTTCCTTTTCAGCCCCTGTGTATCCTCTTTTCAGAAAGGATTCTGGCACCTTTCTTGATGTCCTAGATCTACTTTGCTTCTGTTGATCCTATATACCATTCTTTTCCTCTGTCTTTTTGATTCCCTTTAACCTTTGTCTTTTCACTGCTTGTCTTTTCACTCATTGTGTCCTCTCTTGCTGGCTAAAATGAGAGACATCTTTTCCAAGGGCAGCCCAGACACACTAATTTAAAACAATGGAGTTTGTGACCATCTTTCCTCAGTTTTGCTTGTCAAATCAGATCATAGGTCATGTGATGGAGCACAAGTCCTATGCGGAGCAGCTGAGGTTGTTTAGCCAGGAAAAAAGGAGGCACCGGGGGGACCTCTAGAACTGCCTGGAAGGAGGCTATAGTGAAGTGAGAATCAATCTTTTCTCCAAGGTAACAAGTGACAGGACAAGAGGAAATGGCCTCAAGTTACACCAGAGGATGTTCAGATTGGATATTAAGAACAAATTCTTCACTGAAAGAGTGGTCAGGCACTGGAACAGACTGCCCAGAGAAGTGGTGGAGTTGCCACTCCTGCAAGTGTTCGAAAGGTGTGTGGATGTGCTGCTTAGAGACATGGTTTAGTGGTAGACCTGGCAGTGATAGGTTCATGGTTGGACTCTGTGATCTGAAAGGTCTTTTCTGAATTTAATGAGTCTATGACTCTATGAAAACAAAAAGAACAGCCCAACTGTTTCATTCAACTGTACAGACTGCTTTCATCTTCCTCAAAATACTGAGGAAGTATGATCAATACCACATGAAAAGCTGTGTTTGAATTTATCTTCTGCATGGTCACGCAAACCTATAACTCACTCAATATTTATTTTAAGACTTGTAGTTAGTCTCTAAAATTGCAGCTTTGTGAGACTGCATAAGAGAGACATGGAGCTCCTGGAGCAGATCCAACAGAGTGCTTCAGAGTTAATCAAGGGACTGGAGCACCTCTCTTGTGAGGAAAGGCTGAGGAAATCGGGCTTGTTCAGCCTTAAGAAGAGACGATGAAGAGAGGACTTCATCAGTGCCCATAAATACCTGAAGGGAGGGTGTCAAGACGATGGAGCCAGGCTCTTCTCAGTGGTGCCAACAACTGGACAAGAGACAACGGGCAGAAACTGATGAACAGGAAGTCCACTTGAATATGAGGAAGAACTTCTTTACTGTGTGAGTGACCACATACTGGAACAGATTGCCCAGAGAGGTTGTGGAGTCTCCCTCACTGGAGATATTCAAGAACCACCTGGACAGAATCTTGTTCAACGTGCTCTAGGATGACTCTGCTTGAGCAGGAGGTTAGACCAGATGATCCACTGTGTTCCCTTCCAACTTGAACCATTCTGTGGTTCTGTGATAAGTCAGTTCCTCATTGACATATCTGAAACAACATAAATGCTGCTGTGGGGTAGGCCTGCAACATATTAAACTGGCTTGTTTCCCATGAACATTGAGAATGGAGAACTGTCTGTGTGATTCCTGAGATGTGGGATTACTCATTGGTGAGTTCTGTGTTGGAGGGGGACTTGATGATGCCTGCAAGGTCCAATTCCTTTCCAAAAGCAGGAGCCTCCCACATTAGCTCTTTTCAAAGTGACCAGCAATAAGTACAATACTGCATCAAAAGTCATATAGGCTGTATCTGAAGGCAAGCTGCCATCCTTGTAGTGTGGCAACTACTAAAGGTTGTTTTGAAATGCATCAACACAGGGAACTAGAAATGTAATGTCTAGAGGGCGACTTCACCTCTTTTTCTCTCTAGAAATAGCACTAGAATTTTTCTGTAGCACTAGAGCTTCTCCCTCATTTTCAGTGTAATCGGTGTGTTGACTTGCAGATAAGATTGATAATTCTGCTTCTCAGTCAATACATTTCCTAAAAATCTCAGACTCCTTATAAGGAAATCACTGAAGGTGCAGTTCCTGATTTCTCTGGTAGCCATAGGGTTTCCAGAGCCAATCTACTTGCTCCTCTTCCCAACTTGCCATGAGTTATTGCCTATGAAGCAGTAGTTGTTCAGCTGCTTGTTCAGTCATGACCTACAATTGGCCACTATAGTGATGCCACATTTTACAAGCTTTTCAAAAGCCGGGGCGAAAATGCCAAAGCTGATTTCTCAGCAATGGTGACTAGCACATTTTTGATCCTTCAGCTTCACCCCTTACCTGCCCTTCCCCTTATTCTCTCATCTGCTTTTAACACACATGCTGCCTCTCCTTCTTCTTGAATTTCAGGCCCTCCACTTTCTAGGGGGAACGGTAGGAACTTTTTGGGCCCTGATCTTCTCTCTAGCTGACTATGCAAGGCTGGAACAAGGAAAAAGTAAGCAAAATGTTTTTCTCTGGGCAAGGCTAAACTTGCAGAGGAGTCTGAAATTACTTCTTCCACCAGGATATTGGTCCTTGACAGCTGACAGCACTCCTCATATCTTGCATACGGTACACTTACTTTAATAGTGGCATTTATTGTTATATGTAGAGCAATTTACAAGGATGCAAATCAGTGAAATATCCCATTGGTTTAAGACAGACAGAGCTCCACAGAGGTCTGTGGGCAGGAACATGAAGTTTCTCTGAAGACCACTTTGTTTCTAGCTCCGAGTCCACTGCAGGAAGATGGAATCTTTGAATAGGTGTAGGATCATTTATGGCAGAAGACAAACCTTTGATCCTCTTGCTCTATCTGCTCCCTGTATAAACACAGTTTCTGATGCAGTGGAGTAGCCCTGCAGTGTTTTTTTGCTCGTTGCAAACACAGATATTTTAAATCTGTGGGTGAAAAATATTAATCTCATAGCAGGTAATGGTGTTTATTGGGGTACAAAATTATGAAAAGTTAAAGAAATGAAAAATTAAGTTGATTTTTATTCTGCAAAAATGAATTACTTAGAGGAAAAAGTTTTCTTAGAATCTATTTGCTTCATGAAGCTAAGTATAGCAGGTCTAACCTATTTGCTGAGAACTGCACATGCAAACATAGATATACCCAACATATTTTAAATATAAAATGACTACCAACTGAAATATGAGATCCATTGCTTCTTCCTTGCAAGTTCAGTCACTCATATAATTTAATTCCAAGATTTTTGTTTGGAACAGTATTTTGTTTTTTTTCTCTTAGTCCCTCTGTCAGGTGCTATAGATGTTTTGAAACCAGAAAATCTTAAAAAATTTTAGTGGCCTCAATAGATATCATTAAATTTTGCAGAAAAATAAATGAATTTTTACCTTATTTAAGTGAGCTCTCAATGAGTTATATCTGTAGTGAGCAGAATACACATTTATTCATATTCTAGAATCATCATATTTTGCAAGGCTGAAAAGTGCTTAACAAAAAATTTTAATTATTTTTTAAAAGACAAGTTGATTTTGCATTTTTGTTTGTGACTTTAGAATATTGTGCTCATTCCTATGAGGCAGATATTCAAACAGCTCTTCCCTAATAAGGTAAAAGTTGTAGAAAACATGCATATGAGATTTTGTAATTAAGTACTCAATTTGAGCACACTTAAAAATACCAGAGGTAATAAGTCTTTGAAGTTTATCATTCATAGTAATCTTTTCATACTACAAAAAAGGCAAGTAATACTGTGACCAAACAAAATTAGAACCATAAATCAGATTAGCCCTTTGCTTAGTTTTTCACCAAACAGTCAGTTCAATAAATCACTCTGCATGGTCTATACATTATGCTTACTGCATTTCCTGTACCTACATCAGCACAACACTGTGCCACAATTCTTGGATATATGCAAAGTGAGTCAAGGGGTATCTTCAAAAGAAAGAAAAGAGAAGAGAGAGACTATTTTTACTATTTTAAATGCACTGCTCTTTTCAGAGGATGTTTGGTTGGAGGGCATGAACTGGCTGTAGCAGGGTAGTGCGAGTACACAGTAAATCTCTGCACCATCTTGGTCCTACAGATATGGTCAGTTACTGGCTGCTACCCTGAGGGACAGGGCCACCTTCACCTATCTATGAAGGTTAAACTGTGTGATTCCTTTAGGTACACCTGAAAGGACACATCTACATTTTCCTTTGAAGTTTTTCATATGTGGTATGTTCCTACTGATCTCTGGTCCCACTGACAGAGCTGGTCCTTGACTGTACTCCACCTCTTTCACTTTGCAGTCTTTCACAAATGATCAGCAGACTTGCATTTCCCCTAGCCTTGCAACACAGTCCTGGATCAAATCCTGCATGTTTCAGCTCACACCTTTTCCAAAATGCAATAAATTCAGGCATGCATTTTCCTGGTATGGTCTAGAGACAGCAGGAGTGTGTATCAGCCAGACTCACAATGCTCAGAGAAAGAGAAAGGTTAGGTAGTATTGGAAATGTTATTGCAGTCAAAAGCAGAGAAGATCTGTTTTCTATTCCCCGTGCTTCTAACAGTGAACAAACTGTGAAGACCTCAAATTTGACTGGCAATGAGTTGATAAATGACTGTCTTTTAACCATCCCAAGGTAATAATAATGGACAAGAAAATGAATAAAGAAATAAGAATTTGTCCTTGATACATCACTGATTAGATCCCTCATCTCTGGACTCTATTGCTCTGCTTTTTATGTTATTGAGTTGGCATCTCTAAATAGTTAGTAACAGTAGACACAATCTAAGTACAAACTGAAATGATGACTACCTTGGTAATTAACATTGCTGCCTTTTGAAGCTGAGACACTAAAACTGCTTAGTATGGAATATTTTCTATTTAGAAGTACTGATCTAATATTATTTTTTTCTGAAATCAAAACTATTCTTAGGAATAGTGACTGTTACATGGCTTTGGTTGGAAAGGTACCAAGATGGAGTTTGAGACTATAAGGTAATTAAGCACTTGTAGGCTAGCTAATATTAGTGATGTGACCTATGACTCACTACTAACTATCAATCACTATTCATGACAGTGGTAAATTGTTTATCTAGATCACAGGAGATCCTCAATCTGCATTTGTCTAAATAGGGGCATGCATACATGGTGGTTTTACACGTATCAGTGTAAGGTCTTTAGATTACAGAGGACTCTTCGTCTTGTGTGCCTTTCACAAATGTTTGTGAACAGGTCTAGCTTTCATTCAGTATAATTTTTTTTAAGCAATGAATTCTAGAAATACTTCACAAATTCAGACTGTGTTTTTCTGTAAGCTTTATCTGTAAAGTGTCTCAATAAAGAAAAAATGTAGAATATTCTCCTTCTCCCTTATTGAAGGTATTTATAACTGGAGATTAGAGTATCGGACATCTTGAACATCCTCTCTTTCATAAAATGAAGTCAAACCTGTGAAAGAGCTGATTTGTTTTCATAGTGAGTCATATTTCCTTAAACTGGGCATGTTAAATCTAGGTACTATTCATAACTATTTTTTTAACCACTGGACTTCAGAAAGCCCAGAAGTGAAGCCTGCATATATTCTTCTGTCTCACAGTAGCTTCCCATAAACTAATTGCTTAAAGGCTACATGAGCACAGATGACAACTGTCCTGTGGTATTCTTTGCTAAAGTGGAAGAGCTGAACCTATCAACAATCATTACTTGCTTTACATTATTTTAAACTTACATAATATAAATGTGTATTTATAAGACTCCTTGTTGATGCTTACCTGGGGAATTTAGATTTGCTGACATATACTGATTCATTCAAACTAATTTTTACAGTCCTTTAGTTCCTTCATGACCATCTCTATTTGAGATTTAAAACGAATAATTTCCAATGAGACTTTGATCACTGTGACTTCTTCAGGAGAAAAATTTACTGGCTTCAGATTTTAGGTCTGCATCCTAAACTCACTGCCATGATTGAGAAGTTTGCCACAGTGCTGCTCTATACAAAACCAGTCAAGTTCATTTACCACCATATCAGTCTCACTCCTTTCTCTAATGTTGGATTTTTGCTTTAAAACCCAGATATTTATATGTTGTTGTTTTTTTTTTTAAATATAGTATGTTATTTAACACTGAGAGCCTCAAAATATGTGAGCTATGAGAACAAACAAATCACAAAGGCACAGTATAGCAAATTCTTAGTGACATCGTATGTTCCTTCTAGTGTTATAATGTAGTAGGTAGGTTGTGTATAAACCTCTCTGTAAAAAGGATACTTTATCCTTATTTTGATTTTTTTTATCTATTTGTATAAGACAAAAGACTACCAGTTATACATTCCTGAGGAAAAAAAAATATGTGAATATTGTTAGTGAAATAATTTTAAAAACAAGAGATCTTGTTGTTTAATATCGCCTAGATTCTTAGGTACTTGACTTTTTATCTCTCAGTCAGTCAACATGAGCCAAAAGTGGCCTAGAGGCTTAGATGTTCCAGTGGTTACTCCAGCACAATCTAATCTGTGACCTCTATCCCTTTGGTTTTTATAATGTCCTTATAAAAACATAGTACATTTAAGTATGCTTAAAGTGCTACTGGCTATAATTAAAGTTCTGTCAGCCTTTCCATTATAAATCCCTCTTTTCAAGGTTTAATATCTCAGCGGTTTCAATTCCCACTGGGCTAAACTTGATACAGAAGCTGTCAGCATGAATGCAAATCCCTCCTACCTTCAAAAATATTTTCAATTCACAAAGTTGGTGTTTTTTATTGCTATTTATTTGCAGTCCTACAGTCTGTAAAGGTTTTTCTCATTAGATCCCCTCCCAAAGTCTCTCACATTGCCTTGTCTCATTTTACATAAATCAAGAAAGAAATGTGTCCTAACTTTGAAATGCACAAACAGACTGATGGAGTTTCCTTTTAACTTGTTCTAGGCTATAAGCTGAGTGCAGCTTCTACTTGTATTGAAAACTGCTGACTTCAGGTTAGATCCCCAGACTCTTTCAGGCTGCACCTGCTAGGATGTGGAAAGTAAAAGTTAATTAGCATCGCCATGAAGCAGTACATCTGATATCTACGTTTTCCATCTTTATTTCTAAATACTGGACTGCATTTGCTAAACCTTTGATTAGAGGAAAGTAGATGACTCTTGAAGAAATTAGCAGATACCCTCTTTAATGAATTCCTCAGTCTAGGGATAAGTCCAGAGCTTCTCAGTACTGCTCTGCCATACTATCTTCTACTTTAGTAATGCAATTTTTATTTCTAGTTATGTAAAAGAATAACCATTCTCAATCTTCATATCAAGAAAGAATATCTGGAAAATTGAAGTGACTCATGCACAGTATCTTGGAACTGGCTGGAACCTGAGATAAAACAATTGCCAGCAGTTTGATGATCTTTTAATTCGGTTGATGTCCACTTTTCAAGTTGTGGTGGAATATTATAGAAAAAAAAGCATTGGTGTTTCCCTATTTCTTACAAATGAAGCATCTTCATTCTCTTTTAGGTTTACACTCCTTCATAGATGCTCAAACAATTGATGCTGTAATCAAAAAACATTGCATCATAATTTCTTGCTTGCTTCCATTCTGTATCTACGAATATTACATTCCTGAAAAACAACTGCACTTTATCTTCTCTTCTCCTCCCCTCTAGGCTTGTGACTAGAGTATATTTCTGGAAGTGCAGTGATTGATGGGACTAAAGACCTCAGAAGTAGAAGGACTTTGGTCATCTCACAGTGGGTGGCTGCTTAAACTTTGGGCTGTTACAAGGAAGGACTATCTAGTTGACAGTGTGGAGGAGATTAGGGTTTGGAGCTCAATCTCACAATAAAAAACCCCTCCCTCAATCTGCAACATAGCTATCACCTATGCAGATTTTGAAATGTAATATTTTTCTCTGGTGTCAAATTGGCTTTCCTTGGCATGCCAGTCATCATGAGTCCTGCGGCTCTGAACCCCACTCTAGGCAGTGCGTTCAGAGACACATTAATGCACAAGGATTCATGGCTGTCTGTGTAAACGTAAGTTTTAACATTGTTAAGGAAAGAAAAATAGCCTCTTGGCATATATATATACACACACATATATACATATATATATATATGTAGTTGTTAATATACACTGATATACACTTACATAGTTATCCACATACACTTTGAAATATACTTTGCCTTAAAGTGTTTTATTCTGTGGCAGATTGGAAAAGATAAACTGAGATAACAGTCAAAATAACTCAAAAACTATTATTTTGTCTGCACCAGCAGGAAGAGAAATACAAGCTGTTCATCACAGAAGTTCTCCATCAGGTCTGAAAGACTTCAGTGCTCAATACCACCTGTAAACAAAAAAGATGGCTGTTTTCTTCCTTATTAGCATCCCATTCACTCTACAGAAACCACCCGCCTTTATTTTTAGCGATGTTTGTTGTGGGTTAACCTTAGGTAAGAGCCACCCAGATGCTTGCTCATTCTGCCTTTTTTGTGGGACAGGGGGGAGTATAAGATGAGAAAACTTGTGGGTTGAGTTGAAAAATGGGAGATTGCTTCCCAGGTACTGTTATGGGCAAAGAGACTCAACTAGAGGATAATTATGGTATTGCAAAATAAACTGCTCAAGAGGTGGGAAACAGACAAACACTAAGACAACACCCACCCTTCCCCTCAAGGCTCAACTTCTCTCCTTCACTCCTGATCTTCTAACCATCTCCCTGCATGGTCCAGGAGCCTGGGAAGTGCAAAGAGGTTGTGGTAAGTATGAAGCAGCTTCTCTCTGCCAATCCTTCTTTCCAACACTTCCTCTGTTCCACCTTGGGCTTTCCACAGGCTGCAGTTACTTCCTTCCTACAAATCTTTCAAATCCTCGTGTCACCTTGCAATTGTAGGTACAATGGCTGTAAAATTCAAGAGCACCAGAGTTCCTGGAAAAGTGTTTCTAGCTTGTAGCAAATAGCAACAACGTCCACCTATGGAATTTTCATCATCATGTAGTTCTAAACAGGATCAAGGCAAGCACAATAGAAAAAAGATATTAAAATAACCTCCTACCTTTCTTATACACCATGAGGTGCAGACATGCTTTGTTATTTTTACAGTTGGGTTTCTAATACAAACTGATTTACAGTGAAATTTAAAAGCAAGCAACTGATTAGAACCTATTTAGACCGATTATGGTTTTATTAACACATATAGCAGTAAAGAGCCATATTTCAATTAAAAATAGTAATTCAGGTGAAAATGTGTTAAGCAATTGGTGAGAGGAGAGACTTTTCTAAATGTTGGAGAAAATATTTGTTGTGACATACTTAGGTATTTTCACACATAAAAACAAATCGTTATTGGAAGTATTGATAAAGTCCACACAATGAACTATACATAATCAAAATTACTCCTAACACTAAATCTTTACTACTCAACACTGGTTGTCCTGACAGTTTACTCCTTTATCTGGTTTTGCTAGAAGGCATTGACTGCTATAGGCCTCTAAGTGCGATGTATCAATAGTAATGTAAGGACTTATCAGTCTAAGTAATAGCTCTATCAACAAAGGGAATAAAGAGATTATCAACTGGGGAGTGGTCTATAGCTCTTGTCTGAACTGATTAACCCTTTGGAATTTCACTTGTCTCACTGTCAATTCCAATATTATTTTGTTATTTACTATGATACTAGATAACACAACTAACAACAAGAGGAGTGTGAAAAGTAATCTGATACATTTTTTTCCATGTTATCATGTTTCTTTTT
Source organism: Pseudotriccus pelzelni (assembly GCA_035584735.1). Lineage (NCBI taxonomy): Eukaryota > Metazoa > Chordata > Aves > Passeriformes > Tyrannidae > Pseudotriccus > Pseudotriccus pelzelni. The sequence goes on along the minus strand of JAWMRA010000001.1, from coordinate 67,672,589 downwards.
TGTGACTGTCTTAAATCTGATAAGCACCCACAACTTTGACCAAAACTATAGACCAAAATTAAAAGACTACATTTTCGCAAAAGAATCTCCAAGTTTTCTTTCATTGCAAGTCAGGGTACTTGACGCCCCTTTCACCAATTCACAAGCCAAAGTCAAGTATGTAGCGTGCTGTAATAAAAATTATCTCTTTGCAAAATGACAGGATATTCTGTTACAAGCTAATACTTGACATTCCTGAATAAGACCTGGAAATATCCTCATATGTGGAGCTCAAATTAGCTGGGGAGTAGCACTGGTAAGAGAAAAAGAGCCAAGAGATGAAAAGGTGCATGCACCATAAAATAGTAAGGAGCGAAAATGAGTCAGAGAGACCGTCAGGCCAGTTAGAAATAATCCTTGTTAAATCTCAAATAAAATATGCAATCAAGAAAAGTTCAGCGTCCTACTTTTGTAAAAGAAAAGTTGAATGCGAAAGTGTTGCTTTTGGTCTAGTACAGCCTGGTGCCAGAATACATAGGCGCGTTGTCTGCTCAGAAGCCTACAGCTGTTGTGCTTTTCAGTTTGGTTCACTTGAGTTCCTTTGTCATTCAGGTGCATTGCCTTATTGAACTAAATCCCCATGTATTTGGAAGTCACTGAAAAGAGGTTACATTTGTAGGCATTCTAACTGTGCTTGTTATTGTTTGTGACTTGAAGTGGGTTCATAAGATGGTGGAATAAAATATTAATGAAAATGCATTGGAAATGTGTTAAAGCAACCATTTCTGAAATATCTAAAAAGAGAGCTTTTTTGAGGGGAAGGAAGCAATTTAGTTTCAGTTTTTAAATATATTTATATACATTTAAATATAAATATAAACACACACAAACAAATGCACAGCCTTCTAAACAGTGATATTTTTAATGCATCCATAGAAATCCAGCTGAAATCAGAGAACTTGGCTAAAAACTATCTCATTTGCTGAACAGATTATATTTCTAATCTGCAAATAATTTAATAATGATCATAATAATGGGAGGAATGTGTTATACCAAACACATTATATTTTTGTAAATCTCTTTCATACTGGGAAGATCTAACAGAGATGCATGCTGCTATTACAGGATTTATGCAATACTAAATATTTTTAGATTGATTTCAGCAGAAGTACTCAGAGACAACTCTTGCAAGAGTCTCAGGAGTATCTAGTTTAACATTAATTTTATACAAATGAAAAAATACAACAAATGTAATAGAATTTGAACATTTAATCTGTTTACCTTTTAACCTTTATGAAGTGGTAGACCTTGCATTTTTAATGTAGTAAATGATTGGAAGAAATTCTTCCCTAATGTAAATCTAATATCTTTTCTTTAAACAATTGATTCTGCTTCAGTAATTTTGAGTCCCTCTCAAACAAAGGGTGGAAAGAGGAATGACATGAAGGAAATGATCAAATGATTGCATACAGATTATTGTTGAAACTAGTTTTTTCTGTTACTTGCAAATATAAGTGTATTAAACTGGAATAATACATATCAAAGTAACCCAGAGCTCAGCTCTATCCTGCCTTTTTATTTCTGCTCAGATCTAAGCATTGTCTCCTATGAGATAAAATACACAGTAAGACAAGGACATGCCAGCTCATACAAAACCTAGCAGGATAAGCTCTCTTTTATTTTATGAGGCTTTTGGATTTGAAGGAAGGTAGCTGGTATCCAGTAAATGTTACATTTCTCCCATGCTGTCTTTTCTCATATTTGTGTTTTCACAATGCAATCTCCATTTACTAGAAAATACAGCAGAAAGTTGTTTTGAGGAGAAGCAGGCAATGGGGCCAAAAATTTGTATTTTGAGCTTGGATCCAGACTCAGATGTGTTCCCAAATTTACCCCTACCCACATTAATAAATGTCTTAACCAAGGCTGTGTATTGCACACCTGGGCTCTTAGGACTCTTATGGGCAGAGGAAAGCTAGGATAAAGCCACAATTGTTAACTTTATTATAACATACTGTCAGTCCACAAGGACATCTCTGTATCCTACCCCCTTTAGGCGTATGGTATCTGTACTACTATAACATTTCTATAAGTAAACCTGACACATTACGGCATGAGCTTATATTCTCTGTATAGAAATTTATGATGAGGAGGATTTCTCTAGTCAATACATTTTGTAGAATTGTGCTTCTAGTATTTCATTTCTTCTGATCCTGTGCAATGTAGGAAACTTGAATGCTGCTTGGTTCCCAAATAAGCTGAAAGTGTATCAGGTGCTCTTAAATCTTACAACTGTTTGTGGTTTCCATGCAATCATTTACATTGTGCTTATCACCAGGATGGCACAGTGTCTGACCAGTGTGTGTGTCCAGAAGATCACTGTGATCATAATTCTGGATCAGGTGTTTAGTAGTTACAAAGGTTTTTGAAAATTTCCAGGTAAAACGAGTCAAGAGATAATAAACTGAGAAGTTTATTTATGTTTTTCTTCATACATCCCCTGAAGGCAATTTGGTTTTTCAAATTACACCTGCAACAGCAATGAACACAGAAGGACACAATGAATTTTAACACACTTACTAGAAATCATAAAAAAATTTTGGTTTTGTTGTTTCATGTTTCCATGATGGAAAAGAATCAGCAATTTGTTTTGTTTCCCTCAGGTCATGGTAAAATGTTGTAAGGCTCACAATATGAAAATGGCAATGAATAAGCAACTGAGTCGTTTCTTCCATGTTTCTAGAAATTAAAAGTGGTTTATTTTCACCAATTTGATTTTTACCCTCCACTTGTTCACGTAAATTACTCTCTGGCAGATAGTGCTTCATAGCTTCATAGATGTGGCTGCATTTTTCTGAGAGGCTATAGAAAACTGCAGCTGCAATTTTTATTGTAAACTGCAGTGAAGCATAAGGTTTGGCTTACTAATGAAACTGCTCACAGTCTGCTAAGACATAAAGAGGCAAGAAGCACAGGGAAATGCAAAGTTTTCTGAAGCCAGGCTCTGTGCCTGGGTTAATTGAAAGAGTAATAAAAGAGTAAGAGCATGTTTTAAAGAGAAAGCAAAGGAAAAAGTATAAAAATTTGAAGCAAAAATAAAGTATATTTTATCAGACAAAAGTGAAGAAAGGGCTCAAGATCACTTTTTCAGGCAAGTAAACCCTTTACACAGCAAAATCAGCCTTCACCACACGAAGTTTTTCTCAGAACAGAGGATATATTTCCTTAAACCAAAAGATAGTGTGTTCCATGTCATGGTTACCTCTCGTGATGCTGTTGGATCCCAGGGTACAACAGGCACAAGGATTTTATGCAAAGCTACACAAATATAATTAAATAATAAAAAAAATTAAATAAATTTGCTTTTCATTTAAAAAAATTACTCTGAAATTCTGTGGTCACTATGATTGTACAATTTTGCATTGTGTTTCACAACAGAATGATTAAAAGAGCCAGTCTGGTTTTGGGGGGTTTTGGTTTTTTATTTTGCATCTCCTTTCAATTTTGTATTAAATACTTAAAATCTGTTGTTATTAATTGTCCTTGGAATGAAAATGAGGAAACAAATATTTTGTTGGTATAAAATATTGTCTGAAAACTACAGCAGTAATGAGAGAATGAGGTGCCTTGAATACTGATTCCTCATCATGTCCTCCTGCATACTTTTGGTGTCTTACCTGAACCCCCAAAGTCTTGTTTTTCTAGACCAACAGATTTTCCTCTGAGAAAGCAGTAGTATACAGAAGGATTCAGGGACTCTTTTTTTCACACTTAATGTTCTTACCTTGTCCTTGTTACAGTTTTGAGACTATGAACAGAAAAGCAAATCATCACGGTGATTATGACACCTCCACTTTTCTGTGGTGCATAGGTTATGTACATTCTTTCACTTGTATAAATAAGCAGCGAGATGTTATACCTTTAGCTTACTAAGCTGTGCTTACTCTTGAGAAAAGGTACAAACACAAAGAGTTACAATGAAGTACCTGGTGCATCGACAAGCATTTGCATCCTACCATTTCTCATTGGTTTGTTACATGTACAGACAAATACTAGAGGCATTTGTGCCTCTGCAGGATCTTTCAGGTTGTTCTTGTAAGGAGGTGATTAATCTTAAAGTCTTGCTTTTCTTCAGTGCAATTCTAGTAATTTGATTTTTTTAGTGGAAAGAAACAGCAAGCCATAGCTGTCTTTAAATTTTATTTGGTTAACAACCTCCAAAAATTTTTCTGTGTAGACTTTTTCCCCCACTCTCTCTGGACCCATGCCCTGTTGCAGCATGCTACTTCCAGAGCCTGAATCAACACCTTCATGTATGTTTCAACATGTGTATCCCAGTGCAGTTTCACACATCAAGAGACTGAATTTTTGAGCAGACCTGATGAAATGGAGTGTGGACAGGTGACAGAGAAAGAGAGAGGGAAATAATCAGTGACATGAATTTTTTCTCTAGCCGCTATTTTCAAGGAAGATGGGTCTTCGTGACCCCAGAATGTTGTAGTGAGAGCAGTTCAGTAGAGAGGCCAGCAGCTGTTTTAGCCCCAGTGCTCGACTGAAATGCTGTGCAGATGTTTTCCTGACTTAAAGGCAGGCATATCCACTACCATGGGGTCTCTTCAGCAGTGCTTTGTACTAGCCATGGACTAGTGAGACACCACTTCAGTTATTTTGGATTGCAGGTGTATAAGTCTGTAGATTAGTGAGAGAGGACAGAATTTGCTTTACTTCCTGGTGGTTCGAGAAGTCACTGTGCAGGCCTAAGGAGAATAGGCATTTTGCATTTAAAAAACAGGGAAGGAATTATGAGTTTTAGCATACTTTTGACCATTCTGTTCAAAATGAGTTAATTAAACTCCAGAGATGAGGAAGACCTATTGAAATGTTGGGAACATTGACCTTTTCCTTTGACTGTCACCTTATTTAAATAATTCCAGGTTTAATTAACTGACTTGGAATGAATTGATAAAGGGTTACTGTCACTTATAATTTCTTCTCTTTGAAAAGCAACAGTTCTATGCAATTGCTGTAGCCTCTTATAGTCACCCTAATTATTAAAGTGAATAATTTTGAAAGTTGGATTTTTACTTTTAAATGTCTGATACCTGGCTTATAAATACCACTGGAAACATAATACTTAACACTGGCTAAATAATACTTAACATATACATAAATACCCATATATATGTGAATATATGACAGTCTATAAAATTTATCTAGATCAGTCATTCTTAAAAGGTTAGTTTTTCTGTTGAAGTTGCGCATACAAAAGAGGCGTTGGCCTTTGGTGAATTTTAGTAACACTCTATGAAAATTTGAAAATCCCAGCTTCTCCATCCGGGTAAGAATCCTAGCTTGAGATCCTGTGAGTTGAGATCCACCTTCAAAATACTTAAGAAAACAATTCAGATATATTGATCAGGATAGTCCATAGGTTGAAGTTTCAACTTTACTTGAAAAAACAAGTGTTTTTCTTTTTAACCTTCCCTTCCTAATACACTCACAACAGTGTTTAGCTGGTAAGCCAAGGAATGGCTGAGAAGTGGAAAATTCATTACTCTTGAAGGAGAGGAGAAATATCTTTCCAGAACGCATGAATGATGTAGCCTTGGGGTACTATGCTCTGAGACTGGCACAGTTCTGCTGCAAAGACCTCTAGGGTAGTAGTAGGAGCACAACTGCACTTATTCCAATTTAATGTAGATCACTTTATGCAAGTCTGTAAAGTGCTGTTAATCTGGTTTCACTGGTATAAATAATATTCACAGGCCAACTGTTCACAGGTAGGGATCCTTGTATTGCACACTGCCAAAGGGCTCATAATGCAAATTTGGCCTAAGGTACCAAACTAAGTAATACATCATTAAGTCATCTGTTACTGAAATCCTCAGTAGAAACTCTCTACTTACTCTGAATTTCTGAGGTCAAGCAGGCTGTAGATAGGATTACTGCAAAAGATTTATCCAGACCTAAGACATGAAAAGGATCCAAAACATGTATCCACTCCTAAAGCTGGATGGTTCATCTAGGGTGAAATCCTGTGGCCTTGTGTGCAAACCTATGGCACGCACCTCTTCCCACACTTGCGGTAGACATACTTCTGGGATGCCTGTCTTCTCAGGGAGGTAGAAGCTAGCAAAAATGGTTCTTATGCATACACAACAAACTTACAGAAAGCCAGATCTGAATGTGTCAAATCTATTACATTTTCACTGAGTATACTGCTTGTGCAGTATATGTTGTTAAAAACAAAAAAAAAGAGGACCTCCCTGTGGCCCTAGAGCCACATGTCATGAACTGGACATCCCTCACAATGCTGAGATCCAGATGTCAGAACTGAATGTCACTTACAGGGCTCAGAGATAGCACCTTCTAGATCAGACTGGCCATGTCCACATTATACATTCCCATGTTTTCCCTCAGCTTCACATGATGCCACTTGGGCCATAAACCAGATTGTTTTGTGTATGTCTTGATTTCTAGATAAATTATTTCCCAAACTGTGGTTGGAAGAGAATTAGTTTGAGTAGCTAAAAATGTGTCTGGGGGGCAGCCAATTAAACTAGACCATTACTGGGATGTGACACTTAAACAGTGTGGACAGGCTAGAGAAGAGTGTCCCTGTCCCTCTGTTCCTGGGACCTCTTTTATTTAGCTGTACTTGCAAAGCTTATCAGTACAGTAGTCAAGATTTCCAAAACAATTTAAACAATTCTCCTCACTTTCTTTCACTCTCTTATTCTCTTTGAATATACATATATATGACAGTGTGTGTACATATATATAACTATTTTGAATGCCATTTGTAAGTAACATCATATAAATAATGGCCAGTCTTCGCGAACGAAGAACCGGGGAAGGTCTTTACACCTTCCAGCCTGCGCATTGGATTTTTT
>JAWMRA010000001.1:67549126-67665617 GCA_035584735.1 Pseudotriccus pelzelni | reverse complement strand
CTGGCTGGAATCGAACCCAGGCCTCAGCGGTGAAGGTCCTGCGATCTAACCACTAGGCCACCAGGGGCTCCCGTAACATCATATATGTGCATGCTATTATGCGTGTATCTGTTGATGTATATGCATGCATATGTGTGTAATTTGCTAGATTACTTTGAACTGTCAAATAAAGGTGCTTGTGTTTATTATTTATGACTCAGAAAGGCAAAGAAATAGCCTAAGGAAGAGCAAAGAGAAATGCAGAGCTTACGGAAAACACATCTCAATTTTATAGATGGGGATTTCAAAACATACTACTTGCTTTATAGTATATCCATATCATGAACCATCAATTACAATAGTCAGGAAGGTGATACTGCAGCTTAATGACATAGTACATTATTATCTGACCTAAAGAGCTGTGGAACATAACCTCCATCAAACCTGCTATTATTGTAACTTTTACTTTCTGATCATGTGGAATGGATTCTCTGCCTCCTTGTATAACTTGCAGGGATTATTTTGTAATTTCCTGTTGTCATTTGCTGTAGCTCATCATTTGCCTGATGAAAGAAAGCAGAAAACCAACTTCATTAAACAATAAATAAAACTCAGAATTAAGACAAAACATCTAGCATGGATGCTGATAATTAGTTCTTGTTACAAACTAATGTTTTGAAGGAATGGCTTAATGGTTATGTTTTGTGTTGGGTTTTGTTTTCCTCCTCTTTCTCTCTAATATTTTTCTGGATGTGAATGCTAATGGGGTTTGAGGTTATTAGAGCTTCTATTCTTCATCTTTGGACACTATCAAATAATAATATTATGGCGCTGTTGGTTTTTTTTCCGTTTGTTTGTTTTTGCTGCTGCACCTTTGCAGCACAGAGTGTCTTTATGAACAATACAAATAAAGTCCTGATCATGACAGGGATTTATGACTATAAAAATGGGATTTGGTTGCCTAAATGTAAGTGTTCAATGACATACTATGTACACAGGATATCTTGTTCTCCACACACATAGGTCCTATGTAAAAAGAAGAGTAAAGATTCCTCTCCAATGTAATCCTATGTACAAAGCTCCAACTGACTTGGAACAAAAGGAGCCATTCTGGACAGTGAGATCAGCTCCCTCACAGGTATGGATTCAAAGAGGAGAGCCCCTAGCTATAGCTACATTTCAAACTCTACCTAAGCTGGCAAAAATTATGGGATTTCAACATTAGTTGAATATTAGTTCAACTAATATTAGCAATTAGTTGAATATTAGCAAGATTAGTTGATAGCCAAACTGTACAGGTTAATTGTGAATGGGAAGAGAAAGATAGACTGGAGTTAATTCTGCTGTGAAAACTCCTCCACAACCGGCCGGCGCTGTGTCCTTTTCAGGCAGTAACACAATGAAGATTTAGGAAAGCGAAGACTATTCATTCCCATGTCCTTGACTCCAGGGTCAAATATCTTCATCTGTTCTTTGTCTCTGCCCTCTAGCCCAAGGGAAGTAAGATATTTCTGCATTTTCAGCTTTATTTTATGAACATCTCTTCCTTGCTACAAACCAAAGTGCTCAAAGACACAGCAGCAGGCAGAAGACTGCAGGAAAGCACAGTATCTGAAGTAGCTGCAGTTGTTTTAGAGCTGTATGAAACTTTGTTTCTTGAGTTTGAAAAAAAAAATTAGGAATTTAAAATATAATTTTGGTTCTGTATTGTATCAAGTTTATATGCACTCCATTTTTTGTGGCCCTCTGCTGCAGTAGTTTTCCTCAAACTAAAATAGTCCATGCATCGCTAAATAAAGAAATTAGGTAATTTTAAGGAAAATCTGCACTCTCAAATGCTTCTTGGACAGAAACAGTACTGCCAGCAGGAGATGAGATTCCCAACGGGTTCCTGGTGACCTGGCCTCATTAGCCAAGTTGTAAAATACTGTGTGGGGGGAACAGAGTCTCTCCTGCAGAGGCAGTTCTGTTCTGATGGCTAATTAGTCATTCACCAGGGAGGAGCTGAGGCACCCAACCTTCTGCACAGGCACCCCAAGAATTAGTCTGACAGGTTCATTCTTATTTTTTCAGATCCCTCAGTCAAACTGTTGGATAACAGGATAAGTACATATTCCCTCTGCAAAACTTTTCTTGCTGAGTTTTGACTTCTCTTTCTAAAAGGATATGAATGATATTTTTGCATTCCTCAACTAGTACATGGGTAACAGGTTCTTTAGATTATAAAAGAAGTGGTTTTAAATTGCATTTCACTTCATTTGCATATAATGATGATAGTGATGATTGCTACACAACTCCTTCTCCTCTAATTATTACTATTGTTTATATTTATGCCAACAGAATAACTGAATTCCATTTCAGGAATAAGCACCTGAAGGATAGCATGAAGCCAAAAGCTTTCCCATGAACTTTAATGATTCTGTATAATTTCTCCCTGTTTTGTGACCTTCTTTTTCCAAATCTTTATGTAAGAAGAACTATCATAACTTCTGTAGAAGTCTCTGAATAGCCTGATATACTTTTCATATGTTTTATCTTTCACCAGAAGTCCTTTTTTTCTTGTGATCTCTTTACTCCTCATCAAGATGAGCAGTGAGACCATCAAATTCTGTTTCCTCTTGGGCAACATTTTTGCAGGAACTTAGGTAATCATTTTGCATGCTGTCAGGAAGAGGTATTTTCCCACAGTTATTTGGCTCTGGCATGCACTGGATCACAGAGCAGTGTCTGCATATGTGCATTAGGCAGCACACAGAACTAGTTAAACTGGATGACTCTGCGGGGCTTAGTAGATCAATTGCCATTTTCATTTGGGACAGCCCTTTAAATCCTAATGAGAATAGCAACACTTGTAATTAGGAGTCTACAAAATCCTCTAAAATAATCACTTAAATATAAAATGTAAATGTGGCTCTAATTAATTAGTCTGTTTAGAATAAAGACTTCTAATTAACAAACGTAAATTGGGAATTTTTTGTAGATTTCATAAGGACAGAAGTGTTTCTTGTGGGAGCTGAAAGGAGATCTGTTTCCATGTGAATACATACTAAACCCTGGTGTCTCACACCTCTGTGCAAGCCTGTGGCGGTAAGAGGCGACTCTCTGTGAGAGGGTCATATTAACACCTGAGTCACAGAGATTTTCTTAAGACCTGTGATACAAACACTTATTTTTTAAATAGGAAACCCTTGTTTTAAACTAAGGATTATGTTTGTCAAAGATGAAATACTGAATTCTGATCAGAAAGGATGACTGACCACCACTTCTCTACTGAAGCCAGTGATTGATTATGGAAGTAAAGAAAAACATTTTCAGAAAATTTAAACTTTTAATATCGGATTTCATTTCACATTGGGTGTACATAAAGAACAAAACATAAAAAATTGGAAGTGTTTTTGGTACTTAATGCATGATAGAATTCTGAAATTCTACTTGAAGTTTAACATAATTTTATTTCTTTTTCTATTTAACTATATTTAAATACTTTCATGATATTTCATAAATACTGAGTCAGTGGTTACCCCGTGTCATTCCAGCACAGACAGAAAAACTGAACCTGCAGGCTGTCAAGGTATACACTGCATGGCTGAGAATTAAGGTAAATGATGTGACATGGTATTAGCTACTTTCAGACTGCATTAGGCATCCACATACAGGCAATGGACTAGTCAATAGAGTCTACACTCATCTGCTACATATGGTCAGCTGAATAGCTTTCCAGAGTCCTCTGACTATGACTTGCTCCCAACTGACCACAATAAAAGCTCAGATATCCATCTCTCCTTGAACATCTCCTTGCAGATACCCAGATGTGTCTAAATGTAGAATGTCAAGATCTGCATCTGTGTCCTGATGTCTCTGACTGTCCACGAAATAATGTCAACATTAAAAAGATATAAAGCCCAAACTCTCCGAGCTGAAATACATCTGAAACCTTTTCCTCACGCAGTTTTTAGCATCCATATGAGTGCTTCGTTCCCACATCTGTTTATGCTGAAACAACTTAGGAAAAAATGGAGGGGGAAGAGAGGGTGAGGGAAAGAGAAGGAGGGAGAGAGGGAAGAAAAAAAAAAAAGAAACAAAGAGAGAGAGAAAGAGAGACTGCCATCAATTTTTTTCAGATTTGTATTATGATTATGCACAATCTATTACAAAAATACTGTTTTGGTGTAGTTGCTGTGTGTCCTTTAATAAATAATTTTCTCTGTTTATTAGAGATAGGCAACCAACTGCCTTTCAGAAAGGTGTGATTCCCAGTTGTTACTAGCTAGAATTAAATTGAAACAGTTTTAAAGGGATAGCACATCACCCATTATCATTACCCTTAGTTCTACCATGCCAGCCCACTAATTAATACATACCTTTTAAAGTTGTATTTGTCACAAATGGGTGTTTTATGGCTGCTTCTCCGATCATAGTGTGGCCTGAGGGGAGGGGGAGATGCAACATCACAGTATCATACCTGTGATTTCAGTGTGTAAAATAAACAGATACACATCAGGTAGAGAGAGATCAAAAAAGGCAAATGAAAATGTCTTTCATTGATGAAAATGCATTTAAGTTTGGATATGTGCCTCAGTTTAGTTCTCTGAAGCAGATGGACTTTTTCTGCTTTTCTTGTGCAGTGGGAGAATTCCATGGTATTTCTGGTCCAACAGTACAGGCTTTTGTCCAGTGACTGAGTGCTATTGAAGGCATCTTATGTTAATTTTTAAAAATAAGTCACAACACAGTAAATATTACTCATTTTCAATACTGTTTAATTGGGACTTAAAAAGTATAAGAAATTTAGTTGCTTGAACATATTGGAAGTATGATTGAGGTATATCTGCAAGCCCCAAAAATTCCCACATGAAAAGAAAAGATTAATTGTACAGTATTTACACCTTTTCATTGATAACTAACACCATAAAACTGTTCAAATTGCAATTTGTTTCTTCTTCCCACAATCCCATTGGCTTTTAAGGGATGTTCCTCAATTAGTTGAACTGTGTTTCCTCTTGCTTGGTAAGCACTTTTGGTCAAACAAGGAATGGCAGAGGTCCACAATTAGATCAAAAGATCAATCCTAATGTACCATTTTCTTCTCACCCTCCTGCTTTAATAAAGTGGCTGCAGTTCTCCAGGGGACAACTCAAAATCCAAGTACTGATATTTCTAAATTAGCTGACTCGGTGACCTTGCTAGTAATTGCGTTAGTTTATCAATGTTCAACACAATTTATTATTCTCCAATATGTACCAAAACGTTTATCTCTCAACACTAACAATATTAAAAACCTAAACAATCTGTTGAGAAACAAAGGACTATTCAATAAGAAAAATGCATAATAAACTGGAAAACATTACACTGATGGTTAGAGGGTTAATCTCAAAAATAGTCATAAGTGAAATAAGGAAAGAATGTTGATGCTGTATTACACTTTGGGCACTTCGTAAGTCTCTAAAGATCATATAATTTAAACAAAACCTTTCTTTCTGTTCCATTCATTCTCTCTCTTTTTTTTCTTCTTTCTTTTAAACCCAGGAATGAGCTACAGATTTTATATATCATTGAACTTATTACCCAGGCTCCAGTGAGAAAAGTGAAGACTGATAAAACCTTATCTAAGCATTTAAAAGTCATTTGGACACATTGATCAAAACTCACTCTAAAATTAAACATATTAAATTTAGATGGAGGAAAAAAGGCATTAAGTTGATGGAACCCAATTTTTGTATGAAGCAAACAAATGGCATCATTTCACCAACCTTCTCATCTTGATCACATTGCTATGCATTATTTAAAATAAGCACTTGATTTGGGTAGTTAATAGGCTATCTGTAAACTTGGAGTAAATTTGATTGTGGGCAGTATTCTTCTAGTTCCTACAGGATTATTGATTTGTTTTTGCTTCTGTGAGATGCCAGTTTGTGGCATTGTGCCACCAACCCTGTGTAACCATCTCTGTTCATTGTGAGATACAAATGACAAAGAGCAGAAATGCACAGAGCACGTGTGATCTTTTAAATGATCCCATTTACTTACAGCTGCCAGCAGCTCAGCGCTTCTGTTCACCAGAGCAGACATACATGATTCTGCTGTTGTGTGCATCGAATCTTCTCTCCTTTAGGGTTTTATAACGAGCCCCTTAGTCAAATGGAAGAAAGCAACTAAAATTTGTCATAATCCATCGTCAAAACAGTGAAAATGGCCAATGTGATGTTCTAATTTCTGTTGTAGAGAAACACTGATCAAGTCTGCTAAAAACCTAGAATCACAGAATCATACTTGCAAGTTTCTGTATTCCTCTATAAATCAGTCATCTTAATTTACATTTATAAGACCAGTATTTTGTCTTTTTGGGTTCTTTGGGACTATGCCTGCAGTAGAAAATGGAGCAATAGGACCAGATCTATGGGGAAAACAGTTGCAAGTGACTCACCTGCAATGACATCCACACTGACCATTTTGGGGTGTGAGTTGACTTTGGACTGGTTCTGTTCTCATCCTGAGGGTGGCCCACCTCAGCTGTCAAAAGATGTTAGATGGTTCCTGAAGTACAGCTTAGGGTTTAGCTGCTTCTGAAAATGACATGGCTCCCTGTGGCCACACCACAATGTGAATCAAGACAGCAGGTGAGGATGACTAGGCAGTTCACTTCAACACTACATTCCTGATCTGACCTAAAGCAGTAACATAGCCAGTGAAACCTCTTAATAGATGAATTTGCTAAATACTACCATAAAATTCTTCAAATTCGAAACTTTGAATGAAAATATTATTAGCCACATACCATGTAATCTTTCTAAAGAACAAAGGTGTTAGTTTTTAACAATCTTCTAATATTTTCACAGAAAAACTTTCTTTCACACTGAAGAATGTTTTAAAAGTGGTATTTTATCCATTTATTTATTACCAGACTGAAATCAGGTTCTTAGAATAAGAATAAGGGTTCTCCATATTCAAAGGTTTCCTAACTTTTCCTTTTCTGTGGAAAATGGTAAAGAGCTAAGAGTATTATGAGGTGCAGTGGTGGACATACATCCCAGTTTTGAGTTCTGCTGTCAGCTCAAATAGATCTGAATTCACATTTTGTAAAAAAAGGTATTAGATGCAATGACATAGGACTAATCTGTAAGGTGAAATTAACATCAGATAACTTAACGTTTCTAACACGTAGTATGAGCTAAACCCCAGAGCTGCTGATTTTCCTTCATGGACAGGATATTATATGATTGGCTTAGAAGTCAATAAATAGATTTTAAATAGTGAGATGAATCCTATACCACAGGGAAGTAGAAAACAGGCATAGTTATTCCTGCCTCCAGTGCATTGCCTCAGTAATCTTTGTGTACATCTGCTTTTGAGCATGTACATGTTCTTGTTTCTTCATACTATTTAGAAATGGAACTCATTTTGAAGAGTACTAATTTTTTAAGATGTAATACTTCTATGTAAATCAGATTTGCACAATTCCAAGGTGCTCCAATATATTGTTTTACATATATGTTAGGGAAAATCTTTGGTTTTACTATGAACACTTATTTTTGCTCAGTATGTATCTTATTTCTGTGAGTGAAAATTATTTTTTTTTCTAGAACTCCAGCAGTTAACAGTGTGGCATGCAGCCACTCATGTATCATCATTTTATTTTGCATCTGACTTAAGATCAGGCTTTTTCTCCATTCTGTTTGGAGTCTGTTGGTCACATTAGGTTACTCTGACTAGATATAATAGGACATGACACATTTGAGACACATGACACATTTGAGAAACACACTGAATGGAAATGTGTTGTGAGGCTGGGTTTTTTTTGAGCTAAAAGCCTCATGCTCTGTTATTTCAGTTTATTATTTACTTGCATTGCCATACTTGATGATCATAGAATCATAGAATGGTTTGGATTGGAAGGGACCTTAAAGATCACCTAGTTCCAACCCCTCTACAATGGGCAGGGACACCTTTCACTAGACCAGGTTGCTCAGAGCCCCATTCAACCTGACCTTGAACTCTTTCAGGGATGGGGCATCCACATCTTCTCTGGGCAACCACCTGTTTCAGTGCCTCATCACCCTCACAGTAAAGAATTTCTCCCTAATATCTAGCCTAAGCCTACTCTATTTAATTTTAAAGCCATTCCACCTTGTCCAATCACTAAATGCCCTTATAAAAAGCCCCTCTCCGGCTTCTCTGTAGGCTCCTTTTAGGTACTGAAGGCTGCTCTAAGATCTGCCTGGAGCCTTCTCTTCTCCAGACTGAACAAACCCAAAACCCTCAGCCTGTCTTCTCATCAAAGGCACTCCAGCCTCTAATCACCTTTGTCACCTTCCTCTGTACCTGTACCAACAGGTCCATTTCCTTCTTATGGTGGAGGCCTCACAGCTGGATGCAGCACTTCAGGTGGAGTCTCACAAGAGCAGAGTAGAGGGCAGAATTCTCTCTTGACCTTCTGGTCACACTTCTGACACAGCCCAGGATGTGGCTGGCCTTTTGGGCTGCAAGTGTGTAATGCCAAGTCATACTGAGCTTTTCATCCCATGACACCACTAAGTCTTCTCTGTCAAAGCTAGTCTTGATCTCTTCTCTGTCCAGCCCATATTTTTGCTTGGAATTGCCCCTATCTAGATGCATCACCTAACACTTGAACTTGTTGAACTTCATAAGATACTCACAGGCCCACCTCTTAAGCCAGTCAAGGTCTTTCTGGGTGGCATCCCTTCCTTCCAGCATGTCAACCACACCACATAGTTTGGTGTTGTCAGCAAACTTGCTGAGGGGTGCACTCAATCCCACCGCCCATGTTGCCAACAAAAATATTAAATAGCACCAGTCTTAATACTGATCCATGAGGAATGCCACTAGTCTCTGATCCCCACTTGGGCATCAAGACATTGACTGCAGTTCTTCGAGTGTGACCTCCAACCAATACCTCATCCATCAAATCCATGTCTGTCCAATGTAGAGACAAGAATGTTATACAGGACAGTGTCAGATGCTTTGCACAAGTCTAGCCACCAGGACTTCAAAGTAAGAACAAAGAAAAGAACTGAATTGTGTATCCTGCTATGTATACCTCTAGTAAAGAGTATGATGTGGGATTCATTATACAAAACCTTAGGTAATCAGATGAAGTGCCTGTGTTTCTAATCACGCAAATGTCCTTAAATAAGTCCTGTCAAAGAGAGATGAATTATCACCTTTGGACAGCAGCTAGGACCTGGTCTACCTCTTTCTTTTAATGATGGGAATAAATACTCTGGCTTTGTGCAAGAACTGTATAAACTTGAGTAATTCTTGAGAAAGCCAATTCTTTTGTTCCTAAGGTGAGTTGCTGAGACGTCAGCTGAGGTGGTCTTAGAAAGTAGTTGTTTGGCAGGTTAAACTGCTTCAGGATGACTTGCTTGCACGAGTCAGGGTACTTTGTGAGTTTCACAGAGTTTGTGTCCTGCTATGTCCTATAAGAACAATCAAATTTTAAGGGGTGCATTCAAAGTCACACAACAGCTTCATGCATCTAGTTGGTTTTGATGGTGATGACGTTACTAGAAAGTATGGAAGGACCAGACTAGTTGTTAACTGGCACATCCTGTTTGGAGAATTTGTGAGATCTCCATCTCTGACATTTTTAAAATCAAGTTGGATTAATGACTGCCAAGGATGGATTGGGTGCAATTCCTCCAGTCCTGCCTTCAGTCATGGCCATGGGTCTATAACTGCATTGACTCACTCTGTTGGAGTTCATTCGAACTGCTGCTATATAAGAACTTCCCTCTTATTGATAGAAAGAAAATTGCAGCTTGGGTAACCTAAAGCTTGACTGGGGAGTTAACATCATATTTGTGAAAGAAATTGGAAAATAAAGTAGAGCTATGTGGATATATGAAAGCCACTTTATTATTCTGTCTTATGCAGAAAGTGTAGCACACAGTGAAGATAGATTTATATTGCTGTGCCCTTGTCCAAAGCACGGGTAACAGAGACTAATTTGTGTTACACTGCTGAGAGCCAGGCATCTCTGGAACTAATCTGAACACCCACACCACACAGTGTTTTTCTCTTCACCTTTTTTGGACTTCTGTGGTGTCCATGTGATTCTCACTTGTATAACTCCTGTGTTTGTGGAGGGGTGGGGTGTGGATTTTTTGCACGTGAGAGAGTGTCCAGTTAAAGGTTTCAGAAGGAGTGTGAAACTGTGTGTCCTGGGACTGTACGGAGTGTAAGATCACGTGAGATGTCTAGGATTGCAAACTTTGCTGGGGTAATGCCGGAGGACTACTGGTGGAGAAAGAAACGAAGCCTTTCCTCCACTCTCCAGTCGATGCAGGGCAACAGATCTCTTTGATGGCAATTCAGATAAGGAACTCAGACATGCTTGTGTCTCTACTTCATCTACTTCCCTCCACTATGCGACTGGAAAGAGTCTGGTTGTTCCTAGCAGACACTGGAGACATTATGTTCATTGTGTCACCAATCAGCAAATCAGTCATGGATCAATAGATTTGGGGGTGTAGTGTACTATGAATAATTTCTCAATCACAGGTGCTTGTTCTCTGTTTTCTTCTGGTTCTTGTTTGCAAGAATCACAAAGAGTTTCACTATCTTTCCCTCATGTCAGATCTACTGGATGTGTCTCATTGACACCTAAGTGTACTTCAGATTTCACAGGAGGAATTACTGAGAGCTTGTATAGGGGCATCTCTCTGCTCCCATGGAAGTCGATAATGGTTTCACAGTTGACTTCACTTGAAAGAGAGCTCAAGCCAAAGCTCAGTGCTTTTGAAAACCATACCCTACATATTTAAATTACTCCACTCCTTCTTCCTGAAGTTTATTTTCATAACAGTTTTCCTTTTTCCTCTGGGAAAACACTTCCTTCTATCTTAATGAAATATTATAACAAAGCAATTTAAAAAATAATGATGTCTGTGTCCTTTTATCAACACTTTGTAACTTACAAATTATTTCTGCTATTTCTTGAAATCTGTACTGTCTCATAATGTTATGTCTTGTTTGTTTTGTTGCTTTCATGAATGTATAAAGATATGCATTAATATAACAAATTTCTTACTTTGGAGTGCTTAATTCTGAGCTATTTCGAAATTTAACCAGTATAACAAATTCATAACGGACCAACTGTTTAAGAAAAAACCTTGATACTAGTGTTGCAAAATCCATCTGCTTGGCTTGTAGCATCGTATTAAAAGGAAGATGGCATGCAACATTCATTTCCCTCTGATGCAAATAAAAGCACAATAATGCCACATGAATGAGAGTAGTGACTAAATTGATAGTGGCTGAAAGCCAAGTTAATTGATAAATAGATAAACATAGTTCAGGTACATTCACAGGTACATTCCCCCTCAAAGAAAATGTTATGTCATACCCTATAGGTTTGTTTTATTGGTCTCTTGAGTGAATAAGTGCAGCCTGAATACAGCCAGAGCCAAACTGCCTGGACAACCATTTAAGTGTTCTGTGCTACTGTGTGATAGTCAAACTGCAGAACGAGACCGAACTGAGTTCATGCTCATGATGGGCACACAAGCTTCTCTCCTCTTCACCCTCCTAGCAGCTCATGCCCTATGGTTAAGCTGTTTAATTTCAGATAATGTATTTGATATGGAGGTTACAGCTGATGCAATTTAACTGAAAAAGGAATTAGATTAATTACTTAATATATTTGATACTTAATAAATTACTCAACATATTGTAAGCGAGCAGCTCACCACAGCTGAGCCTGTCTGAAGTCTGGGTGCTGAAATCAAGGCAGAAGTAGTACCAGAGGGTCTTTTATGCGCTGGGGGATGGTGTGCCCACTTCAGGCTCAGTGTGACTCCAGGACTCAGCCTTCTGTACTGTGTTGATATCTGGCACCTTAGTATCACAGGACACAAATTTTTCAGAGATTTGCAAGAGACAAGCTGAAAGACCTGTAGTCAAACTCCCTTTGGTTTATCTTAAAGTCACTGTGACAGATGGAATGGTTTAGCTTGAGCTGGGAGACAGCATTGCCTTTCCCAGTGTGGGAACAGAGACTGAGCTATCATGGATGGAATCACTGAGGTCTTTGGACTGATCCAGACTAAGAAGGAAATGGTATAGGTTGTGTCAGAGTTTCTTTTAAAAATAATTAGGCAACATTACCCCTCCTTCAAATGAAGATGAACTTATTTGAGAGGATTCATGGGCTCTAGGGCTTCACTGTGTCCCAAGTGCAACACCTGAGATGCACACAAGTGAAAATAAAAGGAAGATAGAAAGGCTCGAAGTGCCAAGGATGTTGGCTGAAGATCCATTTATATATTTGATTCTGACTCATTGTCCAGTTCACATATTATTTGTCCAAATACTGCTTTAAAGTGCAGCCTTCATGCAGGAGTTTCATATTTCTATACATTAAATCGCTGGTACAAGCACTCAGCTACAGGATCTGTTATCTACTCCCTAGTCCAGTGAACTTATACATATATATATTTGTATATTTATATATATAGCATGAGGTAGGACAATTTGAAGAGGTGAAATTGAGAGAAGGCATCTGAAAATATGCCATATCAGTGCACAGAGTGCTCCCTTAGAAAGGAGAAGGAATTTGGATTAAAATCGCTGTTTCTGATAGAAGGAAGACCATGAACTTGACTATCTCTGAACTTCAGAATAGGATAGTAGCATTTCACCTCAGTTTACTTTCAGAAATGACTGATTTCATGCCTCAGCCTAATTGAGAGCTCAGGATTATAAATAAAAAATAGAAATAGATCTCTCTCTTCACCTTAGAATTAAGCATAAATTTTTCAGGACAGATGCATCTTTCTCTTCAGTAGTTCTTGACTATTTTAGTCCTCCCCTTTTTCATACAGCAATCTTCTTCATATTTCCCTTTGCATTTGTAACACAGTCCAAATAAATAGTGCAAATTTCTACAGGTGTAAGTGCCAACAGGTACCCATATGTTAGAATTAGCCCCTATGTAATTTTTTTTCCAGATGGGGAGCAGGATTCAAGAAAATTTTTAGCAAATAAAATGCTGTCTTGGAAAATCTACAGACCTCAAGGAGGAATCTCTGTTTAGAAGAACAAAACCTCAGTCATCCCTCTGATGATCAAACTTTTTGTTAGTGGTAACTAAACAAGAAATTTCAAATGAAGTTAAAAATGTTTTTGGCCCTATCTTAGCCACTATGAAGAGTAACTGGGATTTTTACTCCTCTGACAACAGGAGCTGCACTTTGGACCTACTTAACACCAAAATGCTAATCCCTCAGCAAAAATACTCCAAAACCTAAATCCATTACTTGTGCATCTCTGACTGGCCCTTTTAAATCAGGACCCCAAGTTTTTTTGTTCACCACGTTTCCGTCTTTGAAACGAGAGTGGGACTGGGGTCTTCTTTTTATAAGGACATTGTGAGATGGCATTCATTAACATTTGATCACTGCAACGATGAAAAATCTGATGACAATTGTAGTTCTGTTTTTAGACAAGTGTTTGAAACCTGAAAAGCAAGTTTTTAAGCTCTGTTTCACCCTGTTAGTACTTTAGCAAAGTTCGATATCCTTAACATGCATCCATGTACTGCATCGTGCTATTGCAGGGTGTTATGAGTAGTTGCTGTGCTCTACTCAATAAGAGGTGGCAATTTGGCACCACAGAGTTACCTCAGAGAAACACTGTAGATTGTAATTACTTCATGTTTGCTTTTGTGTTTTGACACCACTGGGTGAGAGGTGTTGGTGGTGTGCACGGTGTAGTTGTCATTAAATATAACCCAGCTGAACGTTTGATGAAGTGAACAAAAGATAGAGCAAACTAGGCATGCAGAGTCAGACCTTTAAAGACAATCCCGATGTAAATGAGGAGAGGTTTTGTTAGTAGATCAGCAGACTGCAGAACTGTTCAATCCCCAGTTTGCAATGAAAGCATTTCATGCCATGCTACTGTAGCATGATAATTTTTATCCCATGGTTTTATTGCTGAAGTTGTGATACTGTGTGTGTATACGCATAACCATACAGGCAAAATTTGTGTCATGAGATTAATGAAAACAACAATAGATATGTTTTCAACATCCTGCAGCTGGCAAAAAATGAGGATTGTATCTAGAAATTCATTAGGTCTACAAAATAGATTAATTTTTAGGGCATTTATTGTTGTTATTATTTTTATTGTTATTACTTTTATTTCTAAGGCTTACTAGACTTCATTCTTTCAGACAAAAACATGCATATCAGCTTTGCAATTTGATTGCCTTATGGGCATAAAGCTTTGCATATTTACTGCCCATGAATCATACAAGTATGTGAAATCCAGTGAAGATTCAATTTTTCCTGCTAGATGCACCTCTAGCCGTTTAATTAAAATATGTATTATTAATAAAACTAGATTTAAGTCATATTTTTTACAGATATGACTGAAACATTAAGGGCAAATTGTTTCATACTTTCATAGTAATTTGCTTTTAATGTTTTCTGCCTTAATCAAGGTAATCCTAGGATAAGGTTTGTGGTGCTTGTGACTTTATGATGTTTAAGTTACTGAAAACAGATTTAACAGCTTTTCAAGACAAAGTCACATTTACTTATGAAATTGGCTTCAAAGTTTGGCTGCAGAGGGAACCCTATGAAACTGCAAAATGCAATAAAATGTACCCATTTAGAAAACTGCACTTGTTACACAGATTGCAGTCTATTATATCTATCTTCACTAAATAAGTGTCAGGTTATTGTTTTATTCCAACTTTAGATGAAGCCTTACATGTCACATGCCCTGTTCACTGAATTTGTCTTCCCTTTTGTGGTAAATTTCCCTGGAACTCCTCTAACATCTTGTATGTAGATTTACTGATAGCCACGGTACAACTCAATTGTGCATACCTGTTGGTAAAGAATCAATAATAGTCTCTGCTTCATCTTATCCTGCCTACCATTTAATCCTGCATAACTGTGGCTGTTTGTGTTTAATGAAGCTCTTGGCTGCAACAAGCTTATTAATTGCTTTTAAGAAAGATTTTAATTTTTAATTTTTTAAACTCACGAGTTATATTATAATCCTAATAGAAATGTGGCTTATGGGAGTTTGAGGGTATATCTTCCCTGAGACGGGTGTAGAATGTAATTAAACTTATCACTCAATTGCAATAAAAAATTGCAGATATGAAAGTCTTACGTAAATTTGCCAATCGGAGCAGAAGCAGTGATTAAGGGAGTAAGGTGAAGCATTTATATATTTTATATTCAATTTCCTTTTTTTTGGCCCCATGAACGATCACTGTATTCTGCACAAGTCTGTTGGAATCCATGGTGTATAATTTCGTCACATATTACTGAAATCAGTACACACCAGTAAGTTTCCTTTACATTATAGATGTAATTGACAGATTAGAAAAAACACAGGGAAATCTGTAAGAGGTCTCCAGAGAGGAAACCACAGCTCTGTCATGAGACCAACCTCCAGAGAACTCATGAAAACTATAGGAGAGAAGATTCCAGTTTTGTCTCAATTTATCTCCAAATTTTAATGCTATTGGGAAAACAAGAAAAAATGTTTGCAGTAAAAGCATTTTTTGAAAGTCAAATACAGGAAAATCACTTGTATTCTAAAGTATGCCTTTGCCACAGAGTTATAGAAATTTAGAATGGTTTGGCTTGCAAGGGTCCTCTAAAGGTCATCTGTTTCCAACCCCCGTGCAATGAGCAGGGACATTCAACTAGATCAGGTTTCTCAAAGCCGCATCCAATTGGCCTTGAATGTTTACAGCAATGGGGCACCCACTACTTCTC
Source organism: Pseudotriccus pelzelni (assembly GCA_035584735.1). Lineage (NCBI taxonomy): Eukaryota > Metazoa > Chordata > Aves > Passeriformes > Tyrannidae > Pseudotriccus > Pseudotriccus pelzelni. The sequence continues at coordinate 67,649,877 of JAWMRA010000001.1, read as the reverse complement.
TGGGCAACCTGTTCCGGTGTTTTACTACCCCTGTTGTAAAAAGCTTCTTACTTATATCTGCACACTGAAAGTACACTTTATATTTTTCATATACTGATACGTTGTTGATTTTTGTAACTGTTTTCTTTCCTCTGACCATTTAAAAGCTTAATTGACAATATGGGCTATGCCAAATAAAAGTAATGTATACTATTACAAGGAATAAAAGTTGTTCAAAAAATTTGACTCATGCCTGTTTATTAAAAGCACAAAATTTGCTGAAATAGCCACTTAATTCAAACCAGAACAAAATGACAAATATATTATCTTTTTGTTTGCCTATTTGTTTTTGAACATTCCAGGATCTCATATTCAAACTTTTCTGTACAAACATAAATTAGGAGAACCTCTATGTTAGAAAGGGAAAATCAAGATTCCCACCCAGTGACTTCTGAAACAGGGACTATAAGAAAAACTGTCATAAGAACAACAATAACGTTTCAAGAATAGCAGTGCTGGCTGGACTGCCAAATCTCTTGTAAAACACTTATTTCCATACATGAAAAGAGATTATACACTCTCTATATGGATAAATTATTATAGAATTACAGGTACCACAAGGACAAAATGTATTCTGGAGTAACAAATTTAATTTGCTAGTGGCAAACTGTTCTCAGCTGTGGGGAGTCACACAGTAAAAAAGAAAGACAAGCTTGGAAATTTGGAACTGTGTTGCAAATTAATCATAATGAGAAGTGGTATTAGAATGATACATATCTAACTGTGTACTGTTACCTTAACATTACCAAAATTCATTTAACATATTTTGTAAAAAGAATAAAATACTGACATGTTTCCTCAACTAACTTGTTTAAAGAAACATATAGAGAATCTGTTACATTTGCATAATACAATGCATAAAACCGTACCCACTACATAACTGTCACAAGGTTCTTAAATATATACTCTAAAACATTTATTTTAAATTCAGGAGACATTCAATGTGCCATATTTGTACCTATCTTTTCTGTGGATTTTTTTTTTGTATTTAAATGATTAAATTAATCCCTCATGAGTGCTAAAGGATGGTGAAAACTAAAGTCACGTGCCTAAAGCCTTTTGTGAAATTTTAAAATAACTCTTTCATAGACATTCATTTTGGAAATTTGTCCTCATAAAGTTTGCACAGTGAAAAACCTGGTTCATTTTTACTTCTTATTGCATAAAGGGGTCTTTACAAGGGACTTACTGATTTAGAATTGTGAAATGGCATATTCCTCATTCACAAATCCCCCCTAAAAAATCCACATTACTGTTTTAGTAACAGTGCATAAATTCAAAATAGGACAACTTGCAAATATTTGTGATATGTTTGAGGACATTGGTTAAACAAGTAAACAAACAAAAAAGTTCAATTAATTATATACATTGTTTTGTAATTAATTATTCATCCAAGTCAATTTGACACCTGATTTGTCATTGCTTAAATTAGAGCAGAACCATCAGACCTTCATTTCAAAGCAGTAAAAATATTATTTTCCTACAAAATGAAGGGGGGTAAGAGAGAAATTCATGACATCAGAAAGAAACTATGCCGCTGTAATCACGCCTATGAGATAAGGACTTTCCTTTCTATTGATTTCTGCACTAGTATAGAAGAGGGATCATATTTCAGGTGTCCCTATATTTCATGGTTTTTATTGTCAAATATACCTGAGAATTTAATCTCTTTTATCTTTATTTCTTATATATATTTTTCCCTAGCAGTGCAGCTGAAAATACAATGCTATTTTAGTGAATATGAATAAGACAGAATTATTAAGTCAAACTACTGTTTATAATTGCAGAAATTGACCTTGGCTACTGATTCAGTTACACATTTTGGAAATTCTTTCATCTTGGAACTTCTATTTTATAATAGATCTTATTGCTATTGTTCTGCTTTCCGGTACAAGTATGACATGTGAAGGATCAGATCCTACTTATCTGTATAATTCATCACTCCACTATCTGGAACCTTAGACAGAATAAAGGAACTCTTAAATTGCCCAATATTCTGAATAAAACTTGAATAAAACTGTGCATACAATATATTTCACCTTTAATACACAAATCTATATTTCACCTTTAATTAATAAATCTGTTTAATTCTTATTGTTTTCTCCACTAATATTCTTCTAGTACTATTGTAAAGAAAAATCATGTTTGAGGTTTAATTTCTGTTTCCTACACTGTTTAACCTAACTATGTGGGAAATTGTTATTAAGAGCCAGCCCAGCAAAGAATATTTGAAAACACTAAAATGACACTGAAATACATGGTGAATGCTGACTACTCCTTCTTCAAATGTTATTTATTTTTAACACCTGCTAATAGCTGAAGTAGAAGGTGAGAAACAGCTGGACGGACAGACAGGCAGACAAACAGCAAGTGCAGTTTGGCAAAAGAATTTGGATGGGATCCGTCTACCCAACCACAGATGTCGACATCTTACTAATCCTTTCTAGATCCAATGGAAAGAAAGAAAAAAGGCACTTCCAGAGTGAAAACAATGTCATTCTTAGATATATAAATTAGGTCAGATGAGCAATGCCCTAGAATAACTTATTTAGACACTTCTTTCTTGACACTTACATACTAGACATATAGAGCCAGCTGGAAATGATATCCTCCCCTCTGTTCATTCAGGATAGTAAAATCTTTTATTCAATGTTTTTGCATATATTTTTTTTTTACTCTGAAAAAGGTAAAATCAGACAGCTTCTCTCACCACAGTCATTCACATCTGGAAACTCAAGGAAGAGCAGCTGCAGAGAAAATCTTTGCTGGGACTGAGAAAAGTCCATTTTCTTTCAAAGGAGGAGTGGACATCTCCTGTGTTTTGGATTGATGCAATGGGCCCTGTAGTTCATTTCTCTTTAAACAATGCACTGTTTAGAGGACAGGCTCTACCACAAAGTCATCTGGCCAGAGTGATTGTATCCTAGGTCACAGGACTAAAGTGGTATTGGTTACTCAAGTGGAAGGCATTTGCACGTTGCTGATGACTTGTCCACAATTCTTACTGATCACACAAAAGTATCGGCAGCGAGTACACAAATCAATTCACACACCATTCCTCCTTGTACCGCAAATTTATTGCACTGCTTGTGTTTTTAACCTCTAGGAGTGGTTTAAAAGTGCTATAAAACTATTTCACAGCAGGAAAAACTTTCTGCTTTAATAATACTTCTGGTAAAATCAAAGAATGTCCAGTTGAAACATTCGTATATAAAAAACCCAAATTGTACCATCAGTACAATGAGTAAAATAAACTAATGAGTTTATTTTCCACTGGGTTGTTTTCTGTGTACTTCATACCATTCTACCAGAATACCCTTTCATCCAGGTGACACTCTGACCATAATACCTTAACAGTCCTTCATACTACAAAAGCTAAAGAGTAATCTCAGTTCCTCACTGTGCCCAGCCTGCTTGCCAAAGCACTCTGTGAATTGTCTCATAGCCTGCTCTGTCAGCAGGAGATGCATCCCTCAGCTGTTTGTCTGAAGCGTACATTCATGCTTGTTCACTGACCAGAAACTAAGGTACATATGGCTTTGCCTGTTCCTCTGTGGGTGGATTCCTCTGTTATTTCTACCTCTCCTTTCCCACTGTATGAAATTCAATATATTATTTGCATGTTTTTACATATTTGAACTTAGATTCAAATATCAGAGGCCAATTGAAGGACAAATTTTAGATCAATACTGAAGATGCTGAGTGCAGCAATTTCAAGCACTATGGAGTCAAGCATGCTCATTAATGAGATTCATCTGATTAGAAGTAGATATTTACCCCACAGATACATAAATATGAGATAGTGAATGTTGGCTTCCCATGTATGGAAATAAATCAGTGTAATTAATTTTATTGTAATGCCAGCACCAGAACTTATCTGATGTAGAAAGGTCTGGAAGTACCTTTTTTTACTACTGACCCTGAAGTGCCACTGAAAGTCACTTACAAATTTATATGGCATGATTTCAATCCTAAATGTCTTTAGTTCTTGGATAGGCAACCTAAACTGAACCTGAGCCAAGGCCACCTGTGAGTGCCATTTTATTTTGTGGCAGGTGAGACTGGAGAACTCTTAGGAAGAAACTCCAGCCAATTTTTCTGACTGATATTGTCCAGGTGCCATCTCTGCAGTTTGGTCACTGCAATATAAGAAAGATATTAAGCTTTTAGAGAGTATCCAAAGGAGGACAATGAAGATGGTGAAGGGTCTTGACGGGAAGCCGTATGAGGAGCAGCTGAGGTCACTTAGTGCGTTCATCCTGGAGAAGAAGAAACGGAGGGAAGACCTCACTGCAGTTACAACTTCCTTGTGGGTGGAAGAGGAGGGACAGACACTGATCTCTTCTCTGTGGTGACTGGTGATAGAACCTGGGGGAATGACCTGAACTTGTGTCAGGGGAGGTTCAGGTTAGGTATTAGAAATCCTTTTGTCACCCAGAGGGTGTTTGGGCACTGGCCAGAAAAGTGGTCACAGCACCAAGCCTGATGGAGTTCAAGAAGCATTCGGGTGATACTCTCAGGCACATGGTGTCACTCTTGGAGATGGTCATTTGCAGGGATAAGAGACTTGATAATCCTTTTGGGTCTATTCAAACTTGGCATATTCTGTGATTCTGTGACTTTAGAAAGCAGTAGGGACTACAGAAGTAAATGGAGATAAATGTATATTTAATTAGATATCTGTATCAACTAAAGATGAAGAACCAACACCTTTCCTATCTGGTCTGGGCCACTGGACATGGTCAGGAACTAATAGGTAATCCAAAAGTCCTTGTGTCCCTGATGAAGTAGGGATACAGATTATATCTGATAAATTCTTTTTTTTTTTTTTTAAGGAGAAATACAAACAAACAGCAAGTATCTGTTTATTATTTGTTTAGTGGTTTAGAATTTGTTGCTGAAGAGAATGAGAAAGTATTAACAGAATTCCTGAGACAAAGAAACTTGCAATGTCTTTGAATTCATGTGGGGTTTGAAGAAAAACAGATGTGCATCACCTAAGGGTGAGAGAATCATAGAATCACAGAATAGTTTGTGTTGGAAGGGATCTTAAGAGTCACCTAGTTCCAACCACTGCGCCTCGGCAGGGAAATCTTCCACTAGACCAGGTTGCGCGAAGCCCCATCCAACCTGGCCTTGAACACTTCCAGGGTTGGCAATCCACTCCAAAATGAAAGAAAGAGTAGTAGTTTCAACACCTTAGGTTTCCATCCAGAGCCTGGCAATGCGTAATTATTTAACAAGTTGTTTTGATGATGCAAAGAGCTGGGTGTGCATTCTTCCTAAGGATACCTCTGCGCTCACTGGGTCCAGAGCTTCCTTCTGCCACAGTTTCTAGACTGCCTGTTCTTAATGGGGCCACAATTTGCAGGTCTTCCAGGAAAAAATTATTCCAAAGGCGTGTCCGGTGCATTTTCATGCTCCTGTAATCTGCTAATAGGTGGAGGTTTAAAACTACTACTCACTACAGATATTGCAGCAGCCACCACATCAGTGTTACTGCGCTCATCTCTGGACCAAAGAGCTTCAGTCAAAGAAGCCTGTACTTTTTATTGTATTTGGTTGTGTCTGATGTCTGTGGGTTTTTACATTCCATATTGGAGCTGGGGATTACTCAAAATTGAGTAACTGAGTTTGCTTTGCACATTTTTTGGGGTTTTTTTTGAGTAACACAGTAGAAATTCCTGCCCGGTTAGAAGTGTAGATATGCAGAATTGATGACTATAAAGCTATCTGCTCTCTTGCCATCACTGAAGAAGCATCCACAACAAAAAAGTAGGGGTTCAATTTTCTGCAAAATCTTGGAAATGGCTCTGTCACAGAAAATTTCGTATTCGCCACAGGAAAGTTTAAAGCCTTCCCTGCTGAATAAGACCTTATATCCAGTTATGTGACTGGATATAGCACTACTCTGTGGTCCACAGCAGGATTCACAATATCAAGAAGATTAAATTAAGTTTCCTCCCATAAGAATTCAGGGACATTTGATCATTGAACATATGGACATTCCACCATGTTGGTCTTTCTTTGCTTTCCCCCATTAGGAGGCATAAACACAAATAAGCATTAAAAAAAAAAAAAGGCTCTTCAAAGCAAAATGCTGAAAACTGAAAGAGTACACTGCTGCAATGGAAAAACATCAGCTTAATGTTGGTTTTAGATTCCTCACAGAAAGAGCTGGGCAGATTTAAAAATAAATAAGTAGAAGGTTGGTTTAGAAAGAGGATCCTAACCGCAAAATTGTCACTGTGTTGTCAGAGAATGGCAAATCCCACTAGCAAATGCCCGGCTTTATATTTCTTTAATAGTTGGAAGTACTGCAAAGCCTGAATTGGGTCAAACCGCTTTTAACCTGGCTGAAAAAATCTAAAGATGGGATTGTTCAATTCTATCAATTCTTCATTTCCTATTACCAGAAATCCTGTTTGGAGGTTTCAATATATGAAAGGTAAAAAGATCACAAGGCAACACTGAAGCAGGTAAATATTGACACATCCAAAGCACATACTAGTGTCCTACAGAGACTTAAAACAACTGCCTGTGCTTCTCAGGGACCAAGTCAATCCTGTGGATGGGAGCTGTCAGGGTAAAACTTTCACAGTTTTCTCATTTTTGCTGTATAAATGTGTTCCTTGTATTAGATTTCTTTATCCCTTTTAGCCTTTCTAAATGACAATTAACTTAGCCTACCCTATCAATAGCTTGTAATTTATTTGTTTTTACAGCTGAGACTGATTGTCATTGATTTTATTGGAGTAATTTGCTGGAAATGATTTTTTAATGTTAGATTTATTACAGAGGCACTTCATTGTCCAATAAATGAAGTAAATTGTATTATAAAAGTAGCAAAATGAAAGAACCACTGAAATTTGAATGAGTTTTTTACAAATGTATTAGTTCAAAAGGTCCCTTATGCATCCTTATATGGACCCCAGTTTTCACATAAAAGATATTATTCCCGGCTTGTATAGGGTAGCTTCCCAAAAGCATAAGCCTGAAGCACATGGAAACAGACCTGTGTGCTGTGAGCAGCAGTGCTGTAGGGCCACTGGCCATACACAGTGAGGGACTGTGCCCTTCCCACTCATTCCAGCTTGTACTGTGTGCATTCATTCAGTTCAATGGGACCGATACTCAGTACAAAGAAAGATGTTGAAAATGACCTTTTTAATTCTTGATGTATTCCTTCTTTTATTGGCTGTCCTCCTCAATTTTCAAACCTCTTGCTTACTCTGTTTTAACCAGCTGCAGGTGGGAGTAGGATTTGTGACTTCCTCCCCTTTTAGATCTGCTTTCTGTAGTGGTTCAATAGCTCTGTGCAAAGATGCTGCAAACCATCCTGGAGAACAGTAAATTACGAATTACCACCTCTACCTCTCAGTGTAGTTTGCTGTCAGGTTTTTAGCTGCATGTGACCTAAGTTTCCATTGTATTTAGAGGAAAACAAGAGGATTTGTTATATTGCATGCACTCCGCTTTCCAGGCCTTTTTGTGCACAGAAGGTGCTGCCACACTATGCTATACCAAGCAAAGTTCATTTTCAAGAATTTCCTCTGAGGCACTGCATCTCTGTGCTGTCTCAAAGAGGAGCTCTGCCTTCAAGGCATGATTGCAGCCCTGAAGGATGGAAAATGGTGTTGAGCAGTATTGGCATATCCTGCACTTCTACATAACACCCACCTCCCACTGCCATCATTGCATTGTGGAAATAATAGATGACGTTTGTAGCCACTGTTCATATCACTTAGTAAAATTGGTGTATGCACAGCTTTTATCTGTTTTGTTTGTTTAATTTGCAAGCTCTTTAGCACGTGGATTATCTGTTAATCTGTGTCTGTGCAGTGTTTAAAGTGCTGGACATAAAAAGTGAAGGAACACCTTTCACTTTTTTGTGTGAGTGCTACCATAATATATCATTATTATTAATAATAGTATTAACATTAATAAGAATATAATAGGAGTGGCTTCAATTATAATGGTTTACATGAACAGGAGAAGCATCCCTTTGCTAAATTTACACTTTTTTTTTTGTTTGTAAGTTGAGTTCACATTTTTCAAGGCAGATGAAAAAAGACACTTGTAAAAGCTGTATTTAGACACCCAAAGAAAAATATCATATCAACATTCATATTGTTAAGAAAAACCACTGTTCAGATGCCAGTTAGTCAGACAGGGTCCTGAGTGCTCTAACTACTAATTTTTCTGCAATGGGCAAAGATGCCATTAACAGTTTAAATATTTTTTTCTTGAACAGATGTCTCTGAGACCCTTATGCGGTCATTCAAAATGTAGTACTTGCAGTACCCTGCCACACCTTCTTGACTCATCTGCCTCCCGAGCCAGTGTAATTCCTCTCAAACTGGAAACTGCTGCCCAAGATTTTCACGGAAAGAAATTGAATCTGAATGGGTTGCACTTGAGGGAAATGCCAGAGCTAGTGAGAGCTCGTGTTCCTCTGTGCTTCTACAAAGGATCATATGAAAAATTAAATCTCAAGTTTCATTTGAGAATGAGGGATTCAAATCTCTGGTATTCTCTATCTGAACAAAGACCGTGAAACAGGATCCCAAACAAGTGCATTAACCATTGGAATCACAAGCCTCTTCACAGTGTGGGAAAATTAAAACAGCTGGGTTTTTAGGTGTTTTGGTGCTCTGGACATTAATGCCTCTCCTCTGTCAGTGACTGATCTTCACATGCTACTTTGCACTTCTTCGCTGGTTCAATTGAAAATCTTTCTGCTTATTTCTCTTCTGAGGATCCTTTATGTGAGCCGCTAACTGCCCACATGTTTCTACCTGGCTGGCTGATCCATAAAAGTAAACTTATGTCTGACGGCCTTGTCTGATGGTCTGCCAATATATCTGGAAGAAACGTTTACTCAGTACTTTTGAAAACTAGGTGACTATAAAGGTAAATCTAACTTTAGCCTAACTTTTGGTCTTTATATACGAGGAATATTTTTAGGTTTTGCAGGTATTCATAAGCAGTTTATTAAAAAAACCCCCACAAAACAGATGAGGAATAGCTGTGCAATGGGCAGTCCCTTTTGCTATTTAAACAGCATTTGAAAAAGCTTCCACAAAATGTATGCCAGAGATCTCACTTTATTTCATATTATGCATTTTTTTGTGGATCAAACCACCATGTGAAGCAAAATTTTAAAATACAAACCCATTAAAATATTTTTAAACTAGAGTACTTTCCTTTTAAATTTCCTACCTTGTTTCCTGTCCCTGGTTCTGTCACCATTATTGATATAAGGAATCCATCAACATATTTTTATGGATGATTAAGAAAGGCTGACCTTTCCTTTGCAGGTACAAATAGGTAGTTCTTCAGAGGCTGTAAATGAATGACAAGATAATTCTATCCATTTAATATTGAAGTGATGTTGATAGTATCATTCTTCTCATGTTTGAAACGGGAAAGTATAGAGACCTTTCTCCCTCACTCTGTTCTGCTTTATGTGATGGATTTTCTCTCTGACTAATCGCTGTCACATTAACCTGCACTATTTCATCCTTCAGAGCTGTCAAGATAATGACGATAATCGAAGTGGCTCATTGTAGGTAAAGGAAATTATATGAGCAAAGTAATATCATAAAACAGTGTTTAAATATTTTAATTTCATTTGTCAGGGCTGCCCCAACACTTCATTACACATATAACCATCTCTCATCAGTGGAATTAGTGCATTATTCATTACTGTTAATTATTTTCACATAATGGCTGCCCTGATATATTTAACCTCCACATTATATCTCAGATAATGGGCCTGTAAAATTGAATTGTGTGAAGAGCGGAGTTCTAAGGCTCATTTGCAGAACATCAAAGAACAAAGAAGAGGAAAAGAATTCTAAATGGGACATTTTGCCCAGCTGGGGCCAAACATTTGTTTCTGTCTGATTTGCATACAGAAAATAGGTGGTTCAGAAGTGGTTTAACATTGTACATGTTGTCTGCTTCTATTACATAGCCAATTAGAATTTGTTAATGTCCCGAGTGTTTGAGACAACTTACCAGCCAATCTACCCTCTGAATGGCAATGAGCTAGAAAGTTAACAGAAGAAAGCAAACCTTCCTGAAGGACAGACCACAAAATCATATGGCATATCAAGGTCTCACCTGCATTAATACTCCTTTTGACAAATGTCTGTATTGTAGAAACAAATTAACAAAAACTGCTGCTCAGGACTGAGAAGATCCAAGCCTGAGAAATTCCAGTAGGGCTCCAGTAATTACTTGATTTTCCCTAGGACAACTTTTCTGATGCTACCTGTCATGTAGGATGTGGAACATGCTAGGAGGAGAATGCAGCATCCTGAAAAAGACAAGGAGATCTGCACTGAGTGCAGTAAGCTATGTCAGTAGCCCCACATAGCACATAAGCAATGCATATTATCACCAGGTTATCTCCAGTGGGGCTTAGCCATGTGGGGGTTGATGAGTTTGTACCGCTCTTTCAGAGGATGGGAAATGTGAGACTACTTTTCTCTGCTTTGCTATGTGTCTTGAATATACACCCCAATAAAAAAAAGTCAGTACAAGTATGGGACTTTGGCATAATTTAGCTTTTAAGGAACCAGCTGAATTACTAGAAGCGATTTCAGCTCTAAGTAGCATCTTAGAGTCCACGGTATTTCCACTCTAACTGTATGGATTTTTTCCATTAATTTCCATTTTATCCTTTACTCACAGATTTCAATGGATCTGAGAAGACATTGAAATAAAACATTTCATAGAAAGAACTTTTATCAACAGTTCAACATTTTATAAGGCTAAGATCAGTTCAGAAAAAAACTGACTTTTCAAACAGAAAATTGTTTGGAATTTTCTTCAAACTTTAGTCTCAGAGTGTTTGTGAAGTTCCCTGATAAGTTTCCACATAGCTATATGAAATACTTTTTTATTTTCATCAAAAATTTTGAGAGAATAGCTTTTTTTTAAATTCACATGTAAAGTACACCTTTGCTCTGTTTCACGTCTATAGTAAATTTTATAGGTTACAAAAATGCTTCAGACCTATTTCTTGACTGTTACAGAATAACTTATGGCTGATGATGGGACTATGAGCTCAGAAGCAACTCAGCGAATCAGAAGTCAGAAAATGTTTAATGACTAACAACACAATTCACTTGAGGTCATTAACATACTTCAGTCTTATTGGCTAAAAAGTCATATTTCACAGGAATGATAAATGTCTTTTTGCTAAGTGGCAGTAGGTTTTTGGCCATATCATTAAATATTTATACAACATATATATATAAATCTTCCTCAACTTGGCGTCATCTGGGATCATTTGGAAGAGACTCATTTATTTCACTTTGTAATGTTTCAAGTTTGTTGCAGGCTTCAGTCTCAGCCTCCAAACTTTAGATACAGAGTTGTTAGAAAGGCAAGGAAAAACACATTGTCATGGACCTGGCTTAGAAGGAGTCTTCTCTTCTTAATATGTCTGTTCTCAGAATATAGTTTTTTTATGGATTCATATACAGTCTTTTGTACATCATAGAACAAAACCTGCTGACAGTCTTTGCTTTCTAAACCATTTTTGTTTCATAGGATATTTCCAGGTTATCGCGGAATATGGATAAAAAGACAGATTAGAGAGAATGAAGTAATTTCTCCGTATCTAAACACATTATATGGACTGTGGTCAAAGACATTAAAAATATTCAGTCTTCCCACAAACATTCATTTGAGTACTCCCAAATAGGAATAGACTGACAAGAGTGGTCTGTCTCTCTACTCCTGCTAATCAGAATATTTTTTTTCTCTCCTGAAGCAGCTTCCACTAGGGGGTTAAGTTTGTTTTGCATCTGAATTTCACTCCAAGGAAAATCTCAAAGTCAAAGCTCCCTGTTCAGATGAGCTTTTCCCCATGTCTCCTATATTCTGTAATGGTAAGACAAATACATGAATCTTGACAGAGATGTGGATTTGTGATAGGAGAACCCTGTCATACTCTGCTATTTACCTTTAACTGAAAAAAGAAAGGGGATAAAATGCCTCAAGAACTTCAGGTCAACAGAATTAAAATGACCTGTGATTTTATCTACAGTGTCTTTGTATCCTGGTTACACATAATGTATCAGGTATACTTCTCCTCAATGATGTAGTGAAGACACAAGAAAGTAGAAATCGAGTTTTGCCTCCACAGAAAAAAGAATGTAAAACAATAATGAAAATTATGGCATTAAGAAATCTCTTTAGACTTGCTGATATGCTACAAAAGGCCAGTCTCAAGAAGGGCCAGATATTCTGGTCATTGAGGTGTGTTGGATAAAGTCTAGTGGTCTCAACAATTTTTAAAAAGAGATGATCTTTTTCTCTGGAGATTGAGGTATTAGAAAATTTTACATTGTTGAAAGAAATACAGAAGTACACACCTGGGAAGCATCACAGTGATAAAAGTTAATCTTATAATAGTATTTTTCCTATAAAACATATTGATGTATATGCACAAACACACACACACAAAATCAGAGTAGGTTTTTTTGTTAAATTATGTTGAAATTTAGATACTAATTAAGTAGAAGTGTGACTGGGGTGTAAGGAAATAGGATTTCAATTGTTGTCTAGGGTATATTTTCTTCCAGAGTCAAATGTTGAAAGATCATATTAGATACTAAGGAAGAACTCACTGTACAGAGTCTCAACTCTATAACTATTCAAGCTTTTCCACTTTGGCAATCTCAGGTATGATTACTGTTATAACATGAGTTAACATTTTTTCAGAACTATACCTCACCTAAATCATGCTGTTTGCAGGGAAGATATACAAGTTTACAATGGACTATCACTTTGAATGTAGTTAGATGTGCTAAATATTTTGAATCCATGAATCAGATCATACTTCCAGGATAATTAAGGGGTGTATATCTGAATACATCCTGCACAAAAAAATATTAACGATTGCATAGACTTCTACTATTATTTCTGTAATAGTTGTAGTGGATAAGTTAGGTCCTTCAAAAATTTGCAGAATACTGCAAAAGTTTTCATAAAAGGTTTCTAGGAAGCAACTACTAGCATAAGTTTAAAAGCAAAGATTAGAGTGGCATTTGAGTGGTGATGAAATATGTCACTTCATGTAGTGGAGATTTTTAATTAGTTTTGAGTAAAGCATTTTTTTTTTTTCCGAGATGGAGAACATAAAAGCCTAGATCTGCTTTCCAAGCTCTGTCTATACATACGTTCGTCCAATCTTTTTGTTACACATTGAGAAATACTTTTGCAAATGCCTCATTTTCTGTGATGGATTAGTATGAAAATACATCTGTAATAATTGAATGCATAGAGTTTATAATCAGCTGTACTGTTTATGGTATACTATCAATGAAACTATGCAGCAGAAGGGTGTCTGCAGGCAGGAAATCGCTGTGTCAGAGGTGGATGTCTTAAGACTGTGTGCCTCAATGGCCGCAACACTCTGCTGCTAGAAGCTAAATCCTCCTTTTTGCATTGCAGAGTCAGCAGGAAGAATGCATAAAAATCACGGAGAGAAGGTAAAGATGATCCTCAGATACATCAGAGGAAGCGAATGGCAGAGTCAGGCTCCCTCTAGATGATTGTCTCCTCTATACACACCTATTTGCAGAGGACCTCAGCTTCCATGGGCAGAGGTTCCAGTAGTGGCTTGCCTGTCCTTGAGCTGTTCATCTCAGTCAGGTCCCACACCAAGATGTGATCTGCAGCTCTGAGTTTTTCCTGAGTAAGTGCTGTCATCATGCTACAGTCATGAAAAAGAGACAGCACACTGAGTATGGTTCAATTTGCTAAGTATTATGCAAATAAAAGATCCAGAATAAACTGTTCTATTTCTAGAGGGGGACAGGAGTTTGAATAGAGTTCAAACTGGATACAGGGTGCAGAACTGTGTACAGAATGAGACAAAAAGAAACAAAAAGGAATGTCAATTAGGCAATTTCCACAAACATCTCTCTCAGTCTTTGCAGCTTACCAGGAATGGAGGCAACTTGCTTAGATGCCCTGAATGTCCAGGCTGTGTATAACCTACATTGGATGTTTCTATTGGTCAGTGAGCATTCTGTCACAAAAACAGGATTTGTGTAAATTGGAATGGACTCATGTCAGCTCATGGTTAATAATTTGACCAGATTTATTTCTGAAAAGAATGGGGCAAGCTTCAGCTATAACAGAGAAGTGAGATGCTTCTTCAACCTTTAAGTTTCAGCAGAATGAGGACCATTCCTCTTATAAATCTTTCAAAACTGAGTTGAAAGAAATCTGTCACTCCCAGCTCTCTTCTAAACAAAGACGGTCAAAAAAGGAAAGCTGTAGAGAACTTTGTTTCAGATTGCTTGAAAACCATACCGAAAAAAAAGGAATCTTCAGGGATGGCTATGCTTTCCAACCTGAAAAAAACTCAAGATGTTTAGAGACAGTAGTGAACTTGCAATCTCTAAACGTCATCTGGAATGCAAAAAATCTCCACACCTTTTAATTATAATTAAAAGGGACTGGTAGAAACATTTTTAAAAATGTATTTTAATTTTTTTTCCAAATAAAGCCTTTGCAATTTTATTATATGTCCACATTTCTATTGCAAATTTATGTAAGGGAATATTTGCCTCATGGAGGGATTCAGATTGCATATAGTTCTCATATCATCTTAAACAAGAGGATTTATATAATCCAAGATAAGAAGTGCACTGTGCACTCCTTAGATACATGTACATTCTTCCTGATACATGCACATCCTACTAACTACACAGACAAAAGATGTCCTAAGGCTACCTCTTCAGATAGTAAAGTACTTGCTGACAGCTCTAGGCTTTAAGACAAATTAAAATAAGCCAATTTTTCTGTCTGTAGGTCTAATAAAGCTTCTGGCTTTCAGTTCTGTCCATGACTAAGAATAAAACTGTCAGAAAAGAGAAAAGATAGGATGTTTACTTTTATGATGAGGGTGATTTTAAGGTGAAGACCAGTTCTGCAATTGCTATTTCAGTTCTCAGTGAGAAACTCCTGTCATTAGAAAAGCAGGAACAAAAAGTTTTCAATTCCTACTTCTCCATTCTGACTGCTCATATCTCTTTTCACTGCTGACCTGTGAACTGAGTGCTATTTGAGGGTGTGACAGGGGCCTCTAAGAGACCCTATATTTATGTGGAGTCTCTCAGAGTTTAATTTGGTGACATCCATGCATGTCATATACAAATTTCATACCTATTCTTTTACAAACACTGTGCTCGTTTTGTTCAGAACTTCAGAATACATCTTCAAGTTAATATTCTCCGAGCGATGTGCATCCCTGTGCCCTCAGCCAGTCTCATATTCATTTCTGAATGCTTTCTCATTTTAGAAGATGCTGCTATGTCACCAAACCAAATAATTCTGTAAGCAGTAGGTACTAAACTACACTTGGAGACCAGAAAATTAATTGAGAAAAAGGTTTTATCTTTCATTTGCTGCCAGAAATATTTAAAGTACTATTTTATATTCACTAATTTTTAAGATAGAATGGAATAACAAGGTTTGCAAATAGTTGGTAACTTTGTTTCCTAAAAAAGTGCATTTCCAAAATTTCATTTTTCCTTTCATGTCTGTGATTCACATGAAAAATCATGTGGCTTATTTTCTTATTAGTTGAGGATTCCTCTTTACAAGTAAAGCTGACCAACAGAGAGGTGAGGAATTGGCCACCCATCCCCTGTCCTCTGAAAGGTATGTTTGCATTATTATTTTAGGCTGGATTGCAAATCTACTTATGGAGCAAATTTTCTAGTCATTCGCACATAGCATGCTTTGGTTCACTTCACAGAAAAGTCTCAGAGCACATGAACTAGGTTCTTCTCGGATGAAACAAGACCAAAGTTTTGAAAGGTGTCTGAAGTAGCCCCAAAAATGTCTAGCATGGATATCAAGGTTTCAGTGATTCATTTTACAAATCTCTTCCTGTAGTCCTGAAGCCAATCTGCACTGTAGAACTGTGCCATGAAGACGTGGGTTTGTGCCCAGACCAAGTGGGAAGTTTTAGGAAATTAAGTTAGATAATTATGGTGGAGATGCAACAGAATCATTTAGGGTGCAGTGTAAAAGACAAAAATATTCTCCTTTCCTTTGTAACTAAATATAAAAGGCAATGTCTTTGTGTTAACTTTAGTCAGTGCTTCCCTATCTTCACTAAATATGGCTCTACGTTCTGTACAGATTTTTTGATTTCTTCAAACTCTTTTCTGGCAGCATCTTTTCTGACTCTCCACCAGCTTCTACAGAAAATAGTAAAGTTCTGCCTGCTAGATGTTCCTTATACTCACTCATCCAGTAACAAACTTGTGTGTACACCCAATGTCAGTGAGATAAACTATTGATTATTTCTTTCTTTATATTTAACTACTTTTCAGTAGTTTAAATTTTTGTGGTTGTAATACAAACACATACAAAAAATGTGAATCTTTAAATTGGTTTTACAGACTGCAAAAAATTGTAAAAATTGCTGTGAAAAAACCCAAACAAAAAGGGGATTTTTATTTTTTTTACAAGTTAATTTTATAGTCAGAAAATTAATACATTTTAGTGTTTGATTCCTGTCCCTTGGTAAAGAATTTTTATGAGGAGAAAAATCTTCTCACCATCTCTAATGCTAAGAGAATTCCTTATTTGGGGAAAATATTCAGAAAAGCATGAAAAGATGAAAAATATCTGAAAAAATTTAAGACCTTATTTAAATACTTGATTTTGTCATTAATTTTCTCATCCAATAGGGTTAGGTCTTCAAGTCAAACAAGGTATATCACAATATGTTACTTATAACTCGGTATGTTGATGGAGCTTCATAAATTGTTTTTAAGCAAAGTGGGCTTGAATAATTCAAGCATGGCCATGAACGCTAGTGTTTGCAAGATCACTAAAAGCATCTCTCTTAAACAAATGGTCAGTGGAAGCCAAATTTGTTCCAATTTGTGTTGATTTAAGAATTTAAAAAAAAATGGATTACAGCTGTTTAGCAGTTGTGTCTCTAATGTGAATATAAGGTGTAGCAAGAATAAATTCCTCTTTGGAGTACAGAAGCAGTCCAGCAATATTCACTCACTCAGTCTATATAGGTTTAAATTCATGTGGAAATTATCCTAATGAACTTGATGAGAGCGTATGATTCTTAATTTAAAAATTTACTGATAAAATTAATGCTTTAGTTTCAGTTATATGATTTCCCTTGTTTGATAGTCCCATAGGACTGTGAAATAGTGTTTTATTTTCATTACACTTTTTTGACCTAAGAATAGCTTCTGTCATAGCTCGTAGCATCCATGGGTATGCAGAGGCCAAGGAAGCTGGCTTCGCCAAAGTCATACATACATTTGGCAAGTGGCAGGAATGCAATTTTTACTTGTTTACCATGTGCTCTAAATAACATTAAATAATGCTTCTTTTAATGTATTTTTTTAATGACATACTAATGCGTGTCATTCTACATAAACTAGAATAAAAAAGGAGTATTTCAATTGGAAGGGGCCTAAGATGATCATCTAGCACAACAGCATGATCAGTTCAGGGCTGATCAAAAGTTAAAGCCTGTTGTTAAGAGCATTGTCCAAATGGCTTTTAAACACTGACAGGCTTGGGGCATCAACTACCTCTCTAGGAAGGCTGTTGCAGGGTTTGACCACCTTCTCAGTAAAGGAATACTTCCTAACATCCACTCTTTACCTCCCTTGGCACAGCTTTGAACTAGTCCCACACACTCTACAGTTGGATCCCAGGGAGAAAAGATTAGTCCTTCTCCCTCCACGCTCCCTCCTCAGGAAGATGCAGAGGGCAATGAGGTCATCTCTCAGCCTCATATTTTCCAGACAAAACAAGACAAAAATCCTTAGCTGTTCCTTATGGGACATTCCCTGTGAACCTCTCACCAGCTTTGTTGGCCTCGTTTGGATAGATTCCAGGACTTCACTTTGCCATCATCCATGGGGAAGTTGACCTCATCATAGAAGGATATCAAACTAGTGAAACAGGACTTTCCCTTTGTAAGGCCGTGTTGATTGTGCCTGATGACTGCATTATTCTCTAAATGCTTTCACTAGTAGCCAGCATAATTTTCTACCTAATTTTTCCAGAGACTGAGGTTAGACTAACAGGTCTGTAATTCCTTGGGTCTGCCTCCCACACTTTTGGAGATAGTAATAACACTGGCCAGTTTCCAGTCAGTAAAGACCTCCATAGACTCCCAAGACCTTTGGCAAATGATTGAGAGGAGTCCTGCCATAACATCTGCCGATGCATTCAGAACTCTGAATAGTTCTGGTTCATGAACGTGAAAGAAACACTATATAGACACTTTTGGATTAACGCAGAATTGTCAGTTGCCCCCTGGGAATAGTCCATGTTCCCCAATATAAACATGGTTTATTCACCTCCCAGCTCTGTCAGTTATTGATTACTGACACATTTTGCTACAAAACTGGCACAGGCTCCTGCAGCTCAGCGCCTAGTTGAGAAGGTCCACTTCCTGGGCTGGAAGATGACATTTCTTTGCATGGAACAGTGTCTTCTGAGCAAGAACTTATCTTTGTTTTCTCTTCTCTCTTCTCTATGGCATGATCAGGCAAGCCGATTGAAGGTGAAAGGGGACAAAGTGTACCGGCTTGACACTAGTTTTAGTCTGAGAACCTTAGTGGGTGTGATCCATGACCAGATAAATTGAGGATGTCCCCTCCCTGGAATTGTTCGACACCAGGTTGGATGGGGCTCTGAGCAACCTGATGTAGTGAAAGGTGTACCTGTCCATGACAGGGGGATTGGAATTAGGTGATCTTTAAGGTCCCTTCCAACTCAGATCATTCAATGATTCTGTATTAGTTTTCGGCATGAGTGGATATGGATGCTGATTCCCCAAGAGGAAGCACAGTAACATGGTTCTTCCAGGTCAGAAATCCCTCTGCCTGCTGCATATCTCTTCCTATAAAAGACTTTTTGCAAAGTTATCTCAGTGTTCAACCTCATCTTCATTTCTGGGGAGGACTGAACAAAATAATTCCTGTCAAGGTTTATCTGGCTTAAATATTCCAAGTAAATGTCACCATTGAAAAGGATACCACCATGATGAGATGAGAATTTGGATTTCAGAATAATAAAAGCATTACTTCCCTGATGCCTGTAGTTATTTGAAATCAAAGACCCCTAGAACAAAGAGATGATTTTAGGTCATATTCAGCACTTTGGAAATAAAATATGCAACACTGATATGTGTTTTGCCCCAAGATTCAGGACTGGTACTTAGGAGAAGGTATGACTTTTCAAAGTTACCGTGCCACGCACACACAGAGGTCAGACAGGTACCAAAGACCTATCTCCTGAAGTGGTTTCTCTGGACGAAAACATTGAAGGTACCGGGTCTAGAAAAGTAAATTAAATCTCCCCATGAAATGAAATTTCTCTCTTTGGGAAGAAAGGACAAATCCCACTTCTCCATCACAACTTCTACCTTTTATGTGTGTTTGTGGTATAAATGTGATATATGTATATATAAAATGTATGTTTATATATATACATATATAAACCTCCATATATATATATATTTACATATGTGTGCACATATATAGTAAAAGTCATGATGGAGAAGTAAAATTTGTTCTTTCTTCACAAATAGACAGAGATACAGATACATGAAATAATTTTGAAATGTTAGCTGGCTGGAAAGAAGAGCAAGAGGGAGAAATAATATATCTTCTGTATATGTTTTATAATACTCAGACTGGAGTGATAGGGGCTGTATAAAAGGTGACATCAATAAATAAATTATGGTTTCACAGAAAATGGTGGGAACTTGGAATACACTGCTAAAGTAGTTTGGGAATCACTGAACAATTTCAGTAAGTTGCTTTACATCCAGCCACTGGAGCAATCTGTCAGTTAAATGACATCTCTTCTTGTAAACATAAATGATATTGCTAGTACAAATGTATGTGCCAACAGTGAAAGTAGATGTCTTCAACAGAAACAGCGCATATTCACTATAAATTAATATCACTCATGGCCCTATTATTACTGCAGGGAAAAAATACCTATCCCATTTTTAATACTTACATGGCAGTATTCCTTATTTGTGTAATAACTTAGCATCACTTGACTCTTTACAAACAAACTAAATGATGTCATGATTAAGACGATAATATCTTCAAACTCAAAGTACTGAAATTTTTACTCCGTGCTGGAAAAATGGATGCATGAGCTGATCCTGAAAAACAAAGTATGGAGATAATCTGTAATTTAAAATATTGTATGTGATACAAACTATCACATATTTTGCATTCTTATTCTATTCATTAGCCTATTTAACTTTTTCACTTTAGTACCACCAATACATTTTGTCACTCCTTGAGTTCAAAGTATTTGTAGTAAAATTAATTTGATAAATTATGTTTGGTAATTACCTTCCCACATAACTAGTTTCAAAGCAGTTTGTAACTTTGCAAAATTGTTTATCTCTAGTAATGAATTTTTAAAAATTTCTTGAAAGAAGTTGTAATTTAATTGGTATTTCACAAAATACAGTCTTCTATGATTTTATCATTCTTTATTTATTCATACTGCTGTGTGAACAGTCACTGATAACAGATGTTGTTTTCTCAGGTGAGAGATTTTTACTCTGATAATAAACAAGAGCAAGGAGCAGTAAGTATAATTCTTCTTTTATTATCATAGAGGAAGACTAGCAAGGTTGCAGATGTTTTTGAATACCTTAATTTGTCAGCTCTTTCTTCAATACCTGCAAAATAATCTACTATGACCTGATATCTGATTCTTTTTCTTCCTATTTCCATTTGGTAGGTTGCCAGGGTTTAACTGATAGCAATGGCTAGAAAATCTCTCCACTTGAAACCAGATGTCCACCATAACCTTTTACAAAATCTATTTGATGAATTTAAGGAAAATGGTAAAATGACATTAGAGCCCAGTACTATACAATTGTAATGAGACACTACCTGCAGGGCAGTGACTGAACGTCAGTGTTGCCAGTTACCTGTTGAATTCTAGGGATGTACCCAACACCAAACGGTGAGCTAGAATTTGTTACTTGCAAATATCTACATTGACATCAATCCCTGTACTTCCCAAGCTGCTTTGCAGTTTAATACACTGTGCGTTAAAGTTCAGATCCTTGAAGCAAAATGAGGTACTCATATGCTGTTTCAAGAGTCTAAATCCAATATGGGAAAGCACTGGCAACAGTGGCACTCAAGCCTGATCCTAAAACCAAAGAAAACTGAATATTCTGTAGCTGGATTTCTCTTGGCACTGTCATGCTGTATTGGTCTCCTTCTTTCATGCTCTTATTTAGGCCCTTCTGGGAGGCATAAAAGAAGAGTTTGCTTGCATGAAGGACAGGAATAGCCAGCTAAGCCTCTGCCCCAGCCACATTCACATGCAGGAAGAACTTTTTCTGTCTTTTCCCACCTCATAGCTTCACTGTAGTCTTGTAGGATGCAGGCTGTCCTGTTGCAGAGGATGCTGTTGTAACAGAAAGCAGTTGAAGATGGATGTATAGATCAGTGGAAACTCAGTTAAAGTCAGTACTGGTACTCTCTCTATGTTGAAGCAGTGCTTGTTTTATACAAAGGGAAACAGCTTAACAAGAAGACCGAGAGCTTCCATCTGCAGAATATTGCTGTTTGCTGATGAAGGCATTCTTCATGCAGGTAGGAGACACGGATTACTGTCCTTGGGCTGAGAGGGAGGGCACTTAATGCAGTGCTGTTAATGTTCCAATCATTCAGGAGCTGGTCTCTAAGGATATCAAAGCTTTCAAGTGTCTGAGCCAAAGGTAATACTTACAAGAGAAGAAAAGACACTACTATGGACTAAGACTTCCTGTTTTTCTCATAAAGGATGTTGAAATCATTACCTAGGAAGAAGCTGCTGGTTTATAGCTCACGGGTGATGGAAAAGTCAGTCTTCCTAAGTCCACAATTATTCTGAAATTTAATGCTGATCTTTTTCTATTTTCCCTCTTTTAAGAAGCATATTGAATTACAGGATGTGGTTTGGGCCCATCTTCATCTCTACCTCCAACTTACTGTCATTTTAAATAGGTCTTAAATGTCCACAGCAAAGAAAAATTCCCATATAATACATCACAGTTATCTGTTCTAGTTCACTACCCTTGGTTTTATTTCCCACAAAACAGGGCTGTAAACTTGGTTAGCCTTACACCTTTTTCTCTCTATGACTATGTTGTTTTACAGCAGGTATACTGAAACTGAAGAAGGGAACTGTGGGAAACTCCCATTTGTTATTTAATTATAAACTTGACATTACACATCATGTAAAATTAAAATCTCTAGCTTGTTCTTGCCCCAGTTATTTTAAGAACAATCTCTTCAGAATTTCAGCAGCCTTTTGCTGTAGATGGCAAAAATGCACACACTTTCCAGTTGCTGAAATATGTTCATATTCGACAGTGGCCTTCATTTTATTTTTCACCTCATTCTAATAGAGTAGAAGTCACCACCTCTATCTGTTCGAGTTTTAAAGAAGGCACTATGTGCAGTACTCTTTCACTTCATCTGAAGTATGTCTACAATCAGCATGGGAAGTCCAGGCCTAGATGAGATCATAACTAAAGCATCTCAAGGAACAGTATTGTGTTTAACTGCCCAGACATCCTCCAGTCTTACGTCTGTAGAATCAGAGAATCATAGAATGGGTTGGGTTGGAAGGGGCCTTAAAGATCAGGTAGTTCCAACTCACTCACCATGAGCAGGGACGCCTTTCACTAGACCAGGTTGCTCAAAGCCCCATCCAACCTGGCCTTGAATGCTTCCAGGGATGGAGCATCCACAGCTTCTCTAGGCAGCTGGTTCCACTGCCTCATCACCTCTCCACCCTCACATTTACTATGGTTAAGTCTAGGGCAGCCCTAGTTCAGGCAATAGGAAGTGCCAGCTCTAGGGAAAGCAAAAAGTAAGGACAGAACTACTGCAAGAATCTTTGACTCTGGTAAGAATGTGGTTTCCCATTTTATAATTGCAGTTATAAAAAGTGCTAACGCAGCAAACTGCCATAATTTAGTTTCTACTAAATTGACCTTCATTTTGGACTTTGCCAGAAGGCTTGATTCATTAAAGATTATTGAGTTATTAGAGGTATTTGGTAGAAAATTACTTTACGAGTAAAAAGCATTCATGGCAGACTGGATCATAACTTTAGAAGTGAACCTTGTAACTCAGGAGATAAAGTTGACTCAGATTTCAGCCCAGCGCTATGGACCCATGAGTGCAAATAGCAAACTTATATGTTAGAGGCACTAGATATATCTTCTATTTTTTTTCTGATTAAATCTGAGGATATTTTTGATGCCTAAATTATTTTCTCTTTCCACTTAAAGTAAGTTTTGACTTCAGTAGGCTACCAAAAACTGAGAAGAATGCCTTGTACTTTCTTCAGTCATTAGACTCAAATATTGCTCTACAAGAATGATTTCTTTTAAGCTTTCATAAACATTAACTGTAGCATCTCACCTAAATATATCTCAGCATTCTATTATATCACTGCATGCAGCTCTGCGCTCTTATTAAATCAAGTGTGTCATCTTGTGTTCCTGCCACCTTAGAGACACAGGAGACAGTGCTCTAGAATTGTCATGGGACATGAGAATGTGGCCATTATATTTTATACAGGATGCTAAATGATTAATATTTGTAAATTAATGCATTTAAATTATATGTGCACGAGACACTCAAAGCCTTGAAAAGATATCTGAGAGACATTTGAAAAAAAATGTACCTGACAACTTCTCTTTTCCTATTGGATTCTATTTGGGCTGGTCAAAAGAACAAGAAAGAGTGGCATGTAAGAATTATAATACACAAGATATAGTGTATATCTGGGCAATTATAACATGCCTAGGAAGGTGTTGCAAGGCATAAGGCTGAAAGGCCAAATGACTTTACCCACTTGAGAAATGCAATAATTCCCTGGAAATGCACTGCCTGGAGTATATTATTACTATTATGAAATAGAATTCATGAATAGAAAGAAGGAAAATGGTGAGGAGGGGGACAGGCCTATTCATGCATGTACTGGCTAGTATTAAAGTGGGTATGACATCAGTCACAGCCAATCAAACAGGCTCAGTAATGTCCAAAGTACTACAGACATTTCATAATTAAGTAATGAGACATGACAGGGCATGAATTGTGTTGTATTAATTCTTGACGAGTGTGTTGTTGTAAGGCAAGAGGATGAAGGCTGGGTGCCATCGGTCCAGCCAACTGTGAATTAATCCTTTCCCATTCTCACAATGGAACCTCTTACTGTGCTTTTATGAAATGCTAATTTTTAAAATATTTATATTGTTAATTAAGTGATGAGTTTCTAAGCCATGATGGCAATCAGCACGATTCTTTCCATAATTCTGAGCAGTGAATTGTGCTATCTGCTACTCCCTACTCACACCCTCCCCAGTCAGTTAAACCAGCTTTTCTATTGTCCGTTTGCTAATGTATTCTAATATCCCGCCTCCTAATGCCTATCTCATATCTGCATTCATTTGCATATAAGAAGCATCTAGATATGCCAGCAATGGTTAGCGAAGTCCTCTGAGTATATAAAGTGCTATGAAAGTGCTAAATATGGCTTTTGTTTACTATTCAAAGGAAACACTGATGTAGTGGAGGGCATTGTGAATGTCCCTTGTCAGTCAGGACTTTGTTCCATTCACTGTGATTGGGAGCAGTGGGTTTTAATACTAAAAAAAAATGCTTTTGGGTTTGTTTGCAAAATTAGGACATCCGTTTTTCTTTGTTAATAAGTGACTCCCAGTCAGGTCCCACTTACTTAGGGTATCAGTTTTCTATAGTATTTTATATGGTACTCTACATATTGTTCTTTAATTTAATGCAGACCATTTTCTTTGGATATCAGAGAGTGGCTTGGGGACCCAGTGCTGCTGCTTTACGTCTCCAGTAAAGGTTTTGGCTTTGCTCTCAATAAAAGCCACTTTACACTTAGTAAGCTCATGGAATCTACAATCCTGAATGGACCGCAGAATACTTATCTCCAAGGCATCCTGAAAAGTACAGCATGGTTGTTTGCTGTATGCTCATGAAGGGAGGTGGCTAGGCAAGCAAGGAAATCTACCTGGGCCTTTCTCTGTGATTGCTGTTCTGCTGTTATAGTTAGAAGCTGTCAGTAACGTACAGAAGTCCCTGAAGTGCTACTGCAGGAGCAGAGGTGGTTCTGT
This sequence comes from Pseudotriccus pelzelni, assembly GCA_035584735.1. Taxonomy (NCBI): domain Eukaryota; kingdom Metazoa; phylum Chordata; class Aves; order Passeriformes; family Tyrannidae; genus Pseudotriccus; species Pseudotriccus pelzelni. The sequence goes on along the minus strand of JAWMRA010000001.1, from coordinate 67,624,625 downwards.
GACATTTGTGCATGAGGCAGGATGTCAGTGTGTCCTACCAAATGTCCTGGACTGCCAGGGCCAGAGATTACTAAGATTGAGAAAACTTGAACTTCTGCAAAGAAATTTGTTTTGTGGATCAATATGAAGATTGAAGTGCCTAGGTAATGTCACTGGAATAGGCATGAAAATCCTGCACTGGCTAGCAGATAGATAACATGCTTTTATGACCCTAATACCAGTCACGTTATTTTGTGAGCAAAGTTATGAGAAAGTTTCTTTGGTAAACATTAAGCAAAGACATACTATTTAAAAATGCTAGTAGGAATTGCACTTCCACATGTTGTTCCTTCCCAAGTCCTTCATACAATTAACCTGTTTTGGATGGTTTGTCATTTTTGGAGAGACTTAATTGTATTTAATAACATGTAGTAACTCAAACATGTAATTGGAACTGGAAAGAACAAAAGGTATTGCCCATATTTGAAACTGTCAGTGTAATTACACATAGCAAAGCTATAATTACCTGGACTGAAATTGTTCTTCGTTATTGACATCATCATGGGATTTGAGTCAGATCATTTGTCAATGATATTCCTGCAAACAAAAAAAAATTCTGATTGTATAGTGTAATCACACACTTGACATTCTGTGCTTGGCTTCTAGCATTTTATTGTCTAGATTTATTTGTATCTTATCAGTAAAATGTTTTCTTTTTCATCTAGACATGCACATGTAACTCTATTTCCAAAATCAAAAGTGGATTCAAATTTTACAAGTGCCTCATTCTGAAGGGTGTTAAGAGCTGTCCTTGGATCAAGAAACACAACAATGGTCAGGAAGAATAGTATGTCATATTGGAAATTATACATCACAGTGTATATAAATGTATATAAAGGTCCATATACAACACAAAAGATGCTATTAAAGTGATATATTACTCTAAATTTGCACTTTGCAAGGACATGAAGCAGTTTTATCTTGAAGCAAGCAGTCCTGAATCAAGGCAATGTGGCATTGTCCAGTAAAAGGAAGCAAACTATTTCTTCTCAATTTTCGGTGACTTGGACCATGTCAGGGTCTGGATGGTGCCTACTGGTCCACTTCTCCGTTGAGTATTTTTTTAGCATATCTTTTGTAACTATTTTATGTGAGGCATAAAGATATTTTTCAGTAATGGTCATGCAGTAAATTATTTAAACAAATAAATTTAATAGAATTACTAAATTTATATATATGCATGAGAACAGAGTTCCAGACTAATATGTACTTACTGTATATACTTATGTTTGCTCTATGGATTTCTCAAGCTTTCTCAAACTTTCCTTGCCTTGGTTTTCAGCGGGTTTTCTGGGAAGGTTAAGGAAAAGAAGGTTTCCTTTCTGTTAAGGAAAATAACATTATTTGTTTGGGGTTTTTTTTGTGATAGATTTTCATTAATAGTTATCAAAGTATCAAAACATACATATCAATGTATGATTTGGCTTACTGTCAAGTGCTTGACAACCTTTTTTTCTTTCTGTGGATACACAACCTTAGAAACATGTTTTTCTGTTCAAATTCTTGTTTGGCAGAACACAAACATTTTCTCTCCTTAGTGATCCTTGCTCTCCCAATTCACAGCTCTAGTCTGTTGCACATATGTTGGAATTTAGTGCCACTTAAACCGTACTTGGTTTCAGCTTCCTAGAGAATGATTCAAAAGCCCAGACATAGGTGCCTAATACCCTTTAGGTGCATTAGGATATCCTGCCTGGCATCCAGCTGCAGCTCCAGAAGGGCTCTGGTCTCCCACAGATCTCTTGTGTTGTCTCTGGCAGTCTCATGCAGAGGCTGTGAGTACCCCAGGATGTTTAAAACTGTACCGCATGACTATGCTGAGGCATCTCCACTGCTCCCCCTCATGCTCCCTGCTCTCAGCAAGCGTACCTGGAGCAAGCAGCATAGGTTTATGTTCATGTTCCTGTATTTCTAAATGTCTCACATAGGGGTAAGTCATGACTGCTCAGGAGCATTTGAATAGTCATGAATATTTACGTCCTTCTACGTATCATACAATAAAGCATGAAGTCTCATATTCTCATTTCTTCAACAATCAAAACATACTTGTAGATTAAATTTAATGCACATATTTTTTCCATTTGAATACATCGTGATTAAAAGGTCACAGCCTTGATTATATTATGCAATCTGAGAAATCGCCAACAATGTCCATGGTGATTAAATATTCCACTTTGTAATTATTTTGTAACTTTTGTTCTGCTCTTTGCTCACTCCAAAAATTATCATAAAATTTTGAAAGATGTCCTCAGTGCAGAATATGTCCATAAAATATTAAATATTCAATTTTCCTCTATCATGGCTTGAAAAATTCATAATTACATGATGATCCACATAATAACTCATTCTGAAAAGTCATATATGGCACTCCCCCTGTGACTGAGTTAATAATTTACTGCTGTGTGGGATTTTCACTCTGCACTGTTAGTCTTGGGAACATTTATTAAGCAAATGTTCATTTGCAAAGATCAGAATGTGAATGAAGAGGGTAAGAATTTAATGAGGAGTGACAGACAGGTGAACTGATTCCATATAGTTCTTTACTACAGGAGAAAGCAGATAGCTTTATCTTTCATAGCCTCGATAGACACATGAAATGAAATATAGAAGACAGGGGGCAAAAGGAAAAAAAAAGGTACTTTCCTAGAAGGGCCAATAGAAAGATAAATCAGAGGAACTCATGAATGTGATTCAGACCAGTTGAAATGGCTGTTCGTAGTCTGTGCCTTTGAACTTATATAGCAGCAACATTCAGACTTTTCATGTTTGAGATATTTGCCCATTTTTTCAATAGAGTACTTTCAGCACTAAATGATTAAAAAAAGCAATCCAAAAGTACACCATCGGCTTATCAACATTGCGTTGTAGTTTATGATTACCGTTTATAATTTTCAGATATAGGGAACACAATATAATACAAGAAGAGGTATCATAACTTTTTTTTTAGTAAATAATGAAAAGATTTGCTACACTTTAACCATGTAACTTCTTAATATGATTTTTGACTGTTGTCTAATCAAACACAGGCTTAATAATAATGGTCCTGGGCTTTCTTTGTAAAAGAAATCTGAGAAAAAAAATAAATATCACAGGAAGATTTTCTAATTGATTCAGAGTTCAGTTTTGCAAATAGTGAGCATGCTGTTCCTGTTACAGCAAAGAGCTAATTGACAGTTATTCAAGACTTATCAATAATCTTTTGTTTAAAGGTAGGTGCATAAAAATTTAGGTGTTTTACTGACTGAGGAATACTTCATTGAACTTAATTTCTCAATCTATTGTCACTGGATGGGTAAGGATATAGCATACAACTCTACTTTCCAATGGTGGCTAAGTACAAGACCTCAAATGTTAGGATTTATATCCTTTTATACACAGGGGAAAAAAAAGAAGAATATACTGTCTCCTACGTACTAACTGAAATTGGGCAAAACTGAGTTTTCCAGTTGATTTACCTTATTAATTTACTTTAATTTCAATGTGGATGTTCAATATGGAAGTAGACTTCTGCATGAAAGTTTAAATATCTTTAAATATTTTTGGCCTCCAGAGTCCTGAAATATCATTTTTGATAAGTGCTACATTTATTTCTGAGATATTGCCAAGACAAAAGCAACTCTCATAAAGATAAGAATTATTCTTTGGGTGTGCTATATTTCTTTTCTTAATTTATTTTGGGCTTTGGTGGATAATTGTGTAATCAGTGATGCACAGCACATTTGTGTTTTTGAAAATGGAAATAGTACATCAAAGGAGATGTAGGGAAAAAACAGTGCAAAAATAATTTCGTTTAAAAGTTACTCATTTTGAAAGAGAATTTTCAAACAGTTGATGCCAGCATCATTTTCCTGGATATCTATTTTGTTAAATATAAAGGCTTCAATTGAGGATGGTTGAATTTGTTTTGATGCTTGACTTGAATACAGCTTTTAATTTTCAAAGGTTGATCCCTGACTATGCTGGAAGTGAGACAGAACTTTGGCCTAAATTTCTGTTGGGGAGTCCTAACTTCAAATTTCATTAGTGGACAGTTACCTGACAAACTTAAAAAGTAACTGGATATCATAAAGAAGTATGAGGTGACATTGAGAGCTGAAGGAAAAAAATCAGATTAAATTTAATCACACAGACTCAAGATACATAAGAAGACTTTTTCCTATAGCTTATTCACTAGGCGTGACAGAAATGAGAAAGACCTATTCACTGATTGGAAGAAAAGAAACTCATCTGACCAAAGACAGATGTATGTCATTACACTTAACTGTGAGAAAAAGGCAGCACTTTTATGGCATAGTCCATTTCACCCTGAAATAGAAATTTGGCAAAATTAGTGATTCCTTAGTACCTGTTACTGTAAATTGACCATAAAGGATCTCTAGGTTGATTACTTAGATATATCTCAGATTAATTTCATCTGAGGGAACTATGAACCTCAAAGGTGCTGTGATCATAAAAAAAAAAAAAAAAGCAGTCCTTAGTTACGTCTGTTGTGGTATTCCTCAATCCAGATAAAGGGGAATCAATGCCTTTGTACAAAAGGCAAGAAAAATTTTGTCTGCAATAACCTGAATTGCTTTGATTATTCATTTTCTGGAAAGAGTAAGTTCAAACTGCAAGAGGTATAACAAAGTGTTACCATGACAGATGAATAGGAAGTCTACTGTGTATTAACTGGTGGTTCATCAGAGGTTAAAAAACACTTTTTAAATGAAAGTAAAACATTTCACCAAAAATACCAGCTCCATAATTTCAGCATAGAAGCATTTATCTCCCAACCAGGGAATCCTAACCTCTTCTATGCTGAAGTCCCTTTATTATCTGCCAGAGCTCATTCACATTATCACCATTATATCAAATGGCTTGTGCTCAATTTGTACCTACAACATTTCATAGAGATAGAAAAAAATGACACTTGCATGAAGAGACAAACATTAAGCTGCAAAAGAATAGTGGGCAGAAGCAGTACAAAAGGATTGTTTGATGTCATAGATACCTAGTAATGGGACTCAGTGACCCAAGAATCCTGATCCAGACTCATTTATTCAGCATTTGTTTTGAAATCAACTCTTACATATACATACTTTTAAGCATCACTGAGTCAGACAAGGTTGTTGTAAGTATTTGTGATTAAAGAAAGCCACCAGTGTTTCAAAAATACATCATTTAAGCTTCTGATAGCTTTGATGGGTAAACATTAAAAAAAAGTGTTAGTTGAATTTTAAGTACCTTGTCTGAAGACTTTATATTTACTTGCTTGATATTTCTCCAGACATAAACTGTTCTTCAGCAAGTCCCTTCTCCTCAGCTGTTTGCATCTGTGAAGAAGGTTTAAATTTAGCTGAGCTTCATGATTTATATATTTTGACATAATTTTTATTGTTTGCATTAGATACAAAATTACCTCAGAGGTCCTTTCCAATCCAGCTGATTCTGTGACTCTGTGATTGATTCTATTATTTTCAATACTAATTTACTGAATGCAGGTTGTCCTGTGCACAGCTAGGAGTTAGATGTCAATGTTCCTTGTGGGTCCCTTCTAACTCAGGATATTCTATGATTCTGTGAGTCTTTTTTCATTCTCTTTTTTTTTTTTTTTGTGCACAAAATAGCAATGGGAAAAGAGAAAAAGATGGGTTTGATTCTGCAACTTTGTAGTAGGTATTTTTGTGAAGTAGGGCAAGAACTCACTCTTCATTCTTCTGCAAACTGGGAGCAATAGTAACTACCAGCCCTTGTGTGAGCTCTGAACACTAGTTTCTGCTGTTGTAACAACATTATTCAGATTAGCTAGGCCTCCTGTCTCCTGAGTTATTCAGATTTTACCACCCTGTGGTTGGTGCAAATCAGTCTTTTGCCACAAGGCCTGGGATGCAGTCTAGTTTATGCTACCTGTGTTTAGGTGTCTACATGAAGATGTTTGCCGGTGAGCTAAGTTGCTAATTCCCATCACAGTCAAAGGGCAGCCAGAGCTGGATTCAGTCGCCTGAACAGTGATATCTGCACAGGGGGCAATTACCAGGTAGGTTTATGTCAGACTTACAACCTTCTGGAGCAGCAGCAGAAGGCCAGGCAATCTGTGCTTGCTCTGCAAATTCCCTCTACAGACTTTATCACTTGCAAAAACCAGATGTCCATGCTTAACTCACCTACATTCACCTACACACAGACTCTTAAATGCAGAGGTCTTAATCTTAACCTGAATCTTGACTCTCAGACCTAATTCAGCTGCTTCAATACAGGCATCTAAATAAATATGCTTCAAGTTGGACTCCGCTGGCTGTGTGCCAGGATATTCTATCTGGTCTCCAGATTCCACTTGTCAAGTGCCAGAGTCTGCCGTAAGTTCTGTGTCAGGTTTACTATCTCATTGCTGGTGACTTAAAGTTTCATATCTTAGTCTACGTGAAGAGGCAAAAAATTTCTATATTTAGACAATTAAACAAAGCCTTGAGTGTTTCTTACTGTATATTTCAGAGGAAAGGGGAGAAGAAACTCTGAAGAGAGAATGTTAGGTGACATAAACAATAAAAATAAGGCCCTGTACCATTTTCAAACATTTTTAATACTCTATTTTGTTTTGTTTTGTTTTACATCATTACCATTAAAAGGAAATGTTTCCGAAAGACATCAGTGTTGAATGTTTTCTTTCTACTTCATGGCTTAAATGGTACACAGTGTCAAAGAACACTGCAGGCTTTGTGTTTTGTCTTTAAAAAAAAAAACAAAAAAACCAAACAAACCACCAAACCCCAAAACCATAACATTTTCTCTAGATAGCTTTAAATTGTTGCTTTCAAAAGTTGTTTCATTATGCCATTCATGTACTCAAGCAGTACAAAAGAAAAGCAACTGGTCAGATCTCCCTAGTAGGGACAAAATCTGTTCAGCTGCTTTTATTCTGCCTTATAAATGGCTTAGCACAAAGAGTCCTGGCCAGATCTTAACGCTTTGGGCTTTCTGCAGGTAGTGGTAGATGGTGCCCTGGGGCCAGAGTTCAGAACACCACTATTGAGCTTTAAACTCCACCAGGACCAAAAGGGGAAAATAAAATGTCAGGATTAGCATTTGGCAGCTCCAGCTGTTTGTTAAATGTAGGGAAAAACAGAGAGAAGTTGGAAAGGTAGGGTTGTTGATTATATTGGGATATTTGTTATTTATACTGTGGCATTTTGCGATGGTATATACAATCAGAAGTTTCGTAGAGGCTTACTGAAAGTTTTGATTGCATCTATTGTACATACAAGAGTATCTGGAAGTTGGGCATAAGGATGAAATAAACGTGTCTAGGCTCATTAGAATTTAAAAAAACCAAACACCACTGTAAATAAGGCAATAAGGGCCATACACTATGTGCTATAAAAAAGCTTGAAGTGTTCATAACTTTAAGAGCAAAAACATGTGTCATATAATCTGCTCTTATGTTAGTGAAGCCAGACTGAGTTTTCCAATATGTTTATCTAGTTAGCCCTTGATAGTGGGATGATTCCCTCAATGCTATAATGCTAACCAACATATAGGCATACCAAGGATATTCTGAAGTACTCCATCAATGGATTTAGTTTACAACCGCATGTGAAAATTACATAGCTGAGGGGAAAATACACTTAGTAATAAGATCAGATTATTTCTTCACGAGTGCCCCAGCCTCTACTCTGTAGTTTGTTTCTATCCCACCAGATAAAGTATTTACTTTCAGTATGGGACATCCCAAGCATTTAGAAAGTTTACTCAGTAATTATGGTTAATGCATGGTATAGCTTTTCCTTTCTTAGATGTAGATGTAGATTATTTCCAAGAAATTTGACAATTATCATGAGACTACTTCGACCAGCTAACTGAAGAACAAGTGTCTGATTGGCCTACCTTTATCACTGTTTTAATCTAAAAAGGTACAGGCCATATGGTTTAAAATTACAATCCACTTTTGAGCTCATAACTCACTTTATTTAAAAAATGAATAGAATAAGAACATCAACTGAGGTCCTAAATTACCTTTGAAAAAGTAGCCAAATAAAAAATGCTGTTAAATACGATAATAAAAAGGAACTCAAAAGTCATCTAGACCACATGGACAGGATGAATGAAGAAGATGCACTCAAATGTTTTCAATTCCCCTAATAAAAATATTCACTACATAATGAAAAACTGTCAGTTCTGAAGTAAAGAAATTCTACAAATTAGATTGCACTAAATGACTGCCTGACAAGATAAATCTTGTTTTACTTTGATCTCCTGATAATGCCATCACATACTTTTGAGGGATCTGGCAAGAAACTCACAGAGAGTCTTCACTTGCCAAAATCAGTAGCATGAATTTCCATGCCTGAGACAGAAACGCTGGCTAAGAAAAGAAACAAGCTCACTGGAGGAACACCTGTTTGTGCCTGGTTCAGTATAGCAGAGTGACTGCTGAAGAATGATTTAGCCTGGGAAAAACTCTTACATATAGGACTGTCACACTTGGTTTTTGTATCTGCCAAATCTGGGAAGGTTTGATTATGCAAGTCAGCTCTGCCTGAGGGTTTGTCTATCTTGAACATTCAAAATTCCAAAACAATTCTATTGCTTTCTTTCATGAATCAGTATTTGTGCTCTATTGTTTCAATTTTATTTTCTGACTCATTATTCATCTTCTTTTTGGCTTGTAACATCTCTTTGCTACATGCATATCCAAACATATGATGCAAACATGATGCAGAGACAAATCCATGCTTTTAATTTGTGAAGGGTGAGTTATGTGTTTTCTCTTAGTACATAAATAGTTGTTTTCTGTGTTAAGCATGAAATAAGTTTGTTGGGAAGGGCAAAATTTCTGTCTTCCGTATGCCTTGTCTGTTATGTTGGGGTTTGAGAGCCATGAGCAGGGTTCAGTTAGGTTACCACAAGTAAAAATAAAGTATGATCATGTGGAGAATCTTCCTTATTAGGAACATCCCATTTTAACGTCAACAATCCCTGACTACAGTCACTGTTAGATCCCAGCTCAGGGCTTAAAAGTTGGAAAATCTAAGTCTATGAGTTTAGAATGGGAGTGTAGACTCATATGCCATAGAATAATTAGGCTGGAAGGGACTTACAACAATCATTTATTTCAACTGCAATTAGGTTTGTTGGCGGAACTGTTAGATTAAGATGTCAAAGTCAACAAGAAGATATGAAGAAAATATCAGCTAGTCATTTTTACTGCAGAAAAACTTTGCATCCACTTCCCTAGCTGTGAAAAGCCTCAGTGCCAAGGGACTTCAATGCAGGGACAACATGGCAAGGGGAAAGAGTGCTTTTATGTATTTTAGAGCTAACTTCTGGAGGGACTGGCATAAAATCCTTCACACTGTTTGACATTGTTGGCTGATTTACGATGATGAACATCAAAGCAAACCACCTGGAGCACCTAGATCAACAACCATATAAACTCCTGCTGTCCTAAGGACTAATTGAGACCTCCAAGGAGGTCATGGTCTAGGAAAGGACCATTCTGTAGAGCTCTGGTTTTTGCAGAACTCTCTTGAGTACATCTGGTCTACTCAAGCTTGGCACTGAGGCCAGAATCAGATCCCCACTGTACAGTAAACAGGACTACTAAATGATTCATGGTTTATTGCAAGGATTCTCTTTTCAGCATTAATAATAAGTTAGTCATATAGCATACAAAACTGAGCAAATTCTTTCAATGTAATATGATAAGGCAGTTCTAGTGAGCTAGAAGTCAGTTACAATGTACAGAAAATCAGTGTATATGTGTTGATATAATGGGCTGATTATGTATGTTATAAAGAAATTTGTATTTTGAAAATAGAAAGAAAATTATTTATGCATGTTATTGAGGAGATATATTTAGCAACATTCTAAGAATATTTATCTTATATTTTTCAAAAAAAAAGATTTTATTAGTCACACTCAAATTTATTACTTCGACAGAATAAAATAATACCTGGTACATTTGATATTTGAGTCAGTTTTCACACACTATTAATTTTGTTTGTTTGTTTATCATTCTGTAATTTTGAAAAATTTGTTCCAAATGAGAGATTTGTGAGTAAGATGAGTTCTAAGTATTTAGTTTTTAGTAGAAAAATATATTGCCCATACAAAAACGTAAAGCTTCCATCTTTTGTGGACTTGACATTGTCTTCTACATTCCAGGGTTATGGGTGTAGATCCCTGCTTTTAAGAAATCTTCCAGAACATATTATTAGAGGTTCCCTACCTTTTTTTTTTTTTTTTTTTTTACAAATAACCCATTTCGTATTTCTGGAATGATTGATGCAGAGATCAGCCTCATTCACCCAAAAATCAGTGATAATTAATTCCTTGATCTTTAGAGGAAGGAGGAGTCCTGTGGGGGGAAAAAAGTAACATGAGTAAATAATTGCAATCAAATTGTTGATTATCCAAATCTCTCTACCTAATGATCTGTTAATATGGTTCTTTCTATACTGACTCCCAAATAGGCAGAAGGGAGTTCAGTGTCAGGCAGCCTGGTTAAATAACTGAGGTCAGAAAATATATACACAAGTGCTATGGAGCAGTATCCTATGTACAGTGTAAAACCAGTAAAGTTTGTACCTCTGGTGGAAACATGAGATACGTAAAATTGGATACCAACAGATATATTACATATATTTACATAGTTGCATAGGCATCTGTGCAACAGAATATGTATATATTTGTATACATATAAATGTTTCTCTAAGGATTTTGTATAAAATAATGACATAAAATAAGCTGTGCTTCTAAAAGGAAAATATTTTGTAACATATGTAAACTGCAGTCACGACTGCATTGAAGTACTCAAAAATTATTTGGTTAAAGGGTAAATACACCTTGTACCTCATAATGAAAATCTTATAGGTAGGAGTGGAGATTAACACTGGAGGCTGTCTGCAGAATATTAATAAAATTCAATATAGTTTCTAAAAGGTATAATTTATATTTTGTGGAAATGAGTCTCTTTTCTAATAAAATTCTTCTGTCCTTCATTCTGTTCATATAATTTTTCTATAAATCATCCTGTAGGAATTTTTTCTAAATATTCATCTCAGAGAGAACCTATTTAAATAAGCTCTCTTAGCAAGGTATTTCAGAATTAAAATTACACCATAAGCAATATTTTCTCCAATACGCTTTCTTCTATAAATTTTTTTTGTGACTAAACCAATATTTTGTAGAATTACATTATGTTAAAATAGTCATCTGAGGTGATGCTTCTAGTATATAAACACTATGTAAAAAAGATTAACAAATTACCTTCAACCATTTTAATTTAACTGGTCTCTCAACCTGTGCAAAAGTAGCCGATTTTCTTTCCACATCTACATATATAGTAAAAAAAACCTAAGGGCATAGCACACAATGAAAGAATAAGAAAGCAGAAAAGCACTGCTGGTTATACTTTATTTTCTTGGATTTGCAGTATACTAGAACCTTATGCTCTTTGTAGTCATGTAGAAATAAAGTCTGTGATGATCCTGAAATTCTTGAGGAGGTTTGATTAAAAAAAAAATGGGTAAATTGTATTTTGATAATGAAAGGCTGGAAACAAAACAAAAGAGAAAACCTGGTGCCATTTGCAAGATGATGTTTCTAATGCTAATTGACTTTCCTCTGGCTCTTGCATTATCACATTGGGCAAATAGTTGTGGACCACATTCTTTCTCTCTTCCTTTCCTTATTTTATTATTACATAGTGTCATCTTTTCTGAAGAAGAATTTACGTATTTACATCTTTTTTCCCCAAGTTTTTATCATCGAAAGGTTGTTTTCTGAACCTTTTCTAAGATCCTACACTTCTGCTGCTGCCAGAAACCTCCTATCTACATGGGACTGGTAGATTTGACCTATGACTTGTGAGTTGCTCAAGCAAGAACTGAGAGTTTGGATGGGTTACATAGTGGCATCTTGAATGACAATAGATGTCCCAGTTTAAGCAATTGAATCTGAAATGTAGAGCCATCACATAGGAATCTATCATAAAAATATCTCACACATCTGCACAGTGCTGGCAGATATGACATAAACTCTGCAATAGATGTGTCTTCCTCTGGAGCAGCCGCTTTAGGTGAGGTGGAAAACACAGAGTCTCTCAAAAATCACTGAATGTCAGCGTATCGACAACTAAATAAAGCCCAGAATCCCATACCCTAATCAGGTAAAGACGGAGTGCTTTAATTTAGTTTCATTCCCTTCCAATGTGCTTTCCTCCTCAGCACATCATTCTCCTACCTTTTTTGCCATCAGAAATGCTAATCTTCTGCTTCCTTCTCTTCATGACCATAACATCTTTATGTGAAATTGATGAAAATATAGTGAAGATCACAATGGGTTATATTAGGGTTTGGTTTTTTTTGTTGGAACCATGAAATACTTTAATAATTACTTTAAATAATATCTCATAACACTCAGCTTGCAGCATCTAGATGAAGAATTTGTACAAACAGGTATTTCATACTATTTTTAATGTTTTGTCAGTGTCCAGAGGCAGCACAGTCTTGAAGGTTTTGGTTTTTATTTTTATCCTTGTTTATCGTAAGAAACAGTTGTGACTTTGATATGCCCAATCTGAAAGGAATTTTTTTTTCCAGGAACTATTTTAATAGTCTATTTAGATTCATAACTTTTTAGTGATTCAATATTCATGTCTTTTAAAATGCAGTGTGTAATTTGGGTTTTTTGACTGGACCTGAATTTTACATTTGAAATGTCTGGCATTTTTTTGTACTCTGTTTCTCCTAGCTATATCATTTCAGTTTAAATGATAATAATTTGATTGTTAGCTAGAAGTTATTAACTTATTCTTTAGGGAATAACTGGAAAAGGTCTGAATTTTGAAATTTGTATTAACATTTTTAATTAAAATTTCTAATAAAATTTTTAAAAATTTAATTTCACTCTGAATTAGAGGGTCCTACAAAAAGAAGTTGCAGACTTTAATTTTCTTTTAGGCTCCTGTTGTACTGTGTAGTATTCACAAGTATCACTCATAGAATGGTACTTTGCCTGCCACAAATAATATGCCTTTTAATATTTTCCTTCCTAGAAGTCATCTTAATAAGGCATTCAGTGCATGATGGAATACTTCAGGAGCTGATTAGCTTATATTCCAAAAGGCAACCGTAAAAAGGTAACACTAGTCTGTGGAAAATTGCCAAATCCTACCAGAATGCCCAATTTCCCAAAAAAAGTAAACTTAACAACTCAGTCATTGTTCCCTCTGTACAAGAAAGCTGCAACATTTTGAATTCACGTTTTCCTTTGGGGGCATGCTATGGGTAAAAGTGCAAAATTATCTATGAAAGTCATTAAAGAAATAATACAATCCCTTGGCTTTTCAGGTGACCAGAAGAGACCTTCAAATGCCATGCTTCAGTTCTTTCAGCTTCTTGTTTTAGGCTTGGCTATGTTCAGAACAATTAAAAAAACACTTCACTGAAACACCTGTGTCTACTTCAGGGTGAGTCTGCCTCCTGGAAGTACCAGTGCCTCTCTATTTACTATAAGGACCCCTAAATAATCACATCAGGTCTTTGAAATGGTAATGGGACTGATATGCACTTTTAACCAGAGGAACTGATCCTCATAGGAAGCATCAGACATCAAGGCAGATATAACTTTTAGAAGAAAGATTACAATTATCGTACAGACTTTAAACCAGATAGGACTCTTGGAAGGAATTAAAGCTTTTTTGTTATATCATCCAAGATGAGTTTTAGGCAGTGGGTGTTAGGGATGCAGATTCTCTGAGGAGGTCAGCTTCTAGCTGTCCAGTATAACTTACCAGCTCCTCTGGCAATCCTATGTATTTTTCCTCACAGCTCAAGACAGGATTAGTTTGTGATTCAACTTTTAAATAGTTTTCCCCTCTAAGACCCATCAATAAAGGAGTTAAAAAAAAAAAAAAAAAAAGGACAAAAAGAGTGGGGATGGAGTGCTTGCTTGGACTGGTGCTTTCTTCTCCAGTGCTCTCTAACGTTCTAGCTTCTAGAGTTCCAGAAAAGCTTTGTGTGCCCTGTTCAGCCACCTACATGCAAATGTCCTTTTGAAACCTTTGTTCTTATTTTTCCAGGTGAAGTTGGGAGGTGCAGTTCTCCTTTGAACTTCAACTACTTCAGCTACTTGCTAATACAGGGTAGGTTTGGGGTTTTTTTTAGAATATTTACATCTAAACCTGGCCTGCCTAGGCTTTGGGAGGTGTTCCACCTCCTATGAACCTATTCTTTCACTATTTCTATAAGATGTCCCTCTCCCTGAGGGCTTCACCTAAAACATATGTAATCTTTATTCAGTCTCATTTTCTCTTCGAGAAAACTATCCAAATAAATATACATGTTCTTTTCCGAGTAACAGGGAGCATATTAACCTTTTGAAACAGAACTAGAAACTTGAATTAAATGGGAAGATATTTACCAACTTAGCATTTTGCATACTCCCTATGATATTTTTGTAACTGATATTCAACTTTTTTTACTAATTTTGTACCTACTACTTTGCACAGATTCTTTTATCTCACTGGCACCTCTTACACATTGTTAGATTTCCATTTTCCTCTGATTTTACTACCTTTTAATGTTCACTTTATATTTTGACATGCTTGCTCTGAATTTCTTTATGCAAAACCTTTCCTCTTTTATTCTGTGTCATTAGCAAAATACAAAATGCTGTGTTATTCTGATTTTTATATTAAGCACGAATAAGTGCTTAATAAATTTCACATCATGAAAGACATAAACTACACTTGTATAATCTCTATCAAGGAACACATTAGAATAGAATAAAAACAATTCAGCCCTGTTTGCTGTCTACTTCATAGTCATATATTTAGTGAAGTTATGCTGCTCCTAAAATTCAAAAAGCTTAATCTTTTTCTGTCCTTAAATTAAACTCCCTGTGCTTTACAATGACCAAAACAAATAATCTATGACCTACAAACAAGACACTTGCATTCCCTAAAGATTTACTTCATCTTCTTCTCTAGGTTATACATCTTTGAACCTCTCTTTTCTGTAACGACCTTCTGGTGCTCATTAGCATGCTGATTACCATTAACACAGCTATAATGCAGCAATTTTCTTGGTGTATGTCGAGGAGAAATGCTCATCAGAATGCAGTCAAGGGACAAAATTAACTGCATAAATCTACAGCACAAGCTGGATCTCATCCAACTTTACACGAGTCTTCCCCCTTCTGCTAGGTGTGACATCATCATCTTGCTCCCTGCTGACGGCCTAATAAGTATCCCCAGGTTCCACACTATTTAATTTACCCCCTCGCTCAATTTTACAGTCCCAGTGATAGCTGAGCACCTAGCAGAATTTTCTCTTAATATATGTTTACCTTTATTTTTTTCTTCTGTCTCTCCTAATTAGCCATTGACTTACAGATACCTTTATCAAAAAGCTTATACAAATGTATGTGTATGTATGTGTTTACCTGTGTGTCACTGCTTCCACGTTCTGTAAAATAATTTACAGGGCAATGAAGTAGGATATTTTCTACCAAAGAATATGTTTACAGAACTACGATTTCGGCTGAGATGTGCATGTTCTGATTAATAACATAATTCCTCCATATAAGAGGTGGCAAATCTTGGACTAAGTATGTTGCATACTTCAAGTGAAACAGTTTTCCCAGGAAAAAATAGAATTAGTTTCAAAATGACACAAGCAAAACCAAAATCTGATAATTTTTGACAGAGTGGTATGGTGAACAGAGGGGGAAGATGATTCAGGCAGTAAATCTTATTTAATTCAGTCAAATACCCCTTTTTTCTAATTATTGTTATAAATAACAGTAAATCTATGCAGTTCTCTATATTTACACAGATCTTACTTGAATTCAATTATCCTGGACTAATCTAATTTGGAATGAGGGGATTTAGTTCTGAAAAAGAAAACATAACTAGAAACAAACTGGTTTTGGATATAAGAGACGTTCAAAGAGAGGGAAAACGGGTTGAGAAAAGTTATAATTGGCAAATAAGGAGGTAACCAAGAAGAAGGACAGGAAGAAAAAGTGAATCAAGAAAATACCTGAAGGAGTGCAAATCAGATGGGGAAGTGGGGAGAACAAGAAGAAAGGATCCTATTGAAGGGTGCCATGTTTTGATCAACATTTGTATTCAGAGAGGAAGTTTTAGGGAGACTCAGTCTTTCTTGTAGACCTTAGGCTCAGATTTCCTGGAGAGAAGGAAAAGGTTTTCATCCTGGCAGTGGATAAAGGACTTGCCTGGAGTATGCATCTGTGTCTGGAAGCAAGTAGTTTCCCAAGCCTGATGATTAAGATGCGGCAAGGGTGAAGAGTGAGGAAGAAAGAAGTCAGCAAGGAAGAGTGCCTGTAACACACCAAGAAGTCTCGTCCCCTTCCCTCGCTGTGCAGGGCACATCCCTTCTCTTTGATCTTGCACTCTCAGGGATTGCAGTGCACTCCCATATTTTGTTGGGAAAAAAGAGAAGCTTGGTGGAAGACAAGGAGAAAGAAAAGCAAAAGTTCAGCAACGCAGTAGTATCACCTCCTGATACGCTTTTGTTGCCTTCTGCTATGTGTGTTTTGCGTCATGACAGTCTTGTGGTATTTATATAACTTTTGTGATTGGTGATCATAATTCATGCAAATTTAAGAGACTCCTTGGGGCAGGTGCAGTTATAAGAGCACCAATCTTGGCAGAGGTTTGTTCAACCTATTCTTACAAACTTCCATTGGTGGAATTCTTGCAGCCTCCCTAAGCAACTTAAGCTACCACTTTACTGTTAGAAACGTTTCCCAGATTTTTAACTGGAATCTCCTTAATTTAACTACATTAATCCTGACCTCTTTTAACATCTTTATGTAGTTTAAAAATATTATTATGTGTCTCCTGATTTTTCTTTCTCATAATTTTTTTTCTACTCCACCATTCAGTTTTGCTTCATGTTGTTACTCATCTATATAAAATGCCAACAGTTAAGAGGAAAAACAGACAGGAAATTAAAAAAAAAAAAAGCGAGTAAAATAAACATCACTGAAGTTTTGTGGGATTAATTCTATCTTATGAATGTAGAAACATAAGCTGGCCACTGTGCCAGCTAGAGGTAAAGCAGACAAGTTGCTTTTATTTGATACAAATTCTGATTATAAAAAACTCATCTACTTTAAAAAAAAAGGTCCAAGAAAGATACAGTAATAAAAAAGGGGAGGCGTAGGGAGTCAGTTCTGAAAAACATAGGCAGAAAAAACCCAGAAAAAAATAGTGATTTTTTTTTAAAATATTAACATGTCATGCTTAACAAGAGGTGTGAATAGCTTATTTTCTCTGCCTGATAACTAAGAATAGCCAGCAGGTAACACATTCTCTTCTTGTTGCTAATAAGACTGACAAAGAAAAACAACAATCAGTCTAGCAAACTTCATGAAACATCAGCAATCAATATCATATTAAGTCATCTAGACATGAAAGTCTTTCAAGCAGTTTCCAAACACAGAATGAGGGAACAGGAGGAGGATGCTGTGGTGATGAATTGTACACCATGCTGTCAGTTAGATGAGAAGATTACAGAGCAGTCTTTTATTCTAGTTCCTATGGGATTTGTATATAAATATACTTCTCATGAAAGTATGGGGTATCTAAAGCTCAGGTGAGGTTACATCTATAGTAAAGGTTGTAAGACTTTGTTCCCAAGGATTCTTCCTGTATACCTGGCTATGTAGCACTGCTGTATATCAAGGTGAAGCTTAAGGATCTACAGCAGCCTCCTTTGCACCTTTGCTTCCAAGGGATGGAAATTCAGCACAAGGGTGAAGCAGTGCACAGCTCACAGAAAGAGACCACAAGGGTGTCACGGAAACTAAGATGTGTTGTAGCTTAAATCACGTCCTCCACTGTGAACTCACTTGTCTTTCTGCTGAAGTGATAAAACTGAGGGAAGAGGGAAAACTTTACTCTCCAAATTAATTTCTTGACATCGAGCTCTGGATGCTGTAATTGTATCTGTTCCCTGATTTTAGATAACTAGATCAAACACTGTGAAATGGAGGGGACATATCACAAGTTCAGGGGCAAACTGAGCATTAGGATCAAAAGAAAAAGAGGAAAATGCAGTCATACTTTACTTTTACAATAACAAAAACAAACACTAGTGCACATGTGGTAATAGGGAGAAAAAGGCACTGCTAATGGCAATCAGCTTGTCCTACTGGTCCAAAGAATCCTAATTATTACATTTGGAAAAAGCTGTACAATACTCTGGAGGACCCAGTTACAGCAAACTCAGCAAAAGCATCTGCTGAGCAAATGCTGGCAGCTTTTCTGTTAGAGCCTGTGCTGAGTGTAGCTGGGGATACACTAGATACATTATTATCAGCACCGGAAGACAAATTCGGTAAAAGATGTGGGTACCTGGTCCCAGAAGTGGAGCGTGATGCACAAAAGGCTGCAGAAATCACAGAAGTATTTGAGACACTAAGCATGCTTCTGGTTTGGCTGTAAAATTTATTGTAGGGGCTAAAGTCTGTTGCCTGTACATGGCTATACCTCCAGGCATCATAAAACCATTGAGACTTCACCAGTTGAGTTTCCTCTGCTTAAGTCCCACACTAAGCTTGATACATCAGATGCTAGATCACATCTGAGGCACATTAGCAACACCGAAATTCACAATTAGAACCACTCTCTTTCATAAAATGTGCATTTATCCCTCTAATTAATTAATTAATTCTTACAGTACTCATTCAGAAACTGGGAAATCATGATTCAACTTGTTTGGCTTTACAGTGTGCAGCCTCACACCCTGGATGTGTGAAACATACACAGTAAGGGACATCAACAGCCTTCTTCAGTTGCACTGTTGAAACCGTATTGCTCTGCAGAAAAGGTTTCAGTGTTTTGTAGAAAAGGAATAAAGGGAGAGAAGAAAGAAACCAAATAGTGAGAACATGAGGCTATTGCCTAAGCGCTCTCCCTGCAAGGACAGTGGGTTATTTTGTCCTTCAGGAGGATGCAATTCCCAGGAGATGTCATGCTTTATCACTTTATCCCAGTTAGACTAGGGAAGAGACAGTTAGGCTGGGCAAACTGAGGCAGTTCTGGCAGGAGTAACTTCTTGTCTATGAGGTGGTTTTTGGTTCTAGCTTGATATTCTTATTAGATGTTTCTGTTTGGGGGACCACTGTTATTGAAGAAATAAACATCTAAGGATCCCTGCTTTTATCTTCCCCCTTGTTGGCATCTGGAACATGGTATCATATGAATGACAACAGCTGCCCTCACTAGTAGTGGAATACAGCTCAATTGTGATACAGAAGCAAAATATTCTTCAGACTCTAGTACTGAGCTCCTTCATCCCTGCTAGCCCTCCCCAAGTTGCATCTCAGCTTGCCCAGCCCCATCTCCAGACTATCATTCCAGGTACTCATTCATTCCAAAATAAATGGATCCCTGAAGTGCTGCTTTTATTGTTTTTGATTCCTTCACCTCATGCAGACCTCACCAAATGAGGACTTCTGTGCCCTGGTAAACTGTCAATGTATAGCGTTGACAACGTATAGGCAAGACAACATTTCCTCAGAGGAACATCAGTCTTGTGCTTTGACATTGTGCATATGAATCCTACAGAATACGTTGCCTATCTCTCTCTTTCCCACTTTTTTTTCTGCTCAGCAAAAGCAAATCTTGTCTGCTTTTTTATTATTATTCTGAAGAAGACATAGACATTTAGGATCTCATAATTTATTAACCATGTGTTTATTTTTCTTAAAATCTGATAGGAAATTCTACCTCAGATGGAGACCTCATACGGCACTATGGAGCAGATGTATATATAATATATATTTATCTTACATTTGAAATTGAGGACCAAATTCAGGCATGCATGCTGGAAATGAATTGCAATTTTAAATATGGATAAGTTACTGTTTCTTCATAAACTTATGTCTGTTTACTAGTACCAAAGAATTAGGTGCTTGTGAAATATATTAGCTTCAAAGTACAGATTATGTCTGTATAACACAAGTAAAAAGAATTTGATATGACATGAAAACTTAGAAACTGAAGGAACTTGATAAGGGAAGTAAAAGGACACAGTGAAAATCTGTGATGAGTAGAGTTAAAGATAACAATTTTTGAAGTGAACCAACAAAAGAAATCCTAACAAAAGTAGTTGCATGTTACTATACAGTGTGAGTAGCAACACAGAAATGGCAGAATCATTCAACAAGCAAGCCTTTTTATAGATGACAAAAAGCCAGATGATATAGTCTCTTTAGAGGATGATGAAATACCTTCAAGTGTTAAAGGAATTCAGTGAAAACACAGATACCAGAATTATTCAACGATAAATCAACAGGTGACTGGTATTCAAGAAACAGAATATTTCTTAAAGAGCATCTCACTGAGCCATAGGTGCTCTCTTTTGAATAGCCCTTAAACTACTCTGAAGAACACAATTCATACAGAAAAACCTAAAATAAAGTGCTGAGATAATAATAGACTTACTGTCCTGTGCAAAATAACAGATTATATGCAACTTCATTAACAAAGAATTAAAGCACAATAATATGATTAATCCAAATCAATATGGGCCCTTGGAAATTTGGTCTTGATTCTGTAATGTGATTAGAAGTTTAGTTACGAAGGGTAATTGTGGATATAATACACTAAAACTCCTTTGAGACATTTGAATTGGTGACTTGTGTCATTTTGATTATGAAATTAGAACAATATATTATATAGTACCACCTAAATAGATTAAAAACAAGCTAATTGATACCTCTCCAGATGTAACTGTAAATGACTAATCATTGTTGACTGGGTACACTTCTAGCTAAATTCCAGTGGATTTAGATCTACTTAACACTTCTATCAATGACTCGGAATGAAATATTAAATCATCATTAGTAAAGTTTTCAGATGACATAAAGATGGAAGGAGCAGACAATAATAAAAAGAAAAGATCACTGATGCAGTGTGATATGAATGCCTTCTGGTCTCAGCCTTAATGCAAGAAAATGGTGTGTATTTGAGCACAAACATACAGGACAACAGCTAAAGTTAAATTATCACAATGGCATTAATTGATGACTGGAGCATGGTTTGTATCTCATGTTATACAGAAGTAAAACAGTTCATACGACCCTGACACGAAGGGGGACATCTTGTCAAACATCAGTCAAGCTAACCATGCGACAAGCAAATCTTGGTCATCTTTGGTAAGCCATCAGGAGCCCTTGTTCTGGTGGTGATGAATGTGCCTAACCATCAGTGGTGGGACCCAGTCCTCTCCTGTCATGAACAGGTAGCAGCATTTATCCATCTCGTATGATTACATACATGACACCAAAATGTACTTTCTCCCAAAACACATCACTTCTGTGATTTTTCTGAGGTTAAAAAGGACAGACAAAGAAGCTGATCCACTCAGTTAACATGCTTACTAGGTCAACATACAGGAGTTACTTTGATCTTGGCTCATGCAAGATATCAGGAAAAAGGAGCCTCCTATTAAAATTTCATGTCTTATAATTAATGATCCCTTTCATAAAATTGCCTCTAATATCTTTGAATCTTAGACAGACTGAGTCTACCTGCAGGGAGAATTTTCTTTGCAGAGATGCTTGGAAGATCATAAATTGCCCTGTTTTAGTAATTTATTGGGTCTTCAAGGGGCTAAAACTTCCTTTTTCTAAAGAGCAGAATTCAAAAGAAATTTCCTGCTGTAATGGAAGTATAGAAACCTTAAAGACCTACAACAGAATCAAGTATTTTATATACAATGTCTCACAAAGAAACTTTGGTTCTAAGGAAATTTGTCATGAGATTTATTGTTTAGGATGATGAAAAATTAAAAAAAAAAAAGAAAGAAAGGAAGACAGAAAGCTTTCAGTGTATTATAATAGTCTGGTTAAGTTCAAACCTAAAGTATCAGCTGACTCTCCAAAAATCATCCAGACAGTTGTTATGGGAAGAAAGCATATTAAGTAACATGTGCAATTTATATACACCAAAACAGAAAAGAGTGCCCTTGCAAACAGAAATCTAAGCTGCAAAGCACCTTGCAATGAGCACCTGGGAAACCCCCTCATTGAAACAGTGTCTGTAGGAAAGGTGCTGTGAGACTTAGAGCTCCCACTGATGAACAGGCAGGGAGCTGGATCAGGATGAGGCCACCACAAGAAGATCTCTGAGCATGACTGGAATTCAGAAGCCCAACAGAACCATCCAAAGGTCCAAGCCCAAGTTTCCTATGTTGCCAGTGAAATAAGGACTTGGACACAGCACACTGGATAAACACTTAGGATCTTTCATAACAGGCTTTCCAAGAAAACAGCCTTTGCCCATCTACCTGTAGAATATGTAATACTTACTGAATCCCTGTATAAAATCAAGGAGCAGCCTTCAGAGAGATCTGCTTCCTTTCTCTAGTTTGGAGCAGATCTAGAGTGAAGTATTTATGATTACAGCCAAAAATTTGCTCTTTCACTGGTTTGTTTTCTTGTCCTTTTTTTGTGTGGTTTTTTTGTTTTTGTTTTGTGGGTTTTTTTGTTTTGTTTGGTTGGTTTTGGGTTTTTTTGGGGGGGAAGAAGGGGTTGTTTTTGGTTTTTTTAATGAGATTAAATTATAATTAACTCTAAGATTATTGCAGTTTCAGATAAAGTAGTGTTTGTCTTTTCCAGTATTGACTCACTGGCCAAATTACACCACTACAAAACTACGTGTTTCCATTCCTGGTTATTTAGAAGCTCAAGATCAATTTTTTTTCTTTCTTTTCTTTCCAGCTGTGTACAGTCTAACTACTGGTGCTACCAGGGAGATCTTCCTCTGTTACCCCTCAAAGGCAGCCAGAATTATTATTTCAGTTATTTTTATCATATTCTGGCAGAGCAAATCCTTCTAAGAACAGTTTTCTTGGACTTCTAAAAGTACAGTGACTTGTGTAGAATTTGTTCAGTTCAGACAAGGCTGGGTGCACCCTAAAAATTACTATTATACATTGGTTTGAATTATGCAGTTGAGTTGGGTGAGTCTGAAAGCCTTGGCAATCGAAATCTTTTGCTCACATAATCACAAAACAAATGTCAGAACTGCAAGTTTGCCCAGATAGCCTGAGCAGTGAGATCCAAAAGAGACTGCGGTCCCCGGATCCACCAGATTCATGGCTTTTATGAGATTAAGTGCAGAAATCACAACAATAAGCTCATATTCATTTTTTCCAGTGTTAATTGTCTAGCTTAGAGACTGGTTTCTTCTTGTTCATTCACACAGTTACAGGAGGGGAGGACAGGCAATCACCGGAGGTCAGCGAACCCTGTGGGGCAGCTGGACAGCTCACTTACATGCCTATCTTCATATAATCTACTTTTTATGTCAGAGTGCACCAGAACCCCTTTCTGGGTTGTTGTGCAGAGCAATCTTCAGATGTTCCTAGACCCCAGCTCCTGCTGAGATAGGCAGAAGACACCACAGCCTGCTATTTGTCCCCCTGGGCCATCTGGTCCCCGAGAGTTAGTTTAAGCTTCATGCTGACCTTTTCATTCAGGCTGCAAGTTTTTCAGAGGTGTATCAAAGCTGGTAGCTGAAGTGGCAAACTAATCGCTTGCATGTAGTGCATACTGCTGCAGGCACCAGGGTGATAAATTGTCCAATTTTACTAAGCAAGGTTGCTTGGATAAAAGCAACTCACAGTAAGGGTATGTACAGCTGTCTTTGTTATGGACCAAACAATAACAGGCATGGTTGTGATGCTTTTTTGTTTTTATTTTCAATTGTCAGAGTCTTTCTCAAGAATGGAAAACATCGTCAGTGAAAAGATTTTAAAATCTGTAATTTGCATAAATATTTTAGATTATTTTTGAAGTAACAGCTGTCATGAAAGCCTGTATTACCATTTGTTTACAAAAATCGGAAATCATTACCATTTTGATGTCCCCTGAGAATTGAAAAATACATATATAAACACAGAGGAGATTAACTCAGAGAATGAGTGTGTGTCCTTGTATTCACGATGGCTGAGCTGCCCCCACTGCATAAGTTTTATACTTTTTCATTGTCCTCCATGATAATATCACTTTCATATTTAAATTCTCTACTATTTTAATTTTCTCTCAAAGTAGTTGCTGGAATGGTATGTTTCTTTCTAAGCTATGACTAGGACGTCTTACATTCAGTTACTCAGAATATTTGCAGATAGTCTAATATTTCTTTCTTTTTTAGCAAAAATATTTATTCTACCTATCAAAATGGTTTTCACACACACAAAACAAAAATAATGTATACTTTAGCTTAGGTGCAATAAGACAGCAAAATTATTTGTGCTGAGCCCCACATATGTATTCTGACCATTGCAAGACACACTGGCATATGCATTATCAAAATTACGTGAGCATCCTCTCATAAAAATTACAGGTAAAGGAGACATTCTTCATTTCAAGTTCATCTGAGATCTAGCTTTTCCTACAGTAACTACAGTCATGACTTTTAGTGTGGTATAGATGTTTTAGGTGTTATTTAAAGGGCCATAAATGGCAAATATCCCTTGTGGTAACACAGATTTGACACATAGTTTCTGAATCTGTATGAGTCTGCTGTGTGTTTAGTGAGGACCAGATCTAGAAAAGGATTGCAATGGCATGATGCTCAGGGTTGCTATGCTTACTTTCCGTATGTCAGCTCCCTGTGCAATACTCACAAAGTCAAGTTATGCTCCGAAGTTTTTTCACAATGGGGTGAGAAATGCTCAGTGACTAAGATTAGGATGTGCAAGAGAACCATACTGGTAAGTGTAAAATACTGGTAACTGTTCAATGCCTGAAATAGCCAATGGGAAGCATGAAAGAGAAAGAAATACTTTAACTCTTGTCCTTTCCAGAAGCTAGGCATCTATCCCAAGAAGTGACTAAGGCTACCTCGGACCACTGACTTACTTCTTACCCTGAATTACATTAAGGCCCTTATGGAAACAGTAGCTGGCTGTCTTTTTTCTTTTAAGAGCAAACTGGAGGAACCGTCGACCTATAATGTTTGGGGAACTCATACCAAACAGGTTCTGTGACCTTTTCAGCTTTTGAACAGCTCTTAGCTCTTACAAAAGGTGTTACGCAGTGTAGTCGTGTGCAAAATTCAGAAACTTTTTCAGTCAATGTAAATTTGAGCTCAGATGTGGAGTGGCAGAAATCTGTTTCAAAGGATAACAAAATCAAAGTAAAATAGGGGAAGAAGATTACATTCTGTGGTTCTGTGACTTCTCCAGTTATCACACCTGCAGCTGTTTATATAATGACTCTTGCTGCACAGTACATAAATGGTCACTGGGCAACAGGCCTATCTTGTTTTCTCACTTTTTTTGATACCTCATCCAGACATAAAAATAGAGAAGAAGGTTTTCTGGTCTCAAAAGAAAGGAAAAGCTGCAGAAACAATGGACAGGATATGGACCAGCAAACCCTTTGCTAAGGGTTTCATAACTACTAGTTAGTAAAAGTGCATGTGATGCTGTTCCTCTTACAGTCCGTGGAGAGAGACAGTTCTCTTTGAAAACACCCAAAGGTGTGAACAGCCTGAACTGATTTTGCCCTGCACCAAGAGAAGGAATAATGGAACCACTGCATTTTCCCATGTCTTTTTTTATAGAATCTGTACCAGATTACATCTTCAGGATCTCACACCCACAATATTGTTGCTATTTACATTCTGCCAATAACAAGAGGTTTCACACTCAAAAGAAGTAAGATACATTTTGTAGTTGAGTTTAAGTAGCTCCCTCAGTTGCTCAGACTGGTTCTGCGGCCTCATGAGAATAGCACATGGAAACATAAAGCAAGGAACCAAAATCAGCAAACATTTAAAGACATAAAATTGTGCACAGCAGACTATAAAACAACTAAAAATATTCATTGAATTACTGATATAATCCAGGCACAAGGCATTTACAGAATCATGGAAACATTAAGGCTGGAAAAGGCCTCTAAGACCGTTGAGTCCAACCATTTAGCTGCAATCTTTACCTTATGTTCTATTAAAATTTGCACACTGACTCCACTGAATTTATTGGGTTTTTTGGGCAATGCCCAGAGTAGGTAGGAAAAAGGAACTGATATGGCAAACATAAGAGAGTGTTTAGAGGTAAAATAAATTAAGCTACGGAAACACACTGAGTTAATTTGAGAACGTAAATGGGGGTATAAAATGCTAGAGTGTCAAGGAACATTGGTCCTGCAGTGAAGGAAAACTGTGCATGGAGTAAGAAGAGAAAAAGAGAAAGGATGGAAGGATGAGCTGGTGGCTTGTAGCCAACGTGAAAAAAGGATAACAAATTGTGACCTACAGGTTGCAGTGGTAGTTTGGGATGGTCTACCCAGGAATGTATGAAACTTCACAGGATGTTTTGTCTTAATGCCTCCAGTCCAGTTGAGCTTAACCTTTCAGGATGAAGGATCTACTTGGATCATGAGTAGGAACTAAGTTTTTGCCTTGAGTTTTTTTTGACATCTGAATCCTCTTCACAACAACGTAGAAATGAGGCTGAAGCCTTTTGCTTTGAACACTGAAATCTTATAAAACAATAAAATCTGTTTTGATATAGGGCAGCTTCCTGAGAAGGAACATTTTTCCATAAGAAGGATTCCAGGTGATGTGGTTGTAGGCAACACTGACAAGGATTAGTACTTGTCAAGAATGTACTTCCTTTTTAATTAAAAATAGGTAAAAACATGTATTTGTTTCAGATTTTTTTTAATGACTGGTTCTTAGAAACAAATCTTAAAAAGCCAAATTGTGCCACATTTAAATATTTTAGGTAGAAACTTGTGTAGTTTTCAGTACAGAAGTTTTAGTTTTACTTGGGAAACTAGTATAAAATACAAGAAGAGTGCTCTTCCACTCTTGTGTTAGGCTGCAGGATAATTTAAGTATAAAACAATGTAGTGACACTGCCAAGCCTTTTCAAGTGGTTTAAATAAGCCTAATTCATGCCTGTTATGAAAAGTATATTATCTCTATACAAAAATAAAGTCTGAAAGGCTACATAATTCACAGATAGGAGGCCTGAAGAAAACATGTCTAAAGCTGGTCAATAGTGTCTCAGTCTAAATAGACCAGCATTGGCATGGAGGGGCAAGTAGCAATCTCTTCATTCTCGTGGCCAGTGAAAGGACTCAAGGAAATGACATGAAGCTGAGTTGGGGCAGGTTTAGGTTGGATATCAGGGGAAAGTTTTTCACCCAGAGGGTGGTTGGGCACTGGAAGAGGCTCCCCAGGGAAGTGGTCACAGCACCAAGCCTGGCAGAGTTCATGAAGCATTTGGACAACACTCTCAGGCACATGGTGTGACTCTTGGGGTGTCCTGCACAATGCCAGGAGTTGGACTCCATGATCCTGATGGGTCCTTTCCAACTCAGCATATTCTATGATTCTATGATATAGCTACTGCTGGAGAAAGGATGAGTTTTCTATGGTACTGATAACATGAAAGGAAAAAAATAATTGGATGATACAGCCAGTCTATACCTACAACTATCCTTCCCATGAATAGAAACATTTTTACCTTTTTACTGAAATTCTGTAATGTAAACAATAAAAATATAGACTGAGTCTGCTGCATTCACTGTTTTATTGAAAATTAAATTCAAGGGACTGGGACAAACCCTGATTACATTTACACTAGGGTAAATCCAGAGTGTGTTTGAGAAAGAGGCATGCTAAAAGAATGAAAAAATTTACTTCATTTGAAACAAAGAAATACTTTCAGACTATCAGTTTAAAATGATAGACGAAAAGAAAACAAAATTTGATATAACCAGGAGTATAAATTGTTACATTGAAGTAGAAAATATTTGGACATTTACATGCAGTGGCGTGCTGATTTAGAATATATTAGAATACTGGACAAGTTACACTTTCTCATGTCCTGACATATTTTTCTGTGATAAAAGGTTGGCAGGACTGCTAGGTAAAACTTCTTCGCACATTGTATATAAACTGCACAACCTTTGCTGTATCAACTTTATGCTCCAATAAACAAGACAATAATGACAAATTATCAAAGCAGTCCTCAGATGTGACCCTCAATTGGAAGAGCAGCAATTTAATGAAGACAAAAGCTAGGTGAAAGCTGCTAATATCATTTACTGATAAACAGATTTTCTCAAGAGGTTCCTAGCTCAATCCCCTGAGGCCCCATAAACCTGCATAATTCCATTTAAAATATTGTGCAATTCACTAAATTAGTCTTTGAACATCCTTACTATCCAATTACGAAGCCCCAGCATGGACAGAATAATGGAATTTTTCAAACTGTGGAATGCATGTGGCCTTAACAAACTTATGACAAACACCGAAATTAGCTTTCACTTTTGAAGCCAATGTAGACTATTGCTAATGCTTCAAGTTAGAGACAAAACAATGAAACACTATTGCAGTGGTTAAGCAGGATGTCAAAAAAAAATAAATCTTTGACTTATACAGAATTCTCAACACATCCTACCTTCAGGTAAAAAAAAATCATAAGAACTTGAATGATGTTTTTGCATTTGCAAGCTATTTGGCCTGCTTAAGTTCTAGTAAAAGCTTAACTGAATAAAGGGTACAGAATACCTCCTGGACAGTTTTATCTTCCAGGCAGGCAGAAAAAGACAAGAGTTTCAGAAGTGAAATTTATTTCTGTTCAAGAATTGTAAGCTGTATTATTAAAGTCATTTGTCATGGTTTGAATATTTCTGCCTGATTCACCATTAAATTGGCCTTCTAATTACCAACTTTGTCATGAAAAGCAGTTGGGCTGCTTCATTCACCAGAAAACTTCAATCCCTTAATAATAGCTTAGTTCAAATAGTGAGGAAACATCGTTACACTCAAAATTTAAAATTAATAGGATATACATTAAAAAAAAAAAGGACTAAACTGAAACAGAATCCATTAATGATGGTTTCAAATTTAAATGCTATTCAGAGAATATTTAGAATTTATTTTTAATGAAAGTTTTATTAATCTGGATGGTGAATGCTTTACCCCTTCAAAATGTAAATTAATTTATTTTGAATACATATACAAAGCTGGAATAAATCCATTTAACTTAGAACAGTGAAAATACACTTGGGCAAAGAATTCATAGTCCCAATTCCTAATTTTATAGAGGTTCAGGACAATGAACGCAAGTGGTTGTGCAATTATTTTTGAAATTTTTGTATCCATTTAAAATGATCATGCATGTTGATGTTCTGACTGCATTTATAAATGATCTGATTCCAGTTATCAGATGTGCTCATGAAGCTGTGATGGTGAGGTTGTGTATGCAATTGTGAATGTCTTCCTTTGATAGCTGTGGCATAAGAGGTGCTTCTGCCTGCAGTTCTGTACAGCAAACTTCCAGTCCCATTGGAGTTCACTTTATATGCCTAATCATATTTAAAGAGTTTTTTTAAAGGTAAACATGAGCTTTATTATATAGGTTTTGTTATACAATAAAAAAAAATTGTGTTTCCTTTGACAAGTATTTTAATTGCACAAATCAGGCCTATACACTTACATGCAGTCCACATCTATGTCTATCCAACTATACATTCTATCCAACTATACATTTTGTTAAAGATTTTAGTTATTAATCCATCTAAAAAAATGGGAAGTTGAGAGTTAGTGACTGTTTCTGTAAAACAAATACCAATTGTTACTTTAATTTGCAGAATAAATCTGGAAATCCTGTCTAGGCTTTTAATCAAGACTTGCTATCATTCTACTGTTCTTAACCCTTTTTGCCCTACATAAAAAGAAAGATTGCCACAGCAGGTTATGGCAATAATTCCATTAGTTCAAAAAGGTCTCTTCCAATATTTGTCAAAGGATCAGTGAAAAACCTTCAATGTACCCAAACAAAGACAAAAAATTTTGTTAGCTCTGTCTAAATTCAGGATGGGATATCATGTTGACCTTGACTTCTAAGGGAAAGATGAACTTAGCTTAAAACACCCTTTAGCAGGAATTAAGATGACTGCATCCTTAAAAGTCAGACTTACCCATTAGACTGCTCAGATTTTTACCACTGTGTCCTTCTTGGACATGTGAGGAAGACCTACAACGCAAGTCCAAAAAACATGACCTTCAGAAAATAGGATAAGGAACTAAAAGGCAAACTCTAAGGATTTTCTGTCTTTATTACCCATTATTTATTGACAACAGAATGACGTGTCTGAGACAGTTGAGCAGCAGGAAACAGCAGAAGACAGGGAGGAATAGGAAAATATGAAGATGAAAAAAATCAATGTAGAATGACTCTCTGCTATGTCTTTTTTTTATTTTCTTTAATAAGTGTGTTTGAGGCCAATGTGCTTATGAAGCACAATACACTTTCTTTTCTGAAACAAGTCAGAAGTGAAATGCAGGAAGAAAACACACTTACAAAGGTGTTCAGGATCTAAGTAAAAAAAAAAGTTGAAGTTCTTCATGTTTCAGAAATTTCTGAAATGAGAAACCCTGTTAATACAGCTCACAGGTCAGGACGCATAATAATTCACTGGTTAACATCCTGGTGTGCTACGAGAAACTTTAGGTCCTTCCACGGACTGCCTCAAAAGCATGTGGGAGGAAGCATTTTGCTTAGACTGAAGCTGTACAAGGTCCTGAATCTGGTTATCCCCTCAGCTACAGACTGAGTCAAAACCTATCAGTGACGAAAATGTCATGAATCCCAACAGTTTCTGCAAAATCTTTCTCTTTCAATAAGAAAATGTATTTAACTGCAGGGTACTTTCACAGAAGATGTTCTCACTGACTGTTGTACATTACCCAGGGGATTATGTGCAGGAAATTGGTGCAGATTATATGAAATTAAAAATAAGTGAATGTGAAATTTGGAGTGCTGGTATGAGAAAGAATGGATTTAGTGGTACTAACAAGCCTTCAAAAAAAGACAGTGAGATACATACAGAAAAGGAAGGATAAAGAGGTAAGAACCCTACGTGTCTGAGGACAGACAAAAGGTTCAGTCTCTTGGATTTCTGTTTGTCATTGCCAAGTATAATCCTTGCTCATAATCCTTTTCCCTTGTCCCACTATATGCCTCCATGCCATACAGAGGGAGCTGTAGCTTGGTAGCTCTGCTAAATTGGATTTCTACTCTTCTGAGGCAAGTAGCTCAAGCTAACTGTTTCTGGGTTGCCTATGTGACTGTGTATGAATACAAGATGTGTGAGCTTGTGTCTGGGCATCCTTGATGGGGATGGCAGTTGGTCTGTCCTGGGCTAGGGTCGGCACAGGAATCAGCATGGTGACAGTCGAGTAGTTTGGATTACAGTGCAACTTTGAGTCTCAGAGGATACAGCAAGTATAGACAGAGCCAAAGAAAGCAGTATATGTGCCAGCAAACCATAAATGGAGAAATGTAGCTGTGAGACGTGGCTGCCTGCAGGCAGGTTGCTAGCATTTCTGAACAGGCGGCCAGAGCACACCTAAATTTTGTCACCTGAAAAACGGATCTGGAAAAATTCAGGAGCCACAACATCCTGCAGAAATTTGCTTCGTATTTGTTGCTGTGAGGGTTTTTCAGTTTGGGGTTTGGCTTTTTTTTTTTTTTAATTGAGAATGGAAAAACTATCATATCAGCACCTGGAAGGAGATACGCTTGAGGTCTGTACTATGAAGAAAAGGGGAAGATCAAGGGAAGAAAAAACTCAAAAGAAAAAGAATATAGACACAAAGATCTTTCTGATAGGGATGTACAGTGTCAGCACAATGGTGTCCTGACTGTTATCTAGATATCAGCCTAATACAAATGGTAAGTTAAAATTATAACTAATAAGAAGACAATGGCAGAAGGAGGACATTCTCAGAAATAAAATATATCTCCATGATTGTAAAAGATTAACATTTTTCTTGTTAACTGATGAGCTTGCTTTTTAATATCAGCGTTATAATAGACTATACTATGAATCTCTCTATCATACCTAAAGCACTGTTAATTCATCTTTCATGAATACATTAGAAGAGAAGGTTTTCCCATAGGCAAACACACCATACATATTTGCAAATGTCTTACATAATGATGCAAACACTATGCACAGAGAGTAGCTGCATTATATTGAAAGGGAGAAACAGCACATGCACCAAAAACACTTTCATTCAATTTCATTAAATACTTAAACCAACAAAATAAAGTCCAATTTGCTGTATATAAATGTTGCAGTCAAGGAAAAGCCTGCTGCTTAAATTTAGCTTAAATTCAGATATTTGTAACATGGTGTTGACGACTGTAGATAGAGCAAATGATTTGTTATCACATTGATTGCATTTATTCTTAAAACAAAACACTGTTCATTTTGCAGTAATATCTACTAGTAAATTCCTAAATATCTGCTTATTTGGGAAAGAGTGCAGGCACCATACCCTGCTTTAAAAATCTCATTGATACACTGCAGTATGGAAATGATGTTAGAAATCAGTCACAGACACAAAATAAATAGTAGTAATTTTATTTAGCTTGTTACCATCTAGTCTAGTCCAAGAACATTTCCTTAGCGGCACACTCGGAATTCATAAAGAGTTACATAAGGGCCCTGTTGTCAAACATAAAAACAACCCTTTTAGTGCCTCTTTTGCATCTACACAGGAAGTTTTCTTTCATTATCCACCAGCTCCTAGATCTTATTATAGCCATTGTTTAATTTGTGCTGTGTTTTACAAGCGACACTTGTACGGGCCTCATGGGGCTGCTGACAGAAGTGTGGCTGTCTCCTTCCCTCATGTCAATCCTTTTGCAAACCTTTATAATTAGCCACTTAACAAATTGAGGAAAATGAATCTGTGGTTGTGAAGTGCTCACTGGTGCTAAGTCAACCATGTGACAGTCCAAGCTGATACCTAAAAACTCACGGTGCTCAGCTGTCCAAAGGGTTAACAAAACCTCATTATGGTAGATTAATACACAGAAATGAGGGATGTGATCAGCAAGAGATACTAGAAAAGTTAGAACCATTTCCTACAGTTATAATACATATAATTATTTCAGAATTCTTTCAAAAGGATTTCAATTCTAGTGTATTTTTTTGGGGAAATTACCAAATTATGTAACAGTGAGTCACATACCATGGCTTAAAGCCTATTCTGTTCGGGTCCCAGTGTTTTATCTATGGGACTTTATAGGCAAAACATCAACTCAGCAGTTGTTTCTTGCAGAGAAAAATGTGTCCCAGCTCTTAGCATGTCACATTTCCCATGTTCCTGTAAGATACAACAGCTAATTTCCTGACATTATCTTGAATAAGTAATGTTGCTTCTAACAAAAATATAGTTTGCAGCCATGCACACTTTTTCCCTAAAAAAATATAATTTTATTTACTATTTTGCAAAATATTTCAGTCTTTTTTTTGTCTTGTCAATTGAAAAACAGTACCTTGTTTCAGTTTTTAGTAACCTAACCTGACATTTTATTTTCCGAGTCTTTTTTTTCTGTGCAAATGTGATTTCTTAAAAAAAAATAGCTTTTTTTTGTTATTATGATTTTTTAATTGGATTATTTTCTATGCAAAGTAAAAGGATTCAAAGGTGTTGATTTCATATGCATACATATATACACACACATACATGCACTTGCATGTATTAGTATGTATCTGTAGATGTTCACCCAGAGTTCATTGTGCTCTTAATGTACCTAAAGGTGTGAAAACTAATTCACATGAAGTGCATCTTACTGCAGAAGCGGCCTTTGAACCAGGAGTAAGAATCAGAATATCCCCCATTCTCAGGTGAGTGATTTAACTACTGAGCCCAATTAGTCATGACATCTTCTTCCAGTGTAGTGGGAGGACACCAGTATGGGAAGTGGAGCAATCCCTCCCCCCTTGCCCTGAACAGATGGCTGCTCATTGTTTAGGGCATCCCTTGAGAGATGGGAGCAGTGGGTTTGGACCTCGGCCAGTGAAAGGGGAATTAAATCCAAGTCTTCTTTAAAGTGGGTCTCCTAGCCACTAAACAGGAAAGCTGCACTGTGAAGACATTTTGCAAGAAAGACTGATTTTTTTGAAAAGTATATAATGCAGTTATCTGAATCTGGAAAGATCATTTCAAAGTTGTGAGTTTAGGCTAATGTTGGCTCTTCATTGAGCAGGGCCTTGAGCTTCTGGGACATAAAACGCATTCCTCTTCTATGTGTTTCAGTTTAGCCAACCAGGGCAGTGTCACCCCCAGTAAACTAGGTCTGGCAGTTGTTGTTCTGATCACACTGTTGATATGGGGTATCTAACATTCTTCAGGGACTTTTGGAGGGGTTTAAATTCAGAACATGCCTCTGTGGATTTCACTCCAAATATCTGAATTTCACATTTCTAAAATTAATTCTCTACTATGAGAAAGCTCATTGGCAGTGAATTCAGCTGTGGAAGCACTCACTTTTATCTCTGTATATTGTGTTGATATGGGCAACCCCATACCAATAGTATATATATAGATTTTAAGAACCAAGACCTATATCACAGCAGGGTAGTGAAGAAAGTATTTCTCTTCAGGGATCCATCTGGAGCAGAGAGAAATGACAATTTTAATAGGATTGTGTTTAAGTTCATTGGGTAGGTAGAAGAAAAGTAAGGGGTTCTTTTCCCACCCAGTGGCTAGTGATGCCAAAGAATATAGAACAGGCTTTCCACTGTCCAGGCAAATTCTAACTTCAGTGACTACACACTTCAGTGATGGTGGTATGCTGTTATAATAGAGACATGATTCCTGAGCACATACTGTAGCAAATGAGAGTAAGGGCTGTGCATGTCACAAAAAAGCTGGCACATAACAAGGTATGTAGCACTTTAGCACTCCCACAATGACTCACACTGCCTTAGCATCGCCACCTGTCATGAGATTCTTCCTTGGTCAGTGTCAACTGGGCAGCCCGTACAGGCTGCAAAATGCTTAAAACAGGCACGGTGCAGTATATATCATTCCTAATGAGAACGTAAGGCTGATGGACAGAGGGAGCACATAGATGAGAGTGTAGACATAGTGGGATTGGCTGTGGCAGAATAGATACTTAGGCAAGTTTTATCACTGATTATAATAGTGAACATGATGTAAAAAGCTTCACATGCTGGAGGTATAAAATGAAAACATCAAGGTGAGCTAAATACTACACACCTCTGCAGGAGACAACTTAATATAGACATCTGAGGAGCGGTCTAGGAGTGCAAAATCTGAAGCAAGAGAGAGACGAAAAGTAAGACCCACCTGCCATATCAGTAGTGGAACACATGCTAGTGAGCTATGTAGGGGATAGCAAGGCCTCATCCTAACAAAAGTCCTGCCTTACAATCACCTTCTGGAACACAGTCTTTATTGTAAGTGCTTTCCACTTCTTTTAGCTTCTGAGTCATAAACTCCTCTGAGGCTAATGAGGGAGATAGAAGTATTATTTTCTCTGAATGTAGTATGCACCTACATTTTCTAACCTGATATTATTCCACCTGGCTACAGAGAGTTAAATCAGAGGCTACTAGGGTAAAACCAAGCTAGAAACAAAACAACAATAGATGAGCTATCTCCAGAGAAAAGCCAAGTGACAAGAAGGCAGGGAGCTATTAACTGCAAGACAGGCACTTGCGTGTCTTCAGCCAGACTAACAGGTGTATTTTCGCCAACCAAAGCCTCAGAGAAAAAGAAAACAAAGTTGTTTAGAAAATAAATAAATCCCTGACTAAAGAAGGGTGGTGTGGGGAGTGTTTAGTTATAAGAAAATGCTGCAGGGAGACAGTGAAGTAAGGGAAGCTGCATCTTCCTGTATATCCCAGGCTACGAAAGGGGTGTCCGCTCTGAAAAAAAAGTTAACAAAACTCACAGGAATAAGCAAGCATCAGAAATAGGTCTGCCACTGTTTTATCTCCCTTCTCAGAATGCTGTGTACTCTGCAATGAATAAATAATGCCCTGTTTTGAAGAAGCGACCTTGCAGGCACCAAATATGGCTGGATTTGCTGCTTTTTTCACAGGTGAAAAACAGAGGGCTGTAGCCCAGTGATCTAGTCTAGGGACTGTGCAAAAGTGTTCATAACGAGGGGCTGTGAAGCCTTTCACTAGCTGGATGCAAGAAAAGAGTCTAAAATACAGCTCACTGCAATAGTGATAGGCGTACTTTTAACTGCTGAAAGTTGTGCTCTCTTGCTTCTCTCAGATTCTGTTGTGGACCTGAGAGAATCAGATGCCATCTATGCTGGTTGCAGCAGCATCTTTTATGCATTTGTAACTGCACAAATTACCAGGAGGCATGAGAGCGTCACAAAAACACAGAAGCAGCAAAAATAATGGTGTGGTTTTCCACCTGCTTTGGAAATAACTGAAGAACTCATACTGGAGACTTGAAATTATTTTGGGGCCCCGGAAGATGAAAGATGTTTTAATGAGAGTTCATTAGGGCTTTGAACGCTCATTGACCTGATAAGCACTTTCACTTCTAAATAACTATTGAAATCCACTGCAACTTAGTAATAACCAAAAGTGGCTGCTGACTTAGTGCCATCTATAGCCTAGAAGGTACATATGCATCACAGGAGCCTTTTCTAAACTTTCACATTGGAAGCCTCAGCACTGAAACCATGATTAAAAGAATTGTAACATGTGATTCTTAAATTCTTAATCCGTCCCACTTCTGTGACTAGAAAATATTTATACCACTTTGATCCTCAGCCTGTTGTATAAACACTGAATTCCCTTCTAAAAAAAATGAAAAATATATATACATATAAAATGACTTTGCACAAATACACGCACACACACACAACTTAATGTACAGTTTTCCTTTCCCCATTTAATTGTTGCATTATTGAGCCATATTGACATATCTCTTCTAAGCATACATCATGCAAGTAATCCACAATTTTCTGTGTTATTAATTCCCCTTGGCAAGTTGAAATTCTGAATAGAATTGCCAGAATATATGATCATGATGAACTGAAAAAAAATTAGATATATTAGTCTACGTAGGAGGCAATACTAACGTATTCTAAAATGCATGATTGGACCAATTTTAAACAGAAGTATCACAACAATCGATCAGCTGTTGGAATGCATCTTACGTAAATATGTAAGCGTATTTTTGGCAGTTTTCAGCAACCTCTTACAAGAGCTCATCTGCAGCCAAAATTTTGTTCCTTCGTCCTCCATCTGGCTTAATATATTTATCCAAGGTGCAAAGGGGGAAGTTCTCTGGACTAGATTCTACTGTCAGTGCTGCTGACATCGCTTAGAATCTAAATCACTGAGAAGGAAATAAGATTATTCAGGATTCACATTGGCTAACCAAGAAACGTCGACTGCCCTTTGTGCTTCCTTTCAGAAGGAACTCTTCTGTGTTGCATAAGATTCCCTTGCAGTGATATTCTTTAGAAATAACTTCAGAAAGTCGAGCAAAAAGAAGGAGGAAACAAGCTTTTACTGACTGCTCAGCTGCATCTGTTTTGCAATCTATACTATTAGTGCGACTACTCACATTAAAAAACAAAGTATTTGAAAATTTTCAGACCTCAAAGCTGCTCAAAAAGAAACAAATAACTAAAATCAATATTGGAGAGAGATTTTGTTTTCCCAGTATCAGGAATAAAAGCATTAGGCATATTCTTTATAAAAATGGAAGGTAACAACAAAAAGCACTGTTTATTTATCTCTTTATGCAGTTGAATTAATGGCTCTTTACATGTACTTCTAGTCTCTAATAAGCACACAACACTTTCTATCAATTTCTGTCTAATTTCTATCAGTTAAAAAGCAAAGGTTGCTGTGCTTATAAGGATGAAACAGAAAGAAACTCTTTGGTTAAAGATTAAAGGGCATCTGTGCTAGAACAGCATGACTAAAGGCATAACAGGTAAATAAACTGGATTCATTTCTATTTCACAGCTTTTTACATACAAATAAAACCTGTATGTGTACATACACATTTTAAATGTGCAATAAAAGGCATTTTTCAACTAGAATGAGTTGTATTTGTCATTTGGCACAAAGCTTCTTTCAGAGAAATTGTTGATTTTTTTATCAGAGGCTCCTATACTTCTCATTCCTTTTGTATTATTTCAATCAGCAATGGATATACATCTTTGTTAGCCTAATTTGAGGGCCTACAGAGCAGGAAGAAGGAAAGCACAAAGGAACACACTTGACATATTGGTCTATTTGCTACCTCTTTTAAGCTCAATGCATACTAATGAAAGTGATCCAAACTATTCTTCTCCACTCCTCACTTAACAAGCATAATAATAAATGAATATTTAAACTAGCTGCAAATATATTAAGTGGAAACAAATAGGTTTCATTTGTAACAAGTGCACACAGGTTAATTAACAAGAAGGAGCTTTTGTGTTGAAACAAGGCTCCCTGATGCTGTACATGCAGGTGCCGTTAAGGGCCAATTGAGCTCTATAGGATAATTATGAAGTACCATTGTGCTCTACCGTTTGTTAACAAAGTGCTGCCTGCAATTTGCCTAAACCTATAAACCATCATCTGTGATCCTCAGCAGCAATTAAGTGACAAACATCTTCTCATCGGAGACTTGGGAAAACAAAAGAGACATGATAGCATTTAAGGAGCCAGATGGATATTTCAGAATGTCAACCCTGACAGCCTCCCTTTCAACAACAAAGTATAAAACGGGAGCCTGCTTGGTACCATGCTGAGGGGGAGAAGTCACATCCAAATTATTAAGGGGAGGGCAGTGCTAGTAATCATAGGATTGCTCATTTGAACAGCTCTTAGTGGGAAATCCTTGGACTAGCCAAGAAGAAAAAGATAAAACCCCTTTTCCCTCTCAAAACAGCTGTGGTTGCAGCTCTTTCGAGTCTGGATTGTTTTTTAGTTTGGGGGGGGAGGGGAGTGTGTGTTTTCTCTCCTTTTAATTCTTCTGCCTTCCTTCTCTCTTCACAGAAGATGAGTTTCTTCCCATGAATAAAAGTATAAAAATTCCCTTTCTAAGAAGAGGACAAATCAACAGACAGAATTTTCTCCAGGGCATAAGTTACTAATTAGTTCTGCAAAAATAGCCTGTATTAGGAAAAATGATGGATCAGCATAAAAAGGCATTTTAAAACAAGAGATCTACTCCTACTGTAAAATAATTGATCTAAAAGTTTTGAGGATGTAATCTTTAAAATGCTTCTCTGAGCTCAGCAATAATTCCAGAAGCTATAAACTTTATACAGGCTTGTTTGAATTAGTTCAATTAATTGCCTGGTTGGGAGACCCTGCAAAACTTGGGGAAGCTCTTGTTTTCATAGATACGGATCTTCTGGGCATTTTGTTGCCTACATTAAATGATGTTGTCTAGCTGATCTGTGTAATTGGTAGAGCTAAAAGGCTATTCAGTAACATGAAAAAAAAATTATAAATGCATGAGTTTCACTAGCTAGCCTACATTTTTTTTTCCCTATTGCCAAAACAGCAGCATTTACAAATGTTTTCTGAAACCATTTTGAAGCTACAGCTGAGTGTGTTTTAATATACCATCAGGTCAACAGCTCTCTTGAAAGAAAAAATCAACCCAGGGCCAAACAGTCAGACGGGCCTAATTAAGTACTTCAGGAGTAGGAGAAGTGCTCAGATAACTACAGCTGACTTGACCCTTTTCTTTGTACTTGACTGGGTTTCTGTATACCTTTGCCACTTTGCTTTGGATTTATGTTTTTATGAATTATTTAAAAAAGGCAACTTCAGATCTACAATTAGTTTTCAAGGAAACAGATGTGAGAAAATAATCACAACTTAAACAGCTTAAAAACGGCTCTGATCTTGACAGAATGCAAAATGCCAGGTTTCCAGGCCCGTAGAATTCATCACTTCGCAAAAGTGTCATTAATCCCTGCCTGCTTTCTGGCCTTTCCTTATGGTGCTCTGTCAAATGTCATGGATCACCTGGAAATCTAACAATCATGACAGAGTATTATTTTTCTTTAATGTGGAAAAAAAAAAGTGAGCTGTTCCAATTTTAAGAAAAAAAAAAAAAAGAAGAGATAAAATAAAGATAATCCATGTAGGCATGTTTTAGTTTTGTATAACGTTGCACCCTGTTCTGATATAAAACTCATAATGAAGTATTTTGTCACGCTGGGGATTTTATTTTTGTTTTCCGCTGTGTGTTTAACAAATACAAGACTGACTAAACCTAGCGAACTGAGTTCTTTTGTCACCTCCAGTGACATTCACAGTGACCCAAGATTCATGAGCTGATCATCCCTTTCCTTCCTGAAAAATTTTATCCTTTACCTTGAGAGAAGCCCTGCATGACGTTTGAAGATGCCTCCCGCAGCTTTTCTTTAGGCCAGTTGATGAAGGCCTTCTCCCAGCATCATGAATGTCACTGGGTAGTCTTCCATCAGTTCCAGTATCCATGCACCCCAGCCCTGACTCCCTTGGCATAGTAAGGCTTTGAAGTTTCATTCAGGGACACTTGGACTTCAAAGTATGTATAGAGAAAAAAGCCAATCCCATGTACAAGGAGAGATGTACAGATGGAAGTGAAATTTGTAGCTACCGGCACCACCCTGAGGCACACAACGTCTGAGATTCTGAAATCTGGGGACAGTAGAAACTAAATAATTGAAAAAATTTTGTTTAATAGATTTTACTGTTTTCTTTTTGTGACACCAGGATTTCACTGCTATTTTTAAGATGCAGATCAAAGAATGTGAGGTTAAATGAACACATCTGATCTAATTATTTATTTTGTGAGCGGAATTGACATATTTTATCCTTGTGTTTATCTTTTCATTCTTCCCATTTCATTCTGATTATGTGTCTTATAAAGCGGTACATTATGATCCATGATACTGGTGAGTTTATGATAACTACAGACCTCTCAAGCTCTTGTTGAATCTCAGGTAACTGGAAACAAAACAAGTTTGTAAAGCCTGATTCTGTATTCAAAATCATAACAGAAGAGCATTTTGCTGGAAAGTTCTGACTTCCATTATGATTCCTCATCTTAAATGACCTGGGAGATGGGCTCTTGTTTCAAGTAAATTCTATGCAGAGCTTCAGGTGACCTGGCTTTCTTTTAATGCAAGGGTGAGCTCTAAATAAAATTTAAAATTGCATACACCTGTGCAGCAATCTAGTTATCTCAACAAACCTCTCTGCCTTGACTAATTTGCTTATACTAAATTATGTAACACTGAATTGCTGTTATTCATATATAACTGTCTCTGTTATCAAATTATTTACAATTTAGTATCTTCATTACTGGATAAAAATTATCTTTTTGTGTGCAAGTATCACCTAAATTTTGATAAGAACCAGAATTATTTCTTCATTGACATTTTCTGGAACAATGGGTGAAAGAGTCATTCATGTGATTCAGTGAGAACAATTTTCAAAGTCTAATGAAAGAGATAAATGTGTTATTTAAACATCTTTTCAGTATTTAGTTTGCTACTCTGCTCAAATGACTCATTAATTGCTAGTGAAGTAAATTCCATTCTGTACTTACAGGATTTTTTTCCCTGAAAAAGAAATTTTAAAAATACCTACTATTATTGTTTTATTCTCCACTGAGTAGACCTTTTACAGTATTATTATGCCCTGTTAATTTATAGACATATTGTCACAGCCCATATAAAATAAATTTCAAACACTGCGAAAGAAAAACACTGCTTACAACTGGTTTTAACCTAATTAGCATAACTAAGCATAAAAAGTAAATAATCAGAGACTATAATGTGAAAAATAATTGAAAACAATGGCTATGTTTTAGGACTGTACAAAACAGACCAGTGGTTTGACTTATATCATTAAGGTCCAAAGAAGTAGGATGGTAAATAAATGGGAAATAAGTACTGCAAAGATGTGTTTTAGGAACTTACACTGAGAGTGTGCCATCCAAATTACCCAAGTGGATTTAAATATTTGAGTTTTATTTAGATCTCCTGCCTGTATTGGCTAGGAGGAGAGTTAATAACAATCCGTTCATGCAGTCTTTACACATAAGAGTAGACAGCAGTACTAGACAGTGACGTGGAAGTCAATTAGCGGTAACATGCATAGGTACCATGTTTCCCTAGGGGGTCCTAACACCTCAAAAAACAGCAATGAAAGCAAAGTGATCAAGACCTACAGAAGAACTTTTTTTAACTCATTGGTTAATACAAGCATAATGATAGGTAGAATTTGAGAAGCCTGGCAGCAAAAAAAGGAACTCAAGAGAAAGAAAAGTTAGATCTAGTCTGGCTCCTATTTGAAATGATGCACAAAGAATCTCTCTTGCCATGTAATTCTCCCAACTGAAATTGGAAGGTGTATTTGTCCGTAAGACATTTTCTAAATAATTCAGCCTTAGAATTTCTGCTTTGGGAACAAAATCTGTACCACAGCCTACTGTGTCTTAGTGTTACTTATCAGAACAAATAATTCAAACTGATGTGATTTTTTTAAAAAGAAATTTACCTTTGCAAGAAAAAATGCATTTATTTCTGGGAAAAAACACAGCATCTGTTCTTCCCTGCTGTTTCTACCAAACAATACTTAGTGGCTGATTTAGAGAATAGCTGTGAAAAATTAGGCAGCTAAAATGGAATTTACCCAACTTGGAATTCGAGGAGAGGCAGCTAAAACTGAATTTACTAGACTTGAAATTTGTGGAGAATTGTGTATTTAACTTTTGTCCAGGGATTAGTGGAGTGGGATTTTCACGTTATTCAGAGTCATCGCAAATTCTTCCAGTTTAGTTGACTTGAATATAAGAAACAGATGTTGGGCCAATGCTTAGCTCAGTAAACTTTCCCAACAGAGAAAAAAACATCCCGTTCCTTTGTCCCTCCCATGAAATAAAATGCCTTACATTGTACTGTCCTCTACATCACGGTGTTGAAAGACATTGGATTGGAAGCAGTAACCAAGGAGCATTTACGAAAAGGAAAAAGGAAAGATCGTCACCCTCGTGGCCAGCGTTTTCACTCCTCGACAGCAAATTTTGCATCAGCTGCCCGGCGTGCGGACAGCCGGGGCTGCCGTCTGTGTGGCGGCCAGGAGGTGGCACAGTCCCTGCGTTGATTGAGGGCTGTCAGCTCCGATGCTGAGCACGGAAAGCAG
This sequence comes from Pseudotriccus pelzelni, assembly GCA_035584735.1. NCBI lineage: Eukaryota > Metazoa > Chordata > Aves > Passeriformes > Tyrannidae > Pseudotriccus > Pseudotriccus pelzelni. The sequence continues at coordinate 67,581,590 of JAWMRA010000001.1, read as the reverse complement.
TTTGAGCTGTTAGCGGAGATGCTATCGGAGTTCTCGGGTTACAGACGAACAGACCTACCGCTCAGGCCGGTCACCGATCCGTCTTCGCTGGTGGTGTCTTCTTACATCTCCACCAAAGGCGCTTGTTGGCTTTAGGCAGTACCATATATTTAGGTTTTAGTATCAATGCTTGAGTGCATCGTGTTATTTTTTTACTTAGTTTCTAGTACGTAGGTTACTGGTTTTTATTTTTTCTCCCAGAGGAAAATAATGAACCTTGTCTTGCATTACTGAGCCATGCTGCCTTTTACTCAATAAGGGGCTGATTCTGGACCTCCAGATTCAGTGGGTGTTTTCTATGGCTGTCCCCTAAGTGCTTAGGTGCAGTCTTAGAGCCACTTACTATCCATTTATTCCACTTTGTATACTTGAAATATGCTAGCATTTTGTGAGGGAGCTGCCAAGTTATCTGTTATAAATAGACTATGCTATGCTGTCAAACTAAGGGGTCTCACTTTGGGATAACAAGGTTGTTACCTTTTGCTAGACTCATGTATTCCCAGACAATTTAAGGTCTGATTCATAAACTTGTGATCATCTGCATTCAGATTTTTCCCTGCACTGACTAGCACATAAATAGCTTCTTCTTCACTTATTTTTGGAAATTTTACATGAAGTGTACTGCTTAAAAATAAATCAAATTCAATGTCTATTTCCCATAGAAATAGGGATCTTTAACTTGACTGTTATATCATCTTTCAATGAAAAATTACCTTTTTATAAGAGGAATCTACCTCAGGGAATGGCTACTTCATTTTGTCTTTGAATTTGATTTCTTCACCTTCACTTCTGTAATTTGATGAACCTGTATACCCTTGTATAGCCCCTCTAAAAGGAAAGAAAGAGAAGAAAATGCAATGTGATAATGGACTTACAGAGTTAATCTACAGTAAGGGGACTTTGGATCTTTCCTCTAGATTTTTCTATTAATTTCTTTTTAAAAAAAAAAATCCATTAAAAATGAGATGGTTCTTTGATTATTACTATTTTTGTTTCAGAAACTATTATGTCTTCAGATCAACAAGACAAGCTTCTGTGCCTTTCACTGGCACTTGGACTTTCTGCCCTAGCAGTGGCACAGCCCAGGTCTGCCTGAAAGCAGGCAGGGGCTCTTGTGCGTGTGAGGACAGAGGAAAGGCAGCACAAGGGATGCAGCAGACAACAGAGGAAGCTCATGGGCCTAGTGTTGCACTGTAACTTCCTTGGCTTTGGTAAGACCGGCATAGGTGCTGCTGCAGGACTTCCCTGCACTGAAATCAGCACAGAGCCAAGTCTGGCACTGAAATGCCTTTAAATGGTAATTTACTATCAGTATTCACAGCAATGGGGAAAAGCTATCCAACAGGTTTGTAGGAACACCTGCTTTGCTTTTTCTCTACTTATCTAGCAAGTAGCAGAGGAGGTCGTCAGCAGTATTGCTGTTCCTTATCTGTAGAGGTTGGATGCACGACCCAACACACTGCTATCACAGACACTAACAGAGTACTTGAAAGGGTTTACAGTGGAAATCCAAACCACATTTCACTAGGTCTTGGACTTCCCTCAGTCTTCCAGTTTTGTTTAGAAACAGAAGTTCCCTCTTAAAAAAAAATGAAAAAACACAAAAACCAAAGAACCAACCAAAAACCCCCTACCAAAACATCCCTCCAAACCGAACACAAACTATGTAATAGATGTTTCTAATAATTTCTAGTATTACTTTCTTTCCTGTAGTTATTTTACAAAAGGGAGGGGGAGAAATAAATGAATTTGAGATTTTGACAACAAGTCCTATGAAGAACAGTTGAGAAAGCAGGGATTGTTTAGACTGGAGGAAAGGAGTGTCAGTAGGGACCTTATTGCTCTCTACAACCACCTGAAAGGAGGCTGCAGTAAGGTGGGCATTGACCTCTTCTCCCAGGTAACAAGCTATAGGACAAGAAGAAATGGCCTCAAATTCGACCAGGGAAGGCTCAGTTTGGATATTAGGAAAAATATTTCACTGGAAGGTTTGTCAAACATTAAAACAGACTGCCCTGGGAAGTGGTTAAGTCACATCCCTGGTGGTATTTAAAAGTGTACATGTGGTACTTGGGCACATGGTTTAGTGGTGGACTTGGCAGTGCTGGGTTAACAGTTGGACTCAAAGGTTTTTTCAAACCTAAATGATTCTATGATTCTGTTGTATGATAGAGAGTGCTAAGGTATAAAAAAGTTGCCTTGCAAAACTGTTCTCAACACTTATTTTCACACTTACTGGATCTATTAGAGTCCTAAAAAAAGAAAAAGTTAAATAGAACTTGATTGAAAATATGCAAAAATCAGTTCAAAATTTTTGGTTTTAAACTGTAATGCCTGCCATATAAATGCCTTCAGAAAAAAAGACACATGAGCTTCCACATCATACAAAAACCCAAGTTATGCACTTTTAGACCTGTTTCACTCACTTAGTTGTACAAAGTCTTACATTTATACCCTGCAAAGTTTCTTTTTTTCTATGCAGCCTGCTGAGAAGAACTCTTTAAAAGTACAAGGTACTAAGTCAGATATTCAGAAGTCCTTTATCTTCAGTTCTGCTTGGCTTAATTGGAGTAAAGTACCATTTTTCCTCCTATAATCCCTCAAGCAACTCCATGTGGAAAACATCTCTTGTGCTTTGTGAATAAATCTTGAGGGTTCAAACTGTGAAGTGAAAGCAATTGGACATTTTTTTATTATTAAAGGAAAAAGTAAAAAAAAAGCCCAGATAAGAAACCAGATTAACTAAATGAATCTGGATAATGAACTGAGCTAAATCTTTGCTGTCTCTGTCCCTTGAAAAATTCAGGTTCTTTCCCTTTGTTTTAATACAAAATTCAAACTGCTTACTGAAATTATTGGACAAAAATTTCTGTGAAATATGTAGGCTTCAGTGAAACAGGTTTTTAAAAATGTTTCACTTAATAAATACCAGGACTGGAAACGTAACATCCTCAAATTCATTAAAATCCCTGTTGAAAATGCTTAAATATCAGCAGTGCAGATATGTAACTCTGGAATCACTGACAAACTTCTAACTACTTCTATGGCATTTTGTTTTTATTCCCAAAAAATGAGCTAGATTTTTAACTTAATAAGTTATTAAATATTATTGACATCTTTTTTTTCTCATTACCCTACTATGTGTGTCAGACCACAAGCACAAGAGGGATGAAGACCTTGATAGCAAATGAAGTTTTGTTTAAAAACAGATGTTGAATTCAGTATGCCAAGGAAAAATTAATTCTTAAAATTACTGGTTTATCATTCTTTTTATCTTAGGATTTTTAGGCAAGATCCCTATGCATTACAAAGTTAATATAAGTCTTACAGATCAACAAATCCCCTTTTTGACAGTTCCTCCTCAAAACTCGCTGGCTCTTTTTTTCTGGCTGTGCTCTCCATTAGTTTTTGCACTATAAATTTTATTTTATATATATCTGTACACTGTGAAATTAGTATAACCTCATAATCTCCATGTTAATTAACAAAATTCAACTTAATTAAAAATAAGAACAATCAATACAGAAAATAATTGCTCCTTGTGAACATATAGTTGCCAAAAAACTTGCTTCTAGAAAGCTGGAGTTAATACTTTATCCTAACAATGAAATTATTGAACTACGCTCAGCCAATGATACAGCGATCCTTAAACAACATGCTCTGGACCAGCCCCAAAACAGCTCTCAATAGAGATCTGCTTTCTCTTCCACTTACCACCTCCTCCAAAGCCAAACCGGAAGACTGTTAGGAGCATCCTTAACCAGTTGCTGCTGCTGGGACAAAGGATGCAGACAGTCACTTGAATAACTCAGACCTAAAACAGCCAGAAATCGCCTGCATGTGGCACAAGGCTTAGCAAGCGGATCACCACCTGCCACAGGAGCTGGCATTTCTGAGTAGTTTTCAAGGTTGCCCCATATCAAGCGCATTGCAGCAGTCGAGTCAGGAGGTACCAAAAGCGTGGATCCTCTGGGACTGCTCATCAAGATAGGAAAGTTCCTATTATCTGGCTGCCTGGGGCGACCAAAACCCCACTTAATTACTGCCCTTCAGACAAGGTGGAGACCTGCATTTAAAAACTGTATGCGCACTGATTGAGCAGCACATAAAGCTGAAATGGAAAACTGGCTCTCTGCCTCAGAGTTTCCAAGTACATGTCCTTGAAGAGCAGAAAACTAGCAGGGGAGGCTGTCATCCTGCCTGCTTTTTTTTCCTAACATTGTCTTCTCGGTGCAGACAGCCAGTCACCACTGAGACTCCGTTTCAGAAAGTGGGAATGTGGCTGGCTCCCCGAAATGTAAGCCATTCATATCTTCCTCTCCAAGAACAAATATCTGGTCCACATTTTTTAACAAAGCAGAATACTTCTTTTCCTCCTAAGTCTTTATAATTGTATCTGTATGACTTGATCACTTGGCAAAATATTCCAAGGTGCCAGTAGGCAGTGTGTGCTCCCCTTAGGTGCAGGAACTGTAATGTGATGTCACTGCATGTTTTCAGTCAATTAGAAACCATGTTACCGTCAATACAGCAACAGTATTATTTGTAAGAAGTCTTAATTTCGACCAGTATATGTACCTTAAATTCAACAGCACCGATGTCTTTTTCAACTAATAAGAAAATGCCAGTTGTCAGAATGTATTTTTAAACAACAAATGAAAAACTTCCTTTAGTACTGATATAACATGTTGACTGTATAACTATAATTTCCCACATTGCTGCTTCTTCATAGATGAATGGACTAGGTAGCAAAAAAGAAGAATCAGGATGATTCTGAGACCACTGTCATGGTATTTTCCTTCCCAGACTCCTGCAGCTCTCTTGAAGACTAGAGAACCTATAAAGGTATGGGTAGAGCAGAGCAAGTTAATGGGTTAGGAACAGACTCACACACACTCAGAAAATTCTCATCTGACAATGCTCTTCCCTATTTGTATCATTAGGAAAGTATAACCATATTTGGATTTGGTACTTAGTAATCACCTCCATCCCTCCTTGACCCCAAGACTCCTGGTTAAAACAGTATTAGTTTCCAAATGGCCAGGTTTGATCTGAATTGTATAGGGTCCCATTATCTAGTATGGTCTGACACAAATACTCTTCATCCTCAAAGCTGCAGCTACGAGCCTTAGTGTCTTGCTCTGGGCACATGAGGCTGAATGTAATGATTGCAATCGGTAACGTTGACTTTTGAAACTTGAGTGACAACACTATGAATCTGGAAAAAAAATTAAAGGGAAAAGGGCATCCATAAAGGTGCAGTATGGTTACACTGTCCACTTCCTCTTTGTTAATTTAGAGACTGTCCTAAACTATTAAACTTAATATTTCTTTTCTTTTATGAAACAGTGATTTTAGTTTAATACTCCTGACTTCCACATTAACATTGTTGATGGTTCACAGTTGGTTTTGAGAGGAAAGAGTTTGACTGAGACAAAATATAAGAAGATCCTCATCAGAAAAAAGTGTCTTTGTCATGGAAGGAAAGCATTCAAACACGTGCAACTAACAGACATATAAATTAATTTTGGGAACTGAAATTGTGGTGTACAATTCCACCTGAGATATTCAGAAAACACCATTATTATGTATGTGATGCACAATCCCTCACAAATATGAGAAGTAATGTTCTGGAAGGGCTGTTTTGATGTATTATAAAGTGAGATTCACATTTTTACAATGCATCCAGCATCCAAGATTTGAAAAGCAGCCTTTCTTGGTCAATAGAAACCAAACATTCCCTCCACCTAAATAATTAGTGACATTTGAAAGTGAAGAAATGTTGTCAAAACTGCTCTATTCTTTGAGAAGAGCATAAGACATTTATTTACCTCCAAACTACACAGCTGGTTTTCTGTGCAATTTAAGATTGCAGGGATATTGCTTTAGTTATCCCCTACAAACTAGCATTAATTATTCCTCACTCTTCTGATGTAACATTGCTTCTCTACATGTACCACAAAAAGGACAAGCACAGCGGGATTTTACTCTGTCTCAGCTCCCCTTCTGTAATACATGCGTCTCCTTACTTCATGTGCCTATTCCTTAATTTAAACGCTTCTTTTCTTCTCTGTTAAGAGGCATAGGAAAAAAAAAAGTCTAAGGTGGCTAGTGTTTTCAGCTCAGCATGTGAGCAGCTGAAAGTACTATGGTCCCAATTCAGCAAACCACCAGGACAGATGTGCAGGGTAAAGCATGGAGGTTCACTGTACCTAGGATTACTTCTGTGTTTACACGTAAGGCAGGAAGGCTTCAGCAGAGTACAGCTAACATCAGCAGATAACACATATGTTAGACATGTCCAGGCTTTTCATGCTGTAATGAATATAGGCTGTTATAAAGCCATGCCCTCTTCTTTCATCATTCAAAGAACATCTACTACCATCCTCTTCTGATATCAAAGAAGGGGTCTGAGGGATCAGATAATAAAGACCCATAAAATAGCTAGATATCATTCTGCTAAAAAGAAATGAGATGTGTGTCTCTGGAAAGAACTTATTTCACCTAATATCACAGAAAAAGGACAAAAGAAAAGAAATATGGAGCAGCTTGTCAAAATACGTGTCAGGTTTTGTTTTGCTGAACATATATGATATAGCAAAAGTTATACTGAAAGACATGTAGTCTGTAAGAGGAGATTCTCTTTCCTTCCACCTACTGCTTGCACTGACTACATGTCTACTATTTGTCTTGCCAGACATGGCTTGCCACAAGCCAGACCTCCAAGGACAGTAGCCCTGTGGAGGATGGGGTGGGTCTGACCTGTGGCTCCTCTGCTCCTAATCATAGAACCATTAAGGTTGGAAAAGACCTCCAAGAGTCTAACCTTTGGCTGAACACCACCATGCCAACTCAACTATAGCACTAAGTGCCACTTCCAGTCCTTTCTTGAACACTTGAAGGGATGGTCACTCCAACATATCCCCAGGCAGCCTGCTGCAACACTTGACCACTCTTTCACTGAAGACATTCTTCATTCTATAAACATACACAGCAGCACACATGAACTGCATTTTAGGAGTGTGTATTTCCTTCCATTGATGTGCTTATATGTGGGTATCCACTATAGACATCTGTACATTAAAGGTATTTGGTAACCCTGGTTTACCAATTTGGCAAAAACGAGAATACAGAATTACTGTTTTAAAATCAAAAGTCATTGTGAGCTTAGCTATTTTTCATGAAGAGTGACATGACTCAAGTCAGGCTGTTCGTGGTCTTTTGTTTCAATTCACTGTATGTAACAATGTTATAACAAAAGTTAAAATCACAGCAAGCCAGCCTCAGAAATTAGTTACAACTACAGGACATGCAAAGGATATCTAACAGCCTGACAAAAGACAGGTGATTTATTGTATTTCCTTGAGTTATTGATAACCTTTAACTCATCAATAATGAGTGTGAGAAATGATGTATTCAGAGAATGACTTCTATACTCTGTTTATGCAACAGTATTTGATGATGAATATGTTGCAAAGAGGAACGTCTGGGCATTCAGAGTTAGGGAAGTTTCTGTGAAGGACTTTGCGGTCACCAAGAGGGAATAGTTGTGATGCCTTAGAAGTGCCATCCTATGCTTTTTTTTAGCTAAATCTCTTCTGATTTCCTTCTCTGTAATAAGTGTTGAGTTTTGGCAGCCAGTGAATAACAAATAAACCCCTCTTAAATTAGCTGAAAGTATAGAATTTGAGCAGCATAGGAGTGGTCTCTGGGGTAGGTGAAAACATGTTCTAGTTCTGTGCATTTATTTCTTCCCTTTTCCTGGCCAATATAGTTAGAACTACCAATAAGAAAAAACAACTATCCCTGATAGATGCATTTTCTGTCATAAAGAACTTGTTGGTTGAGACAAGAAAAACCCACAACCACCCTCCCAACCTCCAAAATCTTTCCTGGAAGTGAGCTAATTAAAACACTTACTTCAAGAGAGAAAAATCACATAATTTATCTCTATAATTTTGACTTTCAAATTGTATGTTTCCATAGAATTTCAGATTACTTTTTCCTGAGTGTCTGATTTCCTAGGAAATTATTTAAATTCCATCTTTTCATTAATACAGGAAAGAGAAGGAAACTGAAATATAATGATTCCTTACAGGATAATTCTGTGATTTCAACTATTACTAATTACTGGCAGAACTTCTTTTTAATTAGATCAGAGGGTTAAGAGTTTAAGAGCAAGATGTATTTCTAGTGAGGGAAAGATTTGGTTATAATAACATTTATTTTGAATAAAATTTAAATTGATGAAGAAATAATCATCATAAAATGATCCGTCTCTGCCGCTTTTTAAGATCTTGTTTCAACAGATCACTTGCATTCATGCTTGGAATCCTCTTGGAGCATTTTAAATTAAGACTATGCACAATAATTTAACTAAATAAGGTTTCTTCTGTTTGAAGTGTTTTCTTATGGACTGGATAACAAACACAGTATCATAGCAATCCTTTTGTAGAAGTATCTAAGGAAAAAAAACAATGAACCTAACAAAACAAAAATTATTAGGAATGAAGCAATTTTAGAGAGACGTGTAGAGCTATGGAAACAATCCCACATGACAGGCTGCCTTTAGAAATTAAAATCTGAACATTAAATGGAGTTTTTCAATGACCTATGTGAAAAGAGAAATGTTACATCTAGCACTGTGATTTTAACAGAAATATGAGTGATTTTCATATTATGTATTGTATTTAATCTTATTGTATCGTTATGCACAGATTATGAAGCACTTGAGAACCATGTGTGATTTGAGGCTCACAAAACTTAAACCTCAGAAACAAATCTCTCCTCAGACAGGAGAAGTCTATAACCATCCACTTCTCACAGCTGAGGCGCAACAGATGAAATTTTTCAGCTGTGTGTGCTTCACGTCAGGCAGTCTCTCAGAGGTGGAGAACTAGGTGGTTTGATCTCATAAGAAGCTGAATACTTCTACTTGGACTTAGGTACTGTGCCTAGGACCTGTCATGGACAAGCTTGGAAAAGATCTTCACCCCCCAGGCACTGTTATTCATGAAGGGAAAACTGTCATTTTTCTAGTTTTTATAAACATAACATTAGTCTCTTTTTACAACTTTTAGTGTATTGTCATAAAGGGATGATGAGAAAAGATTTCAAAGTTTCGAAACAGTAGGAATGAGGGAGCTAAGAAATGAGGAAACCCCAAAAAAAATTCAACACGCTTAATTTCTTCAGCCTCCCTAAAAACTGAGAATCTCTTTTGTCTGAATTTGGAGAACCAGTGTACTCTTTGCTTATTCCTTCTGAACCATCTCATGCAGAATTAAAAATAAATGAAAAGTTAGAGAAAATGCAGAGCCCTAAAATCCCAATGACTATAAATTACTAAGAGATTATAGTGATTTTCCCCTATTGCTGCTTGCAGCCTAGAAACAGGATATACAGTAAGTGCTGTATACTGTTAGCTAATGGAGATTCTGCTTTAGCTCAAGTGGTAGCGCTGTTGCTTTGGGATAGGAAGGATGTCATGTCTTGCCTAAAGGGATGTAAGTGTCGCAATTCAGATCCCAAACGAGAAAAAATCTTCACATTGGTGCCCAATTAGTGATCTGATTCCTGGTGTTAAGTCTAATGCAATTTAGCATGCACCTGCTGAATAGCCTGCATGCCAAATACCAACCGCACTGCACTGACTCTTTGTCTTTGTTCACAGAGAGTTGAATGTTTTGTTGCAGGGTAGGGAGCAAAGCCTAGGAGCAAGGGGTATTTGTGAACATCTATGAGAGCAAAATCTGTGGATTTACTCCAGCAGTATTTCAGAGTTGCTCCCATTTGCTTTTCATCAAAAGGGTATGGGTATTCACCAGGAGCACGACCTGAGTATATAAAACTTATACTAACAACCAGGCTATCCCAACCTGAGATAGCTTTACTATCAACCTTACTATCTCAAGTGATGATAAGCTGACCTATTGGCACCAAAAGAGACAGTTCCTGCCTTGACTTTACAGTTTGAAATACAGAGAAGAGAGGGCCTGCAGACACCTTATTCTATTCTTATGACTGAATTTTTTGTGAGTACTGCAGAAAAATGAAGTTTGGAAAGAATTTAAGGAGAACCAGATAAACGCTTTGGTGACAAGTAAGTTTGTAGTGAGCTTAAGTGGTTTCCTAAGGATAGCCACAATTAATTTGTTTAGATTAAAATAATAAAAAAAAGATGCCTGTCTACGGATCTAAACTCCTTCATATATCATTAATAATACAATAAAATCCCAGAAGAATGAAAATAATCATACCAACAGGAACTCAGCCAAGCAGCATCCTACAGAGACTCCTTTTCAACCTTTTATCGTTGTGGGAAACATACCTCAAGCCCTGTTAAAGAATGCTATTAAACAGGTGTCATTTGGAGACAATTGCACAGAGTTATTTTGTGCCAAAAAGCGGGATGAAGCATTAGAATCTCAGGGAGCCTCAGAAAGTACCCAATTACCCCTACATGGTGGAATAAGTGAGAATTCAGTTTGAACATCAACTTCTGACCAGAAGTAACAACCATAGTACACACACGCACAGACACACAAAAAATCATATTCAAGGTAGTTTTTGATTCTAGAAGCTCGGCAAGTTTTAAAATATGGAGGTTTGTGGAGGACTGTGAAACTCCAAGGTGCTGATACATTTTATTTCAGTGAGGAGTTCTACCCAGAAAACTAACTGCTACATTTTGTCTCCAAAGCTGTCCTATTAACCTTCACATAACTTTGGTGTAACATGGGGTAAACCAGGCAGCAGCAAAAGCCACTCAGATCATCCAGAGCTCCTTGTCTGCAGTAGTTCCACAGTATTACCTTTGAAACTGAAGTTTCAGATTCCAGTCAGAACACAAACACGCTCCAGTTAGTTGCCTAAGAAGGAGAAAAACTACCTATAGCTCTTGCCATTCCACAAAGGATCATCATGGTTGGAGTCAACAGCAATTCAAAGTGGAACAAGAGTAATACTTTTAGAAGTAACTATTTTAACAAATTACTAAGGGACTTGTGAAATTGTGGAACAGTGGAAGTCTTCATTGCCTTCCTGGAAGATATGTTTAATCAATGGAATTTGGATGTCCTGAATGAAATAGAGCAGGCTGAGACATGCAAGAATTCGAAGTAGATTATTTTAATTATTTGAAGGATGTTTTGTGATCTTTAAACCCATGAAGAATGGGGACATATTATCTAACAATCTGATGTTGATGACCTAAGTAATAAAATCTTTGATTTTAATGCAGCACTGTCACATGGCCAAATGTAACCTACACCTTAGTATTCTTTTTCAAATGTCACCCAGTAGAACTCAAAACCTGCGAAAGCATTAACTCTTCATACCACAGCTGAGAGCTCATCTTCTTCTATGGCACTAATATCTGCTGTCCACCGTCTGCAACATAACTAGGACCAATGGTTTTACTGATGCGTTTGCTTGCCCACTGGTTTCCAAATAGAAGAAGGCCATGTTAATTAGCTGTGCAAAATTCAGCACACCAGTTCTGAGAAAAAGCAACTTTTTCTTTAATTTCTGGCCATCTTTTGATGAGCCACCCAGTACTGACTCAGCGGTGCTGGACCTTCACTTGGGGCCCAGAACTCTGCAGCTGCTCTAGCTCTGCATTTGCCTAGAGCAATGTGCCAGCTGTCTCTGACTGTATTACACCACAGTAATGCGAACAACTGGAAGCAATAATGTGTCTCCCCATTTGCCTAACAATACCAACATGAACAATAATTCAGAAGACTGAAGATTTGTGCTGTAATTTAATAAACCCCATGCACATTTCTACAATTGAGTATCACATCTGTGCAATGGATCCTAGAAGTGTAATATTCTTTTATAAGGGACCATTAACCAATCTTAAGTTTATAGGTTTCCTTAAATCTTTTTCATCAGCTGTTAAACTACAGTAAAGAGAAAATTGCCTCTTATGAGACAAGGGATAGTAAAATACAAAGACTGTGATTAAACGTCAATCAATTAAGGATTATAATATAATAAAAACGCTGACTGATGATTAAAATGAGTACTTTCTGGCAGAATTTTATAAGCAATATTAAGAATTGTTTTTAAAAGTCAATAGAATAAACCCCACTTAAATCTTGTTATGTATCAGGAAGACTGACTATTTAGAGGAGAAAACAAGAATTGTTATTCTGACAAAAATATCTTAGATGCAGTCGGTTGTCAATCTTCATATTAAATAGGATACATTTCTTTCCGTCATTTCTTTTATTATACCCCTGACTCCTCCATTTTAAATCCATTTCTAAATGGAGTAAATAATGGTGGTTTTTTTCAGCTCATATTTGGCAAGTTCATGCAACCAGGCTACCTTTCATGAAGGCAGGTAAGAGATCATGCATTAAATATTACAAATGAGTGACACACAAAATATTATTTCATGTAACAGACCTAAGAGAGTAGCCCAACTACTGCAGGAGAGCAGTAAATGCAGTGTTTGCATGTGTCTCTTTATTGAAGATATTTTAGTGATCTTTCAAGGTATAACTATGAAATTTAGGATTAAGCTAAATAGATTCTACAGAGACTCTTACGGAGAAAGAACACTAATAGTAAATAATAAGCTTTTATAGTCCATATGAAATTTCCAGCAAAAACCTGTAGCAGTAATATCGTTTTCTATTAAAATCTATGGTCTCTGTCAAGAAAGTAATAGAAATGTTTTCATTTTCATAAGGGAAACTCCTGTGCTCCTTCTCCCACAGCTGTGGAAAAAAAACCACGTTGTGGTATATTGTTGTTCATATTTTTGGTTTTGGGTTTCTTCTCCTTCTGATTCATCATCTTTCAAAGCAGGCCATATTATTTCTCCATCCTCCTTGGCCTTTGCCATATGTTTCTCAAAGGTCACCTTAACTTTACAAAACTCTAAGCACACTTTTCCTACCTTCTTTCTTCTTTTAACTTCCACAGAGTCTTTAAAGCTACTCTTCATCTTCTTCTCACTTTCATCTTCTTAACTAATTGTTTTAAGTGGATCTTATCCTATCATAAGTATCTCCTAAGCTCCACATCTAAGAACTAGAGGCTGTGTAAGTCCCAAAGTGAAGGAAGACAAGTTTCTTAGGAATTTGAATCTTGAGCTTGAGAGACAGATATTCACAAAAGCACTTTTCAATTTAAACTTTGATTAAAATTCACCAAATTTTGTAGGTAGCTCATAAAGGCAAAGAGAGATACACAGCATTGCCATCTACTGTTCTTGTGAAATTAGGCTGAAAATTAGAATATCTGTTTATCTAACTTCAGCTACCATTGTCTTTCCATTCTTCTTTGTCTACATAGGCACAGGATGCCCAATGTACAGTTTCCTATTGCAAATTCCCTCACTGCTCTTCCATTCTCCTCCATCTGATTCCTCTTAAAGAGAAGTAGCACAAAGAAAAAGGAAGTATTAAGAAGTTTTTTGTCCTTTCTTGTGATTTATCCTTATTAGTTCTATCTCTCTTGATCAGAACTCCTGTTCCCATTTTTCATAACAATTCCACATTATTTTCTCAGGTCTCACTTCTTTTTCAGTATTAGACCTTGTCTTTAACAGATCACGTCCATTTGCAAACAGAGATATCCCCTCCTTTTGAATGTCTCACCACAACATTAATTTAGGTTTGGCAAGAAAATATTATTTTCCAAACCTCCTCCATTACTGTTGGCAGTATTAGCAATTCCAAGGTCACCAGGACATATCAGTAGTCTCTTAGAATTTTTTGAGCCACACTTACGACAGTAAAGAAGAATAAAACTTTGCTGAGATAGCTATGTAATCAAAATAATTTGCAATAATTCTCTAGTTGATCACAACAGATCAAAATTCAAATAATTTATATTTGAACATATATTGCGGAACTTATATCATCATTTCATCTCCTTACCTTAGATTGCTTTTGTGGTCAAAGCAAAGGGAAGGATTTCTAGAGAGATGAGTTTACGCTGAAGATATTAAGTATTCTCACTTAAGATCAGCACAGTGGGTCACTCTCCTGAACCGACACACCACAGCCACATGTTGCCTGGACCCAACACCAAAGAGGAAGAGAAAAGAACCTATGGCTGATGATGGAGGATGTAATAAAACAGGCTTTCCTGTCTTAGTAGCAAGTCTTTTAATCTGTTCAACTATCAGGTCAAACCCTACTCTAACTGGACACCAGATCTGAGCCGAACAGCATGCTCTGAAGGTTCTCAAAAGCTCTTACATTTGCAACATAATCACAGAGTGACATACAGGTCCCTGTATATATAAGTTAAAAAAATCCACCAAAAACCAGTTACATTTGACCAAAGAATTATAGATACCTGATTTGGAAAGGCACTTTCTAAAGTTTTAAATGCAATAACACCTAACACCTACATAAGATTTTACTACTCCTTACTGCAAACCTTTCATAGTGGCAGAGTAAAAGCCTGAACAAAAAGCTCCCTAGGTGACCTTTTCTATTATGTGTCTTTCTCAGTTTTGGCATCTCATGACAGTAGTAACATGAAAATTATTTTCACTTCCTGCCACTTCTTGACAAGTATACTAGAACATCTCCCAAGAGATGTTGTCACTTCACTGATGAATAATAGTATTAATGATGATCTAATAAAGGAAAACCACTTAGGCCACCAGTGTATGTGTATGTTTGTGTCCTAGAGGAGTGAAAATTAGCTGAATGACTGTCCTAAAACAGCAAAGGATCTATTCTTACATTTCTTTTGTATCCAAAACCAGACTTCAATCTAAATTCTGATTGTGAACAAGTGGAAAAAATAGTGTATTAGCATATATTTATTTTAAAATATAAGCTTGTTCCTTCTGACTTTAAGCAGTCACTCCTCACTAATAAAGCACTGGAATTTGACATGCCTACTCTGTGTCTCCAAAGTCAACCACAGAACATATGTCAGTTGTGTAGTCTTTTTTGACAGAGGGAAATGGAGGGATTCAGAAACCCTCCCTAAAGAAAAAAAAACACTTTCCTTTGTGTTTCAGTCCAAGTAATCACACACACTGAAGTGATAATGAGGAATATAGGTAAAAATAATCATAAATCTCTCTTGTGAGACAAAAGCATTTTATTAAAAAGTCTAATAATATTTAGTTGTTCTGAAATAGAGTTAAAGTTTATCATTAAGTTTTCTTTGTCAAAAGTTGTTTGTAATAAGTAGGATGGTGGGTTTTTTCCTCCTTCATACAGTATTTCAATAAAAGTGTTCTTCACAGTTTTATTAATTTTATTATTCATGTACTGAACCGAGTTTAAAATTAAAATAAAGATAATGTGAAACCAGAAGAAAGCTCTCACATTACAGACTGAACCATTCTCTCCTTCTATACCGTGTGGTTATTTTTGCTGACACAAGACGTGCTATTCAGCTATCACAGCCTTTTTCCACTAAAGATTGATAACTGAAAATGCTGCACTAGTCGTTATCCATCAGGTATGCCTATGGATGATCACGGCCTTGTCTGTGATCTGTTCTTATCCCAATTAAGTTTGAATCTCTGCCAGCTACAGAGCCGTGTTACACCACTCTGAAAGAATCAAAGAACCTGAATGATTTCCTGTTTATTATAGATTATTGAATCCCTTCCAGCCTACTCATGCTGAAGGCTGTACTTGAAAAAGACAACTCAAAAGCCAAAAGCAAATGAGATACTGTGGGATCTGTTCTTTATAGTGCTGTGTAATTTTATTTATCAAAGCAATATTGTTTTGATTTGGAACGAAGAAGCTTCAGAGGTGGTTCAGGTTCACCTTTAAAGATGCAAACAGTGACACTATAAAAGTGTCTTTTCCTGAAACTTGTCTTCTATAAAATCTCTTCTTTAGCCCTGCAAACCAGTATTCTTAGGATGAATGCAATTCAAATTTCACATACAAGTTTCTGCCCACTTAGGGCTTAGTAACAGTACAGTTTTAAGACACAGAAAGATTTTTTCCTTTGTTTGCCTCAGTTTACTGTTCCTTATGCATTATCTTTTGCAGTCATTTATCAAATATGTCAAGCATAGTTGCTTATCCTAATAAAAAACAAAGAAATTTAAAAGCAGAACGTACTAAATAGAAGTTAATGAGCAAGGTTAAGGACTTCAGACTTTTTTTTAATTGGTTCTACAGTCACTTAGACATAAAAGCATGATTGAATTTGCTGTCTTCCAATAAGCTGACTATTCTTTACTATAAGTTTGATTGTCATTTACATCACCTTGACTGTGCAAAGGGATCTAGGCAGAAGTGAAAACTACATCCCAAGCTACTAAGTGCCTGGTTTGTGATTTTATGTGGGGTGGAGTCTAGATACCTATGCAAAGATTAAAAAATCGAGATAGTACCAAAAGAAAGCAGCAGAATACACACAGCAATGAAATGATTTCTTTGTTTTCAGCCAGTGTGAACATTGGGGTGTCCTGAGCAGTATTTTCAGAAATCTCTTGTGCCCAACCAGTACCCATTCCAGGGAACAGAATCGGGCATGGTACCATGGGTCTGATTGACATTCCATTATGACTTAGGAAGGAATTTTTCCGATGGAGCCAAACTATCAAGAAATCAGTTGTGTTCCTAAGGTAACAAAATTTGTTTGTACACACTCTGTAGTTACATCTGTCCTACCTCTGGCTTTGATAATTTTGTGCCAATTTTTAGTCATTTTGGTAGCAATATAGAGGTCTCAAATTTCTTTCAGATTGGGCAGCTGAGTAGAGGGGAGACAACCCGAATCAAAGGGCTATCACACAGAAGTACACTGTCAATATAGAGGCTGATAAACTCCCCTGGTTTCTCACACTTCTTATATCTTCAGGAAGGAGTAATCCAGATAATGGTAATAATTTTTCCCCAGATTAATATTAGATCCCTTAAAATATTAGCTTTTAGCTATTTGCAGGCTATAAAAGACTAAAAGAGCTAATTTCCAGAAGCAGGTGAAGTGAATTTTGGAAAAAAGATGCACATGTCTAAATGTACCTTAAAAAGCTAGAATCAAAGTGAAAATGCTCACATCTAGGTTTTCATGTGTACAGAAATTTCAATTCAGTTGCACAAACACAGGTGCCATATTGTATTTCAGATGCACCTGAGTATCTGAAACAATTACGTGGAATTGACAGATGCTGAACAGGACTTAGAGGAGAAAAACATAGTCTGAGAAGTCAGCTGGTGGCCAAGAGGCATACTAGAGCATCTGTAGAGCAGTAGACACATGTATTTTGACAATTTAATAGGCTAATGGGCTGATCTACTGACTACGTAAGTTTGCTTTGGTGGAGCTGAAAAGCTTCTTTAACTCCACTGACTGCGCTGACTAAATTGCCATTGAGTACAGTAGGAACTTAGTCAGATACACAGACACCTGCATTATAAACCTTCATGTAGGTGAATTAATGTGAACTGGATCCTGTCCTTCAAGGATCTCTGTTTCCTAACTCTTTAAAGGAAGGCCAGTGAAGTGATCATCAATGAAGCAAAGACTGTCTACCCAAATAGCAGAGTTAACCCACACTGGATGAGCTAAATGATTGAAATTAAAGAAGGAGTGGGCATGAAACTATGACTAATGAAACTATGACCTACTGCTTAAAATCTACCTGTTGCAGATGAGGTTCAGGTAATAGTCCATCTAGCTTGTTGTAGCCCGTTCTTTTTTGAGCAACTGCTGCTTTATGCTGTGTCCAGATTGGATGTGTTCCATATGGAAACGATAAAATATCTCCTAGATTGCTCTCCTCACAACTATTTTCTCTTCTGTCCCATCCTCCCTGGCTCTCTCTGCTACATTTCACTGTATAACTACATGATATAATAGGTGTAAAGAGGTAATAAGGAACAAAGAAAAAGGCTTTCATTAATGGAAAAATATTTGAGAACTGGAATCTGAATTCATGTTGTGTTTGTGGTATCAAACAAGAGTGTCGGCTAATCAGATTGAATCCTTAGATGATCTCTATTCCCACTCAGGTCCTAATAGACTTCAAATGGTTTTGAAAGTTCTTATGTGGACTTTTCCATAGAAAAATATATTTTGTATTGTAATATAGTTACAGCCAATATTTTTATTTTATTTGTTGTTTCACATAGTCTTCTTATCTTGAGTTTCCATAATCATCAAATCATAGAATAATAGAATGGCTTGGGCTGGAATGCACCTTAAAGATCATCCAGTTCCAACCTCTCTGCTGTGAACATGGACACCTTCCACCAGAACAGTTTGCTTAGAGGTCCATTTATAATGAAAATATTTTTTAATATATGCATGTGAGCCTTGATTTAATATAAAATTAGGCTTTGAAAACACAGACTAATTTTTTTTTAATTGGGAAATAATAAAAATGTAAAATAAATGGCTTTTTTTCCTCCCTTAAAAAGAAGGTTTAGGGAAGATCATTTTCTTTACACTGCCAAGCATATGTTAAGAAGCCAAACACCTAAGGCATTGGAAATTTTTGTTGGACTGCATTAAAAAAAAAGTCTTTCCTCGTTCCCATTTTGCTAAAATTAATTATGACACTGTTATGCATCTTTCCATTTGATAGTAATAGGAAGCAGTACTTTTCTGCTATTTTTCCTGTGCTGCTGATCTCAAAGCCAAACCCACTAACTCTCTTTCTGGTTGAATCAAGCTATAATGAAATACTTTCTTGGTGACTTAAACAAGCCTCAAAGTAAAACACAGTAAAGGAAATGTCAGGCATGCATCCTTTAATTTTGTTGTTTCCTGATACCTTGCAGTAGATCCTGAATGACTGTGCAGCACTGCCCACCAAGTAGGACCCTTAAATAAAACATCATAATTGTTTAAAACTGGAAGTTGTGTGCAGGGAGAGGAAAGAATCATATGAAGGACCAATACAATAAAATATCCAACAGTCTTATCTCTGTTCTGATTTTTTAAAACATATTTTGAAAGGTCTTCACAGTCTTGTTTTGGAACGGTAGATTGCACTGTTGTAAAACACACATGGATAGATGGCTGAAACTGTGGTCTGCATACCCTAGCTGAAATGTATCTATTGACTTACAAGCTGGCTGCATGTGTCAAAATGCAATCCAGTATTTTTGTAATAATAGCTAGCAGTCATAGCTGTAAATTATTTATGGAGACTATTCAGTGCAAACAGGTTAGTGCACACATCCTCTTCAGCTTGACTGCCCTGGTTTTAGATCACTCAGACATTCAACTCCTTAGAGATCTGCTCTTATCATTGCAAACCCTAAAAAGGTACCAAAACTGCAGTCATTTCAGCAACTCAAAGCAGCTCAGCCATTTGCTAAAGTTCTACCTCAAGGTTCAGTGAATAAACACCATTTCTGCCCACCTCTTTCACACCCACCCTGGCCCTGGTGATGTAAGTTAATACCAGACATGAAGAGAAATCGATCTCTAGAGCTGAGACTCCGGTGTCCTTCACTATCTTTGTGCAGAAACATGGAAGAATGTACATAGCAAAGGCCACCGATGAGCTTAACACAAAGTGACATTTCACTAATGCTGTGTTTCTGAAGACAGTAAAATGACAGTCACCCAATGAGTACTTCTGGTTAGATTTAAATGAGGACAGCACCCTATTGCAATGTATTACGCTGATTTTCCTACGCACCAGCTATTCAGTCGCATTAGAAGTTTGTCCCCACCAGTCCTTTGCAAGCAGCTGCACCTACCCTACACAATCAGGATGCTGGGGATTACATAATTTTATGATTGAACAACTCAGTGCCAGACAGAACTAGTCTGTCACATAAAGAAAAATCCAAGGACTTGACTGCTCTGACAGACACAGTAAGCAGAAATATTTACTGTGTATTAGTCACTCTCTAGGAAAACTTCAGCTACCAAGAGCTTTGTAGGGACCATTTTTGCCATGAAATATTTCTGATAGTTCTGAACTTGAAACTGTGGTTTAATTTAGCTCTGCTTGGCCATTAATTTGTAAATGGGATAACAGTTTAAAATATATTAATAGCACTGACCTCTACAAGTTATGGGTGAATTTTCTTGTGGACAGTTTCATCAACCACCATCTTCTGCCTCATTTCTGGGAATTTGGATTTTGACCTTTATCATCCATGACATTAGGCAAAAAGAAAGTCCTAAGAGTCTGTGTTGCAGAACGAGAAAAAGGGGACAGAAAACTCTACAGAGACAACAGACATCATTTCTCTTCAGTTCTTTAGCCTATTGTCTGGCTCTTGTGCAGCTTACGCCACCACCAATTGCTCCAGTATGGGTCCCCTTGGGCCAGGAAGAAAGATCTAGTCCACATATAAGCAGCTGCTTACAGACTAGCCAAAAGTAACTCCAAGGCATATTCTCAATGAGAAACTTGCCCGGGGCTGAGGAGATTAAGCAACTGAACTCAGCTCTTCCTACTCACTCACATCTCAGAGCTCTTCTTGTCACATGGCTAGAGTCTCTACAGCTGCAAATGCTCATTCTCCTCAGGGAATTTGTCCCCAAATCTCACTTTTTTTCCAGTGCTGATAGCAAAAAAAACCCCAAACACTGTGCTTTTTCAAAGACATGGCTTGCGCCCATGAAGGATGGAAGTGGGCCCAATTAAATACGCACAATGTGGCATGATGACAAAGGGTAAACACGCAGCAGCAAGTAGCTCTGTCTGCAAGAAGAGGAGAGCTGTCACAACGCAGTGCGGTATGTGTGTGACATGCAGCAGTACTGGTAAAAATGTGATACTGAGTTACTAACTCCTGTGACATGATTATGGTCCTGGGTTTCAAATGGACCCCATAATGGGAGGCCAAAGCCCCTGCATGCCAGAAACAGTCACTGCATTTACTCTTTCCCTTCTATTCCTCTATTTTCCCTGATCCGAACACTGAAATTAGATCACTGAGAATATCAGACAGAAATTCAGGCTGGAAATGCAGAGTTAGCTTTTTCTAACTTTCCTCTCTATTACACCTTTAATATAGATGAGACAAGGTGGAAGACTCAAAAGCAAGATCGGGAAAAAAAAAAACAAAAATAAAACACAACATATGAATAAATATCTTCAAAATTTTTTTTACATTTTAAATTTATAACTACTGAGATAGAATTATATAATTGTCCAGTTGCAGACAGCTGAAGGGCAAACTCAATGCCTTGAATACATTTTGCAGGAGTTCAGGAAGGTTTTCACAAATCAGATGATTTCTGGGGAAGCTTTTAGGCATAGTCACAGAATCACAGAATGGGTAAGGTGGGAAGGGACCACAGTGGGTCATTTAGTCCAATCTCCCTGCTTAAGCAGGGTCATCCCAGAGCACATTGAACAGGATTGTGTCCAGATGGTTCTTGAATATCTTCAGAGAGACTCCATAGCCTCTCTGGGCAATCTGTTCTAGTGCTTGGTCACCCTCACAGTGAAGTTCATTCTCATATCAAAACTGGAAGAAGTAACAAACATTAGAAGAAAAACCCAACAACCGTGGTGTTTTTTCCTCATTCTTACACTGTTTTGACTTTCATTACCAAAGCAAACATCCTGAATCTACATTTTCCAGTGCCTGAGTGTCTGTTTATAGCTCCATGTCAGCCCAAAACATCTCAGCATGGGAAAAAGCTTAATACAGGAGGGTGTGAATTCAGATCATACTGCGTGAACCCTTATTGCGAGTATATCCACCCCATGGGTCTTAGTGCTAAATTATCTGCAATCTTTCTTTAGAAAATGGAGAGACACCAGCATGTTCTGAGGGACATTTATTGCACCTGAGATAGTAGCAGAAATCAATTTCCTTCTGCAGGCGTCAGAGGGCAATTCAGTCCACGTTATCTGGAATTGCTTTTGGAGCTGCTCACATTTCTCTGCTCCCTACAGAAGGATATTTCAGTGACTAACATAAACTGGAATTGTTAAAGGCTGAAGTTAGGTACCTTTAATCCCAGTGAATTAATGGCAATGCTTTATTTCACCAGAGGTGGACCCTTCTATTCCTGTTCCTGTTTCAAATTTATCTCAAGTATTTTTATTTTAAGAATTATTTCTTTCCAATTACAAAATTAAAGGCAATTAAACTGTTTTGAAGAAGACTAACTTCAGCCTATATAAGAGAATCTCAATAACTAAAAATCATTTTGTAGCTTTTTTTTGACAACTTTACTGTACTTTATTACTTTTTAATTTTTACAAGATATGGTATAATTTTTAACTGAATTTCAGTGTTTTTAAATACAGCAATTATCTGCAGAATTGATAGCCTGCTCTTGATTATATCTAACTAAGCAGCAACAAATGTAGACACCTAAATAATTTCTTTACAGTGAATGTTTAGACTGGCTTTATAAACTGTACAATATATTGGACACTTATGGGGCAGAAGCTTGGCAATGTTTAAAACTGGTACTACAATAGAAAAGAGTTCTTCATATGGGATTTTGAAAATCAGATAGTTGATAAGCTTAAGTAGTGCTGATAAGGTTCATTAGCACTCTCACAGTGAAGGTATGCTCATCTAATTGTAATATTCTAAGACCACTTAAAAAACCCCAAAAGACTGATAAAAATATGGAAAATGTGCAAAATCTAAGACAACTGAAATTTTATCTCCATAGGCTACACAAAGTCTTTCAGTCTAAGTAACTCAGCTCCTATTGTTCAATAGCATTTTCTGGATATGGAAATGTATGTGTATATACATGTGCATCAATACTCATGTATGAAAGTCTAGGCATATATATGATAATTAAATCTTTTGGTTACATTCCTCTTTGGCACAAGGAATTTATATTACATTGAAGCAAGACCTTACAGCAATGCTAATGCAGAAAGCTAAAGAGGTTAATATCCTCAGTAGACAGTATCATTTCATCAATAAGAGAACTATTCAATGACCCTGTACCGGAGTGAACTCAGCATAATCAATTAGCTTTGTCAAGTAAACAGATCTGTCCCTTTGGCTGCTGCGTAACTTGATATTTCTTCCTGTTCTTACTGACTCTGTGAATGGGGAAATAAAATAGCCTGAAATTATACCAGCTCTGGCTGAGGGAAGAGAGCTATTTAAAAAACAGTTTCACTGAAAGTGTCTGTCATTCTTAATCAGACATTTTTGCCTTCCAGCAGAGAAGGGCGGTAGGACAGGCCTTAGCCCAGCACCCTACAACGCTTCCATAAAAACAGTATTTTCCATGTTTAGATGAATTAGATGCAAACCAGCTGGCAAGCAAAATAAAATAACTAATTTGCCCTGCACCACTTGACACAGCCGACTTGAGTAATTATCTTCACAATGTACCATCCTTTGCTTGCTTTATAATTTTTCTTTCTCTTGTTCTTGTTTTTGCTCTTTTTAAAAAAAAGTAATTACTATAACACTAATTTGAAAGTAATGATTTCTATACACATTAGCAGGCTCTAAGACACAGTCTATGATAGGTCATGAGGCAGTGGTCTCAGACTGGACTCGTGTAGTTTGCATTACGAAAAAAAGGATGGGAAGGAGAGATCATTATTCTGCATAATTAGCAGGCTTAATTAAAAAATGGCCCAAGATATCAGCTGTAGCATCAGCTCAACAAACCCCCTAGGGCTTGTTCATAGATTCTGCTGCACTCTGATTATACTAGCATGAATCTAGAAATAGCCACCTGGAATCACTCACTCAGATGGGCATTTGCTAAGTGCTCATGCACTGTTATTAAATCGGTTTGTTTGTTACAATTTTGTAAAATGATACAGGCTTTTAGACCTTTAGCAATTTGAAAAGAAAGCGCAGCCAGCAAGGTGGAATAGTTCATCCTGTGGGGTTTCAGTGTTCTTCCTTCCTATTAAATGAAGGCCTTCAGAAATTTATTTGTCCAAATTTCTCACTTTCTATATATCCTAATCCATGAGAGCTTCAAAAAATTAAATCACCTCAGGTCTGAATTTATTTGAATACCATTCAAATAAAAGTGGGCTGCAATACAAATTTCTTTATACATCACAGTTTTGTTATAGTCACATAAAATCATACATGAAGTTTAACCTCTGTCTTCTGGTTTTGTTTTTTGTTTGTGATGGACAATACATAATGCTTCCTTCACAGTTACAGCAAAACCTTTCTAGCACACCAGTGATCATGTAAACAAGCCACTTATGCAAGACAGGCAATTC
This sequence comes from Pseudotriccus pelzelni, assembly GCA_035584735.1. NCBI lineage: Eukaryota > Metazoa > Chordata > Aves > Passeriformes > Tyrannidae > Pseudotriccus > Pseudotriccus pelzelni. The sequence continues at coordinate 67,557,442 of JAWMRA010000001.1, read as the reverse complement.
TTTTTGTAGAATATATTGGTGGATAGGTAGCAGTTAGGAACATAAGCAGACATGTTAGGGATCAAAATTCTCCTGTGTTATTAAATGAAACATTGGTTTGATCTAGTCAGCACATAATTGTCCAAAGTGGGATGCCACTAAGACAATAGAGCAAGAAACCTGATCTAATGGAAGGCATCTGTCCCCTGCCGTAGCAGGGCTGGAACTAGGTGATCTTCAGGATCCCTTCCAGCCCAAACCATTCTACAATGATTCTATGATTCTGTGATGATTAAAAGACAAGTCCCCTTTTATAGGTACATATTGGCAGTTAAAAAGCAAAGATAAGACTATATCAGAAAGGCAGACAACTAAGATACCTTTTTAAAGGACTTTCGTCGGCTGATTCTAGAGGATGTTTTTATCATTATTTTTACCCATTTAATAAAGCTTACTACTGAAAAAAGGGAAAGAGAGATACTGTTTATTTAACAGTAAAGACACAACTTTGTGTTCTGTCCTGCAAAATGTCTGGGGCTATGAACAGGCCAGGAATAGGTTCAAATCCCTCAGGCCCAGTGCCCGACAGTTGACACTCTGTGGCACCCCACTGGAAACGGAGGGACCTCCATCCCCCTGGGGCAGGTCAGCACTCGAAGTAGAGTCCTCTCATCGTCCCTGCTCTCATGCATCAGGAACCTGTTCTCTCCAGAGATCCATTTAAATACAAATCCTATTAAGATATTTAGATAATATGGCAAGATGCTTCTTTTTATGCTGAGCCCTTCGAGGTGATTAGACAGGGAAATCCTTGCTATCTATTCAAGAAGGTTTCTGGCATGTTTAACATCTTGGGAGCATATTTTTGTGTTTCTTTAGGTTAAAGATATCCTCCTAGGAACTCATATATCAGAAGAAGGAGGAACTAAAGAGTATACGTGTCTGTGGGGAATAGACAAAAGTCTCTATTCCACAGGAGATACTGAACCAAAAAAGTTCTGAAGAGAAAAGAAATATCTCACATGATGTACCCTTTACTGCTGAGTACAAATAGTGTGCTCTTCAGCAGGAATGACAGAGATTTCTTATTCCTAACTGAAAAGCATGAAGGAAAAGTAGAAATCACCAAGAAAAATGACGGAAGGCTAAATCAATATGAGGTGAAAGGTCAACAAGCGGTCTGCTAGTAGTCTGCTGAAAAGTATTTAATACATCCATTTGATATTATTCACATTCTTTAAAAAATTGTGTAAGACAGAGAGAGATAGGCAGCAACACAGCCTTTTTGTCTCCGTGAGAGAAAAGGCTTTGCTGAGAAACATACACTGATCTAAAAGTAGCGTTTATCCCTAGAGCTTTGACACCCCTTGAGGGTTAGCCATTATTGCAAATGCAATGACAATCTTTCAATACAGACAAATTAGCTATTTTCTACAGAGCCAATTCAGTTCTTCAAGTTACATTAATTTATCACAATTTAATTACCGCTAAAATTATACTAATTCAAATAAGAGGTGGCAGTCATGTAACACATGTTATTGGATACGTCATGTAAATTCTTAGAAAATAATGTTTGTTCTGTCAGAACAGTACACAGTAATTTTCAGCTACAAAGATGTACGCATTTGATAAAGGTTTTTAACAGCTCCTAGCTAAAACAGTTTCTGTAGGTTTCTGTCTTCAATTCACTCTTCAGACCTCTTCATAAGCTGCAATTTAGCTTTTTTTTTTCTGGCATGGAGAGTGTTTCTTGGAATTTGTAAGACTTTGTTTAAAACTGTTAACCTTTCTTTAATTAAAATACTGTTCTAATTACAAGGCAAAGAAATTATGAAGAAAATTATTAAAACTAAAAACACTTTAAATATGTTTCCATAATTCAGATAAAACTATATTTCCCAAATGGGACAGGATCAATATTCCCCGCCACCACAACCCCCACACTCCAAAGAAAAACGTTCGACTCAAAAAAAATAGCAGAGAAGGAAAGCATGGAAACCAACCATAAAATGCCAGGAGGGTAAACAGCTGACACACATGTAAGCCCAGCTGAGGATATAGGAAATAAGAAGGAGAGAAACAGACCTCCTGGGTCAGCACAAATACTCGTGTGATATGGCCCCTTTGATAAATGGATCAGCCTGCTGTTTTATAACTACTGAGGCTTTCCCCACCAGCATTCATGCTGAAAAACTGTGCCAGTGTCCTGTTTTAATGTGTGAAGTTTCTCTGATTTCCAATCTAAATTCAGTCTGAGAAAATCCAAATACACACTTTCTTTAACAAATACTTTGTCCTTTGCAGTAAACAGGTGGTCCCTACCAGTCTTCCTGATATATTGAAAACAAGACTTTCCCCTTTCACTTTCCTAGGTTTTGCTCATATTTCCTTTCTTTTTTTCGCCTGATTGAACTAACAGACTTACCTGCACTGGTAACTGGTTGGACTCTTTTTTTCTTACAACTGGGGGAACCAGAATTGCTTTTGATATATCATTTTTCTCATGAGTACCTTGTACAGAGGATCCATTAGTTTTCCTGTGAGGAGTATCTCCACCACATACTTGCTTGGCTTTGTCTCAGCAAGGGTCAGCTGGTGACACACAGACATTTAGTGATCAGCCAGCAGCACACATGGATCCTTATTCTCAGTCTCTCCCATGTGGTTATCTCATAGCTTGCAGTTGAAGTTCTTCTTATGGTTCCCCCCCATACATGACTCTGTTTTGCTCCACTGAACTGAAGAACTCTGAAACTTAGATGCAACATTTCAAACCTGTGTGTTTAAGGATAGGCATTAAAATCCACATATAATAAGGAATTTAGTGGGATCTCTAAAGAGCTCACCTAATCTAAAGCCTAATGATTTCCAGGTACTCAGATACTAGCTTTCACAAAGAAAAAAATAAACTTGTCTCTTTACTCGTCAAGTCATAATTTAGAATTCTATCCTCTTAACTCAACTACAATGTTGCATACAGCCATTTTTTTCACAATTTGGAACATTGCTTGTCTTCTTTAATTCTTCAGATATCTGTTTTCTAAATAATAAGAAAAAATCTGAATATTAGACTTCTATAAAATTCCAGAGGCAATCTGTTGTTTAGTAAATCTGTCTGAGACAACCTGACCTGTATACATTCTTAATGTAACAGACTAAGTCCAAAGACTCCTGCAATTTGCAGAGCAATATTATAAAGACAAATGACAGAAAACTAAGTTATTGACGAAACAATTTCTGGGTTGGGTTCAGATTTTTTTCTTAGTACGTCTCCAAATAGATCATAAATATCTTGTGTGATTCATCTCATCTAACTTTAGCCATTTAAAACCTATTCATGTTATCCTAGATGGTGTTCTGGGCTGCTTCTATAACCAATGGAAAGAGACTTCTTAGTCTTTCCAGCCTAAAATAGGTGTTTAAGATAGATAACACTTAATGTTTTATGATTCATTTTTCCTATCTTTAGATTGTCTAGAAGTTCATATCTTTCTTCATCAGCTATAAAAGGAGTGTGTCCAATTAGTACAGATGTTCATGAGTAACTTGGGGACAGATAAGATAGACAAGATGAACCTCAGTCTTTGATCTAATACGTTATTTGAAATAGAAATGGTAATTAAGGTCCATTTTGGTGCTTTTGAAAAATCCAACCTTACCCTTTAATGAAACAAAATTGCTTGAAATGAAACAAAGAAAAATGGCCTAAAATAGCAGTCTCTTCAAATGGTCAAGACAGAGAGACTTCGAAAATGGTAAGCCATTTTGAGAAGGCAAATCTATAAATGAGGCACTCAGAGAATTCTTTAAGTGTGAATATACATGCAAAAAGTAAATGTTAACAACTTGAAAGTCAGAGAGAACTTAGTGAGAAAAATTATCAGACCATGAACTGAAAATTACAGCTCTGCGGGATCTGAGGGGGTTCAAAGTGAGATGTAGATATAGTAAGTAAGATGAAAGCCTAGGATGTTTCTCTTAAGACCAAGTGTGAGAGTTAAGGCTATGTTTTGTCTGTGAGCATGTATGAGTAACTCCTGGTGAGTCCATGGGAGCTATGCTTGCTTGTTCAGAAGTGTTTTAGTCATAGGGACAGATGCTGGCAGGGAAGTATGCAGCTTGACCTAAATTTAGCTTTCCAGGAGTCATTGATTTTAGGCTAAACTGTGTCTACTTCCATCACAGAGAAAAAGAGAGAAAGATACGATATTTTTCAGAGAAACTTCCTAACTATTTAATTTAAAGATTTCAGGAGATTACAAGGTAAGATTCAGATACAACTGACTTTGTTTCTGTTGTGAGTGAGTGTTTTAGAGCTCTTAAAGGAACAGACTAAAACCAAAACGGAGATCATAGTGTGGCCTGAGGGGGTTGGTGAACCACCAGAGTCTCAAATCTACATGATTAACTGACTGACTTCCATTAAATGTGATAAGCTTCTGAGGACCTTCAAGCATAGGAACCACATCTCCTACCTCACTGTTGTAGGCACCATCCAAGATCATAAGCCACTGAGGAACTTTTGAAAAAAATTATGACTTCAGTTTTAGCAATCCCATTAATTATGATCATAAAATTCTTTCAAAGGATTCTTTTCACTTTATTTTTACCTGTGCCATTTATTTTGAGAAATTATATTAGAAGATAAATTTATTTAAAACAGAACAACCTTTCTGGTAATGATAATAACAACTACAGTATCAAAAAATATAATGTAGGTGGATACAGTAATATTAGTGTCTGATTTCAACTGGAGCAGAGGGCTAAAGACGTTGGCAAACCCAGCTGGAGGAAAAAACAAAGGACCCATTAAGATTTTACACTGATCCTGTTTACTCTGCTTTGAATCTCTCAGTTCAGCCATATCTGTGAATGACAAAGAAGAAACATTTTGTTTCATAGGATGAACTGTCACCTCTGTGTCCTGCAGCTGGCTTATTCTGGTACTCCTGATGTCGCTGCAGTTTCATCAATCTCCAGTGCCTCTACACAGTATCAGGTTAGCAGAAGAGGTGTCAAGGGGCACACTCCAGAGCTCCGTATACCACAATTAGGAAAATCTATTGCACTCTACAAAAACAGAGGCACTGCTGCACAAGGTCACCATACACTAACAACAGCAACTTCATTCCTCTGCAATTTATAAGGAAAAATCTTCCTCAGAAATACTTGGGTGGAAATCAGTAACTTGTATTCCATTAATGCCATGGACAATGTAGAGATACCAAATTAATTGTATTTACAAGAACAGTCTTTTTGTTAGCTATAATGTGTTCATGCATGAAAATCTTGGGGAAAAAAGGAATGCAGAAGATAATTTTTGTTATTAATATATCTCTTGTGAATATGTTGAGGAATCAAATTCTCAAGCACACATAAATGGGCATGAGAAACTTCCTTTCAGTGTCTGTTTCTGACTAGTCTTCTGTTTCCTGTTAAAATAAGTGACATTTTTTCCACTTCAGGAACCCAGGATTTGCAATACCAAATTAGTCCACTATATCCTCTAGTCTTCCCACAGTGATGTTGTTACAAGAAACAACAATTTCCGTAACATGCAACAAGTTCTTACAAAATGCTGGTTAACCTAAAAAAAAAAAATCTGTATGGTTTCCTCAGACAAAATTTGTCTTTTAACGTGTGTAAGACACACTATTTATTTTGAAGACCTTTTGATTTGTTCTCTCAGTTTTATCTGTTTTATAATTACAACAATTGTTTATGACTCTGTCATGCTTAACACACGTGCCACAGTCCTCACTATGGTTTATGAACACCATGATACCTTGGTGATCTGTCACAGAACATCACAAGTATCTGTCTTATGCGTAATTATTTCCTGGTTCCTTCCCTCAATGGAGAAGACTTTGAAAATTATTTACATATATATGTGTACATATTATTTATATCTGTATATTTTTAGATTCATAGATTTTTAACTACACGAAGGACTATTGTAATCATCTAATGTGACCTCCTGCACAGCAGTGATTCCTTTGGTAAATGCAGTCAGCTAAGCTGTAGCTTATTTTTTAGCAAGACATCTACTCTTGCTTTGAAGACTGCATACATGGGTACATCCCATTCCCAGGTAAATATGATACATTGTGTGTATTTATTTCAGAAAGAAATATTTCTGAAAAAAGTTGTATTTGGAACTGAAAGCTAAAAATGGAAAAAAATTAGGCTTTTACACAGAAATTTGCAGACAATCTCAATGTGCCAAGCAGTGTAATAAAAACTTCCTACTGTGGTTCAAGTGTGAAACACTTGCATTCAGAGTATTACAAACTTCGAAAGTGAGAAACAAAAGTGTGAATATAAACACTGCTATTCAGAAAGGCAAGCATAGCATGTGTCGGGCAGAACTTGCTCACTATTTTAGCGAGGGCTCTGTATCTCTAAGGATATGCATTACTGTGGTCTACACCAGTGGAAAACTTCTTCAAGGCACAGATTTTTTTAACCGTTTGAACTGTTCAGACCCATTTTAAAACAGAAAAAAATCACAACATTGTGCAAATCCTGTCCTCTGCACCTATGGGTGCAACCTCATGGTCAGACTCAGTTCAGAGCATGCAAGGACCCTGTGAACACTGCAAAGTGACTTCTCCCATTTGTGGTTATAGAGAGTCCATCAACTGACAATATGTCTCAGGTAACACCTTAAAATACTAAAATTATCCAGTCTGTTCATATGCCATTTTAGAATGATTTTCTTTATCCAGTTGAGTGACAATTGTGCTCTTGAACTTCAGAACACAGAAAAGGAGCCTTTGTATGGACAGGCACTTCCACTACCCTTTCATATTTTCATTAAGTTAGAGAGACTAGCTTCATCGTTGCTGTTGACTTAGTTGGCACAGTCATATGAGTTGTTCTTATCACAATAATTCCCTTTTCTCCTACACATGAGCTCTAAGGAGTTAAAAAGCTAGCTATGGCAAGTAGCTGTAAGCCACAGGATACACCTCTCTTCAAAAATGGTGCTGATGAGCACTGCCCTTTGGCTTTATATACTGGGTTTTGATGTTCTGCAGAAGTTTAACTGAATAAGCCCCAAGATGTCTAGCAGGGAGGTCATTGTACAGGAATTATTCTTTTCAAAACAAATAAGATCAGTCTTTCTAACTATAATTTTCTAAAATTACTATTTTTCTTTTAGCACAAGTAGAAATGTCAGATAAGAGCAACATGCACCTCTACTGTAGCATTTCTGGAATTCCATCCCACTGATACTTTGACTGAAAAGAAAAAAAAAATCAGCACCTACAACTGTGGAGAATAGGAAAACTTTCTTAGTTCTAAAAGAAATTCATACTCTAATAGTATTCTTCCCCAGCTAGAGAAGCCCAGCTGCAGTAACCCAAAGAATTCCAGTGTCAACCAAGGTTATCCTAAAGTTGAAAGCAAAAGCAAAATACTGAAGGACATGTTTTGACTTCTGAAGACAATAATGGATAATCTTAGCAATGAAAACAACAGAAAATAGAATATTATGCTGAAGATCATATCCTACAACTGTATCAACTCCATGACAACTTGAAAGGTAAATTAGAAGAGATAGTGAACAATAATTTCTGTTGATTCCAGACAGATATATTTGGTTCCTTGTACAAGTAAAAAGAATATTTTGTGGCAGGCAAAAGTACATTTAATCCGGAACCTCCAAGTTAAACTGTGATCCTTGGGATTTTGAATCTGAATTGCTAATAGGGAGAGAGGAGAGATGTTCAAACTACTTTTATTTGGTGAATTAAACAAATACATCTCAGAGACTGCACACATTGCAAGACTTTAGTGAGAAAATACTATGTCTATGCAGGCAATTTCAAGAACTGCAAAAAACATTAAAAAATCTTAATATTCTTAACATGCCTCAAAGTTTTGAAACTCACCTTAAGATGTTCTGTGCCTAAGTTCCTGGTTTTGATTTACAATTTGTTGAAATATAGAAAAATGAAAAATGAACACATGCACACTCTAATTCCAAGGTTTCCCTGTCAAATAAGTCCAATATTCCTGTGTAATTAACAGTTTTCTACCTAAAATAATTAACCAAAGTGAAAGTCACTGAATTTTTACTCGAGTCTTCAATTCTAATCCACTAAATTCTATTTCTTTTTACACAGAATATGAATTCCAGTAATAGATTAAAAAAAAAGAAAAAAAAAGAAACTAAATCTCACAGAATATGCTGAGTCAGAAGGGACTCATCAAGATCATCGAGTTCAACTCCTGGCCATGCACAGAACCATTCCCAAGAGTCACACCATGTGCCTGAGAGTATTGTCCAAATGCTTCTTGAACTCTGTCAGGCTTGGTGCTGTGACCACT
>JAWMRA010000001.1:67485473-67534520 GCA_035584735.1 Pseudotriccus pelzelni | reverse complement strand
CATAACAGCTTGGTAATTAATGTCCAAGTTTTGATTCTGCTATTCCTTCTTCTATACAAAGAAGGAACTAGAAAAAAGCCTAGAAATTTCCTTATGATTTTCTGCCTGCTTTGAGTACCTACTGTTAGCAGAGCTATGGAAAATAGTTTGTTATTTCTGCAGGAGAGGTGCAATGAGTGACAATTCTATTAGGGATATAGACATAGTGAACTATGCCACATCTGCAGTGACAAACTATCTACTGAGAAGGAAAATCATGTGGTTGTCATGCATATCTGATCCTATAATTACACATGTACATGTAGGCACTCTTAAAGAAAAGGGCTTCTCTAAGAGAGAGTTCTTCCAGCAGGATTACACTTGCAAACCTCTGCTCATTTTAGGATATGAAGACAAATCTTGAAAGTTTAGCTAAAAGAATGGTATGGTATTTTTAGAGACAGGAAATTAAAAAGATGAACAGGGAAAGGAAGTGATGTCAAACAAAAACTTGTTTAGAAGACCAGAAAAAACAAATGCCAAAAAAGAAAAGTCCTTCAAAGCTGGACATAGATCTGAAGTAGACTAGCACAGTGGGGGAACCCAGAGATTTTCAAATTTAACTTTCAGCCAGCTTGTTTCTGGCCATGGCAGAACTTTTGTTGTCACTACCTTGGAATTTATTGTCAGCCAAAGAGGATCTGTCACCTCCTAATATCAACCTGATTTTATTCCCTTCTTATGTTCCTGATCCTGTGCACAAATTTGACTCACCTCATGTGTGACAGACTTCACTGGGCAGACAAACAGAAAACTTGAATTCAAGATGTAAAGTTCTTCTGAGTCTTCTGTTACAATGAGCAAAAGAATGAAAATGGTGTCTGACCTGTAAGTCATATACTTAAAATAGTTATTCATAGTGTATTGTATAAGTGCTTGGTCATTAATATTGGGATGGAGGGACAGAAAGAAGAATATATTCCATCAGATTTGTGTGTCTCGTGGTTCTACCTTTCCTGGAAAAGCTCTCATCGACCATCAATGTCACCATGAGCTGTGATGGTCACTCTTCCAGCATATGACATGGAAGGCAGACTCATTCCTACATCTGATGCTGTTTGGACTATGGAAAAAGATATGAATAAGATCTTACTATCATCCTTCCTGACTGATGTAAGGGAAGATGCTCGTGCCATTTTTGAAAAATGCTGTTGTTACAAAGGTTGGGACTGAATGACTGTTGGGGCAGTCACTGCACTTAAACACTGGGAAAAAGGAGACATGGAGAAATGTCTGCTGGAATTGGAAGGTAGGGAACCATTCCTGTTTGAACCATGGCTTGGCTGGGATTCCTTCCCAGACATCAATGATTTTAGTACTTGTTTGTGTGAAAATAAAACTCAAATCCCTCCCGAGCTCTTTGACACTTTCCAGCTTACCATAGCAAGTACAGGTATTCACATTTCCTTGAGCAAGAGTTCAGCCCTCAATTCTTGCAGACAGACCAGCCTGTAAAGCCCATTCTGGATCCTTTCTGGTCTAGTCTAATGAGGAGTCAAAGGTGCCAAGCCATGAAAAGTTGCAAGATGAGCTCCAGAGAGCAGAAGAGTTTGGGGACAGTTTTCAGTACAGATTTGCAATCCCTTAGGACTTGTGCACTTGTGCTCTGAATACTCTGAAGTACTGGACTGAATGACCTTTATCTTGCTCAAATCCACCACAGTCAGCTGCAGATGTAAGAGGGAGAAGCCACACAAGAGGAGTTACACTGATAGAGGTCAGAGATGTGGTTGTCCATACCTTGCAGCCAGTTGATTGGAGAGAAAAGAAACAACACATATATATTTGTTTGAGCCCAACACTACATGCAAGACATTGAGGTGCTGCTGAAGGGTCTAGGAAGGGAGACTTGCTCTCTACAACTCCCTGACAGGAGATTGTAGCCAGGTGGGAGCTGGTCTCTTCTCCCAGGCAACAGGAGACAGGACCAGTGAAAGTGAACTCAAGTTGTTCCAGGGGAAGTTTAGACTGTACATTCGTAAAAATTTCTTCACTGAGAGGATTGTCAATCCCTGGCACAGACTTCCCAGGGCAGTAGTGGAGTCACCATCCCTGGAAGTGTTGAAAAGCTATGCAGATGCAGCCCTTGGGAACATGGTCAGTGGTGAGCACAGTGATGCTGCGTTGTACTTAATGATCTTAGAGGGCTTTTCCAACCCTGATCATTCTGAGATCCTTTCATGATGACTGTGGTGGTAGTGAGAGACTTTTTGGACAAGGTTGCAGGAAGCAGAGGAAATCACAGGTTTTTAAGTTTTATAGAGCACCAGCAGGCAGAGTGGCAGCTCAAAACTGGAAGAAATGTACCACGCTGACACTCGTCTGCCTCCTGTGAGTCGGACTCCTTTATTCTGTATGAAACAAATGTTCATTGTAGGATCAGTCAGCAGGGCAAGGAGACATTAAATACCTCCTCCCGCTTCCCAGAAACACAAGCCTGACAAAGAGGGATCATCTTGAAATCACTCCTCCTGCATGGAAAATATTTCTCCCTGTGCTCATCTTTGTATTTTTTTTTCCTGTGGAAATACTGTTATTTGAAGAAGAGGGGCCTCCATTAAGCCATTTGTTCTGCTCTTACTGTGACAGAGTTTTATCTACCTGGCTTGCCTCTTTTCATGCAAGTTTTCTGTCCACCCTGTCTTTAAATTCACAGATTTGAACATGAGCCTCACAACTAGGAAGTAGTCAAAATGTAAGAATACAAAGTCATTGCACCTCTGACTGTAACCAGCTTCATCCTGACTCCCCTTCCCTTGCAATTCCACTTCCATCACCAAGTCCTTTGCTGAAATACAAGCTCTAAAGACAGGGAGCCTTGCACTATAAGAAAAAAACAGTGTGCTTCTCTTGAGCCACCCATGTGTGATCATTCTGGTGTTTCACTTCTTGGTGATTTTTCAGCTTAAAATTTTCAGGTGAAAATATCAGGTAAATAGTATCAATCTATTCAGGCTGTGATGATGCCTCCCATAAATGTTATTTCCATATGAGACACTGGTACAAATGAAATGTGTACAATGATTGAATTGACTTTGCTAAAACACAGTGCTGAGCTGAATTTATTATCTGTCTGCAGTTTTCTGGGAAAGTTTAGTTTTATTGTGGTTTTCATAGAGTCCTGGAATAGTTTGGGTTAGAAGGGACCCTTAAGACCAAACCCCATGCAATGGATACAATCACCTTTCCTGAGGCCAGACACTCCAAGCCCTGTCCAACCTGGCCTTGTCAAAACATCTCTTTTACCTTTACCTTTCATTTAGCCTCCAAGAGTACTAATACAACACACACGGAAGGATAAAGGATTCCAAGGAACAAAATCTTTAGGACTTTGCCTGTCCTAAACCAAACAACTCAAGACAGTTTTCAACCAAAGATTTATTGAGATTTAAAGCTCCCACCCACATTTTACTGAATTTGGCTGGTGTCTATCCCAGCTGCATAGCTGTGAGTCTGGCACCAGCAGGGTTTTATTTTCTGCTCAGCCTCCAGCAAAATTCTTCTCTTGACTATTTTAACACTTTTGTCTTCAGGGACTGCCTATTGTTTTTGACTCTGAGGAAGGATGGGCAGTTTACAGAAGAGGGCCCCAGGGGATGTGTGCTTGGCACCCTCACTGCATCATATTATTTGTTATGTAGATGCTGCTATGAGGGGTAACTTCCCTCTGCCTGCACCTTCTGTCTCTAGAAGAGGAGACATGCAGCTGTCATCATTAAGCTGCAGAAGAGTTATCAATTAGAGCAAGTCATGAAATCTGTACAAGCACCTCACAGAAAGCTGGAACAAACACATTTCTTCCGATTTGCCATTCTGTTTCCATGAACAAACACGCTTCTTCCTATTTGCCATTCTGTTTCCACGTCCACCAACTACAGAGGCTACTGAGAAAAGCAGAAACACAACTGTTCTCTCACTTCAAGTGAGATTATTCTGTCCTGTAGTCAAAGGAGACAGACAACTGAGAGACGACTGAAATGGAGGTGTATGTTTCCTTTGGAGCTGCTGTTTGTAATGTGTATTCTGGGGAAGATGCTTATTTACTGCCTTTAGAGCAGCTCTTGCACTTGGAGTGGTTTTTGTTGTGTTGCTCTTACAGTCCCCAGAGAACAGCCGGGAGTATCTACTCTTTTTTTCACACAAACCTTTTTGAGAAGCCCATTGAGATTCAGGCCTTCTTTAACAACCACTCTCCCTCTCTCTGGTGCAGGAGGACATGTACCACCACCTCCCTCTTAACATCTGCAAATCTGATGAATTAAGAAAAGCTCTCTCAATTTTTTTTTTTTAAATAACTATATATCCTCCTTCTGCTGGAACATAAGATAATAGTTTAGTAGCTGCAGACAGTAGGTAAGATAGAACACTTAAGAGCTTTCATTATGTTGCATCCTCTTCTCCACCTCCCTCAAAATTTCTTAGGCTTTAGGTACACACGTCTACTCGAACATCTTTTCTGCTACTTTCAGGTACAACTACAACTGAAACTTTGTGCAGACCTCCAGGACACACCAGAAACACTGTTGTAAATTAAACCAATAGAAATATAGGGTAAAAAATACTCCTTTGTAGGTATTAGTGGCCATGCAACACCTAGGTAGGTCTGTGGAAAGCGATGGACTAGGTCATCTTGGGAAGCCTCATTCCATCTTGCTTCCCTTAAGCAACATGTTGCTCTTGTATCTAGGCTTCATTTCTTGAGAGACAATACTACCAGGGCTCTTCCTAACCTGAATATCAAATCTGAGGTATAAGGAGGTATTTTACCTGCTGATGTTGGCAGCCTTGTTAGCAAGACTTTACAGGACTTTCAAAAAAATAACTTGACTTAGCACAAATGCTTCCTCTTATAACAGGAGAATTTTTGTGTCTGCACAGAGAAGTGGAAAAGGATGTGCTCTGCTGGCAAATGTATGAGAGAGCAAGCTTGGCACCTAAACAAAGGTATCCCATAGCCTGGTTGGCATTCAGTAGTCTGATTAATCTGTCAGACATTAGAGAAGAAGATTGTTGTGTTGAATGCCCCACATATTACTGAGGAGGAATACTCCCCTTAGAAATGTAGCCTGAATGGGAGGCAAAGAAACTGCAAAAATCAGTCCTGATGTCACTCCCCTTGCCTGATGTGTGTTAACTTAGGGAGAACAGCTCCATTAACAAAATAAAATGGAAGATGCTCTGCCTTGCCCTGTAGTCATAACTATGGTGCAGCAGGGAATCAGGAGGGTGCCTCTGAGCACACCAAATGCTCTTTGTCATCAATTCCCTGCCTGGTCCTCCAGCCTGTGTTTGAGCAGGTGAGACACAGGACTAGTTTGAGGGGATGGACTTACCTGGGACAAGATGGTTGACTTAACTCTTACTCTTTGCAAGAAAATGTTTGACGGAGTGATGCAGCAGCTCTCCCCAAGCGGGGATTTTGGATACTCCTGGAGATATGGCAGCTCAAACAGCCCAGACCAATCCACAGACACCATTTGTATGCAACTTTACAAAAATAAGGCACTTGTAAATTGTGAATAGAAACTATTCCTGCAGACACAGAAATTGTCACGTAATGCAGTCTTTTGCACATAATTTGGAGACACAGTGTACCTAGTTTCATCAAATCAACAGCAATGAATCTGGTGCAGTCATGTAGGACCATGGGCTGGCTGGGAATAAGGACTGAGAAGAATAGTAATTTGGTGACCAAACTTCTCATCAGGGTCATCATTCCTGTGACTATTAGAGTCACCCTTAAAATCAAAATTTTTTTTCCCTTTTTCTTTCAGAAAGTGGTATGCCACCAGACTCCTTTATCCATCCTCAGGTTACTTCATCCAGTGTGTCTTTATCTCACAGATTGCAGGTACTATTTTAGAAAGCAGGAAAGAAGTGTGAAGACTTTCAGACCTAAAGACTGAAGTTACTTGCAAGGTAACATTAAAGTATACATGAATTTCCTGAAGCATCCTGTATGTTCTATCAGTCTGATGGGAAAGGCAAGTGCACACACGTGTGTGTGTGGGGGTGGGATACAAATGTTGAGAAATAATAATATGGGTAAAAAGAGAGAAGTGGGAATTCCTTTTCCTAAAAAAGGTTCTGCATTTGATCAGGGCAGTGCTATTCCAGCTCAGAACAAGTTGCAGAAGACGAATTCACTAAAAATCTTTTTTTTCTTGGCCTGGAACCTTTCAAAAATTTTTAGGAAACACCAGGAAGGAATCCTCTAAAATGCAAAATGAAGTGTTTCACACTCCCATGTGAAGAAAGCTTACTGTATCTGCTCTAGGGGTGATGGAATATGTAACACATACATTCCTGCAAGCGATGAAAATCATTTTAAATAATGGACATCTCAAAAATCAGGTACCAGAGACATTGATCGGCTAAACATCTTTCCATGTTGTTGGTTTTCCCACTATCCAGTCCTCCTTTAATAATTCCATTTAATGTGTGTAACATTTAACAGCTGGGATATCAGGACTCAAGCCAGAAAACTGCTGCCAATAGAAGATGCTGGATCTTGTCATTAAATCAAAACATTGGTTCCATTCTTATTACCCAGAGCATGTTAAAGGATACTTTTTTTGGTTTGTTTTGGTTTGTGTTTGGTTTTTTGTTTTTGTTTTGGTTTGTTTTTTTTTACAGGGAAATATAAATAAAATAAATAAACTGTCAGAACTGACTTTCTTTCATGGCTTGTGTTAATATATGAAAGCAAGATGGAATTAAATGGAAGTGTGGTTGTGACACGACACTCTGCCTCTGTCAGTCACAGGTAGTGTGTGATGTAACATATTTATGAATATTTATCATATTTATGAGTTTAAGATGAATGAGGAATAATCTGAGGATCAGAACTCCTGAATTCAAATTGCAAATTTTTTTATCTCCTGCTCACTGGGTTAAATAATGCATAATACTAAATGAATCCTTTCCTAGATACCACAGAATCTGCACAATTGCTTTCACTGAGCAAAGGTCTCTTTGCTATCTTGAGTTTAGAGTATTTCTGATTTTTACTCTTTTTTTTTTTTTTAAATATTTTTTCTAGGTCTGAGTGTTGAATTTGTTGATTTTTTTCTCTTTCAGGGAGTTTTAATCTGGCATCTTCTGCCACTCAGCCACTTCTCACCAAGAATGCAATGAGGAGTGAGCTCTGTCAGCATCATCTTCTGTCAGATCTGCAGCTGATGAATGGATCCAGCAGTTATTAAGTGGGACTGACAGGCACAGTGATCATTCAAGCCTCATTTCCTGAAGAAACTAGGCTAAAAATTGTTCAGTAATTATCCCTAATTGGCCAGGATGCACCTCCAGTATTCAGTGAGGAATCTGATTTTTTTTTCCCCTTTCAACAATAAAACCATGTTTTATCCCTACCTCACACCTTCCCAATGGTTCTTTCAAAGACCTGCCTCCTGAGAGTAGCTACCTAGGATGTTTCTCTATCCAGAATCCTTGAGCATGAGTACTCAGGGTCTTTTATAAACAAGACAATACTCACTGGATAACAAGAAGTTATCTCATGGATGATTCAGATAACTATCAGCTTCTGGAAACAACACATTTTCCTCAGGTAGTCAAAATCATTGAGTAACTGACCCTCCTAACAACCGAAGTGAGAATGAACTTGATTCTCAAAGTCAGCAGAACCTGAATATGGAATTGTCTTTATCAATTCTTAAGCAAGCTGAAACCATTCACCCAAAGGTTTTGGGTCTTATTCTGTTTCACTAGACCGTGAAAAACACCAAGTTTCTCAGATATTAGCAACTCAAACTTAGTGGGATATAACGTAGCTAGCACATCTCTGCTCTTAGGAAACATTCTCTGAATAAGCCATGGAATCATAGAGGCAAAGAATCAGAGGATGGTGTGGGTTGAAAGACTATTCAGTTCCAACCCACTGACACAGGCAGGGACACCTTCACTAGATCAGACTGCTCAGAGCCCCGTTCAGCCTGGATTTGAACACTGCCAGCAATGGGGCAGGCACAGCTTCTCTGGACAACCTGTGCCAGGGCCTCACCACCCTCACAGCCCAGAATATCCTCATCTTGTCTAATCTATCCCTGCCTTCTGAGGGTGTGAAGCCATTCGTCCTTGTCCAGTCAGTTCATGCCCTGGACCTAAGTTTCTCTCCAGCTCTCTTGGAGCACCTTTAGGGATTGGAAGATGCTTTAAAGTCTCCCCAGAGCCTTCTCTTCTTCATGTTGAAGAACTCAATATAATACTGAATCCAATGAAGGTGTCAGCAGTCTGCAGAGCATAATCCAAGCAGATTCAGGTGCCCAGTGCCCACTGAGAGTAAATCCTCTCCTCCAGTGACTGCCACTCATGGGTTGCAGGATCAGCTATAGACTTCCTGTGCACATTTGTAGATTTAAATGTGCTCAAATTACTTTTCATGGGGTGAAATTCAGTGGAGGCTAAATAGGTAACATCAGCTGCATGTTCCTGTGCATTGGCACTGATTCAGAGACTAAGGGGAAAAAGAAAATTGAACGAGGTTTTCTGATTGAAAAGTCTAAAACAGATGACTTCATCAAGAACTCTGCTTAAAATTTGAAAGGGAACAGAGTGAAGTCTCCAAGTCCAGTCATTTCCATTACCTTTGGAGATGGCTATACATCTAGTGATGGGGAAGAGCAGGAGAGAAGGATGGTTGTTCATGTGGGTGGAAGGGAAGACATGACCCTTCAGTGGGAAGCATTGCTGCATGTGTGCATCTCAGCTCTGTAAGATGGGTTTCAGAGATTATCTTAGGGTTAAACTCCTATCTTTGTTTGCATTTAGTCCATCATTTAACAGCTACTGACATAAAGATTTCATGCTACAAAGAGAATGACATTACATGGGTTTATTGCACTGCAAATGACCTCAGCAGGACCCTAAAAGTTCTGATTCTCTGATATTCTGTTAAGTAAATTTAAAGAACTGTAAAGAATAAAGAGATATTTCCCTGGGGAAATGTGAGGGGAAATAGAGGGGTTAAAGATGTTTGCTAGCAAAGGGGGAGAGATCAGAATAATCTCTTCCAAAGGGACTGTTCCAGGGCAGCAGTACTTCACCACAGTCAAATCAAGTGGCCATGGCTGCAAAAAACATGTGGGAGAGACTTTTAATTAAAAAAAATAAATATATATATATGTACATAAATTATTTTTTTTTTTGTCTTGCAAAGAAGAGGACACGGCAGGGATTTAATGTGGTAAAAGAGCAAGGAATTAGAGAGAAATTGCTTTTTTGTGGGCCTGTTTCAGTTGTTCGGTTGGTTACAAGGCTAATGTTTCCAGGAGAGGATTCCTGGCTATGACAAAACTATACTTAATCAAATTCTCTGGATTTCAGCGTAGCTCAAAGCAAACAAATGTGCTGAATACAGAAGAGAAATACATATTTTAAGTGTAATTTCACCATTTCTATATTTCTTTATTTCTAAAAAGATAAGAGTCCAACAAATAACCTATTATTTTCTTTGAGAGACTTGGCTTAAGACATTTTCCTATAACTCAAAATTTTCAACATCTGTCTCTAATTAAGAAGCATTTTTCTACCAGGAACAACGATTACAGTGTCTGAATGTGCTGTTATGTAGATATGATTCATATCTCCCTCCTAAGAAGCTTGTCTCATGTCCTGAAATTCGAGATTTGTAAATCCTTTAGCTAAACATTTATATCTGCTACGATTGTGCAGGTGCTTAACTTTGCAATGTTTTGCTGAGCTTGATCTGTAAATGCATAACAGACGTCTGAGTGTTCTGCAAGCCTGGGAACTTTTCTGTCAAGACTTTTCCAGTTTCAGGTACTGTATTGAATTCTGTCTCCTGTGCCATATATTTTACAGTGGGAGAAAAAAAAAAAAAGCCTTACATGGAAAATTAACTTCCTGCACTGACTGCCAACCACTTTCCTTAAATTTTAAAATAAGGAAAGAAAGATGTTTGACTGTAAACAACAACAACAAAAAAAGGAAAACTGGTAGTTTACATGTCAATTTTAGGTAAACATTAAGGCCTGTTGGTTTGGTGTTGGTCTTTTTTTTGTCAGGTACTAAAAGATACCTTTTCTTACATTTTATTTATATATATATATATGTGTGTATCTATGGAGACTTTATGTATATATATATATAAGATGATTGTATATATATATGTATATTTATACCATACTAAGGTCCCTTCCAGCCCAAGCCACTCTATGACTCTATGAGTCCATATTTCCATGTCTGTATGATAATTATGCATTGTGGAAAACAGAATCAGGAATATAACCTGGCGTCTATTTATTTCTGCATACAATTCTCTGGGATGAATTCATCTAGAGATTAAGATGACCTCTTCCCTGAAAATTCAGTGCTTCTTGCCAGAAATTTAATGGGACAGTGATACATGACAGTCCCATGTCCTTCCCTCACCTGAGATAATACATAATCTCCATAGACAACCTTGGGAAGGACACTGTTGTGCTTTAATTACATATCTGTACTGTTTTAATTGAAGAGAAAGTCAAGTAAGTTACTAGAGTGGTTTTGTTCAGTAGTTTAGTGCACTTGTCTGACAGGATTAAAAATAAAAAGGTAGAAGTCACTTATTATAATACATAAAGCAAAGGGAAAAGCCACTGTTAATACAATCAAGAGTCCTCTATTTAACTCTGAGGGCTGGGTGGGCTTTATGCACCATTTTTTACCTTGGTTAAGAACGTGGTAAAAGCTACAATATGGAACTGCAAGTCAGTTTAGATATTAGGAATTTTGTTAACCTATATTTTTGCTTTGAAATTTGAATATATTTGTACTTTAAAACAAGGTAAGAGAATGTCAAATTTTAGAGCTGTTAAAAGAAAATTCTTCATTTGAGGTATACCGATGCATTTTTCATTTCAGTTTGCAAATGTATTTGAGGTTTTGAGGGTTTTAACCCTCTCTGGAATGAAAATAATGAAGAAAATAGTATTAATGCAGTTTTTCCCGACCTCTATGCTGCAGATTAATTCACCTGAAGAATTTATGCTTTAAACAAAACAAGGGCGGCTTTTTTTGAGGAAAGATTTTCTCTTGAATAGCTTTTTTTTGCCCCTTTGGTAAACATTCTTTCATTCCCTTCTCCCTCAAGTCTGATAGTTAACAAACACATTGTCTTCCAGGACCATCAAGAAAACAAGTACTCTTAAATGAACTCAAATAAAGGATGAGTTAAGGTGAAGAATTGTTTAATTTGTTGTGTTTTCTAGTTTTATGATCTTGCTGTAACTTTAGGCCTGTCCTCTCTGCCCATTTACTTATTTTTCAAGCATATTAGGGAAAGAGAAAGAAAGAGGTACCTGGGGGCACCACTTTGTAATCTAAATAGCAACAGAATAAGGTTGCAAAGGAATAAATCTCCTCTTTAGAATGTTAATATTGAAGAGGAAAGACTTAGGAGTATTTCAGAGCTGACTACACCTGATGGAAATTCAGAAATGAAGTTTGTATCTGCAGCAATCATTAAAACAGAAGAGATCTTTTCAGTACTTTTTGACATATTCAGCCTAAAGCTTAGAAAGTCATTCTGTTGGTTCAAATCAAACTGATCATTTAGATAAAACTAAGAGACCTGGTGGAAAGCATCAGTCATGGATAATAGGCCCTCTCCCATGGAAGAATGAAGCTGAAAGGTAGAAATCTGGACTATAAAACTAGCTGATGACATTTTAGGCTCAGTAACTTCCCTGCACTTACTTAACTGTGACCATTTCAATGTGACCATGCTTTAATATGATTATTGTCATTTAGGTTGGTCTGATGCACTTGCAAGGAGTCAAGGTATCTTCAGCGCTGTTCTCTTTTGGCCCCTGCCGGGTGCTGACCCACATCAAAGCCTTGAACATCGGTGCCAAACACTCCAGATGTGATAAAGTATATGTGGAAAATATGCAAATCATCTTGAGGGAGAAATTTCCATTTCTGTGCTGGTAGTTTTCACTTTAATCCTTTCGCCTTGAAGATTTCATTTCCTTGGAAGAAGGGGGAGGAAGGGGATGGATAATCACTCTCCAGTTCCTTTTCCGTTGTTGCACAGCCCTGATACTGAGGTCCCATTTCTCAAGCTTTTCTGACTTTGATAAAAGCCTGTGACTTACTGAACTTGCTCACACTTCAGGTACAGCTATAGAATTATGGATTTCCTGACATAATAATTAATTCCCTGTCTTGCTCTCTCTTTACGTGTGTGTGGGAACCCAAGAACCTCCCTTATAACATGTTTTTATGCAACTTCTGTTTAAAAACAGTATCGTCTTTGTCTCATAAACTTCCAGCAGAAATGACCCAGATGATCTCTGCCTTGCTGTGATAGACACAAGAAGTCATCACAAGTTCTGCCATTGTACAAGTCACTCTAATTAATGTTCTTGCAAGACAGCTCAGAGATGAGGCTAAGAAACAGATGGGCAACTAGAATTAAATCTCTCTTTTGATAAAACAACTGATAACTGGAGAGGAACATATTCAGATTACACCCTAGCCTTTTCTGATCCCTACTGTTACTTCATTTAGGGAAAGACTATAAATATTCAGTTTAGCATCAAATATGACATATAGTGAGACTGTAGTTCCACCCCTTTGATACTGTGTTTGATGACCATAGTATATCTTGAATAAGAAAGAAAGAATGACTTATGACTTTATATTCTTTATCATAATTTGAAAATATATTGTGATCAAATACTGGGCAGGCAGAAAGAAAATTGTGTGGTAGAATCACTTAGTCATTTTGAGGACTTAGAAACTGGAGCCAAGCTTCTTGAGTCACATGGGAAAGCTGTGGTAAAACCAAAAAATGTGTCTCTCGGTGAAATTTTATGAACCAGACGTTTAAAGAACATACCACAGTTTAACAAATTTCTGTGGGTCAGCTGTGCTGTGGTTATTACCCATATTACTGTGTACAATTTTAGTCCACATGGAATAAAAAGTAATTCAAGTTATCTTAATGCTCTTCGTTGCTGCCTAAGACAAGATAGAGGATCCCACACCAGCAGCAGACTAGGAGCATACACGAGGGTGGTCACTGTACAGTAACTCTGTAAGCCATGGAAAATTGGTTTTATGTCTGAACCCTCAGGCTGGTGAGCAGAGCGTGAGAGTGCTTCTCCTTTCTTTTACCAGGCACCCCCAAGGGAGATCTCCTAACTCTGGTGTTGTCATCACCTCTCAGAGTAGGGAAAGAATGTCCTGATGGCTGCTGACCCATGTGCAAAATAAAATCTAAACTGATATTGCAATAGTGAAAGGCCAAGAGGTTTCAGTAACCATTCTGTGTCAGTGTTCATGTTTTCCAGGCATGGAAATGCTTCTCTTCAGGACTTGCAAGACCTCCCCTTTCCTCCTCTTACACACACCCCCCAAGAAAACATTAGATATATGATGATATTGTTGGTAAGTTTTTTCCTTTTCTTGTTGAAGTTGTGAATAACAGAATAATGTCTAGATTCAGGATTACACAGAAGGGAATATGAATAAAAATTAATGATACAGATGCAATGGTTTTCTGTCCAATACCAGGGGTTCCCTTTATATAAAGGTCCAAATCTCAGTGCTTGAGGTACCAAGGTTAATAATCCCCTCAGCTGATCTGTTTCTCACAATTACACAAGCAGGAAAACAAGGACAGCAAAGGAGAAGAGCTGTACCTTGCCAAGGAAATCAGAATATTTCAGACTTCCCGAGGAACCAATTTCCCAGTTTTTCTATCTCTTTAGCATGCAGCCATCATTTTCCACACCATATCAGATTGCCATATCTGGCTACATCATGTTGTCTTTCTCCCCATTCACCATTAGACACCCTTGCAGGGAGAACAAACAACAGCAAATGCTCTGATCTACACTGACTGATCCCCTCCTCATCACCTTTTATCTGCCAGAATGTCTTCTGTTTACTAATTCATTTATTTCTCTCCTGAGATCCTCTGGAGATTTGCAGTTGATGAGGATTTTTTTGATGTAAAAAGCCTTTGCAATGGGATTTTGGAGTAAATTTTATGTCACCAAAAGAATGAAAGAATAGAATGAAGTCAGTGCTAAAAGAAGCCAAAGGCTTGTGTGGAAAAGTTCCAGCTTTCTGTTCTGTGGCTATGGAGTTTTAACAAGAACACAGGAAGGATTAAACCAGTGGGAAAAAAAATACATTTTTGAAGAAGACTTTAAAAATGAAACACAACCTTAACAATAGTTTTTCATAATCTAAGTATAACAGTTACCTCTACGGAAGATTTGAGAGTTAAAACCTTTTAAATAACATTATGAATGACTGGATTGTGCGTCTCCTCTGAACCAGATAAAATCCATAGTGATCTTATTGATACCAGAGAAAATAACTTTTTCAGCCCAGATCTAAGATATCACCCTCACAGCAATGCAAGCCTTTGTTTTATGTTTATTTTAAATTCTGGGTGTAAGCAGGCAGTTCTAGATACTCTTATCTGCAAACATCAGAAAGTAGCTACGTAGGAGGAACAAATTTTACCTAATCCAGGGGCCACCCCTTGTAGCTCCTGTTGTAAGAGCTAGTAACTTGCCAAGTTGTACAGGGTAAGGTTCTCTTCAGATCTAAGGCACAACTCTGTAAAAGTTTATAGAATCATAGACTGCTTTGGCTTGGAAGGGATCTTAAAGATCACCTCCTTCCAACCCCCCTGCTGTGGGCAAGAACACCTTCCACTAGACCAGGTTGCTCAAAGTCCCGTCCAACCTGACCTCAGAGGATTATTCTTTTCCTTACTCAGTATCAAAGAGTCATCCACTGTACCCTGCAGTAGGGTTAAGTGTGAATTTCTCCTGTGACAGCAAGATAACCTCCTGGATGGGTTCTTATTGCAGTTCTTTCAGGAAGTTTGAAGTCAGTGGAAAAAGTCTGCTCTTTTAGTGTCCTATTCATCATGTCTCACGGGAGAGTGAATTTATGAGTTTGTATCTTTTTGTCTTGGATTGGGTGGGAACAAAGTAATCAGAAGTTTGGACGATATAATCTCACTGCCCATTATACATTAGAAGGCTGAGTTTGTATCAGTTCAGGCCCTTCAACTTGCTTTGCAATTAGTGGCTTTTCCTGGGGAAATAAGTCAATCCTAACAAAATCTCCAGGTACAGGCATGGAAAAGTCTCTACAATTCAATATTGAGAGCTGGACCAGGCTTCTGTTAAAAAGTTCTTGTACTGGCAAAATAGCAATATGATCTGTCAAGCTGATGGTTTAAGTATGGAGATGATGTGATGTGACTACATTCGCACTCTCATGTAATTAACGTATCTCTCTGCCAATAAACTAGGGTTTATTAAAATAATAATAGTTTGGAATGCTTTAGTTTCTCAAGTACTGTGTTGCTTTCCTTATCATATCCCAGCAGTAATGTCTAGCAGTTCATCTATTTCCCAAACGTTCAAGTATTAGTCTATTTTTAATAACTTGGAATGAAATGGTCCCTTCCCTGCCCTGCTTCTGATCATCTTCTGGGATGCTTTGCACTTGAGGTATCTGTTTTCTTTGCCTGCTCTGTTTTTGCCCAAGTACCTCCCATACTAAATAGGTCTCTGATGTCCTTGGCTGTATTTAGCCAGGATACTGGTTTTGTAGGCTCCTGTTTTGCATTCCCAAGACATCCTCTGCTTTCAGTGATCAGTGTTCTATTCAACTGACTACATCTGCAGTGGTACCATATATCCTTTATTCACATATTCCAGTGTTTCCAGCATTTCTGAGAGCTAACTTGGCCTTCTTCTGGGTGACTGCCAGTTCTAACAGAAGAGTACATCAACAGCTGGGTGTATTTCTTGGTAGATATTATTTATTACTATCTTTTACACACAAACCAGCTTGGCTGAGGATTTCCATATCTATTCATGTTTTCTTTAGTTTTCTTCTTTTGAGAATCTCATATGCTGGTTTATTTTCATATTTTCAAAGTGTAGAGCTGTCTAAATGAGAAACCAACTTTATACATCTCATTTCACTACACGTGATACTGCAGACTCTGTAGCATGCATTGAATTCACACTGAAAATGGCTTTTACCCATTTGATAGAATCACGGAATGGTTTGGCTTGGAAGGGACCTTAATACTCATCTTTTTCCACCCCCTGCCATGGGCAGAGATATCTTCCACTAGCCTTGGTTGCTCCAAGACCCGTCCAAACCTGGCCTTGAACATTCCAGGGAAGTGTTTTCATTTCAAAAGGTTCCCCTTCTCCAGAAAGAACACACTTTCCTTGGATTCAGGCACAGTAACATCCATACAATCTTACCAGATGCTTGGAGAAAATAATACCAACTGCTTCATTCAGGCCATGCTGTGTATCTTCTTTCTCTATATCATCTCATCATGGATAGGAAACCAGCAGTTCTTTTGAGACACAGCTTAGTTGAATCAATTAATCCTTTCACATACATCCTTTATTATTATTTATGGACATAACAAGGATTCAAAGATGTTTAAGAAACTTAGAAGATGCACACTTTAAAAATCCTAAAATTAACAACAAATTAAAAATATTTCTGAGAAGATATTAGCTACAAAGTCCCATATTTGGGGGAGTTTTGGAAGCTGTCGGAGCAGAGGAAGTGTTCAATCTCCCATATCTCAGACAGTCGCACTCTTGTCTTAATTTTGTTTGTATTAAATCTCAAATGTATTCAGTGACTCGTTGTTGCGAACAGATGGGGTTGTGATTGTGACCTGCCACAGCTTCTGTCACGCTGCCTCTGTGGGTTATGCATGGATGTAGGTGGATTTACATACATACATAAGTGCTCAGCTAAGAGACGGTGATGAGTGACTCAGAGCAACTCCCAGCCAGGGCTTCTAGTGCCTGTTTCCCTGTGGAAACAAGCAGGAACCAACCTGTTGTAGGAGATTAACAGAGGTATGGAAATGTTTCTCTGGTAAAGGTAAGGAAATAAAAGTCATTAAAAGCCATTATAGTCAAAGACTTTGAGGGAGACATATCTGCAACACTGGGTATAGCTTTGCAGCACTTGCAGCATTCATGTAAGCAATGGATTTGCTTCTTGGACCCTCCAGCACTACTTGTTAATGAGATGATATCCCATTATTTCCTCCAGACAAAAGAACGCAAATAGAATAAGAACTAAAACATACCCCCAAGGAGAGCTTTAGAGTAAGAAAATGGAAATGGATGCTGAACCTGCAAAGCCGAGACTAGTCCCAAACAAGTCAGGGCACAGAGGATGAAAAAAAACCCCACAAAAAAAAACCCCTCAACCTGTGCCTGCTTAAATCTGCAGGGAAGCAAGTTTGGTGCACAAGAATGAGGTGTAAAAGGAGGCAAGAAAGAAAAAACAAAGAAGTGTGCAAGCACAGAGAGGAAACAGGACTGTCAAATTCAGTACTATAGTCTGAAAGAATTTAGAAGTCATGGAATGGTGAAACCAAGTGCTGTTTCTGAATAAGGTTGAGGTTATAGATTTGCTGTACTATTCTGGAAAAGCAGAAATTTTGAGGAGCTTATGCTTTGGAAAAAGTAAAATCATTGTCAGACGAAAAGCTAACAGTAGCATAGGAAGAACTGAAAGAGTAACCAGCTTGCAGGGACTCGAGGGAGAGAGAACAACTCCCAGATGAAGCAGATTTAATTCAGGTATTTGTCTGAAGGTGTGTACATGCGAGTTAGGTGCCTTAAGTCATTGGAAAGGGATTCAATACATTCAAGAAAGGCTTGTGCAAGATTCAGCTCATTGTCTGGGTGCACTAGCTGTACGAACAGAGCCTGCTCAGCCAAGTACTGGTGAGAGCCTGGATTCACTTTGCCAAAACACTGCCCTTTTGTGCCATGTGAAATCCCCTAGATTATCTGAGACATTCTCTGGGGCTGGCAGACATGACCCAAGGCCTGTGGAAGATACATGCTTCTCTAGATCAAAAATTAGAGACCATTTTACTCTCTGAAAAATCGCAGGCAACCTCCTGTACCTACATGTAGTCAACTGAACTGGGCTTTGGATTGTACAGAGATGTCATTTTACACACCCAAATGTACATGTCCCAGCCTGTGATCTGAAGCCTGTCTTAAGTAATCAGTTACACCGAGATTGACTGGAACACTGGACTTCTCATGCAAGTGGGACTTGCACAGGGAGGAGCATTTAAGCTTCACAACAGGATGTCTTTCTGCTCAGTTAGTGTGTGAGTCATAGCCACAGTACAACACATAAAGGAGAACAAAGAAAATGTGTGAGGTATCTGTGTCTGTGTCTTTGGAAAATAGAATTTGCACTGATGCTGCCTAATCTATCTATTTAGAAAGAAATTGTGAGATATGGACACTCAAGGAGACAGAAGTATCTAGGCAAGTACTAAATAATTTAGGCAGCCTGAAAATCAGGGAAAGGGGAATATGCTTGCTTCAGTTTGGAAAAAAAAAATCAAGCAAAAACCCAGAAAAAAGACAGGAAATCGTTGTCTATTCCTTCACCCATTAAAACATTTTGTAAAGGGAACAAAAGTCATCTTGTCTATATGAATAATTTTAGATTTGTTCTAAAAATGATTTTCACTAGAAAACTAAAGTAAGGAAAATTGAAAATTGCAATATTCTTTCAGGACAGTTCTGATGTTTCCTTCTATAGGTAAAGGTAGTTTATGGAAGATTATTTCCACAAAATGAAAAATGACAACTGTGAGATTTTTTTTTCCCAACACTGCTTTGGGGAACTTGTCTCCCTTCTAAAAGAAATAAAACTAAGAATATTTGTCTTGGGGAAAAAAAGGAAAAAAAAGGCTTTTTTCTTTCTCAAACAGCTTTACTGGCCAGTATTGTTATCATCCTGTTTTGCCAGCGCTGTCAGATGGCAACAAGTGAAACATGATTTATATTTATGATTATTATGTGCTACTGCTGGGGAGGAATAGTTAGATTCCCCCAGTTCATAATGTTCCCTGCCTGTGACATGTCCTGTCCCCTGGCTTCTCTTCAGCAGTTTTGAACAGGTTATTTTTAGTCTTATTTTTTTCTCTTGCTGCCTGTGCTTTCAAGTTTCCCTCTGACTTTAATTAAAGTGTCCTTAGGCTTGTGCATGTAGAAAGCTAACAAGTTCACCCAGTCAAGATCTCTCCTAATTACAATGCAAAGCAGGAGTTCAAGTGAGGAGAACATCAAACAGCTTTTATGTGACATGCGAGAGCTTGACACTGTATTTTGACAGGCCTGTTGTAGAATACATGATGCCACTAAAATACTTTTTTAAAGTAATATCCCAGCTTACACATCATCCACAAAACAAGCCTATGGTGCAGAGAGCAAGCTGTACAACATGCTGCACAGAGCAAAAGACAGTGTTTGGGGTGTTATTGATGTGTTATATAAACACTGGGAAAATCCAAAATGTTACAACTTTTGGTTTTGCTTCTTACGTGTGGTGGCACTTACAGATTCACCAAATCTGTAGGCCAGTTCTTCAGATCTTGATGCCTGTGATGTAGCTGCTTGATGAAAGATGAAGCATTTGACCCTCCCCATTAACAAATGCAACCCACTGTAGCACGAGCTAAACTGTGCAGCCTTTCTGGGCAGTACAGGAAAAAATACATTTTCTGTGGGTGTGGCACAGAGAAAAGGCATAATACAACCTTGTCAGACAGGGAATCTATGCACAAAAATAGATTCTTTTCACCCCAGTTGCCTCTATGGAATCATAAAAACATTAAGGTCTGAAAAGACCTTGGAGATCATCAAGTCCAACCATCAACCCAGCACAGCCAGCTTGTTCACCATCAAGTTATGTTCTCAAGTGCCATATCCACAAATATTTTATGTCCCTGCAGGGACTGTGACTCCGCCACCACATTGGGCAGCCCATTTCAATGCTTGACAACCCTTTCCATGAAGCACTTTCCCCTAATATCCAATCTAAACCTCCCCTGGTGCAACTTGCAGTTGTTTCCCATCATTCTGCCAGCTTCTATCTAGGAGAAGAGATCTAGACCCACCTGGCTCCCCCCTCCTGTCAGGGAGTTGCAGAGCCAGAGGGTCCCCCCTTCGCTTCCTTTTCTCCAGGATGAGCCCCCCCAGCTCCCTCAGCAGCTTCTGCTGATCCAGACCCTTCCCCAGCTCCGTTCCCTTCGCTGCACAAGCTCCAGCATGTAAACTAGCTGAGGAAGAAGACAAGCTGGGATTGGGAGAAAGAAAGAAGGGAGGGTGAATATGATTAGTGTACATTATCAGAGCCAAAAAAATACATGCATTTTAAACTGGAGTCTTTCCACAGAGTGTTCGTAGCTGTTCTCAAAACTGGAATTTTCTTGGGGAAAAAATATATTGTTTGGTTGGAGTTTTGAGATTTGCAAATAAGACTGAGGAACAAACTCAGACGTGTGAGGAAAACTTCAGTGAGAAGTACGAGAGGCTCATTTCCTGACCTAGAGCTCGAGTCATAACTCACCATCATCAGCACTGCCCTGAGTCCCCTGCAGTTGGAGCAGACAGGATGAGAGCAGGAACGGGTGAGTCAAGCCCTGTGGGTGTGTGAATGACTGTGCAGGACTCCTGCATGACAAGCACCTTTTATTTCACCATTCACGGTGCCACTCACCACTCAATAGTGACTTTTTCAGTCGCAGGATCAATATCCTGAGTGAGGAGAGGTGGAGAAAGGAGAAATGCAAGAGAGAGAAAAAGCAGAAATGCGTAGAGTAACAGAGAAGGAAAGGAACACTGTCTACAGTGTGAAAAAGAATGAGCTGGGGTTTTTTAATAGTTGCACAGGGACGGTCACACGCCTTTTTGTTCAGGGGTGACATTTCTGTGAGACTCTTACAGCACCTCAGCCACAATTCCTGCATGCCACTGTCAGTATGAAAGCAACATTAACAGAAAAATTATTTCATACAGTATATTGAAGTTTGGATATTTAAGGCAGCTTAACTACAGAAGATCTGAACTGCCAAGCAGTCTCTTGTCTGAGAAAAATTTAGGACTGAACAGCAGAAGTATTCTGCATGGCCTCACAATTCAGGCCAAAAGGAGGCAACAACCACCAAATTTTGCTTTCCATTCAGCCCTGCCTGAGAAAAGCAACAATTTTGTTAGAATTGAATGGAAGTACAAAATATGCTCGGAGGCAATATAATGTGCAGAGACTGGAAACGTAGTGCCTCATATCTTAGAATATCTTATCCATTATTAGAGCTGCATTTACCTAAATGTATTTCAGCCTGAATTGTCTTGTAAGGAGGGTATGTACAGTGTGTTGTAGTTATTGTAACAGCCACAGGGCCTCCCTGAATAGCACAGCACAACATACTGTACTTAATGTTGACACTGTTCAGTGAAACAATTATTACAATCAATTTGACTTCTAATGCGACTTCTCTTGTAAATCTCTGGGTCATTAACCTTAACAACATCAATGTACTGTCAGTATCCAGTTCCACCAAATTAGTGTCCGAGGTAATAGGAGAAGGAATGTATTAATGTGTTATTGGTGACTAATAAAGACAGCAATCCTCTAATGTGCTATGAAGAGCAGCTGAAGCATGCAAGGGAAGAGGAAATAGACAAAGTCAGGACAGAGGCACATTTGGTGGTATATGGCAGGCCATCCGATTAGGCGTTAAACAGCTTGACCTCTTTACTACTGAATAAGGCGGAGCAGGGATGGGGATGAGTCCTTGGCATATGGTTGCAGGCCAACTGTGTGAGGTTCTACAAGACCAAGTGCTGGGTCCTGCACTTGGGTCATGACAACTCCCTGCAGCAGTGCAGGCCTGGGGGCAGAGTGGCTGGAAAGGTTCTCAAGCAGGAAGGGCCCTGTGGGTTCTGGTGGCAGCGTCTGGACACGATCCCGCGTGTGCCCAGGGGGGCGGGAGGCCGATGGCCCCGGGGCTGTCCCAGCCCTGGTGTGGCAGCAGGACCAGGGCAGTGCCCTCCCTGTGCTGGCCCTGCTGAGGCACCTCCAGTGCTGGGGCAGTTCTGGGCCCTCAGACAGGAGAGACATTGAGGGGCTGGAGCGTGTGCAGGGAAGGGAACGGAGCTGGGTCATTTCCTCCCAGGCAGATGTGAAGATCATAAACTTTGATCTGAAATGGATGTTTTGCCAGTGAGCACTATCACTGGCCAATATTCTAACTGGGCAATCAACACCTTCTCTATGTAAAACACTTACTTCTTCAAATATGAAGAAATGTAAGTGAGCTTAAAAACTAAAATGGATGAAGGTTTTCCCTCTTATTTACTTCCTTCTTACTTTCAGAAATCTGAGGCAGGAAAATAGATTTTTTTTTTGGTCAGTTCATTGAAGTATTGTTGTTGATACAGAGGACAAGGAAGATGATTTATTGTTTAAGAAACCTCCAACTTTCCAGCTGAGAGCAAACTGCCATTTTCCTCTGAGTCTCCTACTTCTCCTTCTCTCAATTTCAGCATTTGTTACCAAGTGTAATCCCTATTGTATGCAATCAGTCAATGTTTCCATTATCACTTGTCATAGGTTTGCTTTGGGCCAATTTCTCTCACCCCCTCACACAATTGCTATAAGTTGAGAGAAGATTTATGCAGACAAAAGAGAACTGATTGGGGAGAATAATATTAGGATTTATTACTAGCAAGATGAAAACTAAAGAAATATATCTACAAAAATTCTAATTAGGCGAAAGTGCTATGTATTTACAAAAATACCCCTCTCCCCTTTGTATCAGTCCAGGACGAGAAGCCGTCTCTTTTCCACTTTCAAAGCTACAGGTCTTCCAAACAGTTCTGTATCATTTGAAAGTTCCTCTTCCGTCATCTCTAGGATGACAACTCTGATTCATCGCAGCTGGAACTGTTTCTCTGTCTGCCTGTCTCTTCTATGTCGACCTCAGGGCTGGGCCTACCTCCCTCCTGGGATAAGGCTGGGGTTACCCAGGTCCTGTAAGGTCTCCCATGGACTGCAAGGGGACACTTGCTTTTCCATGGATCTGCACCACAGGGTCACAGGGGATAATGGTTTTGAGTCCACCCCTGTTTTCTGTGGAGGTCCCTTCCCACGGGAATAGTCCTTGATAGACCTCTCCGACGTGGGTCCACCCTTAGGGCAACAGCTCTTCCATTCTCTGCTGTCCCTTGGGGTCACAAATTCAGCTGCACCAACATGGATCCCTCTCTGGGATCCCAAGATCTTACCCAGGCTCTCTCACTCCAGTGTAAGGTCTACCTCTCTGTGGGCCCACAGTCCAGCAAGACTAGGCCTCAGCCTCCCACAGAATCACATCTTTCTCATGTACTTCTCTGCTCCGGCTTGGGCTCCTTCATGAGCTGCAGAGGGGGTTTCTGCTCCCCAGCAATCTTCCATAGGTGGCAGGGATTTTCAGATTTCAGTCTTTTTTCCTGCTGAAGGGAGAGAGAGGGAGAGAGGGGGAGAAGGAGCCGTCTCCCCCTCTCGGGCTTCTCTCTCCTCTGGCTGCCAGTTTCGACTTTGAAGGCTCCGCTATCTCTCTGGCTGGAATTCTTTTTGCAGCAGCCTCGTCTAAATTCTCCAAGTTGTTCTTTAAAGTTTGTTTCTTTTCTTCTCTCCGTTACATGTCTTGGTCAGGGGGGGTTTCGGTGCTGCCCCTGCCCCTGGCCCAGGGCCGGGGAAGGAGGGAGGCCTGGCCCCCCTCGGGGCCTGCTGCCTCTCCCTCACATGGCTCCCAATTTCATCTGCGCGACAACCTTCTCTTCCGTTTTCTTAAATATGTAATTGGCAAAGGCATTACCAAAACCTTTGATTGGCTTTACTACGGAAATTCACCTGGAGAAACTACTCACAGTCCCCTGGGAGGGGGGACCTTTGCAAACCCACTTTATTTCATTGCTGCCAGTTTGAACAACGAGTAGCAGATAGTAATCAGAGGGCCTTATTACACTGGAGAGTTTTCCAGTAATGTCCCTTACCCAAGCCCTTGGGAGACAGCAGACTTCCCTGTGGGTTGGGTCCAGTCTGCATATTGAGCCCTCCATTCCCCTTAGAAAGGAATATCCTATTACAACGACCCTTCTTTTCCTGTTCACGGAGGAGGTCTTGATGTGGGGTACAGCTGGTATTGTTTTAGGGGGCTCCACTACCCCAGCAGGTCCTTTACCCACCTCATCAGTTGTCTGGCCTTCTAGTTCCAGATCCTCATACCTGTTGTAGAAGATACCAGTCAAATTATGAGGAGGAGGATCCTTCTCCGAGTACATGCAGTGACCAGTATCCAGCCTTAATCTTTTGCAGACCCTTAACTAACAGTTCTTTGAGTAATTATCCTGTAGGTTTCTGAGTCCTCCATAGTGTATGAATTCGGGCTTGCACTTGACACTTGTAGGTGGAAAAAAAGGTTAATGGAAACTTGGATACTAGTCCTTTATGATGTTGCAACGGTTTCCCTTCCTCTGCGTTAATCCTTTGCGTTTCTGCCCTTCTACAGATTATATCCAGCTTCTCTTCTAAAGCTCCACCTGACTCTGTGGACTACTACCTCCTTCTCACACATGTTCTGAGGTAAACTGCTTCTTCATTTCTTACAGTCTTGGTATCACTAGGGGAAAGGATAAGAACAACTGTGAACAAGCTTCTCCATATTTCCCTGGCTGACAAAATGGAAATGCCTTCTTAACAGGCTTGGAGAGCTCTGTGGAGGCAAAGCTTCTCTGTGTGCCTGCTACAGGTCCTTGCAGTGAGGAGGAGGACCTAAAGCCCTTAGTGCTGACTTGAAACATCAATCTTTTTTCCCAGCAATTCCGTCAGGCCCAGTGAATCTCCACTAAGCGAGTGAAAAGAAAGCAAGCCATGGATTTATAATTTGGCTAAGATTGGGGAAGTTTGAATAGGGATGGTGAAAAAGCAATATCTATTGTTTCAGTGGCATCTCTCTTTTCTGAGCTGCTTGATCTTTTACATAAAAGGTTGAACAAATATCACTTCTAGCAAAATACTATTTTTTAATCATCAAACCTAGTCCCAAAAATGCTGAATAATCTTTGCTAGTTATTTTTTCTAAACCAATTTTGTTTCAGGCAAAATTATAGCATAGAAAATAGTAGTTCAAATAGTCAAAGAGCAGCAGAGTTAAAACCAACTGAACAGAGACTCTCATAAGGGAAAATAGCACAGAACATAACCTATATGTTCACAAGAACTCCACCTTGAACTATTGTAAATACTCTGCTTTGAAAGAACTCCAGCGCTTTGAAAATAACTTTCCCTTCACGTGGCTATTCTGAAACAATGTTTAAGGAAATATCTAAGTGCAGAGTAGCTCTGAGCCACCACAGAAAGGAAAAAAAAGGCATAAATAAACTATTTTGTCGTTCTGAAACTTCCAATACCAACGTTCTAGTTGTATGGAGCTTTTACTTTTTTCTGGTTGCTTTTCCATCTGCTCTGTCATTACCTCTTCTCTCACACAGAATACATACCTGCTAAATTTGTGGTGTGTACCAAACCCCGACAATTTGGGAGTTTCTTACTTGTATTCCAAAAATCCTTTTTGCCGTTTTAATCCAGAGGAATTCCACATGTGTTTTCTGCAATATAATGTATTTGTTTTCTTCTGTGTGACAAAGTGTTGTATAACACTTTCTATTAAGTTTGAGCATTGCCAAATGGGCTGAATCAAAACCTACAGAAATATAGCATTGCACATATAGTTATGCTTATAGACACAATAATAGGTATGACTAGATATTGAAAGAGGATGGTACATCACAGTCCTATTGCTTTTCTCTGAGGCACTGACTTCCAATCAGTTTTGGAAACTTGACCAACATCTACTGAGCTGATTAATCAGAAATTATGTTCTTTAGAAAATCCGGCCTTCGTGTGGATTCTAATTATATACTTTTGAAAGGAAATTTCTTGAGTTTTGCATTACAAATCATTATTATTCCAACAATTAACATGACAACAAAATGGAATTTCCCAAATTACAGTTAATAGTACTATTATATTAGGTAGTGTAATACTAGAAATGTCCACCTCTGGAAGGACATGTGGACCATTTGTCTAAGTTAGATACATTTAGAAACTGAGTTGACCTTCAAATTTACCTGATATGTTAAACAAAAACTCGCTTTATCATGTATTCTCTAGAAAACCTTCCATCAAGGCTTTATACTAGCGATAGCAATGCAAATCACACCCCTTTCAAAGAAACATGCTAATAAATTAAAGCATAAGTCTTACTTACTTACTTACTTCTCAGTCAGCATGAGTCTATTCCCTGACAGGTTTACTAAAATACCACTTACTTTTTTGCTATCATCGCTGACAGCAAAAAAAATGTGTGTTTTGCAGCTCAGCAGGTTGCTAGACAATTTTGCAAGGCTTAATTGTATATACATACATATGTGTATATATATATATAAATATATATAAAATACATTATGTGTATTCGATATTTTCATAGATAATGATATAATTTGTATAATAATATAATATATAATAAATTTGTATTGTGTGTTATATAGTATATATTATATACTATATTAATAGGTCTGCATGTATATATGTATTTCTAACAGTAATTTCCAGTGTGAACGAGGCATCCTGAGCATTTCCCCCCTCTGAATAATAGAACAAAATAAAATAACCTAAGCACTGCCCAAACACTGTGCATTTTCCAGCCGCTTCCCTGGTTTTGATTTGTTTTTTCTGCCTTATCTGGTCCCCTACAACAGTCCCAGGGAACAGCTTGATTAATGCCCATGCGAAGTGGTGGCAGGGGTAGTTGCAGGCAAGTGGTTACTCAGAGGAGCGGCAGGTACTCGCCTGGAGTCCCGGTGGTCGCGGCGCCTTTAACATCTCTCCCGGGGTCTGCCTGTTATCTGCCTGCCCCCGTGGCTGGCAGCTGTGCTTCCCGATGGCCTGATGGACTGGCTCGTGTACCTGGGGACGCAGGCAGGGTGCATCCATTACTCATTTGTGACAATAACCAATCGAGGAAGATGTAGAACTCAATTCCGGTAGAAAGACCTATAATGTTGGAGTCAGGAGGTTATCGCTGTGGGACCTGCACCTTGCTCCTTACCCCTCTTATCGAGAGCTTTACGGCCCCTGCTGGAGCAGCATCTTGTAAAGCTGAGGGCTGCAGATCTCGGGCCCAGATTAGCATGCATCTTCCTAAATGCTGCAACATTTAATTAAAAAGTAGATGTTAGTCAAACTGTTACTGGCTGAGAAGATGCTTTTGGTGAAGGGGAGGCAAAAGCTAAAGCGTTTTACCACAGAAGGAGCAGATAAACAATTTCCTTAAATCATATCTGTGTAGAAAATTGTATGTTTCTCACTATTCTTTTTTTTACAGTGAAACTTTATACATGAGACCAGACTAGTACAGTCCCAAATCCAAGCCATAATGCTTTTTAATCCAGGTGAAAATCTGTGATTAAGGACAGCATAAAAACCATAGCTCTTGAAAAATTACTAGGGGCATATCTTTTGATAAAGCACAGATTTCTGTTTATTCATAGTGAAATCATCTGAGAAAGAGTCTGTCTTTTAAAGAAATCACTAAGCAAAACTCAGGAAAGGTCATTAGGTTATGTGCAATGTAAGAAATAAAAAATTCACTTGATGATTTAGAGCCTTTTCTCTAAATATCTTGATCCTAGGAGGATCCAGGTAGACTTTATAGGCACCTTAATTGTTAAAACAACTTAAACTTCTGAAAGAGCAGATAGAAATAGTACTCATTTATCATTAATGCCTTAAATTATATTTAGAAACTTCATTTAATCAGTCGTACAGACCACAGACTCTGGCAGTATTTTAGCAAACTGTGCCTGAACTGGAAATGGAAAAAAAATAGTTTAAAAAATGGTTTTATCAAGAACAGAAAGTGCTGGGTTAACAGTGTAACTCTTAATTACCAAATTACTGGTAGATGATATCACCATCTGCACTACCAGAATAGAGTATGAGAATTTATTCCTATAGAAGAATATTATCCTATTCGTCTAGCTATAAATCATTAGATCTAATAAAAACAGCATTCAAAAATAATCTGTAATCTTTTGTACACCTTCTAAGAAAACTTATAGCATATTTTTAAACAGGAATGAATGAGGAGGTTCAATCAGAGAATATTTAGGCATAAAACTGGCAATCAGTTTTATGTACCTATCTCCACTTAAATCTACTTTCTTTAGGGGAGTACTCCATAATATATGAATCACATTTTAGCACAGCTCATTTCAATATGCTTTCCTCTCTACTTTTCCCAGGTTTATTAACATATTTTAACCTTTTTTCAACATTACCAATGTGGACTTTAGCAAATATTAATTATTCAACAGCAGCAAAAACCCTGTAAAGGTAGGATGAGAATAGAGACAGCAGTAAAGAACATTCTACTTTGTGACCCCAGAATAAAATTAGCCAAAGAAAAAATTATACTGCACAGAAGAATAAAATCAGAAGCAAGACTTTGAGAAATATTCAGGACAGGGCAAATAAACCCTTCAGAAGGTGAGAGACAGAGAGAAGGAGACAAATAAATTTGAAACTGGGAATAACACAGTCAAATAAGAGCCCCGGGTATTGAAAATCTGTATTTGTACGAACAGAAAGAAGTTTACAAAAGAAAGAAAGACGGGAGAGGGAGATGATCACACTGAATGAACACTGATACAGCTGGGCTATTTTGCACAGGATTGAAGAACCAAAGCACCATGATACTCAAAGTGAAGAGCAGAAAGAACTGCCAGGTCATTAGCAACCAGAGTGTTCACTTCCTCTCTGAAAGGGCCAACAACTCTAAAATACTAATGGTTTGAAGAACCAGGAGACAGTTTCATTAATTTATACTTAAAGAAGGAACACAGAGGAATACAATCAATCATTTATTTTCTCAACTGAGAAATCAAACCCATTAGAGCATCACGAATGAGCATAGCTAAAACAGCTACTGCTTCACTGAGGATCTGGGGACTTACAGCTCTTTCATCTGCAATTTGAGAATACAAAAGATGTGTCCAACCTCAGTCTTGTGAAAGAAGATTAAGGATGCTTCTGCCTTTCTCTTTTATGCAATGCTTAGACCTTCAAAATTTCAAGAAATTCCAAGTGACTGGGAAAACAACAGAGCCTATGTGCCATAAAACTGTAGGTGTCTGTATCACTGGCTCAAGCACTAGCACTGTACAAATGTTGTTGTGCTTCATGGCATGGCAGTTGCAGGGCCCCCCAGTGCAATGCCTGAACATAATTCAGGGAGCAGCACCAGTTGAAGACTTCTCTCTATGTGTCATGCATCCATCCACTGTGTATAAGGGTAACTTACTGTGCTGTGCCATTTACTCAAAGGATCAGAGAAGAGTCCCTGACCCAA
Organism: Pseudotriccus pelzelni; assembly: GCA_035584735.1. NCBI lineage: Eukaryota > Metazoa > Chordata > Aves > Passeriformes > Tyrannidae > Pseudotriccus > Pseudotriccus pelzelni. The sequence continues at coordinate 67,505,164 of JAWMRA010000001.1, read as the reverse complement.
TGAACCTACTAGTATAAACCTAGACTTTAGGTGCCTTGTTCCTAAAGCTGATATAGTCTAAAAGACAGCCTGTGCAGACACTACAGGAGCAAAGACCATAAAATTCATAGAATCCTTTATGCTGGAAAAGACCTTAAAGATCATCCAGTCTGACCATAAACCTAACACTGCCAAGTTCACCACCACTAATCCATGTCCCTAAGTGCCACATCTATATGTCTTTTAAAAATGTCTAGCGATGGTGACAAATCCACTTCTCTGGGCAGACTATTGCAATGTTTGACAACCCTTTCCATGAAGAGTTTTTTCCCTAATATCCAATCTAAACCTTCCCCAGCACATGCTGAGGCCATTTCCTTTCATCCTATTGCTTGTTATCTGGGAGAGAAGACCAACCCTCATTTTGGTATAACATCCCTTCAGGTAGCTGCGGAGAGCAATGAGGTCTCCTCTGAGCCTCCTTTTTTCCAGAGTAAACAACCTCAGCTCTTTCAGCCACTCCTCATAAGATTTGTGTTCCAGACCCTTCAACAGCTCCACTGCCTTGTCTGGACCTGCTCCAGCACCTCAATATCTTTCTTGTTGTGAAGGACCCAAAACTAAATGACATGCCACTCTAAATATATATATATATATATATACATATACATATATATAGTTGTTGTGATCGTGTCATGTACAATAAAACTACTTCTAATGAACTTTGCAGGCAGGATTCATCTGCCTCCAGGATTCATCTGCCCCCAGTTTAGATGTCTAGAAGTTGAATATTTAAGTCTGAGCCAGTGATGTACAGTACTTTAGAATCATCAGGGAAAAATTAATCGACTTCCAAAAGCACATCCACACAGCTCAGGTTTACCACTTAGAATGAGGTTAATTGTTCTCTGAAGGTGTTGTTTCTCCTTATTGGTAATCCATAAAGCCCAGAATGATGACATCAGCCTTAGATCTACCAATTTTAGATGGCTAAAACTAGGCACAATGAGTTCTTCTTCTGTGACTCTTTGACTGTCTGGACTCTGCAGCATCAAGTGTGTGAATTAGAAATAGAGCCCTGGTCTTCTTGTCTCACACACTGAAATCCCACTTCACTTTCCCCAAAACTGAGATCTGGTTCAACAGGCACAAACTGAGTCCCTTTTTCCCAACTCACTCTGATTTGATTGCAGAAAATCCAAGAAATGCCTGTGAGAGAGTGTCAGAAAACAGTGAAAGGAGAAAAAACCTGTGGAAGAATAATCTTGATTCAGGGACATCTGAGAACAATATTCACAAGTTTATTTTAAAGACATATATTTATACATTTGGTGTTATGTAGACAGGAACATCTCAAAATATATAGTTTATTTGGCTTCAACTACTGTGCCTTTTTGAATTAGGTTTCAGCCCTCTAAACAAGGGATGAATCTGAAGTAATGTCTTTAAAGTCATTTTTAGATCATCTGTAGGTTCCATTAGGTAAGCATATGAACCTCAGCTTAGAGATGAGGCAAACAAGTTCAGACCCGTATGGTTAGAACCAGCCAGCTCACAGCTTTTCACTTGAATAAATCATAAACATTTTAAATTGGTATACAATTCACATTGTTTTCCACCCTATTTATGATCACGTGGTCACTACTTATGACCAGAATATGCACAAATGTAAAAAGATCCACCCAGTCCAACAGCCCCATTCTAACCAGCAGTCTTACACCTGTGAAAAGGAAAATGCCGGTGCTGAGACTGTTTATTGTTGGTTCTAACACTGACCTTGTGCCTTTTTTCATCAACTATAAATGAAATCATGATCAGAAATGCTCTTTGTAACTCTGAAATAAAATGGCTTACTAGTCATGACTAATAAAAGATGAACTTTCTAAAACAGATCTGGATAGTGCCTTGCACGCACATTGGAAGTGGACTGCTTTGTAATAACATGTCTAAAACAGGAGCCTAGTTAACTATAGACAAATGATAGCATGTTTAACCATATCTGCTCTAATGATACGTGAGCTTTCTATACCACTGTGACAGTTAAGCTTTCTTTTCATTTTAGGATTTTGAAGTGACTCCCTTTTTTTCATATTATCCTCTTCATTTGAAAGATCAGAAGAACTGAACAGCACCACAGCTGAGTACCATCTTTGAAACTTCAAGTGAAAAAGCAAGAATGTCCTTAACTCTAATCTTGTAAGGAACTCACTAAGAACAAACTGCAAGGCTAATATTTTATGATACAGTGTGCCTTAGGAAACAATGCATTTCCTCAAAAAATAAAAGTTATTAGCTATCTATCTATACCACATTATACATAGCTGTTGGAAAGCTGCTTGGCAAACGAATGACCTGGAGGTCCCCATAGACACCAGGCTGAATATGAGCCAGCAACATGTACCTGCTGCAAAGAAGGTAAAGGGTATCCTTAACCGCATTAGAAAAAGTGTTACCAGCACATCCTTCCCCTTTATTCAGCACTGGTGGGACCATACCTGAGTGCTGTGTCCAGTTTTGGGTTCCTCAGTAGAGGACAGACATGGACACACTGGAGATGATTCAGTGAGGAGCCACAGGGATGATGAAGGAACTGGAGCATCTTGCATATGAGGACAGGCTGGAAGAGCTGGGATTGTTCAGCCTGGAGAAGAAAGGCTCGGGGGAGTATCTTATCAATGTATATAAATATGTGAAGAGACGGTACATAGAGGATGGAGCCAGACTGTTCTCGGTGGTGCCCAGTGATGGAGCCAGAGGCAATGGGTACAAACTAAAACACAGAAGGTTCCCTCTGAACATCAGGAAACACTTTTTTATTGTAAGGGTAATGGAGCACTGGCATAGGTTGCCCAGAGAGGCTGTGGAGTCATTTCCATCCTTGGACATATTCAAGGACTGTTCTGGACCTGGTCCCAAACACCAGACTTGAGCAGGGTGTTTGGACTGTATGACCTCCAGAGGTCCCTTCCAACTTCAGCCATTATTTCATTCTGTAATTCTTTGACTTTATTATTGACAAGAGTTACCATGCTGTGTATACTGAATACACATTTCCCCTGGAAGTACTCACACAATGCATATTACACAGCTTGTAATACAGTTGTACTTTCCATGACAGTAGGAAGCACTTAAACTAAGTCTATATGCAATCTTTGACCAAATTCTGTTGACTTACAGAAAAGTAGAGTTTGACAAATTCTAGGTAGGTTTTGAACATCTGATGCTAAAATTTGAAGTTTAAAAAAGTATGATATATATATTAAAGGAGGACATGAGTTTACTTAAAGAATTACTTAGCTACATCTCTTTCCTGTCTGGATCCAAACCTCTCAGAGATCACTGTCTTCCTGAAGATAGAATAAATGTATGTGTAGCTGAGTTTCAGTATCACTGTATTTCATGGAACACAGAACTCCAAAGACTGTTCAAATCTGCATGAAGCATGAAAAGCCACTCCTGTCACATATTTGCAAACAAGGATAAATTCTTACACTTAATTCAGTAGAAACTAGTAAAAACATACAGCAATTTTCAGATCTCCACCACCTTTAAATGGAGTTATATCAACAAAATATTCAGTAGCACAGAAAAAAAAAATCGCCTTAATTTCCTCAGGTTGAAGGATTCCACTTAAAATCAAGAAATCATAGTTTGGGTGGATGGTGAAACTTTCTTTGGAGTTAGACTCTGTTATTACCAAAGGAAAAGTGAAGGCAAAGTCAAAAGGGTATATCAATAAGAAGAGCTATTTATTATGTCTCAGACAGCTGAAGAAATGCTCAGAAGTCTTAGTACTTTTTCTGTGTCTCTCCTCTTCCATGACAGATTACACTGTCTAGGTGGATTGACATCATATCCAAGATAAAAATACACCCGATTGAAAGTCTGAACTTTAAATTTAAAAGTTTAAACTTACCTTAAACTAAACTAAACTTAAAATTAGCAGCTTAAAAATAAAGTTTCAGTGCTTTGATTTTCCCAGGAATTTCCACAGTGAGAGGTGGGAAATTATACAAGTTGTGACTTGTATATTTTCAAAAGAATAATTTTATATAGTTTATATTATTTAAGAATAATTGGAACAGAAAATATAAAAAACTTTCAGATAATACAATGCAATAAAAATTAATGGTAAAATATAAAATGCAACACCTCATGAAAAAAAGTGTGGAAACAAACAAAAAATAAAGACTGTATTTCAGATAAAATCTAAATAAGCTTTGCTGATTTTTAAAAATTAAATAATACCTCCTGTTTTTCAAAGCAAGATATCACTGGAACCAATACACTTCCACAGAACAGCTTGATGAATCCAGACTTTTTTCAGCAAGCTTTTTCTCTCCTACAACTTTTTCATGGGAGTCATACTGTTGATATTTTGGTATCAGACTAATTTACAAGGTATTGATTGAGTTTTAGTAAATAATTAAGCCAAAGTGTGAGACTTTTCTTAGACAGAATCCCCATTTAAGTCAGCAGGAGTCCTGTTCAAACTGAGACAAGAAGCCTGATCCAATGTATTGAAGATTTAATGATTCAGTGGAATTTGCAAAAGGGTCCTAATAAAACCTAGCAAAAAATAATTTGTTAGTTGGTTTGTTGCTGTTAAATGTCACCATAATACTTAAGAGATGTAGAAGCTGCTCAGTTTGAAAGGAATCACTTCTAAAAAAGAATAATGGTGAGGGAACGTTGCAAAAAGTTAGCAAGCTAAATGACTACTGTATTTGTAAAATAAATCTGTCCCTTGCAAATCTCCAAACTTGCCTTTGTATATCAGTATACAGCATGCAATTTAATTGCATTTAATTCTTCTCATACAGAAGTTCAAAAAGACCTGCCTTAGCAAAAATGTAATTCTGTATAGAGAACACTTATATAATTAAATGTGATTTTCCTGTATTTTCTTCTCAATGTGTTTGTCTGCCAATGTTTTGCTCTCCCTTTCCTTCCATTATATCCCTGGTAATGGAGATGAAGCAGCTTTGCTTTCTAGTGCAATAGAAGGATAGCAGCAGGTCTACAGGAGGAATTCAAGATGCTTGCCATAAACCATCTACCACATACAGCAAACCAGGATTTTTTCCAGGTTTATTCAGAGCCAATGGAAGTTTGCAACATACAGTGAAACGTTTGTCTTGAACACCCCATGGTGATTTTAATGGAGGAACAGTTGTTCACAAGTATGTGGAACTCCCCTCTTTTTTTTTTTTTTTTTTTTTTTTTTTTTTTTTTTTTTTTAAATCCTTTCCTCAGTTTTGCTACAGGATCTTAACTTTTAAAAAAATTCCAGGTTATCCACTTTAAAAGTTTGATTTGTGGATTTGGGAACTCACATATTTTGTGCTTTATAAAAATATTTTTTAACTGTATAAAATAATAAAAGGCAAATAATAGCATGAAACATAATTAATTTTAGTGATACATGAGTTAACATTAAAAAGTAAAATACATACTTTTAAAACAAAACTTACACTTGTGTAAGAAAATCTCTAGACTCTTGAAGGCTAAATACTTTGATAGTTTTGATAGTACTTGGGCAAAAACTAAAAATATGCCTAAATATTGCTCTAAAGGTCGTCTCATATGACTATAAAATCCAGTGTACATCAGCTAAGTATTTATCTGAAAGAAAAACTGTGGAGTAGAGATTTGGTCATTCTTTCTGTAACAGTCCTGGAATATGTAAATTATTGAATTAATATTTTTAAATGCAATCAGAAGGAAAACAATTTTTTGTCTAATGAAGAGCAAAAAATTTGGTTTATGTGACATTGCTTTTCTCACTGACCATTCCATTCAATAGTGGTACTCTCCAGTCCTACACAAACTTACACCTGTGTTAACACTAAAGCGGAGAAATACATTCATTGAGATCAAAGGTACAACACAGACTGGAACTCCTGCCACTTTGAAGAGTAATAAAAGCTCTGGATCTGGGTTCGGGTTTTTTCCTTCAAATGTGTCAATCTCTTGTGCTTTTTACCTAAGACAATTCATGTGCCTGAATCTGCAGAGAATCTCAATTAACACCACAAAGCAACGTATTGCCAGCGTTTGAATGGACTACCCAATGGGACACCATTGTGGGCCCAGGAACTACCCTTTTCTCCCCTCACTCAGCTCTCTGTGTAAAAAGATACAGGTAGAGGCTGAGAAAAAAGAACCCAGGGCCTATTCACAACTTTACTTATCTGCTACAAAATGTGCAACATCTTCCTGGATCTTGAGATGTGCAGAATGGAGTCCCCCAAACTGTTTCAGGGAAGGGGACGTAAAGCCAGGACTAACATCTCACCTCACTGTGTACATACAGCCTCAGATTTCCTTCCTCTGAGTTGCAATGCAAATATGTTCAAATGAAGTTAAACAAATGTTTGAACCAATACAGGAAAGGGATTTTAGGCAGAAAAGAGAAATATAGATGCACACCATGTGCCAGCGGCCTCTGCAGTGACTTACTGTGGTGCAGGATTTAAAATTCTCTACATACGAACAGTTAATCACCCCAACCATTTAAAATGTCAGTGGAAAAAGAAATGGTTTCCAAGAGCATATAACTGCCCAGATAGCTTTCATCAGCCCAGCCACATGAAAGACCCAGAGGCAACTGCAAAGCCACCATCAATACAAATGCCTGTGGAGTCCTCTCTGGTGCCAGATCCTGCTGCTTTGGCTATAAACAATATCTCCTATAGTGCTGCATCTAGGATCTCTGGCTGCCAATCAAGCAGGAAGAGAAGGAAAAGGAAAAACTACCTAATGCACTTGAGTAAATGTACCATTGCCATTAAGTGCTATATTTTATACCTTTGTGGAGTAAGTGGTTTTGCAAAAGAGCAAATCTCCAAAATGTTAAAAACTCATTGCAGAGAAAATATAGTGGCAGCTTTGATGCCTAATTTCTATGAATCTGAACATTTTTATAGACTTCAGTCTCCCCACAAAACATTAGGCTAATGGACATAAGGCAGTTCTTCTTAAGTAACTTTGTGGTCAGTCATTCTTGCATGTTTGGGTCAATCTGGGTGATGCTCATATTGAGTAACAAACAGCAGAGGGTGTGTGCAACATGCGTCCATTTTCCTCATTGGTCCTGACACAGGCGCTCCCACTGAGAGCAGGGTTTATATGCTGAAAGCAGTCAGGGAAGGCATGGTTTTAGGCTGCACACACTGCTTTTGCCCTTAGCAGTGCCGTAATTTTGCACCTGTGTCTGAAGCAGTTCATTTTGTTTCACTGTGAACAAGGCTAAACATTATGCTTGAACTGGGAATATCTGCTTTTGGTGCCAAATTTTCACTGGTTTCTGGTCTGTCTTTTGGACTAGGCTTACGTAATGGATCAAATTATCCTGAGACTCAACCCAGTCATTGTATTTGTGTTCATTGCCAACTCAGGACATAATCAATTGCAAAAGAGCAGACTAGGCTCCAGCCTGCAAACAGAAACTGTCTAGCTTTTGTTAGGGTGCATGCTTACCAGAGTGCCAGTGATGCCACTTCCACAAACCAAGCTAAAAAAGAAAGATGTGACAGACTGCAATCCTAGCTATCTAGTCTATAATTACTTTATATTTATTTAGACATGTCAGCAATAGCACTTGCATCAGGGGCTAATTGTCCGTTCAGTTTTATGCTAGTAATTGACTGCAAGCCCAGAAGTACAGGCAGTAGGAAAAAAATAGTAACCGAAAACGAAAAAAAATCAACTGAAAGCTAAATACAAAACTGATCTCTGATACCTCTGGTATTACTTAGATAAAAAAGAAGTTGTGAATAATTATCGCTCTTAAACTTCTACTAACAAAAAAAGAAAAGTTCAACACAAATGTATTCAACAATTGCAGACTGTGGCTGAAATGGTAGTTTAACCATGTTTCACTTTCTCCTCATAGCTGTAAGCTTTTCTTCCAAATTCAACTAACTTTTCATTTATATATTAGCTAATATTTTAGGCAAACAGCAGACCTAAATTGGCAGTGCTGAATTTATCACACATTATAGAAAGGCTCAGAAGATCCTGACAGTATGTAATTAAGCAGCACGTAACTTCTTTTTTTTTTTCTCTGTAAATGACCGGCTAATCAGAAAAATTGGAATTTTTCTTTCAATTCTTCAATAGGTTAGCTGAATGTAGAAATTAATGCCTCAGTAAGAATATGTAAGGGTTTTTTCCAAAATCCTCTTACAATTATATATTTCTAATTTATGATATTAAATGTAAGAAATTATACAAGTAAATTATATTAGCAATGAGTTGATTTTCATCTCTGAATTCCAAGGTCCTGTCAGTTCTCTACTGAGGTGATATTACTGAAGGACAGAAATTTACTTCAGAGTTACAAGTGAGATGAAATTCAGATTCAGTATGTCCCATGTTACCTCTGTATCAAATGGATATTGCACACTTCAAAACCAATTGTAATATAATACCAAACAGCAGAGGTGATTAATATTGGAGGCTTGTTAATGCAAAAAATGTTAGGTCTGCCTAAAGAGGATTATACTGTGAGACATTTGTTTTATTTTTATCAATTAGCTTAATCTTTGATTTGAATTTTATACCCTCTGGCATCAAGAAGATGCTTGTTTCTTTTTTTTTTTTCTTTAAACAAAGGATTATTCTTCCTCAGAAGGGGATTGTCTAGTTCTTTTATTGTTTTATGTCACACAGGGGAAAAATGCTTTTGAGGCATTACCTCTGAATTTAGCAGGGACGAGAGTTTACTGCTATATAATCATTAGTCAATGCAGTAGCTGAAACCTTAAACAAAAGAAAACAAACTACAACAGGCAAGCATCCCCTAAAGGCACATCAGAACACCAGAGAGAGGAAGCATGGATTTCAAACACGGCTGCCCAAGCATGTGCTAAATATTGCCGCTCCTGACTTTAAACAGCACACGAAGGAATACACCACCACCTTCTAGTCTTTGAAACGATACTAGGAAGCAATAGAAAAAAAATTGTAAGGGTTTAGCAAATGTACTTTACTTCTAGTCTTTTTTTATTTTGAGACTTCATGAAAATTATATTTCTGACCTTATAAAATCCTTCAGTATAACCTATCCTTCAATAAACCCATCACAAAGCTATTAGAAAGATATGATCAGACCTAAAATGTCTTTTTTCATTATGTGTGCTTCACCAAAACAAGCAAACTGCCTGATACTTGTGAATTGTCTCTGACAATTACTGCTCACACTGTGGTTGGGAGCCACAGGAAAGCTTCAGAAAGGTTTTTACCGTGGCTGTCCAATTGCATGTACAATCACCAGGGCCACATTTGCTTTCATATGGGTGATCAGAAGCCTGAGGTAACTGTAAGTACGTGAAAGAACCTAATTAGAGAACTGTATTTCATCCTGATATATGGCCAAATGCTATACAAATAATACATACAGTGAAAAAGCATCTAATTTATACTACTTGTGAAAAAGAAGGGTGATGTCTCTAACACAAATGAGAAACATTAAATACATTCTATTTTGTTAATTTCTTTCTGCTGGCATATTAACTCTGAATTCAGAATATATTGTTGAAGTCTTTCAAGATAGTGATTGCTTCATTAATTTAAGTATTTGTCAACTCAGAATAAATTGTAGGTCAGTGATTTTAATACAATCTACATCTATAATGAACTAAGACTGGATCCAGCCCTCTCTGCGGAATCATTTTGGCAATTTAGCATTTCAAGCAGAAGCCCAAAATACACCATCTGATGTCTGCTCAGTGATCTATACAGCATGAGCTCCTCTATAAAGATAGTGTCCACCATGCAAAAGCTTTAATCTGTAAGTAATTGACTGTAAGTAAGTCATAGTCCATCTACCCAAAAGAACTGCCCACCCACCAAAGGAGCTTGTGTAGAGAGAGGCTCTCTGGTATCGGTACTTTATACACTTTCTGGACACAAGACTCCAGAACTGCTGCTTCAGTTTTCAAGAATGAAACTCCCCGCTTGTTTATCTGTAATGACAAGATGATTCCCAGGAGTCACTGGGAAAACTGAGAAGACAGGAGGCACTCACAGGAGTTTATGGGAGTCAGATGCAGAACAATAAACTGATTCCAAGAAAAATTATGGATATAAGGTGTTGAGAAAGGAAAAGTTTCATGACAGGATAACAGTTTCAAAAAGCATAAGTACCAGTCATGTCTTTAGAAAGAGTTTTCCTGTGTTTGGTCTTCAGCTGTTTTTGTGAAAATGTGGAAGGGCAAATAGAAGCTGGATGAGGTTTTTTTCAGGGATAACTTCGTCAGACAAATGAGATATTTTGCGGTATTTTATTCCCCATATTGATTCTTTCTGAAGAAAGCATGACCTCATGGAATGATCTCTAGACTCACTTCAAAATCTTATGACCACATAAAATCAACAGAAAGCAGAGGAGGCTACCCTGAGAGATAGATGTTTTGCTCAGTGTCACAGCACTGTGACTGTGTGGGAGCTGCAGTGCCAGGTCCTCTTTTCCGTCACTAATGCTGGAGTCCCCCTCAAGCCAAACCTGTCCCCTACTTCCAACAGCTTCATAGTGTCTGCATTAGGACGCAGTTTTGATGGGATAGCAGAGCAAAAATCAAAGAGCAGCTCATCTCTTGTGCATAAAAGACATGGGACTGTCAGAAACCACTTCATTGGGTAATGAAAGAAAGGCTGTACACGACTCGCACATTAGTTTACACCACTCTCGGTACTAATGAAGAGCAGGTGCTTCCTTATGGTCAGATTTTAACATATAAGGCTAAGGGCTAAGCTAGGTGTTATTTAAAATGCAATAATTGAAAAACATATTTCTTAAAGGTATTTTGAAATTCTTTCATTTGCTGGAAATGCACTAAAGTTGATACAAACCATATGTTAAACTACAGTCTTGGAAAACAGACTTTTTTATTGGATAATGATGTGGGATGAGAGATATTTCATCTTTCATACATTTATTTGACAGTGATGAATTTAATTCATTCTATCACATTGAATGATACATTTATATTCAGTATGTAGTTTAAAATTTCATAAATGATTAAAGTCCTTGCCGTTTTAATTATAATATGAAGAGAGCAGCTAGAACTTATTTGCAGAGAATAATGTGCAAGTCAATAAATTTGGTGAGTACTCCTGACAACATATAAATGATGACTTTAGTTGCCTGACTATCTGCAGAAGACAGCTAGATAATGACAGTCCTTTTGTTTCTTTCCCAGCAGAGTGAAGCTGGAGTCTGCTCACTTCCAAACTGCAACTATCTCATTTCAGCAACTGGTAGCACACAATTCATAGAGCTTTAAAAGTTGTCCTGTACCCCCTGCACTAATCAAAAAGGTCAGCTTCCCAAGCAGAGGACTACAGACAGCTATCATCTACCAAGCAAACATACCTCACCTGTGCAGAAGAAGTTTCTTCACCATGGGAGAATCAATAAGGATTCTGAATACATAAGACAAGTAGCTTTTGACCTACACAGGCAATAGTTTAGGTTCCTTCACGCTTACCCCTCATCTGTCTGAATTACAGAGGCCACCTCTAATTAATTCACTTGCACTAAACGCCAGACTAAAAGCCTAATGGAAAGAGTTCATTGACTTCTTTTGGCTTTGGATGAGATCCATATGTATCAGCCACTAGGAGGGGACTATCCGAGCATCCGGGAGTGACACTAGTACCTGTTCACAAGCAACTGAGCCAATAACAGTAGCACACAAGTCAGACAAAAATCATAGGTCTGTTATTTTCTCTTCTCTGCACTTTGGCTGAGGCATTCCAAAGATATTGGAAGAAACTTTGGATAAACTCTCTTTGAATAAATGAGATAAACTCTCATTGAACATATTGTCCTCTGGTCCTTACAAACTAATTGTAGAAAAAAAAAGTTGTGGTATTGACCTTCACTTAATTTTCTTCCTTCTGCTCACAATGTGGAATACAGTAGATCCTAATTGATTCTATTTATGTTCTTTTTTTACTTAAATTTGCACAAATTCATGACACCCAGAGTGTTTATTTTAGAAAGAAAAATATCCATAATCTTCTCAGGTTGGAAGCAGCATAAAAACTAAGCAAAGTGTTGTTTTTATCTCTTATCCTAATTTTAAAAACAAACAAACAAAACAAAACAAAAACCCAACCAAACAAAATAACCCCACAACTAAATCAATTTTGATCAAATTTTGTTGAAAAAGAAAACTTTTAGGCTGAGGAGTCTTATGTCACAGTAGCCCAAAGCAGGTTAAACCAAAGGAATCAGAAAGTCTTCTGGAAAAGGAGGGCATATAATGGAAAAGACGACAGACCTTTAACTGTAGCAGTGCTGCTGGGTGCCGCTATAATGAACTGAAACCTACAATCTCCTAGGGTTAATAAGACACCTGTCTTGAAACTAGCAGTCAAATTGGTTTTCCAAGCCTGCCACAATACTTAAAGTCTTGATGAAGTTCTTACTGTGCCAAAGGAACTTACTAACAAAGCCACTGAGTCAATTTAACCTAGTGAAACTGGACCCTGTAGACTGGGTTATCAGAGTTTTGTGTTGAGATAATTACAGCACTAAAGAGAGCATATGGGCTGTCAAGGCTGGCACATGGCCTGCGCCAGCTGTTACCTGGGTGCTTTGGAAAATCTACTGAACAGCATTTTGGATACAGAACAGCCATATGTAAGTTTTCCAAGACATCTAGTGGGAAATCCTCATAATAAATTTATTTTTTATATGGGGGTGGATTATACCCAATAACATGACTGCAAGATGTACAGCCTTAAACTTCAGAAGGAAGCTACCAGAGGAAAACAATCTTGCATGATAGCAAAGTGTACCAATAGCAAGCTTCACCTTGTTTTTAAGAGTAAACTATCCAAGAAATTAGCTGTTGTATAGCCCAGCTGAAAACAATGCTGAAATACACCTATTTAGAAGCTTTTCTGGAAACAAGTCTCTGAGTCAGTGGAATTTATCCTATTATTCCTGGTATTGCTACTCCATGAAAAATGCCTTCCAAATGCAATGTCATAGCTAATCAATTACTAACAGCAATTGTTATTGATTAGTTGTGATGCTCTCACAGGGTCTGCCTTTATGAAGTAATATTACCCAAAGAAAACATTTCAAATAGAATATGTCCAATGAGTTAGAGAGAAAATATAAAGAGAAATCACATAGAAATGTGCCCAAACAGAATACAACAAATGTAAGTATACACCCAAAATTTCACAGCATGTAAGGACTGTAAATTATGATTATTGGATCCAGGAGGATTACAGGGAATGATATTACTTATTTAAATAAGTAGACTTAATTGCCCAAACTGAACTTCCTAAGATGCAAGGTCATTTTAACTAAGCCTGCAGTATCTGCAATGTCTGTGACCCAAGAGAATGACTGGGAGATATGGAGACTGACAAGCCTTGGGTAAGTCAGTGCTTAATTTCCAAAAGCTGATCAGTTTTGTGAGCAGACGTGTATGCCATGACTACGGCTGGGATTAGTGGTGCTGTGCAACTCTGAAACCCACCTGCAAGATCCTGAATTTTAGTTTTTCAAACCAAGTTAAACTTAAAAAGTTGAGGTAACAAAGCCACGAAGTTTCAGTTTCAAATCACCTTATCATGGAAAAACAGAGTCATTCCCATGACATCATTACCTTCATGGACCTAATGTAAATATACCATTATTTGTCTCACATAATTCAATTTCATGTCTTCATGGATCTCTTTAGAAATTAATGGATGGAAAAATTCAAGATTTACTATCTCTTTGAATGTGTTGTTTCAGTAGGAACATAGCTAATTCATATCCCCTCCTTTTCTGACTCAAAAATATGACTTCGCTGCTTGTGAAGAAGAGTTTGTAATATCTTGGTTCAACTAATAATTTTCTGTATGCTGAAATTTTTAACTTAACTTTGTTGACCTGCATCTATTTGAAAGCATTAGAAATGCCAATAGAAAAGCTGAAGTATTAACAATATTAGTACCTTTTTTTTTTTCAAAGCAAACACCTATTTGATTGAAAAGGAATGTATTTTGAATTTGAAAAATTCAGTTAGTTCAGTTATTATTTAAATTTTTTAAACCCTGTCTGTTAAAAACACTTAAGAAATCCAGTTGTATTGCATCAAAGTGCATTCCCACATTATATTTTGCAAGCTTTAGCAAACAAAAAAAATCCCCCAGAAGAATCTTAATTCTTATCTATGGAAAACATTAAACTGCTAAGTGCTAACAACTGGAATTAGTCCTTAAATCTCTAATGAGAATAATAAAACATGAGTGCAGTTTGTGCTGTAACTTGATAAGGCCTGAATTTACTTGCTGTTAGTAAAAGTTCCTGATCCAGCAGTATGGCATTTTACTCCCTGAGGTACAGGAAACAATATCTGTCCTTTAGGAGCATCCTCTGTGGTAAGCACTTCTTATCAGAGCTATCAAAGGACTAAGATAGCAGTGTAATATCTAGTAACAGCAGCTTTATGAGTAGATCCATTACTGATTTAAATCAATCTAAAGCTGGTAGTTCTGATTAACCCATTCAGAACAAAGCTGACCTCCTCACACAATTATTTCTTCTGAAAGTAATGCAAACTGTTTCTCTGCGACCAGATGTGACACACACACTGAATCTAAGTAGCAGCACCAACAGAAGTGTGGAGGAAATGTAGTAGTAAAATACAATATTCTCAAAAATTCTGCTTTGAACAAAACTAGGATATTGTATGCAGAAGGAATGTAATTGAGCAAGTCTAAAATCATCTTGCTGTCAATTTGTCTGAAAACCTATTTTTTTATAAAAGTCAACACCTAGATACTATTCAGTGAAATTTTCTGGTGAAACACTTATTGGAAGGCAGTCTTCAGATTTTATTTGTCTATGAAGATATTTTTATTCTTTGCAATGGAAAATGTAATTATAACTTTTCTCGAACATCCAAAAGCAAAATGTAGTTATCGGTAGTTATCAGTCAGCAGTTTAGTGAGCCACAGCTATTTTAATTCTTAGTGTTTTCACTTCATATCATTGGAGTTTTCCTCCCCCAAGTTTCAATTAAAAATCATTAAAAGCATTGATTATATTTTTTCATCAAATAACAAATAAGGGATCTAAATACAGTTTTAAAACATACAAAATGTAATTCATTTAAAAGATGATTTGCTAATTTGGCCAGTAATTAGATAACAGAGGTCTCTAAGCATTACTTTTTGATTAGTGTTTAGAAAGACAAAAAAACCTACTTGCACTCAGTTTGACACAGCTGGGAAGTGTCAATCGGCTCCCAGCCAGCAGTGGCCCACCAGACAAACACTTCCCTCCCAGAGATTAGAGAACATAAACAATATACATGGTCAACACCCTCTCACCACTAACTTCAGCTCAAGCAGTTGTACGTACTAAATGGTCACCTTCATAATTATCCTGGGCCTGATCCTGCTCTTTCCAAAGTTAAATTGAGTCTGAGCTAAATTATTGATTGCCACAGTCAGTCCCTCATGTTTTAGGAGTTAATGGGATCGAAGCGACATATAATCAGCATGCGTAACCTGAGGAGCTTGAACTTTTTGCATTCCCTTGTGACTTATTTTGGAGATGCTGCCTTTATTTCTGAACTATTCCTCTGAAGAATAAGAAGAAAGAAAAAAAAAAAATTAAGAATCCAGTAAACAAGCTGCTTATTTCTGATCCTAATTTTCTCATAGCTTGTTTAAAGCCTGACTTTGTAATCCTCACGTAATCCTTCCCCAGTGATCTAAACTATGCAGATACCTTCCTACCTTTAGTCTAAATCCATTTCCCCACCAGAAATAATAAAAGAAAAAAATCTTGGATAGGGTAAATACATGTAAAAAGTCAGCATATCTATTTCTCCTGCATTACAAAGGTTCACAGACCAAATGAAAAACCTTACACATATGAACTATTTTAATCAGTGCGATTTAGTATTCTCCACAAACACAAAAGGTTACACTCTTACTGATTCTTTGATTTAAACATTTCCTATTAAACTGTGTAATTTTAGTCCAGTAGGTGCTTTTGCAGTACTTTATGCAAACGTGGAGTCTTTGAGATAACAAAATCAGCATGAATTTTGTATCAGAAATATATTGCAACATTAATAAAACAAAACAGTGTATTTTCTTATGATAATATAGTTTAAAGAAATAGGTTTATTTTCAAGGTTCATACCATACAGGTGACAAACTATTTATTTACTCCTGCCTTTATTGGTAGCTGTATATTTCCTATTAGGTAATAAATTTGATCTTCCAAACTGTTTTGCTTGAGCATCAGAAAATATCCAAGTGCTGAAGGGAGAGATGGCACCTAAAAATATGCTTCTGAAGTTCTCTCTCTTGATAACACTGGAAACTGTTCTCTGCGTTGATCAATTTCTTGCATCTACAGAATACTGCTTTTTAAGGCTGGTATGGGAGAAAAATATCAAAACTGGCAAATATATTTTCAGTTCTTCAGAAAGAGATGAAATTGAAAAGCTCTACCTTCAGTACCTTTTAAAAAAATCTTAAAAAGGAGAAAAATCCTTTTTTTATTTCTTTCTCATTCAGGAATAAAATTTATGCTCTTTACATCATATATTGCTTTAACACTAGAAAAATGAAAGCTTAAACTGGGCCCAGAGCAAAGAAGTATAGCTTTTGAGTATGTCAAATTATCTTCAATAGCCATTTTTAAAATAAAATATAAAATCTTGAAGCAGACAACAAAGAATTGTATTGATGGTAAAATCTTTCACTTAGAAATAATTTTAAAGAACCCACATCCCTGAATCTTAAAAAAACCCATAGGAATACTGTTTTCTAATTGCTATAGGATGAATATGCCGGTAGTACGAATGACTTTCAGGTGTCAGTTTTAACAAAAATTCCTCTGCATTTATTTCTTTAAACACAGTGCCATTTGGTAGGTCTACAGACCTACAGAAACAGATGAACAGTAGTATTTGTACATGCTTTTTTTCAAGGCTGTAAATGTAATCCTACATTTCAAGGTTACCAAGAGGAAGGAAAGCATTATCATTGTTTTTTCAGTCTTATTGTCCCATTTAGGTGATGTACATACTCTGAGCAAATTAATTGCTTTGCATTTTGCTTATATTTATTAACTGAGAATAGGAAAGGCAGTAAAACACTATATCAAAGCATAATGGAGAAAACAACCAGAATCAATCTTTCTCATTTGTCACAGACAGCACTTATTTAAATCTAAAATATGTTCTTTGCTGTCCTTGGTTTATTCTGGTAGATAATAGCTTGTACCAAATATAGGGCTACAGATTCCTCTTCTTTTTGAACAAAAACCAGAAACAATAAATAAAAAAAAAAAAATAAGTAGCAAACTTCTAATAATAGAAGGACAACAACAAAAAAAACAACAAAACCCTGTAGTCTGTTAGATCTCTGCTTCTTAGCTAGATCTCTGCTTCTTTGCTAAGGAGATTTTATTTCTATATTCAAAAATCCTATGTGCATTATTTCTGCAGGGCTACTTCCAGAATTTTATCACCCTGCCCCATCATTCAGGCATGTATTTGGGGACAAATCCTGCAATAACAAGAAATTCAGAAGGGCCTTGTAAAGAGGAAAAGTCAAAATTTTTAAGCAGTACAGTGCATTATAACTCTCTAAATAAATCAGCTGCACATGACACTTCTCATTCAGACAATTGTGCAAGAAAAGCATTACCTGACTGTAATCGCTTAGACTGAGAAATTAATTTAAAATAGACATGCTTGCATGTCTCCAGCACTGATTTGGTCTCCCCAGTTTTTGAAAGTTTGATAACTGAAACACTGCAACACCATTGCCTGCTCATTATTATTTTTTAAGCAAAGTAATACTGAATCTCCCACATAGGAAGGAAGATAAGAAACAATATAGTGCCGGCTCCAAGTTAAATCTGGTTCAGACAGCGTAATAATGATGTCATTAAGGCTCCGAGCTGAATGGGAATCAGACAGTACTGTAGTACAGCTGCAGACATAAATCTGAAAGAACTTTTTTGGCTACATTCTCAGACTTACCTTGAAAGATATTTAGGAGCTCCAGCAATGTGAGTTGAAAGAAATGTTCTCAAAGGGAGGTTTGCAGACTGAAGAACCTATGTAGGCCTTATAGACACTTTCTTCGGTGTCACAGGAAGGAACATTTTGTTAAATGAATAAACTAAGAGAAATAATTTCAGAAGAAGTGCAAACCAGAAAACAAATAAACCTTAATACTACCACAAATAAATGAGACTAAGGCAATTGTGGGACTGCTCAAAGCCTTTTTGCCTTGCTGAATGAAAGCAATCCCTAAGACTGAATGGGTAATGAGATCCTGGCTCCTGAGATTTTAGCTTTCTTAATCATGTTCATAATTAATTCAAGAACATTGATAATTTCATTACATTCTTTTTGTCTTATCAATAAATGATGTGCCTGCACTTTTGGTCCTGTGTACAGGGAGAAAGGAGATGCTTTGGGTAATATTGCACCAGGAATTGTGTATGTATATATGTATATATATATACACATACATATATAATCTATATGACCCAAAATAGGGATGTGGTAGCTATTATCCATAACCAGGCCTCTATTATCAGAATATGATGACAAGCAGTTACAAATAATTAATAAGCTTTTTGTGCAGAAATGCAAAACCTTTTTAAAGAAAATATCCTGCAAATAGAATTCCTGTCTGAAAGATAGGCACCTAGAAAAAAATGTATTTTCAGATATATTTAAGAATGGATTTTACATGAACTCAAACTAAAATTATATATTTTTAAGCATCTCTAGATTTTTTTTCTTTTTTTTTTTTTGTAGTGTCATTTAAAGAAAAACCTAACTTCAGTTCCTTTTTCTATTTGGAAAGATGTGCCCTTCTGTTTGTCCTTCCAAACACATTGTCAGTGTCAGCTTACATCTAGCACCAGCTGTACTCACCCACTCAGTTGAAACCGTCTGGGGCTTTTTATATTATCTTTTTTTTGTTGTTTGTTTGGGTTGTTTGATTTTGGGGGGGTTTTACTGGGTTTGTTTTTAAGGGGTTTTTCTGTTTGTTTTTTAATGAAGATTGAAACTGCTCTCTCTATCTAGCAGTCAGTCAAAGGGGAAGCATCCCTTTAGGGTTTACTTGTGTGATCTTCAACAAAGCAACAAATCCCTTTTGCTCCCTTTTTTGTTGTTGTTGGTTTAGAGGTATCATCGGTTTTAGACAAAGTCTGTAGAAGTAAAAGTTTTTGACCGGAAACAAATACTGCTGTGTTGGTCATTTGTACCTTACTTCATTCTGACATCAGTGAAACCATCCACGAAGTATGTGACCCTGTGTAAGAGACAACACTATAAATGAGTCCCAAACAGTTTAATAACTGACTTCAGAACACAAGCTACACTCAGGAAATATCTACCACCCTGTAGGAACCATTACATTTTAGCTGATTATCTTTTAAAAATAATAAAATCAAGCATTCCCTCCTTAAAAGCAGGTTAAATGTCAACTTAAGGATGAATATATTCTCCACAAAATGTTCTCATTGTCCATTCTGTTGACACTGGCTTCATGGGGATGCTACTTTATGAAGGTCTACATGGTTCAACCAGCCCCAGAGGTGGCTCTTAGACAGCACATCATATGAGAGGTGATGCCCAAAAACAGGCCGATAGAAACTGCTTAGAGACAAAGTTTTAAGTCTTTAAACAGCAAGGTATTTATTA
>JAWMRA010000001.1:67474774-67485373 GCA_035584735.1 Pseudotriccus pelzelni | reverse complement strand
GTTTTCCTTTGAGCAGAATAGGAACGGGGAGTGATAGGACCAGGGGAGTGATCTATCTATTTTGGTTAACCCTTTTATAGCCTTGCTTCCCTTCAGAGGTCAGTTACATGCTTCATGGAAAAAAACTGAATTTCATCTATGTGTACTCTTTTGGGGTCATAATACACATATATTGTTTCTACTGCTAAAAAAAAAGAGGCCAAGGAGCAATCCCTGGTCCAAGATCAAATGGCACCAACAGACTGCAGCTCATATTGCTCACAGATAGTGCCTTCCAAAAGAGCTGACTGGGGTAATGTCACCCAAGGGGCCCAAAATACAGCTATAGAACATGTTAGCATTTTTAGGCTTCTGATACACAAAGGTGCCAAAAACTCTGGTATCAAAGGTCTAGAGCAACCCTAGGATTTAGGCAGCTCGGGAGAACTGTCGAGCAGTTGGGGAATTCCTTAAGGGACGGGGGAGGCAGCGTAAAAGATCTACTATAGCGTAAAATTAAACTTTCTCTCTTCAAGTTGCGAGCAATGCTATATGAGGATAACAAGAGGCAAACTCAGGTAAACACAGCACAGACTATTTAGTATGCTTGATGTATTTAACTGAAAAGACAGGGCCTGAACCGCCCTGTTGTAGTGTCCCTCACAGATTACCAGTACCATCCCTTGGGGCTGTAAAAACAAGTCCAAATTGATTTAGGCAATCCAGATACTCTCATTCCCAGCGGAGACAAGAGTGTGCAAAGCCTTGAAGAGGTATTTTTCCCAAAGTTCCCAAGCCTCAGAAGGCCACAGCCATAAATCAGATGGTCTGAATTGCCTCATGGAGGGGCTCACAGTGTAAAAAGTCTCTGACTACACTCTCAATTGAAGCATTTTAAGGGAATACCTGGAGTTAGGTAGGATGCCATTCCTGGATGCAATGAAATAAGACTAATGAATGCATTCAATTAAGTAAAAAACACTCTCCCTTCATCCTTGATGTTTTCAGAGAGCAGAATTCAGGAAAAGTAGGCTCAGATCCTAGATTTTGATTAGGTTGTTCTTGCTGTAGGTCGGTGTAGTGCCTTCAGGTGTTGTGAATCCGAGCCTTATTGCTGAGATCAGCAATTGTAATCCCTCTCAGATTTAGGGCAACATTTCTTTGAAGCAATTCTGAACTCTAAATAATGTGGAAAATTCTCTGAGCTTGATTATAACTTTCACTGAAAGAGCTATTGACAGGATGGCAAGCATCTTTAGCTGGCCCATGGAGTTTTTTAGAGGGTAGTCTCAAAGCTAAAGCACTTACATGTTTGAAATACCTAACCATTTCTTTTTTATCTAGCAGTTTATATCTAGTTTTAGATCATCCAATTTTTAATTCTAATCTTTAAAATGTAAATACTACTCCTTGACTTTGAACGTGTCTCATTAGACCAGAAACCTTAAAAGGTTCTAAAGGATTCAGGGAACCATTGTGAAATTCAAGAGGAGAATTCACAGCACAGTTACTGAAAGTTATCAACACTTTTTTCCAATGATAAGCCATCTATAAATTCAAGACAACAACCATTATAGTCAGGTTTATTGAACTGCAGTTTAAAACTAAATCCAGTCATGTGAGCATGCACAAAATTATTTTGTAGAATGACCTGATTATGTGAGAAAGAAGTCCAAAAAGAGCAACACAGAATCACTTAGCAAGGCAAGCTGTTGCCTGTGACAGTGATGTATGAGACATAGATGATATATATACTGGGTGGCTTTATCAGTAAATCATTGAGTTATTTACTTCCCTGAGGAACTGGACCTGTCCCTGGAAGAGACTGTACTGTGAGATGCACCAGTGGGGAATTAATATTGGCAAAACAGTCAATTTTGATTTGTTCTCACAAAAGAATCATAATACATAATTTAATAAATAATACACCACAGATGTACTGCCTCTTCTAAGTACTAGAGCTTTAAAAATGGTAGAACTGGATCTCCCTGTCGTTTTCCTCATTAACATTAAAGGAAAAATCTCCATAAAATCAGCTAGTTTTAAATAAAGAATTTAGCCAACACATCCTGGCAGGCTGTGAACAGTTGCACACTGAAGAATAAGAAAAAAAAACAGAGTATGAAGCTCTAAAACTGAAAATATGTAATACTACTTGCTTTCTATACATTGCATATTAAAAGTAGAACACAGACTCTACCATCTGCAATGGACAACTGTGAGTCCACTGCAATTTTGAGCTTCTGCTGTGGACCTTTGCTATAGGGCCATGCACAGGACTCTCAAGCACAGCAGTGGACAGGGTGCTGCCCAGAACCCCTCAGCAGGCAGAGAAGCACTCAAAGCAGACACCTGTGCCTTACCTCTTCCCAAGTTGCTGCACTTGCATAGGAAGAAGCATCCCCTGTGCTTTGCACCTAGGCCTCAGCATCATGGCCCAGGATTCACTGCATGAATGTGCTGTAAACATAGCTTGAAAAAGAGCTCAAAAGGCTATCCTGGTGCTCAGTCTGACACTAATGAACAAATCCCTTGGTTCCTTCTCTTATGGTAATTTTTTGTGTGTGTCTGACTTTAACAAATCTGAGTTAAAAACTCTGTAGACTGAAATGCTACAGAATATATACATGGTCAAACTGCAAAATAAAAAAAAAAGTTAACCCACCATTGGCACAAACATTGTAAATGTTGCTACATCAAAAATAAACAAAAAGGTTCAAATGCTGAAAAGAACTGCTGTGCAGGAAAGAGCTCAGTTTTATGGAGTGTTGTAAGAAGCGTTTCTGCTAACATTAACACCATTTTCAGAAAAGCTTTACACAAATAAAGGGAAATCAGACACTAATTTTCAGTGTAATAAAAGCAGTGAAAATTTTATCACTGCTAATGTACAGAAAATGACTGTTGTGATACATAGCATATTACAGCAGAAATGCAAACAAAATATTTTCTCTTCTTTAATTCCCTCATAGCATGGCCATTCATTGGAATAACATCACAATTCCAGCACCATAGTGTGATTTTGCTTTATTCTGATTTGGGACTGCTATTCCTATGTGCTTTTTTTTTTCTTGGTTTTATGTGAGAGCTTTGAAGAATCTCAGCCTAAAGCCTACACATTCCTAATGCTACGTGGCAGGGTTTTCAAATCAGAAGTGTGAAGTACAGTGGATATGGTACTTACCTAGGTCATGAAAATATGACTGGATATGACTCATGTCATGGATATGACATGGCCAGACTCAGAGTATAGTGACCAGTAGTACAATACCCAAGAGGTATTTGGTTACAAGCAGTATTCATTAAGGCTTCATGCTAGACCTAATAACATCTTGATTGTCATCCCAATGAGGTGGAAGACATCCTAGACAAGTTCATGAGTGATCTCAAAACAGGAACCACAGTCGATACACTGGAGGGGCAGCCGTTCAGTTGGATCTCAACAGGCTAGAGAAAGGGGCTTAAAGAAATATCACAAAATTCAGTAAAGAAAGAAGTTAAAGGGATATAATGACATATTCCAGAAATAAGACCATAGTACATTCAGAAAATGATCAAACTATGACCTGTACAGTCCCATGTTTCCCACATTTTAAGCCTGAGAGGTGTGAATTGGTGTCATCAGTTCCTTATATGACTTCTGTCCGTGCAACTTCTACCACTGATATTTTTTCATTAATCACTTTAAATCTCAGTTAAAGAACAATATAAACTTCATCAAAGCTTCAAAACAGCTGTTAAATTTCCTCTTTTTCTAAACAAACCTAATGAACGCTAAATGAATCATTACAATGTAAGACATTAAACTGCTATGTACAGTAGTTCTGTTCTATTTGCTCTTACCTACTCAAATGTCATTTGCTTGAAGTATTTTTAGTACTTAAAGTGATCGATAATTTCCAAGTCCCAGCAGCTACAGTCATCAAAGGTTTCTGGAAGTGAAAATATTTTGAAGAAGATCCTCCTTACACAACAAGCATCTTATAAAGGGTTAAATATCAGAAATATGTGACCTAATCCCAAATATCTACCCTCCACCCTTTGTTTTTTCTCCAAGTTTCAAGTCTTTTTAGATATCAGAACTACTTCTGGTTCTACTAAGAGTAAGAACATAATGCACTTACTCTGCTTTTTCACATTACGTACAGTGGAAATTCACTCATAATATATAGGTGTGAAATAATGTAAAAAGGAAGCACGTAAGTCATGCATACATGAGCCAGAGGGATACAATAGATGAGGAACTTGTAAAATAATGCTTTTTATGCACAGGCAACATTTAAGAAGGTGAGAATGTACGTCATTGCAACTGTTTCAAGGAGCAGATGGGTAAGTACATTCATTGACAGTGACACAAAAAACAAAAGGTCAGATTGGTCAACAGTGAGAAGAAGCACAGAAGAGCTGAAGAGGATAAAAATAGAAGAAAAGCATGGAGATTACCAAAAGGATAATTAGAAATATTAGAGAGATAAAAATGTAGTTGTGGTGGAAATATCAGAAATCAGAATAGAAAAGATCTGCAATAAATAGAAGGTGATATAAATGCTATAATCATAGATGATGTTAAGCATTTGCATTAAAAAAAAATATCTTCTGATGTAGATAGCATAGTAGCCTTCAGTTAAATACTCCTGGAACTGGAAGCTGCATTTACAGTACTTTACATTTTAAAAGAAAAAAAAACCAAAACAAAACACGAAAGGTCATAGGAAAGAGAATAAATTCCAAATGCAGTTTCATAACTTTGTACAAAATAATAAAGTGAGCTGCTTCTGATTGAATTTGAATTGACAGTAAAAAATTCTCATTTACTGTTATTTGATGCTTCATTGAGTGACTTGTGGTTCGTTACCAGCTTTCTCAATTGATATATCTCTTTGCAGGCAAATAATGGATAAGTGACACACACTATGAAATATGCATTTCACTAAGAAACTGCTTTCCAATCTTGAGAACCCTGGATAGTATTTATGCTTGAAATTAAATCAAACACTGAGCATTGATTTTAATATGTTTAGATGAAATCAAATTGCCCTAACTGTGTTAACACTATGGAACATGCAGTAATCCATGTACTTTATGGGCTGATAAATCTGAAACTACAGTAAATGCATAATTATGCCATCAGTGATATCTATTTCTGGTGCCTATTACTCAGATATTGTGCTATCTACAGCTTTATGCATGAAGGCAACACCAAGAAAGCAATTCCTTTTTCTCACAGGTTACTGAATCAGTTTAAATCAAAAATCAATGGCATTAATCAACAGCATTTGTAATTTCCAGGAACAGCCTTTTGCTTCCTTGCCTAGGGAGCACTGGTTGACTTTGGGGGAGCTCCCTGCACTAAATGTTTGGAGAACTGCGAGTTTGTTGAAGTCCTGCACACTTCAGTTCCTAATGCTGTTCCACCCATGCATATTAGCATGGTTGTCTCTGGTCTTTTGCCATGTTAGTCAGAGAAACATTGTTTTGAGAATTTCAACTCTAGGTCAAAAAGAAAAAAAATATTCAGACTGCACATTGCTTAGATACCAATTGGTTCTAATACTGACAGGAGAAATTAAGCTATTTTAAAGGAAGAAGAGAAAAAAGGGGGAAGGGGATGAAATGGGAAGAAAGAATGGCAATAGGGAGAAAAGAAGGGCAACAATAAGGAAAGGGAGGCAGGGGAAAGGGAGTTACCAAACCATAATTGCCAGATGATGTCATATCTGCAGGGTTTCTGTTTTCCTTTTTTCTTCTGATGCTGTCAGATTTATTCTTTTGATTCATTGTCAAACGAAAAAACATGAAATTATTTTGAATTTTTGACAAATTAAAAAAATATTCTTTTATGAAAGCAAGCGTAGCCTGACATGGAGTTTTGACTTAGTCTCAAAATGAAGGAGCTGACCTGGAACTCAGGACCAAGAGAACTCACTCCCAAGAGTGACAGCAGCTTCAGAGCTCTACTTTAAGATCTTCTAGATCTTCTGGAAACTTACTGGGATTGCTGGAGGATTCCTGGGAACCCTCCAAGGAACGTCAGGGTGCTGGTGCTGCCTCTTGAAGATAATAACTACAGGAGTATGTATCATCCAGGCAGCCCTACATCTGGGATTCTGTGGAGAAACCTCTGAGGCTCATCTGAACTCATTACAGTCCACAAGTACAAGAGCTCAGATGGTTTTTCTCCTCCTTCTTACCAGAGAGGGTGAATAATTGGAAGAGAGAATGGATTTTGTGCATTAACAACTTGTTGCACAACTGGTATTGACAACAGGGGTTTCTGCTTTAGTACCATAAGACCTTCTCTGAAGACCAGTCTAAGGATCTCTGGAAAGGGAGGAAATCCACCTGAACAAGCAGAGCAAAAGCATCTTTGCTAATGTGCTGGCCAGCCTACTGAGATCTTTAAACTGGGAACAATGCAGATGGGAGATGAAAATTAACATACAGCTCCATCAGACTTTATGGGATGAGTGCTGAAGGAGCTGATCAACCTCTTTGAAGAGTCATGGCAGTCACATGAGATTCTTGGCGGCTAGGAGAAAGACAGTGTTTCTTCTGACCTCAGGAAGGTTTACCCAATTTTTACATAACTAACAGGATATTCCTCAAATACAATACAGGCATCTGACAGAAAATAAACTTGAAGTGCTTGTTTAGTCAACAGGGAGAAATAGGCATTGTTATTCTGTGTTCATGTTATCTTGAAGCAGATACATACATTTGGCTAACCAAACTGCTCAACAGAAGCACTTTTGCTTTTTTCTCATAGTGTTTGCTCAGATACAGAGGTGTAGGTCTTTATTTGATCAAATGTTGTTTAGGTGTAAACCAGTATTTTAAAAAATATTTTAAAAGTTGTTTTCTTTAACTAAGCTGGTGAAACAGAAGTGTAGCTGAGTTATACTTGTCAGGAAACCTTTTTTACTAAGGGGTTTTGGGGATTTTTTATTATAGCATAAAAACTACTATATAACTAGCTGGTTTAAGAAGCTTGACATCTCTACCTACCAATAATTTATGATAAAATACTTGAATACTGACAATTTTCAAATACACCAATATGATATTTAGGACGAGGTTTGGTGATGAGATAAAAATGCATGAGTTCTGTGATTTATAACATGGTTTGATATGAGCTTGCTCTAGAAGAAGAGAGGCCATGAGCCATCAGATGCTTTTGCTTAGCAGATTTCAGTTTGGTGTGGAATACAAGGGGAACATGTTCATGTTTATCTTCAAATGACCATGTACATCCTTCATCATCTAAAGGCCTAGCTGTATTTGGCTCCCACTCATTCCTAATATCTGCAGAGGGAGCAAAATATGATGCTTCTACCCTAAGTGTCCAGCAAGGCTCCTGAAGGAATGCAGTTGTCAGTCAAGAACAATCTACTTTCGGCACCATAAAACATCTAACCAGATGGGATTCTGAACACCTAGAATTAACAGCCTGTGATCACTTTTCAGACACAGAGTGTGTGGTGGTTCAGAGAACAGAAATTACAGAATTAATGTTTTAGTGTCCAACCAGCAAAATAATTTTTTCAAACTAGGACTAAGGTGGCTAATTATTTCTGAAAGTTAATAATAAGATATTTCATGCTTAATTGCATTGTGACTGTGCCTACAAGATCCAACTATTAATCAAGCTGTTATTATGTTCAATGCAGTACAAAAATAACATAATAGGATAGGCCTGATTCTCTTTTTGAAACTGACAGCAAATAGTGTGACTCTTACCGTTACTTCTAGAAATTTATGCCTGGATAAAATTAAATAGTTCTTCCCTCTCTTTTGCTGCTTGTAGTCCTTGCTGCATAATTTCTTGCTTTTTTGTTCTCAGTTCTAAAACAAAAACAAATCCATGAAGAACAGATCCACAAGGAATGCTACTGTAATTCTTTACTCCATTGCTGGAATTAACAAGATTTTTTTAAGGAACAAATTTCTTTCTTGTAAAACTGCTACTAAAATAAAAATATAAACAATTATTGCAAATATATAGTCACAAAAAACATTAAATTTATCTCTTAAACAGGTTTATTACTTCATTACATATTTGAATAAAAATTTGTCTTCTACAGCTTTGGCACAAGAACAGATTTATTTAGTTTATAGAAACAATTATTTTTTCTCCATTACCTACCAAGAATGGAATTGTTCAGGAGGCATGTTTCTTCAAATGTTGTTCTGACAAAAATAATCTGTTTAAGTATATTTAAATATTTTAATAAACATATAGGCTTCAATATTGTTTATGGTTTGTTCACAAAAGTTTTTAATTTATCAAGCCTTTTTTTTGTACATCAGTGGAAGCAGATCCAAGAGAAAAGCCTCACCTTCAGAATCACAGAATCATAGAATATGCTGAGTTGGAAGGGACACACAAGGATCACTGAGTTCAATTCCTGGCCCTGCACAGAACCATTCCCAAGAGTCACACCATGTGCCTGGCAGTGTCATCCAAACATTTCTTTAACTCTATCAGTTTGGTGATGCGATCATTTCACTCTCTGAGTGAAGAACTGCTTTCTAATACCTGACACAACTTCAGGCCATTCATTCCCTTGCGTTTCATCACTGGTCAGCACAGAGAAGAGATCAGTGCCTGCCCCTCCTCTTTCCCTCACGAGGAAGTTGTAACTGCAACGAGGTGTCTCCTCAGTCTTCTCTTCTCCAGGCTGAACACACCAAGTGACCTCAGCCACTCCCCATACAGCTTCCCCTCA
Organism: Pseudotriccus pelzelni; assembly: GCA_035584735.1. NCBI lineage: Eukaryota > Metazoa > Chordata > Aves > Passeriformes > Tyrannidae > Pseudotriccus > Pseudotriccus pelzelni. The sequence continues at coordinate 67,476,668 of JAWMRA010000001.1, read as the reverse complement.
AGGCCCTTCTCCATCTTTGCTGCCCTCCTTTGGATGCCCTCTAGTAGGTTAATACCTTTCCTACATTGCAGTGACCAAAACTGCACCCAGTATTCAAGGTGAGGCCTCACCAGTGCAGAGCAGAGAGGGACAATCCCTCGACCGGCTGGCGATGCTTTGTCTGATGCCCCCCAGGACATGGTTGGCCCTCCTGGCTGCCAGGGCACTGCTGACTCAGATCCAATTTGCCATCCACCAGAATCCCCAGGGCCCTTTCCGTGGCACTGCTTTCCAGCATCTCATTCCCCAGTCTGTACGAACATTCAGGGTTGCCCCATCCCAAGTGCAAAATCCAGCTGCTCTCTTACGTTACTTAGGGAAGATGCAGCAACCTTAGTATTACTGACACAGCACATACAGTGAAATACATACAAAAATACATGCAAACATAGCATCAAACTTAAGGGATGCCACGATCCTGAGCTTCTGGAAGCTTTAGGGAAAAAAGACCCCACTCACACTGGATATCTTACACTGAAAGAAGCGTAACATGGCAAGAAGCACAGTTACCAGTCCTGAGATTGGTATGACAATTCACATTCCGCTACAGAACTGTACCTGTACCATTTTCTTTCTAAGATGTCAGTGTCATCCAGAAAGTTCAGCACCATTGGAATAGATTAATTTCACAAATGTGTAGCCATCCTTTCTCCTATTAGGTTTTTGCCATTAAAACTCAATTCACCTATGTTACTACTAATTCTGCTTTGCTGACCTATTTTTGTATGGTTTCCTGAGGAGAAGGCAGATTATATAATATGGACAAAGCAGACCAGGTAAGTCAATGGCCTTTGACCAAACTGCACTGGGAGCAAAGGGAATCTTGCTAGTGATTTTGCTAGGCTGCAGGTGAGAACACCCTTTATTTGCATTCTCTCACACCTGATCGCAGTAAAAACAAGCTCTTTTTTATGCCTTCCTTTAAAAACCAGCTGAGGAAATGGCTGTTAACACAACAGCCAGGATATTTAGCAACCTCAGCTTCTAACTCCTAGTTCTCAATTTTTAATCCAAACTTTACCAGAACTGAGAGTGCTTGGGTTAAATGGCTCCTGCACTGGAGAAACTCCCCTCTCTACCATTGCTTAGAAAGCATAGGGAATGAAAAGATCTCTCTTTGGCAGCTGGTTCATTCAGTGTGTGTCCACTGAGCACTGAATGATTAGCAGTGCACTGCAGAACAGAAACTGGTAACTGTACCATTGGTGCAGTAGCTACATCATCCATAATGACTAAAAAAAATACTCTCGCTTTACATTTCTTAGCATGCTTCACACTTCATACACTGATTGCTGTTACAGCATATAAAGAATTACATTTCCTAGAATAATTTGTGACTTAAGGATCTTGACTCTCTCACAAGTTCAGCAGATATGTCATTTAAATTACGTCTCCTTTAATGTACCTCTTTTTTTTCTTCTTGAGGGCTGCCCCTCTAAATTCTTTTACCTCACATTCTGTACTGTCATAGTGATCCGGTTATGGGATAAGGGTAAGAATCCAGACCAGAGGGTCCTTTTCCTGAGTTGTAGTTCCCATGTGCTAAGTCCCACAGGGACGAGACACAGACACAATATGCAGGTTGAAGGTCAAAGCTGATCTGCTTTATTGGACAACATGGTGGGTTTATAAGGGCAGGAGAAGGGAAGTCTGGGATAGGGGACACCTGGACTTAGGATTGGTCAGATAACATGACCCACAGGGGAAGAGGAGGGTGGTCCAGAGCCAGGACACTGGGGATTGGCCAGGGCAGCTATTTCCCAGGTAGCTTGCTCTGCAGGGGGCTGCCAGCATCTCTCCAGAGAGAGATGTGTGTCCTTGACCAACAGGGAAAAGGTCACAACACAGTCTTTCA
>JAWMRA010000001.1:67431332-67473578 GCA_035584735.1 Pseudotriccus pelzelni | reverse complement strand
GGATTCACCATCCCTGGAGGTGTTTAAGATGAGGCTGGATGTGGCACTGAGTGCCATGATCTGGTAATCACAGTGGGCTTGGATCAAGGGTTGGACTTGATGATCTCGGAGGTTTCTTCCAACCCAGTTAATTCTATGATTCTATGATTCTATGAAAGGGAAAGAATGGCCTTGCTTCTCCCACAGGAGTGAATAAGTAAAACTTTTTTCCTTATCTGAAGATAGGCAGTGTGAGACTATTAGAATGACTGTGAATAATGGACTATTAATTCTCATTTGCAAAATGAGACAATATGATACCATTTTTTACAGTGATGATCAAATGGAAAAATTCATTAAATTTTGCAGTTAGAAACTAGCTTATGTCATAGACAAATTATTTTGAAATGTCTCTATATAGGTAAGTGTGCCCAAAGAGTACAAATGGGCAAAACAAAAATTAAGGAATTCTATTTCTTAGAAAACCATGCAGTGGTTGTTACAGGATTTGTAAACTGTACAGTTTCACATACCAGCAGTAGTTTCTGTGGAATAGAAGCCTATTCAAATGAAGAAGAGGACAATATAACTCAAGCCTGACTAAATGATGTTCAGAATCCTTATGAGCTGAATTTTTCTTTAAACAAGAAAATGCATTGCTTCTTCTGGTTAACTTTGTGTGACTGTTAACTTTTACGTGAACTGAAGAGATGTCTTTGTAGGTGTGTCTGCAGATGAGGATGCACATTCTTACTAGGGGTATTGATAAGAACACAGATTAAATTCATACATAAATTCATATGCGCATGACCACATATACTTCCAATTGTGCACAAAGGGAAAAAGTTTTCAAAATATTTTTAAAAGAAATTTATTTTGCTATTTTTCATGTCTTTGGTGAATTCACTAGTAAATTAGAACCACCTTACAAAACTGGATTTTACTTACCACCTTAGTAATATAGTGGATGGGGAGATGAACATCATAAAAAGTGGGTTTGATTTCCTGTTCTAACTGCACATGTGCCTTTAACACTGTAGTAAGCTGACCTTGGTCAACTGGAAAACATCCACAAACTCTCTCTTACTACCCCTCCTCAACCGAATGGATGAGAAAATAGGTTAAGTTTGAGATAAAGACAGGGAAATCACTTATAAATTATAGTATTGGGCATTACAGACTCAACTAGGGGAAAGCTGAAATAAAAATAGACTTGTATGATTAAAAAAAAAGAAAAAAAAGAAGGAAAAAAAGCTTCCACCCCACTCCTTCCCATTCTTCCCAGGCTCTAGTTTACTCACTGATTTCTAACTCCTCCACCACCCCTGACTCCCAGCAGTGCAGTGTGATAGGGAAGGGGGACTGTGCTCAGTCCATAACAGCTTCTCTGCTGCCTCCTTCCTCACGCTGCTCCCCTGCTCCAACGCAGGTTCTTCCTTCAGGCTAAAGTCCTTAAAGAACTGCTCTGGCATGAGTCCTTCCCATGAGATACAGTACCTCAAGAACAGACTGCTCCACTGTGGGTCCCCCCCGCAGGACATAGGTCCTGCCAGAAAACTTGCTCCTGCCTGTGCTCCTCTCCCATGAGCTGCAGTTCCTTCCAAGGGCTTACTCTTGTCCAGGGTCTCCATATGCTGCAGTGTGGTATCTGGTCCACCATGGTCCTCTCTGTTGGCTGCAGTAGATATCTGCCCCGCCATGGCGCACCTCCTTTCCCTACTTCTTCATGGACCTTGGTGTCTGCACAGTTTCTCGTTTTCTCACTCCTCTATACCACAGCTGCTGTTTTACGGTATTTTTTTACTCTTTCTTAAATATGTTATCACAGAGGTGCTATCAACTAATCAGCTCAACTTTGGTCAGTGGCAGGTCTGTCTTGGAGGCAGTTGGAACTGGCCCTGTCTGACATTTGGGGCAGCTTCTGGTATATTCTCAGAAAAAACCTGGCTGCAGCCACTCCTGCTGCCAGCACGTTGCCATGGGCACACAACACAAAGATCTGGCTTACAGAGCTATGGATCACTCTGAGGCAGAAGCTTGACATGCAAAGTGCACTCACAGCCCAGAAAGCCTTGGCTGCACCAAAAGCAGTGTGGCCAGCAGGGCAAGGGACATAATTCTGCCCCTCAGCCCTGCTCTGCTTTGGTGAGACCCTACCTGGAGTACTGCATCCAGCCTTGGGGTTGCCAGTACAAGAAAGACATGGCCCTATTTCAGTGGGTCTGGAAGCAGGCCACAAAAATGATCAGAGACCTGGAGCATCTCTCCTATGAAGTCAGTCTGAGAGAGTTGGATTTGTTCATACTGGAAAAAAGATGGCTCTGGGAAGACATTATTGTGGCCTTTCAAAACTTAAAGGGGCTTATAAGAAAGATAGAGAAAGACTTTTTACTGAGGCCTGTAGAAATAGGACAAGGAGCAACAGTTTTGAATTGAAAGATAGTACAAGAAATATTTTAAGATGATAGTGGTGATACTCTGGAACACGTTTCCCAGAAAAGTTGTGCGTGGCCCATCACTAGAAGTGTTCAAGACAGGTTGGATGTGGCTTTGAGCAACCTGATCTAGTAAAAAGCATTCATGTCTGTGACAGAGAGTTTGGAGTAGATGGTCTTTAAAGATCCATTGCAACCCAAACTGTTCAGTGAATCTGTGATAATAGCTACTAGATAATTCAACAGTCAACTCCTCTGTCATTAAGGAAATGAATAGCACTTTTTCGGGACAAAAAATGTTTAGAGGTCATTGCACACAATGCTGAGACTGGAACAATTCAGATATGTTCAGCTCATTGACAATGTAATTTTATGGATGGATGACTAGACCAACAATTAAGAAATTGCTGCTGTGTGACCCCAGACAAGCTGCAGCTTGAAATCTAAGTCTTCTGGGAAGAGATTATCTTTTGTCTGTATTACTCAACATCCAGCATAATATGGTGTCTCTCAGTTAGAACCACTAGATGCTATTGTGACACAAAAAAAGCAAATCATAGTATTCTACAGTCTTTAAATTCTTCCTGGTTATTCTTTAAATTATTCTCAAGCAACTTGCAATATTTTATAATTCTTCCCCTAAAATGTAATGTTCCCATCAGCTTTGATAGCCTATATTTTTATTGTCTCTATCTGTATGACATTTTCTATCTATCTACCAAGGATGTATTCAAATATCTTAAAATATCTTTTCATTGTCTTATTTTTAAGTCACACAAAGCAGAGTCTCCCTTCAAAACAAAGAAACAAACCCTGTAATAACAGATGGAGTGTATCGTCCGCACGTATTTTCACCATTATTTCACAGGACCTTTTGAAGCATATTCATGGCACTGTTACCTCTTGCTTGAAAGACTGTGGCAGTGTGTGTTCAAATGACGAAAGCAAGCTGTGGAAGTGCAGCCACCTCCAGTGGTGTCCCGTCTTTTCTATCTATTAAATACTAAGCTAATCTCTGGAGGTCCTTATTAGGCCTTTTTATTTAGTCTTAAATGTTGTCCTCAAACACAGTAATTTTAGATTTAGGACCATAGTACTTTCTCATGAGTTGGACAAGCAAACTCTGCAGCAACCAATTTGCAACTCCATTTCTTGATTTCAAATATATGCAACGGTTAACTGTTTGCTTCTTATTTCTTCTGCTGTTTCACCATAAGAATATAAGCAGTTGCATTTTTTGACCTCCCCCCCTTTCCTCACACCACCACCTGCGAATGAAGATGTTTTACAGCATAAATAATCAATGCTGTCATCTTAATTCCTAAGCTACTACCAAGAAACATGGCCTCTTCACAGTTTCCTTTCTGTTTCCTCTGTCATTGCTGCATCCATAAGGAAACGCAACATGAATGTAACGTTAAAGCTGAAAATTTAAACACCTAGCTGCTTAAATACACCCTCACAGTAATGCTAGGTGAGCAAAGCTCAGTATGTCCACTATTTATGCCACTTAGCACACCTAAGGTCTTTCAGAAAAAATCTGCTAGTTAGCAGGAGAAGGAGCTTGACTCCATACAGCAGGAAGATTCCCTCATTATCTGTGATAAAGATCTTATGTCTCTCTTTGTGATTTCTGGGATATTGCTGGCAGATGTACTGCGAAAGTTGCTTCCCAGCTTGCTTCCAAAACCTCCAAGCCTCAGAAGCAGGAAACATAAGAATTTACTTTCTTCAGCAATTACAAGATAGACTGATATGAAGCAGTTTCATATTTTTCCCAGAATACGCTAATGGTCTGCACTGCTTATGAAGCATCATTAACTCATACACAGCATCAGTGAAACTGTGTTAAAGCCCATGTCAGAATCTTTTACAAGACCTGTTCTCTGACAGATTTTGTTTCTTAACTAGTGCTTACTCAAACACGATCCACAGCCTTTCAGAGTTGTTGGAGTGTTGTTATACCATGCTGTTTTGTTGCTTAGGTTGCAAATTGTCAGGTAAGAGACACTGCCCCTAAGATTACATGCAGATGTTAGAGTCATTACTGCTGGCACAATCATGGGCTAATAGGGAATATGGGGGTGGCACTTACTATCAGAGTTAGAATTACCTATAGGAACCCTAAATATGTTACCAGTTTTATTGCATGCCAGTGAAGAGTAACCTGAAGAGCCAGTGAGCCACAGCACTGGTGCTCTCAGAATTTTGGCAAGTACCTCTATTTGCTCAGGACTTCAGGGAATGGCCAGTCATCAGTTTACATTATTATAATTGATATTGATATTAACATTGAGATGATCCCCTTATCTTTATTCAATTACCTTCCACAGGCACCCAAAGCCATTTGAGATGCCCTAGGTCCCATAACTCCTGTGTCATATCTGCCAGCCCCTTGTACATGTTTGAGATACTTTAGGACATTTACAAAAGCCCTGTGTACGGGTGACAACCTTGATCTCTTGGCAATAGACTAGAATTAATGTCATGTAAAACATGCGTTCAAAGTTGCTTTCCAAGGTTCTGGTCTGATATGAGTGGAGAAATACAGGCACCTTCAAAGGAATATTCATTCCTTATTAAAGTAGATGTCCAAAGTGACTGACTACTCACTTAATATAAATAGAATTACCATGACTATTTATCTACTAATGCAATTTTAAATACTTTCATATTGATAAGTATATTAAAATTAGCATGTATTCCATCCTAAATATTAATTAAAATATGTCAGGTTAATATGAAATGTTAAAGTTACTAAACTCTTTAAGCACAGCATTTTGACTTCTATTTTATTTAGTACCTTGTAAAGTTTTTAACTTTCAGCAGAACAAAGCACATTTTTTCCTTAAATGTTCAAAATGTTGTTTTCACAATGTGGAAACAAGTGAAATTTACACTTTTGAGGAGTATCACGAGGCCTACCCCTGACTTATATCTCCCAATTCCAATTTAGTGGTGCGCACAGATGGGCCTGTCATTAATTTAAAGATTAATTTCTAGAGAATGTGGTTTTCTAAGGCAGCAGTTTCCAGACTTTTTACCATACTGAAAATCCCTCACATGTATTCCAGTGGAGGCTCCAATCTGTTTTTGGGGATTTTTTAAATAAAAAATAAAAAAGGCAAACAAACAACAGCAAGATTTTCTTGGTTAATTTAGTATGTCTTCATATTTGTTGATAAAATCTTTAATATAGACTACTGGTTGAAGAAGATGGTCTACTAGTACCCACTTTCAAAATGCAGAAGTGTAACAACAGCCTTCAGATCTACATTTTAAAAATAATTAATCAAGTAACAAGCACAAATAAACAAAAATGTGATAAACCTCTTCATTGGGAACTGGAAGTCAATAAATGTGAAGCCATATCCTATCAGAAGTAACATTCATTAAATGAGTCCAAGTTGCTTTTTGATTTTCTCTTTTTCTAAAGTAAGATTTCTTAAAATTCTGAATAAGATTTTTAGGTTGGTTTTTTTCCCCTACAATCAGATAAGATGAATCCTACCTACCCTTTTTGCCTGAAAACAATATGCACGTAAGAATAGATGGAAATCTCACCACAGTATTCATAGATATATAAGAAATATCTAATAAATTTAACCATATAACACACTTTGGATTATCCCAATAACTGCCTTCAAATACAAAAAGACCGTCCCCAATCTATTATCATTATTCCAAATTAGTAAGACTGTGAATCTTATCAGAAAAAAGTAACCAAAATTTTCTGAGAGTGACTCCCACAAAACTTGGGAACTAAAGCAGCAGATTTCAGAGGAAAAGTCCGCGTGACAATGGAAGAAGTTTCTTACTGTAAAAGCTTACTAACCTCCTAATGAAACCTATCCATGGGAGAGAGGCTTTCAAGTACTCCATTGTCTTTGCACGAGTGGAAGAGAATTTAGAAATGGAAATAAAACCAAATTATTGCAAAGCTAATGTGGACAGGAGAGACAATTCTGTTTCAGAACAAATGATTCTGCCATAATTGTCCATTATACATTGGCTCCTGTGTGTTCTTAATGAACGCATGAATGCAACACATAATGGCTCACAGAAGTTAGATACAGTGTCCCTTCACATTTTGGTGATGGTGACATCTCAACATCTGCTGACAAAGCTTTTGTGTACCTCCAGCTTCTCACCTGTCAATAAGTTAGACAACTCAAATTTCATAAGAGATTAAAAAATAGGAGACACAGAGTTGTTCTGAGGTTCTTCAGCTGTATGAGAATAAAAATATCACAGTAAAAAAAAACTGTATATATACCCAACCAAAACCTGGAGAATGTAAGGAAACAAGTGCATTACAAAATCAATAGCAGCATGTTCTTTAAAATCGTAGAATAAAAGAGAGGAACGGAGGCTAAACCATCCGTCCCTTGTAAAAAAAGACGAATGAAAGGAAGACTTATGTGTGTTCATGTATGCAAGAAGACTAGAGCTCAAACATGTAACAGTAACAATGAAACTTCTTGACATTTATGTCAGGCATTTTTAGGACAATGCCTGACATATCTGTTGTAATGCCCACCCTTCACTGTGTGGGCAAGCTACAGTGTATTATGATGAGTCTTCCCTGCCATACCAGGCTGGTCAGGGCCTGGTTCCTCTAAAGACAAGGGGATTCAAGGAAGAAGGTGGTTGCAACAAACACTGAACATGCACTGGATACCAGTATCAGAAAAGGATGTGTATCCTTCACTGTCTAGTGAACTTCTCCAGAGGATTCACCAAGTCTTGTCTCTGAAGCAAATACATGAAAGAAAGATACTGTTCACCTGAAGAGAGCCAGGATTTCACTCTTAAATCCTGGATGAAAATACAGATCAGGACTTTGGTATTATGCAGAGGGATTCCTCATTTTATATTGATTAAGTTTTGACACTTGGACAAAGGGAAGAGTTACACACCAATTGACTTCTCAATATGTTTAAATCGTGGGGTATGCTGAGACATGCAGAATTTCTTTCACTCGACAATGCAGCTTAATATTATCCTTAAAGTAATTATTTTCATTTTGCCTTTTTAGAATAAACCTCGACAATATCAAAGTTTTATTATATCCAACAAGTGTGCTTAACAATAATTTGGTAATTTACTCAAAAATGCTTGCTTCTCACAGGCCATGCATTGCTTGTACACAATTTTTGTCTATGACACATATCTTTAAGAGTAAAAAAATCAATTTTAAGTGTGCTTAAGAGTTCCTTTTGAAATGATAGATTCAGAAAATTCTGCCTTTCACTAGGAAAGCTGAAAAGTAACCATCACAAAAGGCAGAAAAACAAGATTAAAGAAAAATTTTCTTCCATGTACCCTTCCACCTATTCATCTGACAGATTTGCATTTCAGAAGGAAGGTTAGATATCAAAATTTTACCCCTAAATAGCTGGAACACTGCATGTTACACGTGCTAATGAAGAATTTCTTGTTCTCAGGTGACAAGAGTTCAATGGTCTGCGACAATAAATTTGTCAGAAGCGTATGAAAGAAAAACCCCAGCAATGAATCTGTGGGAGCTGTAAGATAATATAGACAAAAGACTGTAGCTGGCATGATGTAAAAGCTGCAAGCGCATTGGATTAACATCTACCTCACAACTAGGCATACAACTCTATTTAGACAGTCACATATAGATGTCCACTTTGAAGATTAATTCCACCCCCAAATGCATAGCTTCAACTAGTGCCTTGACAGAGGCATTTAGTGCTGTGCTTTGGGACATCTGAGATACCTGGATGTCATTGGCAGATCTGACTTGGACCTGTAGGAAACATGGACTCTTCTGGACTAGTGGGTGGAAGGCCAGGAGGGACAGCTAGGTTGCCCAGGACTTTTTTAAATGTCCCTAAACACTATGTTTAGGAAAAAGGAGTCATGCTCACTCTTGTTCACCCCATTTAGATCTTCAAAAGCAGACCAGCATACATATTCAAAGTCCCTTCTTGTGACAGCTGCCTGACAATAAGTCTACAAGGTCTTTCAAATCAGTTTTTCAGCTGAGGACAGATGAGAACAACTCTTGCTCTTATCTCTGCATTAAAAATGTGGACAGAGACTCCCTGTGACATGTCATGCTTCAGCAGGATGGAGGCAAGCTCTCCCTCAAAAGTATCAAAGCAATACCAAAGTCAGTTTTTGGAAAAACTGTGCCTCAAAAATCTTATCAGCATAAATTTATTCTGTTAGTGCATGGATATCTGAATTATCAGCCTTATCTTTGATAATGCTCCTTTTAAACAGAAAGTTCCCTGGCCTAGAAGCTGGCAAGACTGAACACATCTCAGGAGCCAAGTCCTTCTCACCTACCAAGAAAAGAAACCTGACATGACATTTACCAGTGTCACCCACTGATACATTTCAAATCAAGGCATTGTAGCTCATGTGGGGACTCAAAATGTACAGTCAGGTAATGTAGATTTAGCCTTAGACACTATCTCCAAAGGAGAAAAGCAAAATTTCTTTAATTCTTCATTCTGCTGGGAATTTTTATTGTAGATAAGATAGGAATAAGCCAGATATATTGGATTGCCTTTCTTAATGTCTCACTTTAGTCACATGCATGGGAAAATTCTGTGAAAGAAGGGTATTGGGTAAACTGTGCGTACTGGGTTGCAAGATGCAGTCCATCATTAGCAATGCTGAAAGCAAGCATAGCAGTTGAAAGCGCCTAAGAAACTTCTAGTGTATGGGGCAAAACTACCTGACACAAGAATAATGGCGAAAATGTAGAATGCTGTAAATTTAAGGAGCAACCTTCCTGAAACACTGAGTGACTATAATTCAAAAAGGTGGGAGTCAATATGTAGTACCTGGAAGGAGGAATTCAGGGGAGGAAGAAGAAGGAACAGAAGAAGGTAGCTCAGGTTTGGGAGCCCTCTGACTCTCAGAAGAACCAAAGAGAGAATGCATCGCTGACATTCACTGTGCATCATTCACAGAGAGACACGGAACCATATTGGAGGCACTTTCTTTTTTACAAAGGGTGGCTCTGGTAGTGCTGTGTTAGACCGCAGAGGACAGAGAAATACAGTCATGGTGTCATCAGGGACTTTTTAACACTCTACAAGGCAAGCAACCATTACAGCGCAGCCCATACAGTTCTTGTGGTTTTTTCTTTAGTAACCTCTACTTTTATTATAATAATTGAAAATTACAGCTAAAAATCCACCATCTAGAATAGATTAATCCCTTTTTTGTTTACAGTTGCCACCACATTGCAAACTGTTTCCCTATAAGTGTTTATTATAAAATCACTACTTAAGAATAAAAAAAGAAATCATAAAATGTTTAAGAAAAAAACCAAGAACTGGTCATCATCCTGGTATACATTAGCATTAGCTGATAAGTATATAATCTCAGCACCAACAGTGTATAATGAAATCTTCTAAGTAACATAAGGAGAAGGAATAAAATTGTTTAAAAATAAATGTCTGTTTTTATAATGGTATATGCAAGGGGCCTCCACTGTATCAAAGCATACAAAAATAATGGAGAAGAAAACTGAGCTGTGAACACTGAGATTTTCTACATTTGCTTATTTTTAATTCAAAATTCAGGCAGGTGTCTAAGGCAATATACTATAGTTGCAAGTATAAACTAGGCAGTAAGTTTCAGTAACTTGAAAACAATTTAGAATACAATTGCAGTTAGCTCCAAATGGAATTGAGTTGTGAAATAGTCCTGTCAAAAATGAATGAAGCTAACAAAATAATTGAATAGTGATTAAAGACTGTGATTTGAAGCCCACGCTTACTAAAAAGCAGGCAAAACCAAGTCTTTAAGAAAAAGTGTCTGACCCATGTAAGACATCGTTTCAGCTTGATACCAAGTTAGCAATATTTACTTTTTTTCTCAGTTTTGTAAAATCACCTTTAAAATGCAAACTTTAACCTGATTTTAATGCTAATGTTTCTGAAAAAGGTCAAAAAATGAAATATTTATTTATCTACCAGTAATGTTTTTAAACTCTCTTTTTATTTAAAAACAAGCAAGTGAAAACCCCCTCAGTTTCCTTATGGCAGTAGTCACCAATCATTTGAGTATTTTATTAAAATATACATCAATAAGAACGTTAAAAATCAGAAGTGACATTATTTTGGAGGGTGAATTGCTAATAAAGTAACACAGATTTTCATCCTGTGTGAAACAGCTGGACCATGACGAGATCACATTAGCACTAATTAAAATGATATTTTTTTGGTGCAGTTTTTGTTAATCCAGCTTCATTGGACTCAAAAGGATTTCTGAAATCTGTAATAAAAGCTATTATGTAATCTTACTCTGATTCTCTTGCATCATGTTACTGTGTGAAATTTCCCTATAATAAACAATATTTTCTTAAAACTCTCACTCAATAAAATCAATATTAACTTTTTACTATTATAGCTGGTTTTTTCCAATATATGATTCTCATTTAATTAAAAAAAATTAAAGCTTTAATTTATTTTTGCTTGATGAACAAGAAAAATATCATATTAAAGGCAACATTTTGCCATGTTTCTCTTTCTCCCTCACTTTCCCAGGTCCCTGTTGTTCCCAATGTATAATTTGCAAAACATATTGCTTCAATACTTACAATGAGAGAGGCGGCCCAGCTGTGGGAGGGAAAGGACAGCAGTCTCCAATATTACCATAATAATCTGCCTAAGGTCCCATGAGCCCTCTGGAGTATACAATTCTCTATACTGCAGGCCCCAGCTGGAGAATGTTCTCTTGACATGTATGCCAACCTTTGCCTGCAGGCAAAATAAAAAAAGGCAGAGAAGTAATCATGAAAATAAAAAATCTTGTCAACTGTGGTAGGATGCAGTTACCATGTTTTTTTGCTCACGTACACAGTCATTGTGCTAACAAAATGATAGGAGAATTTAAAAGTGCAGCTGGTACGTGTTTTGCTGGAAAGGGGAGAACATCATATGCCACTCTAATTCTACAATTCCAAATCTGGGGAAAAAAATGAGCAGTGATATTGTATTACTGTCAATATGCATGACAGCTTTATTTACCTTCTCTTCTGATGACTGCTTATTACAGGATTTAAGCAGGAAAGTGAAACCCTGACAGTGTTGAGCTAATTGCAAAGGGCCAGATTGTGATCTCATTGTTTTGCGTTGGATAGTTGGGGTTTTTTCACGGTGATGAGGGCTCTCAGGCAAATAGTCCTTCTGGCTCAGTGGGACTAATTGGGAAGTAAATGCATCTGTGAAAGCCATGCAATTGGCTCAGCGAACTTTCTAAGAAAAAAAAAGCATGACTTTAAATCAAATAATGAAGTAAATGGAAAAGGTGGTTGGTAGACAAATGTATAAGATCAAAGACCTAATATATGCTTTTGCCCTTCAGTTTCAAAATTAATTTGAACCTAAGAACCCAAGGCCTTTCTTCTGACTTCATTTAAACAAAAGAGGTACACCAGCATCAGAGAGCTCAAAACAAGTCCCACATTGTTATAGATTTCTAAAAAAAATAAAAGCAGTCTTCTCTAAAGAAAGAAAAATGTACAAGCACCAGTCATAGGTCGGAGGTTGCATTTTCAACACAGAGTTGACAAAATAGGACAAAGGGCTACTTACCATTTTACTCCTAATTAACACCATAACAAGATTTCTTTTTTTTTTTTTCCATTAGAGGACATGTTCCCTCCCAAATGCATGTCATTTCATCTCACATTAATTTCATGGATTTCACAGGTGTGCTCAAGGCACCTAGAAAAATAAAGGCAGATCTCATCATGGATGTCTAATATAGACCTCTCAGCCAGGATGACAACGTAAAAGAATTATTCTTTGAGGAACTAAGAGACAGTTCCAAGTGAACTGTCCTTGTCCTTATTGGGGATTTCAGCTTGTCAGAAATTAACTGGGAGTATCACATAGCTGGTACAACTTGGGCCAGAAAATTCCTAAAAAACCATTATGGAACAGGTCCTGAGGGAGCCAACTTGGAAAGATGCCCTTCTTGATCTAATGTTTGTCAACAGAGTGGATCTCACAAGATTGGTGGCCATCTTGGCCACAGGGAACATAAAGTGATCAAATTTAAAATCTTTGTTCAGAGGAAGAAAAGTGCCAGCAAAACCTCAGCTCTGGACATGAGGAAAATTACTTCAGGCTACTCAGGGAATTAGTAAGCAAGGTCCCTTGGAAAAATGTTTTTCCAGGTGCTGGGGCCCATCAGTGCTGGTACCTTTTTTAAGATCACCTCCTAAGGGCACAGGAGCAGGCAATTCCCAAAAGTCAGAAGTCAAGCAGGTGAGGCAGAAGGCCGGGTTGGCTGAACAAGGATCTTCTCTTGGAAATGAGACATAAAAGGAAAGCATATGTCCAGTGGAAGCAAGATCAAGTGACATGGGAAGAATTCAGGGATGCTGCTCACTGCAATAGGCAGAAAATTCATGTGGCCAAAGCTCAGCTGGAGTTGAAGCTTACAGAAATGTGGGTGACTTTTAAAAAGAGGTTTTTTCAAATATATTAAAGGCAATAGGCAGTATAGAAATATCATCAGCCCCTTACAGGATGAGGATGGTCACCTCCCAAAGAGGGACAGGGACAAGGCAGAGGTGTTTAATGCTTTCTTTGCCTCTGTCTTCAACATGGATGAGGGACCAAGTTGGTCTCAGTGCCCTGAGCTGGAGGACCATGACTATGAGAATGATCAGCTCCCAGTCATCTCTGAAATTTTGTGGGATCCTCTGCTCCAGCTGGAGCCCTACAATTCTATAAGCCTAATGAGATTCATCCAAGAATCCTCAAAGAGATGGCTGATGTCATTGCAAAACCTCTCTTAATGATTTTTTGAGCAGTCTTGGGAATCCAGAGAGGTCCCAGCTCACTGGAAGGATTGTCCCAATTTTCAAGAAGGGCAAGAAGGAGGGCCCTGGAAACTACATGCCTGTCAGTCTCACTTCAGTGCCTGGTAAAGTTAGAGAGATTATTCTAGGAAGTACTGAAAAACACCTGAAAGACAATGCAGTGATTGGTCACAGCCAGCATGGCTTCATGAGAGGAAAATCCTGCTTCTCAAATCTGATTTCCTTCTATGACAGGGTAACCCACCTCATTGATCAAAGGGAAGCCAGTTGACATAATCTTTCTAAATGTCAGTAAAGCTTTTGTTACTGTCTCTTATGATATCCTTCTGGACAAAATGTCCAGCACAGCTGGATAAACACATCATGCAGTGGATGAGCAATTGGCTGTCAAGCACACAGGGTAATAGTGAATGGAGGAACATCAAACTGGTGACCTGTCACTAGTGGGGTTCCACAGAGCTCCATCTTAGGCCTTGTGCTCTTCAATATCTTCATAAATTACTTGTACACAGAACTGGAAGGGACACTAAGCCAGTTTACAGATGACACAAAACTGGAAGAAGTTGCAGAGATACCTCAACAAATTAGGGGGCTGGGCAATCACCAATCATATGAAGTTCAACAAGTGGAAGTGCCGGATTCTGCACCTGGGATGGGGCAACCGCGGATGTTCATACAGACTGGGGAATGAGATACTGGAAAGCAGTGCCATGGAAAGGGCCCTGGGGGTGCCAGTCGATGGCAAATTGTATCTGAGTCAGCAGTGCTCTGGCAGCCAGGAGGGCCAACCATGTCCTGGGGGGCATCAGGCAAAGCACTTGCAGCTGGTCAGGGGTGGTGATCATCCGACTCCGCTCTGCACTGGTGAGGCCCCGCTTTGAATATTGGGTGCAGTTTTAGGCACCACAATATAAGAAAGCTATTAACCTACTAGAGGGCATCCAAAGGAGGGCAGCAAAGATGGTGAACGGCCTTGAGGGGAAGCCGTATGGGGAGTGGCTGAGGTCACTTGGTGTGTTCAGCCTGGAGAAGAGGAGATTGAAGAGAGACCTTATTGCAGTTTACAACTTCCTTGTGAGGGGAAGAAGAGGGGCAGGCACTGATCTCTTCTCTGTGCTGACCAGTGACAAAACGCAAGGGAATGGCCTAAAGTTGTGTCAGGGGAGTTTAAGTTCATGTATTAGAAAGCAATTCTTCACCCAGAGGGTGGTTGGGCACTGGAACAGACTCCCCAGTGAAGTGGTCACAGCACCAAGCCTGACAGAATTCCAGAAGCATTTGGACAATACTTTTGGGCACATGGTATGACTCTTGGGGATAGTCTTGTGCAGAACTAAGGTTTGGACTCAATGATTCTTGTGCATCCCTTACAACTTAGCATATTCTGTGATTCACATTTAGCTCAGTTCCTTCTCTTGAAGGTTATGTGTAGTAACAAGCTACAGTCTGATTTGTTGTCTGAAAGTGGAAGCCATTATGAGACCAGGTGGACTCGGGATAGACCCTCTTTGTCTGGCACATGAATGAGATCATTCTTCAAGTCTGTAAATCAAGTGGACCTTAACTGAAAACACTGACGTGTTTAAAATGAGGAGGAAATGAAAACAAAATAAAATACATGTTGAAACTACCTGGATCAAGATTAAACAGTGTAGAGAATATTCTATGTGAATGTAAGAGAGAGAAGGAATCACAGCCAAAGCCCATTTAGATACACTTGAACAATGTCACTTCACAAAAATCATGGAACTGAAGAATGTGACACTTCAGAAAAGGCACTGTCAGAGTCCAAGGCACTCATTCTTAGAAGAAATTTTCATACAGTGAGTTTGGGATCTAGGTTTCTAAACTATCTCTCTGCCTGTTGCCATCTGTAGTGGGATATCACAGTAAAAATGAAGTAAAAATAAATCCTACTTCTTACCACAGAACGAGCTGGAAGCCTGGTTACTGTGACTGTGGCTGCATCAAGTATATAACCTTGCTAGTAGATTCATCTATTTATTAATCTACATTCTTACAAGAATGAATACCATTTTAGGAAAGTTTTCCTTCTCTGTTTTCTGTCCTGCATTAACTATTAAGACAGCTTGGGTTAACTATTTACTATTCAAAGGCACAGCTCCATCAGTAACTCAAATATCCCCGGTGCACTCCCTTGCACTGTGGTCAACGTGAAGCACACAACCCACATGACAACGTTTAAACCCAAACCCTACTGTTCACCACATTAGGGTGGCGTTCTTATCCAAGCTACCTGCTGGGAATTGGCAGTGCCCCAGGAGGAGTTTGAGAAAGCATGGGCCAAAACCATGGGCAGAAAGATTTCCAATGTTATTTAATGATACAGATGTAGTATGAACACATTTTGCTCATACTTGAAATAAATTTCATGTATTTTTTTCAGTTTAGTAAGATCACTGTAAATACATAAAAACTGTTATCATCCTGTAAAGCTATTGTAAGAAGTTTCAAAAAGTAGTTTATAACTGGGTTACAGATCTCTGTGAAACATTCATGCTTTATTTGTTGGTTCAATCACCTAAAAACAAATAAAGTTTGATATGATATGTCATTGTGACATAAAAAAACAAAAGAAGTTTTCACAAAATGTAACATGAGTATATGCTGGATTTAAAAAATGTGATTTGTTTACATCTGAAACAACTTTGTGACTGCAACCCAAAAAGAACATATAATTTGGATTCACATGTATTTCCATTTTCCTTCAACTACATGTACTCATTGATATTAGGCATGGCAGTAAGTGTTTTGGTTGATAAGCAACATGAGTAGGACAGAAGACCAAAGGCAATAGCAACAAAAAGCTTGTGTCTAGCAGAAAATGTAGCTTAACAAGCTTAGCTCACCCATGTGCCAAATGGCACAATTGCATAATTCCATGGTTTTGTTTTGATAGGAATACAAGTGCAGGTTTTGCAAATTACTTTTCACTTACTTCCTTCAGTGTGATGTGAGAGACTGATCTAAATCATTTACCTTAGGCACCTGTTCTTGCATGGGATGAAATCTGGAAGTTCTTGTCTCTTGTTGAGATCCGATTATTGAGAGATGCCTCTGCCTGAAAATAAAGGTGCAAACAACCATATGCCAAAGTCAATAGCATGGACTTTATTCAGCAATGAATTTGAGGTAGACAGATAGAAAGAAATAGAATAGAGAGGGGGAAGTGAGAGAGAGACAGACAGAGGCAGAGAGAGAGACAGAGAGGCAGAAAGAGACAGATTAAGCAGAAGATAGTCACCACTCATGGATCCCGCAGCGTCCTATTGGTCCTTCTTCATCCTGGGTTTCTCGGCAGTGGGGGTAGCAAGGTCGTTCAAAATTTTTCATTATTTATACATTTTTGCAAACAAAGGAATTAATGCTCACTGCCTACAAAGTTGTCTTATGCTATTGGTCAAATGATTGCCTCCCCTCTAATGTTAATTATTCTGTATGCTCAGTCTTTCACGGTTTTTGAGTCAGTGGGTTTCTTAAGTCAATGGGTTGTGAGATGGTGGTTGCAATCTCTCCCTGCCAGAACTACCTTTTACCCACCTGGAGCTGATCTCAGTGCAGTTGCCGAGTTGGCTTTTCTTGTGGCCTATGAATTCTTTATTCTTTGTGTCCATTGTGTGATATATTCTTCTGCCTCAGTTATGTTAACCTTCCCTTAGGTCTGAGATAACACTCAGACAATAGTATCACCTTTACCTTATTTGTGGTGGCTTAACTTGCAGTCCAAGTTCCAGGTATCCACAGAGGCATATTCAGGAAGGGTAAGGGGCATCCGTGGCCACAGGTGCCATCTGTCCCAGAACTTGGGGTGATCTTTGCTTGATTAGTGATAATGTGTATGAGCAGTTGCTTCTTGATGCAGTGTGCTGCAGTGGGAATTTTTGTTTGGATGAGTTAACCAGGCTGTGCTAATCAGATGTCTCCGCCACCACGCCTGCAGTTACTGCCATCCATTCAGTCCATTCTGTGCTTATCTCAAGGCAAAGTCCTTCTGTGGCATTAACAGTGTTTGAGACAGGCAACTGTGCTCTCTTAGTCCTTCCATGTCTCTGCAGAGAAAGTCTAGTCAGCTAGCTGATTAGACAGCCAAAGTTAGGTAAAACAAACGTCCTCTTTCTGTTACTTCAAGTTCATTTGGAAAATCCCTCTAGGCATGAGATGTGCCAAGTGCCTTTAAAAATCCAGCTCCAAATCTCTGCAAAATCCCAACCACCTGTGTTATGAGCTCAGTTTGCAAGTACTTTTCTGTGTTTTCCAAAGTCTCTTGGCTCACGTCAGCAGGAAATATTTTCCACCAACCCAAACAGTTCAAACTACAGATGCTGCTGAGAAGCTGGCTCACCCCTGCAGGAGGAGGTCAAGAATTGGCACAATACTGCAGGACTCTGACAAAAAAACAAAAGTAAAGCAAAAACATGTACACATGCAGCCAAGGGTTACCCAGCACGAAGGGGACATACCACTCAAGCCTCCCACACACGTGAGATTGGGTACACCACAGCAGCTACTACAGTCCTGACACTGAAGAACTTTATGGTGAGTGTCATAGAATCATAGAAAGTTTGGAAGGGACCTTAAAGATCATCTAGTTCCAAGCCCCCTGCCACTGGCAGGGACACCTTCCGCTAGACCAGGTTGCTCAGAGCGCCACTGAACCTGGCCCTGAACACCTGCATAGATAGGGCATCCACAGTGTCTTTGGAAAACCTGTTCCAGTGCCTCCCTACTCTCACAGTAATGATTTTTCCCCTAATATCTAATCTAAATATACTCTCTTTCAGTTTGAAGCCATTCCCCCTTCTCCTGTCACTACATACTCTTATAAAAAATCCCTCTCCATGTTTCTTGTAGGCTCCCATCAGGTACTGGAAGCTCGCAATTAGGTCACCCCAAAGCTTTCTTTTCTCCAGGTGGAACAAGCTCAGTTCTCTCAGCCTTTTCTCACAGGAGAATTGCTCTATTCAGCTAATCATCTTGGTGACCCACCTCTGGACTCACTCCAACAGGTCAATGTCTTTCCTATGATGACAACCCCAGAGCTGGAGGCAGTGCTCCAGGTGGGGTCTCACCAGAACAGAGTAGAGGTAAAGAATTCCCTCCCTTGCCTTGCTGACCACGCTGCTTTTGGTACAGCCCAGGACACGCTGACTTTCTGGGCTGCAAGCGTTCATTGCCGGATCATATCCAGTCTCTCATCCACCACCATCCCCAAGTCCTTCTCAGCAGGGCTCCTCTCCATCTGTTCATCCCCCAGCCTGTATTGATACCAGGGGTTGCCTGACCCAGGTGTAGCATCTTGCACTTGGTCTTGTTAAACTTCATGAGATTCTCATGAGACCACTTCTCAAACTAGTCCAGGTGTCAGCCTAAGGAAAGAATGGCAGACCTGAACATACATCCAAACAGAAAGCCAAACCAAACCAAACATTTCTGAAAGTAAAAATAAGTATTTCTACCCTGCACTGAGTGAGAAAGAGTCTGGGATCTATTATTTTCCCACTGCAATGGACTTTCAACATCTGAACTCAGCCATGCAACATGGTTGTCCAACAGATCTAGTTGCTACTCTGGGGATATCTATCTTCCCGCATTTCATTACAAAGAAAGTAGTAGACAACTACCTATTCATTCCTGGAAATATAAAAGCTGTATTCCCTACATTATTTTGGATATAGCTTGGGATTAATCACTTGGTGCTTGGCAGGTTAAAAAGAAAAACAAAACCAAAATAAAATTAATATCTTCAATATATGCACTGTCGTGTATTCCTCTATCGTCTCAGAAAAATTTGGATAATTCTGAAAATGCTCTAGATCTCTGTTACAATGCTTATCACAGATCCTGGGAATTGCTAACCCATCCAGGGAATATTTGCCGAACACAACACCCCATTCAGAGACATGACTGGGAAAACAGGATTTGTGATTTGTTACGGAGGACCCACTGACTGCAAAGAGACAGAAAGAATATTTCCCTGTGATACCAGAAATTTTCAAATAAACGAAAAATAGGAGAAAAGGTCTTATATAATTTTTGCACAACACCTGAAATACTGAATAGAGAATTAACTGCATGGATCATGGTCATGGGATGTTGCACTTCTGTCAAGGGTACGAGATAGAGAGAGGGAAGGAAGAGTGAAAACTGACACGCTACAGAAAGTCTGTTCCAAAGCCCAACAGAATAAATGGATTTTAATGAGTTTTAATTCAGTCCTGACAAGTCTATTTCTGTACAAGAACAAGAGTTTTGGAAGTAAACAGTATCACCTATAATGACATGAGGAAATGTCTACAGATGGTCAAACTAGATGCTTCTAGGAGCATTATGAAGCATGGTAAGCAATAGAATGGGCTTCTTAAATTAATAAATGGGCTTAAGAATAAGTCAATTATTTTAAAATTAGAAAGTTAGTGATAGGACTTTAAAAGAACACCACACACTAAGAAAAAAATAAGTATAAATTGACAGGAAAAGCTGACATAACAGAGACACTCCAAAGACTTAGAGATTTTTGTTTGGAAAAGAGAGAACTCAGACAATTTAAGAAAGCAGGATTATGGTGTTAATAGCTAGGTGAGAAGAAAGTCATGTCAGGTCTCAGAGTCTTTTCTGCTTCTGAATTGTCTAATATCAGTAAATTTTATTCTCTCTTTCTCTAGGTTCTCTAATGCTGTCACAATGCTGTGTTCCGTTCACCTCCAGTTCAAGAATGAGATCATGATTCTGTGATGGAACTGGTTACAAAAGGGAAAACTGACTGTGATAATTCCAATTAATGTGCAGGCGTCAGATTCCTTGGCAAGCTGTTAACACAGATGCAGGTCTTTCCAGATGCTCAGCTCTCCTTTTTTGTTTCCAAACTCTTCCCCTCTCTGACTCTCTGGCTCCCAGTGAAAATGAAAGGGATGGTGGCAGAATAGGTGATTTTGCTCCTTAGTTGTTTTCCTTGACATCCACTTACAAACCTAAAAGCATATCTATTCACTATTTCTTTTGTTGTTATAACTAAAGCGTTCCATCAGATAAAAAAAAACTTGCTTTGAAATACACCAGAAGATTACCTCCATCTCAGAAAGCTCTCAGGGGCAAGTCTAATTTACTTCTGTAGAGTCAAAGGGCAAGGAGAAGCTAGTGACAGAAATGTCATTCACTGGAGGGCCAAAACTAATAACATTCCACAGGAATAAAAATATTCGTCTGTCCAAACAGGAAACATAAGAATGCAACTCAGGGCATTCTCTGTTGGCCTGAGAACAATCATCAGCTTTTTCAGTATTTTCCTTGGACAGATATTTGAGAGTTGGTAAGTGAAGATTTTGTTGTCAGTGTTTGACAGGAATATATGGAATCTAATAGCCATTGAAAGTGGTTATTTTTATAGAGTATCCGTATGTTCATAGTCTGTATTGAATAGAAGGGATTGTGGGGTATCTGTTTTTCTTAAAGACTTGTTTCAGGGTAAAAGAAACCCATCCAAAACCTAAAAAGCTCCAAAAAATCTACTTTTGTAATGGTTTTGTGTTCCACTCATTTTCCTTAGAGTATTATAGAATCATAGAATGGTTTGAGTTGGAAGGGACCTTAAAGATTACCCATTAGACTTTTACTAATGCAGTGTAATTCCCTACTGAGTACTTTCAGGGTTTTACCCACTCTAGATTAAAATGGAACTTAGTAGTTAGGCTTCTCTCTGGAATTCTTCCGAAGACCAAAAGATCTGATATTGGCTCTCAATTTTTCCTCCCTCTCCACTGTACCCAATCACCTTCAACTCCATTTTTCTCTGAAAACTTTATGCATCTTGAAGTATCCTGAGGCTGGGACCCAGTAAGAAATCAGCTTGATTACTCTTCACATTTCATTTCATATTGATGAGCAACAGGTATTTATATACCCTATGTGGCACGTATCGCAGTATTAACTTTTACAAACATGCAAGTTAATTGAGGATATTTGCCTTTAAAAGAATTTTCACCAAAAGTGGACTTCTACCCAGAACTGCAAATGTCCATAAATCAAGGGTGCAAAATTCATCTTAAAGTGATAATTTCTTTTGTGCATAAAAATGTTAGGGTTTTAAGCACCATTTTCCTGCTTGTGCTAGAAATGGGAGTTCTAAGAGAAGGAGAACCTTGACTTTTCAAGGGAACATTTCACACGTTTCTCACCCTGCAGTGTGATAACATATTTTAAAATCATACAGTGATATGTATTCACAGAAGAAGAGGTATCCAAGGTGACTTCATAAGGGGAGAAGTTTCAAACACGTTGTAAATAATGTTGCTTAAAACACTCTAAAATAGTTAATCCCTTAAAATACCTTGACTTAAACTCTTACCCAGTGTGTACTTGACATAGCCCAAACCTGTCACTGTCAGTCATTTTCAGATGACCTGTATATCTTATTTTGAGGTTTTGCTACCTGCTGACTCCGCACTTACACTAAACACAGGTTGATAAAACTCCCCACTGTATCATCCTGCAGTTTGTATAGATAAGGACTGACAGAAGAACTTCCTTCAGGACAGATGTAGTTGTTTTCTTCCTCACCTGAGGCACATTTGCTCACAATCAGCACCCTTTCACTCTCTAATACACAACATTATTTCAGTTGTTCACTCCAGTTAAAGAAAATGGAACAGCAGCAGTGAAGGGGTGGTTTAACCCTTGAGCATTGATCTCTAACAAAGATGCACAGAAGGACAAAAATGTTCCAAACATGATAGCCAGCATCAATTCCTACTTACATCATGACTGGATCACTCATCCAGAGAAGATTACTGGTTTTCTTTTTACAGAATAGCACCTTCTTAATGAACACCAGAGTGCTGCATGCTGCTGCCCCTAAGAAAAAAATTCTACACTCAGTAATATCTCATGGATTTCAGGTTTTTGTTCATAGTTTCTAAAGTCTCAATAGAAACATTTCAAATAATATGATTCAGACACCTTGGCCTTACTGAGAAAAACACTAATTTTTCTGGCTTAAGGTCACTCTAAAAACAAATTAATGGCTCTTTCTTGACTGAAGTGCTATAGAAATAGTATAATCACATCTTTATTCTTCAGACTAGGCATTTTCTGACCTTATATTACCCATTTTAAGTTTGGCCTACTGATAGGGGGAAATTTTGGCATTTGTTTTATTTGCAAATTATTTCCCTGTTAAAATGATAATAAAAAAATCCTCTTATTAAAGAGATAGGTACATACTGGAAAACATGACTATGTGAAATGTGAGCAGTGAAAAACTGGAAAAGTGGTCTCACAACATGACTATTAATATATGGTACTCTTGGCAGTATAAGTGGTCATTTAATGAAGTCCATTGTAGGCTGTGCATGTAACCTATGCTTTAACTTTTGTAAACAGCACCTAGCTGCTATGGCTATGGCTTGAAGCTCTGTGCAAATCATTAAACAAATATATTCAACCATTTGTACAAAATCAAGAAGCAGGAAATATTCATTTCCATATTTCAATCTGCCTGTATGTACATCATTATTTTATTAAATTGACAATTGATGCACTCCATCTGCATACTGTATTGACAATAGTTGGCTTTTTTTAGCCTATACTTCTAGAATTTTTTATGGAACTGTAGAAGAATAAGTTATAGTGATGGTTTCCAGCCTTATTTGAAGTAATCAAGTCAAGAGAGGTTCATGACCACATTAATAAAATAGCTACTTAGAAGAAAATGAGCTATGGCTGCAAATCACCATCAAATCAGGAATTACAGAGCAAGCACATACAATCTTTTCCAAGCTCGCATCAGGTTTTTTTTCAGAAATTGAAAGAGACAGTTGTACAAAGGCTCAAGCACAGGCTTTAAACTTAATGTGAGTAATCACATTAGTATCAGTTGAACTTCTCTTGTGCTTAAACACATGTGTAAGTATTTGTAGAATTGGTATCTAAATTCATATGGTTAGACTTTTATGGAATATAGAAACTGCAAAGTGCATAACTCTAAGAAAAAATGTACTTTTATCACTGATTTTGCCCAAACAGTTAAGAGTTCTAATAAAAGGCACACAGAATAATATTCTTATCCCTTATTCTCTGCAGCATCAGTCAATGAGAAGAAAAGACTATAGCCTATCCATATTTAATTATAAAGAAGGTTTCTCTCTGATTAATTGAATCATTAAACATGCACAGATACATTTCATGGTATTAAATATTAGTTACCTTCCAGTATATTAAGAAGTAAAAATCAGAGTGGATTAAATGGGAAGAATTATTCTTACTGTACGTCTTGCAGTGCATACCACCCCTCACTAGTTTCCCAGGAAACGAAAAGGAATCACAGACATTCCACACAGAACAAAAAAATGTGCATAGGCTGCAGAACAACTGGCAAAAAATCTTGGCCTCTCTCTAATTTATTTATGGTTTTAGCTATTGCACTGTTTATTCTAGCCTTTACAAAGGAAAAATTCCAACACTACTCAGTGTACTGGCAGTTGGTGTCTCTATTAAAAATACAATAAAAACACTACTTTAGGCATTAGGAGATACGGAAAAACATACTGAACCAAAGCATCTGCAGCATATGTTCATAATAATGAAGGGTTTATCAAAACATTTTCACTTGAGAACCCATGTTTTAAGTGGAAAGTAACTGCATTAGCAAATGCTATGCCTCAGTTCACAAGTTTTAAATATATATATATATATATATACACACATACACACATACACACATATATACAATTTACACTCAGAGGGTTTATTTGTGTCCATAACTTCATTAAAAGAGAGTATAAAGGAGAAGATTAAAAAAAAAAAAAAAAAAAGAGGGAAATTAAGTGTCACTCAAAGAAATGACAAGGCTGAGAGAATAGTTTGGAGCGGAGGCTTCAAGCTGCCCTGCTGTGCCTTTCACAGCTGCCTACACTTCATGTCATTAATAACCAGTAAATAAGATCTGCAGGTGGGCATATAGGGCACCCTGAGCCAAGAAGCTGTAGCTAGGGCTTCTGTCTCTAAGATGGGTGGCCAGGCTCATTTGCACAAGGCTGCTTATGTTTCCATACAGAAGTGTAACCCTACTTAGCATAGCTTCAGGGAAGCTGCTACAATACAGAGAATGCTAATTACTGTAACCAACTGGCAATGATGCATCCAAAATTAAATGGCCTGTGACTGAGCAGATGAACAGTTTTTATAGCCCTAAGTTCAGGGAACGTGGATATTCTATCAAATTAACGGATAGGCTATTTGGTCTTAATAGGTAAATTGAAGTCTTTTAAAAGACATTTACACTTGCTATTAAGTTATCAGTTATTAAGTACAGTTCTCCTTCCAGCCTAAAGGTGTACAATCTGAATCTAAAATACCTGTAGCCTATTACAATAAAAAAAAACAACAAAAAAAAAAAAAAAAAGAAACAAAGCTTAACTCAACCAACCAAAATAAAATAAACCTACAACTTTTTATAGCACTTATAAGCTTCATTTTTAGATGAAACTGCATCTACTTCTATTCTTGGTTCCTGTTCATCTCTTTGTACTCACACAAAATGCCCTCTGAAGTCAGACCCTCTGAGCAGAGGGTCTTCAGGCATAGACACTGCAGGCTGCCTCCTCAGCCTTGGATTCCAGTGAAATTTGGGATTTCATTGGAAAAAACTGTAAGATCAAAGTTCTTATTTGACTTTCTACAATGAACTTTAACAAGTAAATCAAAACCAAGGCCAGAAATAAATAGTCCTCAATTTTTCCTGATCGCACATAGTGAATTTATTACCCATATATTTCAGCACAGATGATATAGCAGTCCAGCTTTCATTCAAGCACTATCAACAAATATATGTATTCATCAACTAATGTTATTATCCTCTTTAAAGTTACCAAAACTCTTTCTCTGAATAACAGAAAATACTTGATAAAATTAAAAAAAAAAAAAAAACAATAAACTATGTAGAAAAAAGTTCCAAAAGACAAATTTTATTGCCAGAGGACATTCCTTTTCAGAGAATGTTTTGTAGCAAGCAAGACTCACAAGAAAATCTTTGGTGCAGTATATCTGGAAAGATGGTTAATTTACAGATTTGTCAGTAAGCAAGAATCATGTTGCTTTCAGGAAAATAGAATTGTAAGCAAGTCTGCCTTAGTGTCCCCCCAGAAAATAAATAGCTGGATCTAAAAGCCACTGCACTTGGCATATGATTACAGAAATGTCACTGAAATCAAGATCTTTGGTAACTGCTCAGACTTCCCTCCTTTTATCAATTATATTGATTTGAAACACAGATGTTTCTTCACCCAGCCTTCTAATACAAAATGTGGGGTTCACCTCATCAGCCTTAAGACACATGTACAGCATCTGGGCAATTCATCCTAGGATCACTTTATAGGCACTGGATTAAAACTAGGCACTTGTAGAATACAGTTCCTCAAATTTATTTAGAATGTTTATCTCAAGATATGATGCCTCATATCCTAGGAAGTTCTGTTTCTCTGCAGTGACTCCCAGATGTGGTTGGTGAGATCTGCTCATATGTAGATACCTACATCTTTTTGTTGGGTGAAGAGGAATCTAAAAAAAAAAAATCTTGACTCACTTTTCAGACACTCAAGATGGAAATTGTGTACTCCGCACAACCCCCTTCAGAGGGCTTTTTATGGGTTCCTTGAAGGGAACATGCAAACTGGGAGAACCCCCTTTCATAGCAACTGGGACCCCTTCTCCTTCACCCCCACGGGCTCAGAGGGGTGGGGGGACTGCAGAGATGAGCTTGCCAAGGAGCGAAGCTGGCAAGAACAGCTGCAGTCACCATTCAAGCCAGAATTGATGGATATTGATAACATCATCACAGTAGCTCTGCAGTTTCCTCATTGGCCTCTCCCTCTGCTTATTGGTTGCTCATTCCAATTGCTTCTCTCTTTGCTCTTCTGTTTCTCCATTTCCTTCCCAACATAACCCCCCTGGATAGATTTAAAAAACAACAACACAAAGATTATAAAACTCCAGCAGTTTCTGAATATATGTTACATCCTTCCTTTCCTTCCTCTCTTGTCAATTTAAGATCTGTACAGCAGTCTGTTTCTTAACTCTATTTTTCCTGAAACTAGCCTCAAAGGCTAAGTCTACATTTATCTGAACTGCCGTGTCCCAGGAGCACTCTGAAGTCTCTGAAGTCATGTCTGACAAGCTGTCATCAACTATCAAAAATGGGGTAGGAGGTTTCTGTTTTAATACAATAACACTACCATGATAGACAATAAGAAAAATTACTTGAATATTGAATATCTTTGCTAAACTGTCTTGTAATGAAGAGATGGAAAAACTGTGAGTATAGATTTCAGAGGTAAGTCAAAAAGACCTGTGACTGATTTGGATCTATAGCATCTTATATATCTTGCTGGCAAATGCCTGATCCTTCAAGCAGACATATACAATGCCTTGATTGCCACTAAACTCCAGCGGTCTCTGACTTGGAGCCGAAGGATAACCATAAACAAAGCATTTTAACAAAATGCAAAATTACACTTTTTTTACATTTTTAACAAGAAAGGCTGAATTTAATCTATTCAATCCAATTAATGCAAAAATTTAAAGACATGTCTGTTACATATACTCACAGGAGATACATTACTTTTCTCTTACGTGATTATGAAGTTCAAAAAATTTCATTAAAATACACAGCTTTGTATATTCTGGACTAAAAGAACTCTGCGTGTTTAGGAAGAGTTTGAAACTAAAAATAAAAAAAAGATGATGCATTTCCATAAGCTACTAGCTTATGTTCAACTACCAGGTTCATTCTCAGAAGTGCAAAAGTTGTTGAGCAGTGAAATAGCAGCACAATACTTCAGTGGGAAAATTCCAATTGGGCCATTTTGCAGGTGTCTGCAGCAAAAAGCCAGGAAGAGTTGGGGCACTGTTACAGTCATCTCTCTCTATTGCTTTGCAGCTTTTCTTTTTCTTCTTTTCTGCCAGGAAAGACTGTCCAGGATTACCAAGCTTGGTACAACTTAACACGCTGCTCACATTCACAGTAGCATCTGTGAAATCACTGGATAAACAGACAGCTGGTTCCTACCACCACATTATTGCAAAGAACTGGTCAGAGGGTGATATATTTATTAGATCTCCTTAGCATCCCTCCTGTTTGTAGATGCCAGCTACAACTGGACTCAGAATCCACTTGTGATAACACAACATACAGAGAAAAGACAGGCATTTTTTTAAGGTTACTTAAACATACTTAAACATTACATACACTTGCTAGCATTTCTCTGCTGGAAATGACTGTGCCATAGCAGACAATACCCTTCTCGATTTGCCATAATGCAACACAAACAAATGGCATCCAGCATGTTGATAGCCCACGGACAACGAAAGTGAAGAACGAGTTTGATTTTGCAGCAAGTAGATAAGGAAAACCAGGAGTAGCATATCTGAATGCTCTCTGCACATGCTGTTTCTGACAGGATCCTTACAGGATGACTTTTCTGAAAGGGCAGAAAAGCACTGTGTGTGACTGATATTTAAAGGAAGGGGTCTGAGAACTTGCACTAGTGTGATTTCATTTTTTATGGGAAAAATAGTGCTGTGAGTATGCCAAATACATGGTGAGTAGTATATTTGATTGGGGAATAGGATTTTGGAAATTACATTAGTTTTTTTCAATCTTAGATAAATGGATAGTCACAAAAGTGATCCATTTTCCATATTACACAAATCCACTGTCAGCAAAAATAAGGAATATTAACAGAGATCTCCATGACTCCGTACTGATGCTGAGGAGCACACCAGGATGCTTTGCTGCTCATGATTTGAAACCGTATTTCAGAGCCCCTCAGGAGAGCTGTGCCAAAATAAATACAGATTTGGAGTGACAACAGTGGGCAACAAGTTATGATTTCAGACATTAAATATGAATCATAGGATTTTTCAGAGTTGTAAAAGACAGCAGTTGTTACATGATCCCACTGCTCGAGAGTTCTCAGTCAAGTGAGATTTTAGGGAATGTTGACTTTAATATATGCTTTTTTTACCAGAGCATAGGTTATAGAACCCAAATGTACTGCAGAAGCCATATCAAGAAATTTGTCATTCTTAGCGTGAAGTACATCATTCAAAGTAAAACATAAAGCATGGGTAGAAAAGATTCATTCTGCTTGGTGAATGCTTCAGGTCACTTTTCAGGTATGTGCTCTTACCCATGGTATGTCCATATCTCTCTTTCTTAGACTGCAACATCAAGCATAAAAAAAACCCAAACAAAACCAAACAAAAAAAAATATTTCTTTGTCAGGATGGAGATTATTAGCTACAACTGGAACAGGAATGTTAATAAATATTACTTTCATTGTTTCGGTATCACTTTAGGTGTGATGAACATGCTATGAAAAGGACTGCGTTCACTCCGAATGCTTGGGATAAAAAAGGCCTGGCCTTTCCTTGCAGCATCTCACTTTGAAAGTCCTTAAAATTTTTGTTTACAAATGTAACTCCTGCAAAAGTAAGTACTGGGTTGACTCCCATGCACAAGAGTTGTAGTAGTGGGCTCTGCAAGAGCACTACCAGGTACCCTCATGTCCTGTCATGGGTCATCGAGTCATGTATGACCTCCATGACAGGGACTACAGCAGGGCTGGGGACATTCAACCTATGTACCCACAAACACATCCCCTCACGTGGCTTGGCTGATGTTTGGGAGAGGTCAAGCAGCAGACAAGTCCTGTACAACCATCAGGAATACACCACTGTCTGTGATGGATTACCAGGATTAAGGACATGGCCACTGAGGGTGAGAAGAGAAACATCAGAGCCCTCTTTTCTCCCCTCAGAAAAATCCACACTTACTCACAAATTACTCCTTCTGTGTGGGACGAGTGGTGTGCAGCTTGCACCTGAAGAGAATTACAGATGACAGATGTCAGTCAGCAAGCCCTGCAGTATGACCTGTAAGTACTCGGGACCTTTCAGGAGGAGGTGATAAACCTGCCGAAAGGTGGCACAATGTGCAGTGGCTGCAATGTTGGCTTGATGCTCAAATTAAATTTTAATAGAACTTTTAAAAATAATTTCAGGATAAACCACAATGTATGTGAGTGAGCTTAAATTAATAAAAAACTATCTTTCAAGAATGAAGAATAAATGTAATCTGAGATCAATATTTATGAAGCTGTGATTAATTGACTGATGACCAAATGATTACAAACTTCTGTCTGAAGCAGCTACTCAAATGTATTAGCTTTGACAAAAAAAAAAAATTAAAAAAAAACCAAACTGGGTCAATGAAAAAATGCATTCCTAATCAATTTTTAATAGCACTTAAGATTTTATGATTTTTTAAACTTTGCTTTTAATAATTAATCAGAAAAATGAATCTAATTTAAACAAGGTGGTATAAGGTGTTCTGTATCTGTTTGATGGAGTTCTTAATGAAGAAATTCAATTAGGGCTGACTTTTCATTATAAATCTCTGGTTTTAAGGAACACTCCAATTGGCTGGTAAACATTTGAGACTGTGAGAAATAGGGGGGTGAACCACACTGCTCAGCACAATCTACTCATTAAGATTTTACACTGTTAATTCCAGCCTCCCCTTGCTAAAGAAGAGAAATGAAAAGGAAGAGGAAAAGAAAAAAGGGGAAGGGAAAGGGGAAGGGAAAGGGAAAGGGGAAAGGGGAAAGGAAACCAGGATCTCTATAATGCCTGTAACTTTATTAAACTTTTCTGTTGTGTTACAGTGTTTTGCCTCATTCCTTGCTGCACCCTGGAGGACAGATACTCAGGTGGTAGCAGGCATGGTAGCAGGCACCACAAGGTATACAGAAAGGCTTTTATAATTACAATTTAAATTTAAATGCATGTTGCATCAAACACTGGTGTAAGAAGTAATGTCAGAGATCAAGTAGCAGCCAAAACTTGCAGAATAATGGCCCAAACTTGATATTCCCTGCAGAAGCCCTGTCTCCTAAGTCAGTTAAATCTATGCAGATGGAGGGGTTAGAGAGAGACCTTCTATGTATAAAAAGTAGCTAAAATTCATCCCTCTTCACTGTTATATTGCCTATTTCACAAAATCTCTGTATATATTAGCAAATAAAATAAGCACAGAACACAAAGCATGTTCTGTTTATCCATACCACTTGTTGATGATCAGGACCCCACCTGGTACATCTGTGGCTCATTGCAACCAGCCTTCAAACAGGCAGACTCCTGAAAAGCCCATGGAGACATCCTTAGGCTGAGACATACCATTACAGGTGGGTTAGAGAGTGCCTGCACAACACAATACTTCTGGAGCTTTTCCCTGCCCTCAGACGTCATTCTAGTGCAATTCAGTTTAGATAAAATATCCATCTGAATAAAGGTCTAATGGGAAAGGAACCTTTTTCATGACCCTCAAAAAGAAAAAAGGGCATAGCCTAATGTCACAAGTATGCAAGCTGCACCGACTTCAGATATAACCCAGCATTATCTATTTACTTGTTTGGCTCCTTGCTGACACAGGTCAAGAAAAATGGAACGTATCAGAAGACCAAGATAAAAAAATCTAAAAGAGATCATAAAGAACAGAGTCTTTCTCACTGAACTTTGGATGCCTAGGAGCAAGATGTCTACATCTGAGTTACTTACTTTGAGTATTCCTTTGTGGATGCTGGAACCCGAAGGCAGGTATATTCTTCTTTAAGAGGAGATAAAGTTATGGTGGTTAAACTCAAAATGAAAACTGCATTTGTAAAAGCGATTTTTCATCTTTTACTATTTCTTGTGAAAAAGACTAACTGCACCAAGCTTACAAAAGACTGTCAATCTCAAACATTATTAAATCACCAAAGTTATTCTTTCTCTGCCCCAGTTCACTTATTCAACAACCAGAAATTAATCTTCTGGCCTCTATCATTCTTTTTATTTACTTTCTGATAACACAAAATTTTTTTCACACCCAAACCACTTTTTTAAAGAAAGAGACCAAATTTGCTGACATTTTAAAAGGAAAGCTACACGGCAACTCCCGAAGAGCAACTAGGAAGAGCAGCGTACAGTGCTCAGGCATCATAGACAGGGGGTATCTGAGAGCTACATATTTACCCTGAATGACCTCTGAATGCCATCAAGAAGGGATTAGGCAGCAGGTGAATCCCTGAGATTGTGTCTCACAACAGGAGCCAGTGAGGCCGCCACTCTGTAGGGCTTGTCAACAGTAAAATCCTGAGAGGTGGAACGTGTTTCCACCTTTTCTGAAAGTAGTATGTTTTAATGACCCTTTTTAAAAGCTAAAGATCCTTTCGAGGAGGAAATTCTTCAAGGCCAACTCAAACAGACTTCACTGTTGCAGAAGTGGATACTGAAAGTGGATAGCCTGTCTTGGCACTGCATGGTAGAACAACAACAACAAAAAAATTAGTGGTTTTGTACCTATTTCTGTAGGTGCAAAAAATTACCTTCAAGGTAGGTGTTCAAGACATAAAGCGCCAAATCCCAACGTGTTGTATATATCCAAATTGTTAGAAACAATTCAGTTGCATTATTTATCGCTTGTCAGCTGGGCTAATCAGCCAAGAAGACGTATTTCACACCCTCACCTGCTCGTTACTCTCTCTCTGCACAATATGGTGCTGGGAAACATGCACAGATCCAAAATATAGGAACTTACATATTTTAAACCAAAATTATGGTAACTTTATTCATTTTTATGAAACAAGCAATATATATCTCAAGCAGAAAAAACTTAATTGACTCACTTCGGGACTCTAATCAGTTTCTCTTGTCCTGTATTGGTTCTTTACAAACTCTCATCAAAGAACTTTCCATTTTTATGATGGATGCTATTTTCATATTTTCACTACTAATTATCTCAAGGGTTCTAAGACTTCAGGATCTGGTAATGAAGTGGCTGAAGCATTTCATAAATGAAGCCCTAATCCTGGGACATCTTTCATGGTTAGGTTCTTGACCTTTAACCCATCTTTTCTCTTCAGATTTACCAACAGCAGCGGACAGATTTTTGGAAAATTGCCTGCTTGCTTGATCCTCCAGTGGATCAAAAGATCCAGTCTGTTCCTTCAGCAGATATATGTCAGGCATTCCATGAAATTTTTATGTGTTTCATCCTGGCTCCAGCCCTCCTGCAGAAGTATCCTTCATACTATGTGGACTATGGTGTTTGGTAGCCTGGACCTGTTAAACATTTGTTATCTCCTACAGTTACAGGTATTTTTCAGCTTGCCTTTGCTGCAGCAGATTGTTAGCCCTCCAGCTCCTTTCTCCTTGCTCTCTAAGATCTTTCTTTCAGCTCTGCAGAATAAAGTATTTTCCGTACCCCTGAAGAGTTGGTAACATCAACCCACAAATTTCAACAAAACCTCAGGTGCTACTAGATCACAAATAATTTTTTAAGCATTTCTTCCCTGACTAGGCATACAACTTCAGCAGAAATACACTAAACAAATAAGTTTAACCTTCTTATACAGAAAACATGTTCCTTTTAGCAGCTTATTCAGAAGAATAAACTCCTTTACAAGTTATTTTTGGTTGAGAGAAAATATATTCATACCAACAGAGCTTGTTCTCTAACAGGTCACTTTCCAGTTACACACACTTTTTTGAAGCAGTAGAAGTCATGCCTTTGAAAGGGTTCCTGCTTTATCCCAGATTCATTTAAAAGAGTTTCACATGTCAAATGTAAGATGCATTTCCTTGCTTTTGATTTTTCTTTCATGCATTTAGCCTTTCTACTCTCTGTATTGTCTATTCACATTTTTTCAATAAAAGTCAATATAAAAATAAAGCTAAGAAAGATAAATAACAGGGATTCATTGCATTCCTGTGTAGCTTGCTGGCTGCATGATAAACTCACTCAATTGAATTTCAGGCTCCAGTGGTTCTTTTTAAAGCTCAAAATACTCAATAATTTTACATTTCTCTTGAAAAAAATTTTCTGAGCACCCTGCTACCTAAGCAGCAGGTCAGTCATGCCAGGACTAAAAGCATCTCCTTGTAGTGGACGTCCACTCACTCCAGCTTATATTAATTAAGGGTATGTCCATTATGTTGGCAAATGGTTCTTTTTTCATTTGACAATAAATACTTTTTCCTGAAGTTTACTGGAAGGTGTTGTAATGTGTAAACACTCAATCTTTATCAAGCACACTTTATTCAATCCTGTCCTTTCCTACCCAAGGATTCTGTTACCACGAAATCCACTAGGCCTTGTCTACACTGGAATGTCACCATGGATTAGTTTCCTCGCTTTATTTGCAGCGACTTACCTATATCAAATTGAAATGCACCCATGCAACTCTGCTATGTCAGCCTAAGATACTTTCCTTGTTAATCATTGCATCCACAACTTTACGCTTGTTTGAATTAGCTGCTCAGCATTATAAGCATTTATCATGTGCCTCAGTGTTAAATCACTCAGGTCTATAATTTTCAGCATGTTGTGGCACGTTTACAAGAAACTACAGGAATCCTGGGACTGAGGTCAAGTGAGCAGACTCCTAGGAGCCTCCTGTCCCACCAGAACTGCTTCCTGTCTGCTCTTCATCAGCCCAGAAAGCGCAACACAAAGGCTCTGCAATTTGGAGAGTCGTTGGCACAAGCTGCATGGCAAACACAAATTTTCATCTGTGAATTTGGCCCCTCAATTTCCGTGGATCAGGATCTTCCATCAGACATTAAGCAAGCATCACCACACACAGCACCTTGCAGGGCTTGGTGACTTATCCCAGTCCTCACATTCTTGCTGGCCTTAAAGCAAGGGCTATGCAAATCCCACCTGAGTTGACAGGCACGACTTTGGGCCAGGAAGCAAGGGGGTTCTGCCAAACCGCTTGTGCAGTGTGAGGGCAGCAGAGGAACCCAGCAGCAATGCTATAGGCGAGGCTGCAGCCGGGTATGGACTGGAGGTGATGGGGAAGAGAGGCTCGTGCCCTGGGAGTTTCCCCTAGAACATGTTCCAGGGCAGCATATTCCCATGTCCCACAAAGGGCACTGGTCTGTTCGAGTGAATCCACCAGAGGCCACCAAATTGATTAGAGGGGGGGAACACCTCTCCTGGGAGGAAAGGTGGAGAGTATTGGGATTGTTCAGCCTGGAAAAGGCTTCAGGGGGACCTAATTGCAGCTTTCCAGTACATGAAGGAAACTTACAAGAAAGATGGGGCAAGACTATTTACAAGCGCATGTAGTAAAAGGACAAGGGGGAATGGGTTCAAACTGAAAGAGGGTAGGTTTAGATTAGAAATCAGGATGAAATTTTTTTACTGAGAGAGTGTTGAGGCACTGGAACAGATTGCCCAGAGAAGCTGTGGATGCCGCACGCCTGGAAGAGTTCAAGGCCAGAGTGGATGGGACTGTGAGTAACCTGGTCTACTGAAAAGTGTCGCTGCCCACGGCGGGGGTGGTGGAAGTAGATGATCTTTAAGACCATTGGAAGATGGTCTCTTCCAACTTAAACCATGCTATGAGTTTACGACTCCAGGGGATTAACAGGATTAAAACAGCCCATTTATTCAATTCAGCACGATGAAACCTGAGCGTAGAATAAGTTTTATTAGGGTAGAGGAGATCACCCTTGTCACCGCGTCAGCCTCCTCCTGCATGGGCACCGCACCAGCGTTCCCCATGGCGTCGTGCTTCCAAAGGACGGCCGCGCAGAGGCCGAGGACTCCACGAGTGCCCCAGGGCCATCAGGGGACAGCAGCATCCCCGCAGAGCCGTGAGGGGCCGCGGCTCCCGCCCGCCCCCCAGGGGAGCGCTGCAACAACGCGCGGCGCCTCCCGTCCCTCCGCCGGGCGGCGGCTTGGCCCCGCCGGCTCGCCGTACCGGGGCTGGCGGGGGGCCGGGGCCGCAGCCCGCCCGCGGGACTTCCGTGCTCGTGGGAACGAGCCGGGTCGGACCGGGCGGGCTGGGCTGGGCTGGGCTGAACCGGGCCGGGCCGGGCCGGGCCGAGCCGAGCCGAGCCGAGCCGAGCCGGGCCGAGCCGGGCCGGGGCGCCGCGATGGCGCAGCACGGGCCGAGCGTCACGCTGTCCCTCACGCTGCCCATCACCTGCCACATCTGCCTGGGCAAGGTAACGCCGCCGCCGCCGCCCGGCCCTGGCGGCCCGGGCCTGGGTGCGCCGAGGGGAAGGCGGGGAGCGGGGCGGTCCGGCCGGCGGCGGAGCTCAGGGGCCCCGCCGTGGCCCGACTCCCTGACCCTCACCGGAACTGTCTCTTTTAAGGGGAAGAAAGTTGGGGTGTGGGGTCCCTTCTCCCCTGGGGGCCCTTCCCGGCTGCGGCCGAGGTTTGTTGGCCGCACTGGAGTGTCGGGAACCGAGCGCGCCCCGGCGGGAGCGTCCCGGGGGCTGTTACGGGGGGCTGGGGGCCCGAGGCCGCCCAAACGCCGGTGTGCAGCTCCCGAGGGAAAGAGTCTGAGGTTTGGGTTTTTCCTTCCGGTCCCAGAAGGATGCTGTGCATCAAAATGCTCGGTGAGCCTGTTTGAGTGTGGTGCGGTGTCGTGGAGTACAAATGAAACAAAGAGCGGATGTATTACCAGGTGGATTTAAAATGTATTGAGCAAAACTGCAGTTTGGAGAAAAAGTTTTCAGTTTTGTTCTTCTGATCCTTTCTCAGTTCCTTTCTCTTCTCCCTCGGGAAGCAGAGGGCTCTTGGCTAGTCTGTTCCTCTAAAAGTCACAGAGCTAATTTCGTAGTGGTCACTAATTGCTTCTCAAATTCTTTGCTCATTCCTTACTTCTCTTTTGTTTGTTTGTTTGTTTTCTTGCTTTCCAAACCAAAACTAATCTCTTAAAGCCCAACAGTAAGAAGGGAAGATGTAGCCTTTTACGTTTCTACTCAGGGCATTTATTGACTGGTTTGTTTCTGCTTCACCTGGTCTTTACTCCCAGACCTTCTCTGCTGGAGTGATGACAAAAGAGCAGACACGCTTGATTTATAAAGGAGATGTAGCACTGACAACGAAAGTAATCAAACTTTTCTCAAGTCTTTTCTTAACTCTGACAGAGTTACTTTTGGCGATCATTTTTACTCATTTCTTGGCTTTTCTGTGGAAGCCGAGCAAGACTTCCAGGCTGTTGTCCTGCTACCCCTTCTTTTCTAATTGTCTGTTTAATGAAAATGGAGGAGAACAAAAACGTAACGTGTCTGTAATGCAGAGAGGAGAGCAAAATCAAACCAACAAGGTATTTTCAATTTTAATCCAATCCTAGTTACTTTGTAAAAGATTGGTTAGGTATTCATTCATATCTTGCTATAAAACCACTGGGTTATTTCAAGACATTGTTTCATGCTTCCACTTCTTTTCTAGAGTTGGTCAGGAATTCATGATGTTCCTGAGTTTGTACTGGAAAAGATTTCCATACTCTTTCTTGCTCTCTTGCGCTGAGATAATACATTATGACAGTGAATCTGTGGGTGCTATCTGTAGTAAAGGTGTTTGAATGCTTTTGGATTTAGATGTGTGAAGCTGTTTAAATTTTGCCAAAGTTGACAGCTCTGACCGTTCTTTCTTTTTAACGCACGTCTTTGCCTCTAGCTTGGAACTTCATTGAAAAACTTCATCAGAAAAAACTCTTCTCAGGAGTAGGGTTAGTGTAAGAAAGTTATTTAGTTTCAATTAAGGAAAATGTCTTGTAAGTTTTGTCCTGTCTTGTGGGTCGAGCAGAGAGTATTGTGGAGAGCTAACATAATCTGATGCTTCTGTGGTTTGTAGCATAGACTTCAAATCCAGTAGAAGGTCTACCCTGCAATCAGAATGTACTTCCTGCTATCTGAAAAATTTGCGAAAGTCTGACTGCAAAATAGAAACTGCTCACTGTGGGTAAGGTGATAAAAAAAGAGATACTGCAGAGAAACTCATTCAATAACATTATTTTTAACAAAGCAGAAATCTTGGGCGGGAAGGACATGTTAGCCCCTTTTGTTAACTTAAGCAGTGTCAGAAAATATATTGGCAAGATGTGTAAATAACCATTTATAATAAGAGTTAATTGCTTTGATCAATTTCATGTTTGTCACTTGAACATTCTTTTAACAAGGTCTGGGCTGTCTTCTAATGTATCCATATTTATAATTAGTCACCATATCAGAAGCCATCTGCATTGGACTGTTAGGTTTACTTGCCCCAGAACGTCTGAAGGTCTCTCAGACCTGCTGGTTTTGGTGTTCACAGTTTGCTTGGGCCCGAGCATACAGTTTTGTGTTGATTAAAACTGCATAGGATGTCTGGGGTTTTGTTCGCTGGTATCAGTGTGCCTGCTTTTCCACGTGCCTGCTCCTCTGTTAATCCTGCTTGAAGGTCCAGAAGTGCCTTCAAAGTGACATAGATGTGTACAGGATTTGATTTTGATCTGCATAGGAATTGCATTTTGTGGGAGGGGAAAAATGAGGAAATTGCTCAAAATCACCTAGCTGATCAAGTTTTCTCAAATCAGCTGTAGTGTTTGTAGACATTATGGTCAATTAAGGAACTGAAACTGGGCTTTAATTCAAGTAAAATGCTTTTTGAGTATGTCATGGTCCCCTGCCCCCGGGGCTTGTCATAGTTGGTGGCTCAGGAACCGCAGGAAGGGTAGCAGCACCCCCAGCCACTGTATGACATCAATAGGGCTTCTGTTTGGATTGTTTCGTGTGGATCCTGAGCCAACAAAAGTACAAAACCCAGCCCTGGAATGAAACTTTTAAAGGTATGTAAATCAGAAGCACTGTACCCTGGAGAGTAATAAATGTGACTTACTATTTTGCTAGAGATATGGAGTAATCATTCACTTGCAAGAAGTGTGCTTCTGTGTCAGGTTTGGGGTAACTGGGGGTCTCTTGCTCTCCAGGGGGAACTCCTGCACTCCTGACATGTCTTTTCTTGTTTGGATTATTTTATGTTATTCTGTTCTTTATCTTATCATCACCATCCATATAACTATTCTCAGACTGCTTCTGAGTAAGAAAGAAGTATGGATAGAGAAAAAGCTCTGGTTTGGGGTGGGGTTTTTTTGGTTCATTTATTTTGGGGAGGGGGTGCTAGCTGATGGTGAGAAAGCTTTTTCTGTTAAAGAAAAGCAGTAAATAACAAGATTTTTTTTAAATAATGGAAAATATAATAGTTAAATTTTTCCAAAGCATTGGTGTGCTAATGCTTGCAATAATCACAAGAAAGTGTTGATTATTACAAAAATCCTCCCCTTAGAGGTGAAGTTCAGTCTCTCTCTGTTCAGACCTTCAGTAACTTGAGTGTCTATTTATGTATAGATAATTCCTGTGGCTCCCAGGACTGTCATATTTGAGATCCTAAAAATATGTAAGAGGCATAGGTAGTGAATAGCAGAAGAAGCTGATGGATCTGGGCCTTAATTCATTGTGTATTTCTGTGTATATCAGTGTATTTCAGTGGTAAAAAACACATCTAGGACACATCTAGCCTGTTTGCCCAAGTGATTATTGGCTGTCATTTCCAAGTCCTTGCTTCTCCCTGCCAACATTTCATTTTTCCTTTCTAGTCTGACTACTTTACTAATAGAACGAAAGAGGAATATCTTGAAAGACCAATATCTTGGGGGGTGATGAGGACTTCATTTACAGTTGAAAGGATTCTCTTAAACTCTTAAAGTGCAGTACAATAGAATCTAAAGTAATATAAACTGATGCTTCTGTGTCTTAAAATATGTTTCTTGGGCAAAGAAGGAGTGGAGGAAAAACAAATAATTATTTTTAAGACCCCTAATACAGATACTAGTGTTAACATGTAAGAGATTTTGAGAGTGCATATTACAGTAAGCTGGAACAGAAGCTTCAATAAGGTATAAAGTCTTTTCCTTCAAGATCATATTTGGTCCCTCTATGAACACTTACTTTCAAACAGGGTTTATAGTTAAATGACAAGAGAGAATAATGCATTGTCATTAATATTTTCTAAAAGTTTGTTTACCCTGCTGTTTTAGAAGGGGAGCGAAAGCTTCTTGAAAGAATCTGTGTCTGATTGGAATATTTAATCCTTCAGTTAGCTGCCCCATTCTTGGGTAATGACTTATTTAGTAGCAATGCATATCTAGCAGGAGGCTTGAATTAGTGATTGCTGGTTCATGTTTCAGCTCTGTGGTTTTGGCCATGATCCTTTTTAAAGCTGATTTCCATGAAGCTGATTATGTTCAGGCTAAAGTTAATCTGTAACACTATACATTTCAATGACACCTCTTTCAAGGCAAAGTGTTAGTTGTTGCCAGGAGAAATCCCTCTTTTCCTTGCTTCTGAAAATCAGTTAATGTGGGTCTTTTGGTCTCCTTCTGCCTCAGGAGGCTAATGCATTTCACTGGAGCAGTTAGCTGTAGTTCTTGGAGGTTGTGGGATGAAGGAAGATTGCTGCTCCCACACTGTGTGTAAATGAGCTCTTGGAACTGAGGACCTTGGTTTGGTGCCTTCAATAATAGGGAAGTTTGGTATTTGAGTCAGGGGGTGACTCCTAGTTAGTCCTGTAGAACAACACTGTCACTTTCCTGCAAGACCAGATGTGCATTGAGATATGGAGTTGTGTATTTTCGTATTTTGTTACCTGAAAGAGTTTTAAAGTATTCATAGTGTTTTTCTGTTTGGTTTTTCCCCCTTCCCTTGATACTAAAAGGTCCGTCACCCAGTTATCTGTGTGAACAACCATGTCTTCTGTTCCATTTGTATTGAAGTGTGGCTGAAGAACAATAATCAGTGCCCAGCTTGCAGGATTCCCATCACACCTGAAAACCCCTGCAAGGAAATTATAGGTAAGGACAACTTTAGGCTTTGAAGTAACTTTCTGGTATTAGCTGCTGGAGGAAACTGCTTTGAGTCCAAAGATGTCTGGATACCTTTTCGCCTGTGTGTTTTTTACCAGCAACTAAGGAAGAATTAACTTTAAATCTTTCTAGAAACATACATAATAGCTACAAGGTTACAGTTCCAAAGATGATGTGTATATTAATACTTAGATTATTCAATGGTGACCAGTACCCCACACTTCTATTGATTGTTTTTAAATCTTGATTTGATGGTCCCTGAACTAGAAACAATGTATTCTCACTTGAAGTACTCCACCTACGTATTACAACCTGCTGACCTAAGAGAACAGCATTTAGCTGAGAAATAGTGTGCTTCTATCTTGAATGCGTATGTGGTATTTTTTACTTTTTGTTTGTTTGTTTTGTTTTGTTTGTCACTTCCTCCCTTTTGCTTTATTTTTAAGAAAATTACTCTTAGCACAAAAATATGACAAAGCTACAGCACTTGAATGAGGATCTGAACTTCCAGAGCTAGGAAATTCTACAGTCTTTATTTAACATAAAATGTCAGCTGTGCTATTTCATTCTGAGAGAAAAATATATCTGAACAATCTCACTTTAAAAACTTACAGTGTCTTGTACTAATTAAATGTGGACTTGATACTCCGCCCTCTTCCTTCAGCTCAGTTTTAGTAGTATTGTCTTCAATAAGATAGGATTTTGTTAACAAAAATAAAGTTAAAAAATACAAGTTTTCTTCCTGCTGTGAGTCAGGATTTTGACTTCTAAACACCACTAGTAGATACTCAAGTTGAACATTTTCTGAAAGTGAAAGGACTTTAAGTCTCCCATGGTAGACAATTGGTCCAATTCATGCTGCATTCATAATATGAAAAGTGCTGTGAGGTGGATTACTAGTATTGAATTGACTGAAGAAGAGACAATACCAGTGCTTTTGTCGTCCTGTGTTGCTTTAGGAGGAACAAGTGAAAGTGATCCTATATTTAGTCCAGCAGTCAGGAAACACCTACGTAAAACAAGGCTTGAATTGCTCCACAAAGAATATGAGGTAAGGACGGGGGGGGGTGTTGTGACTTTCCAGATGAACTGCAGCTGTTAAATTGCTGCATACAAATGGTCCTTTTGCTTTGAGTCCTGCTGTTTTTAATTTGAGTAAAGGTTTATACTGTATCTATGTTAAACTCAGCTGCATTAAAATCCCACCGTTTGACTCAGGTTACAAGATAGCATTTGCTGTTGCTTGAAGTGGCCCACTGAAGTCATGGTAATAGTCTTTCTAGGCTACAGGTAGTCGAGTACAGCCAATTCTTTCGTTTTGTGGAAATTCTACCGCCAGGTGGTATGGGAGGGTTTTCTTTATGAATACGTGTTTGGGAGCGTTTTGTTTTGACTTCAATACAAATGCAAACATTTTTTGAAGTAATTCCCTCTTGCACAGGGAGATTAAT
Source organism: Pseudotriccus pelzelni (assembly GCA_035584735.1). Taxonomy (NCBI): domain Eukaryota; kingdom Metazoa; phylum Chordata; class Aves; order Passeriformes; family Tyrannidae; genus Pseudotriccus; species Pseudotriccus pelzelni. The sequence goes on along the minus strand of JAWMRA010000001.1, from coordinate 67,432,138 downwards.
TTCCTTCTTAAAGAATATTGTCCACTGTAACCTTCTGGCATAGGTTAATTTTTAGCATTATTTTTTACTGTTTTCTGAAAGTGAGTGAATGCTTCAAAGTGGAGCTTGGGTGCTTAACTCTCCTGATGGAAAAATAGTCTCTTGGGAAAAAGATGAAAAGCTGTTAATAAGGAATATGCTTAGTTTGTTTTCCCAGCTGTTGTTCCCTTAGCAGCAGCAGTGTGAAGACATCACATGTCTTTGAAGGAAACCTGTATAGGGGAGGAGAATGAGGGAAGGGAAATGGACTCTACGTATCTTTAACACTGGGGAAGTAAAAGTTATCTTTTATGACAAGCTTGCCTATAGCTCACGTTCTTCTGTCCTGTATGAGAGAAGGAGTCAGGAAAAATAAGTTTCCTTCCTTTCTATTGAATTGACTCCAAATTCACACAGCTGGGCATAGAATCATAGAATCAACCAGGCTGGAAAAGACCTCCGAGATCATCAAGTCCAACCCTTAATCCAACACCGCCGGGGCTACTAGACCATGCACTAAGTGCCACATCAAGTCTCATCTTAAAAACCTCCAGGGACAGTGAATCTACCACCTCCCTGGGCAGCCCATTCCAATGCCTGATCACCCTCTCTGTAAAAAATTTCTTCCTAATATCCAACATAATCCTCTTCTGGCAGAGCTTAATCCCGTGCCCTTTTGTCCTACTGCTGATTGCCTGGGAGAAAAGACCAACCCCCACCTGGCTACAGCCTCCTCTCAGGTAGTTGTAGAGAGTGATGAGGTCTCCCCTGAGCCTTCTCTTCTCCAG